>JAIEZT010000054.1:10366210-10738710 GCA_019594935.1 Periophthalmus modestus
GAGGTGACACGAGTGAAAGATTGGTGCACAGGAAAAAAACATATTTAGCATTATGTTAAGTTTTAAATTATTATTACTTTTGAAGTGAAACTTTTTATTTCGATTATGGCATAATTACAAAAGGTAACACAATCCCGCTCTCAGATTGAACCATTTTAAACAGATCTGAGCCTTAGTCGTTTCTCTCTGTGACTGGTTTGTATCAGTGGTGAAAGGTAAGTAAAAGTAGTAGAGTACTATGCCTGAGTACATTTTTTAAGTATCTGTACTTAAGTGAATTTTACACTGGATATTTTTATTTCACTACATTTGAGAGCAGGTTTCTACTCTACATTTCCCATTTCTGCTCTAACCCTGGAGAACCCACTGGGTCAAATTTGGCTGCAGTTAATTGCTGCTACCCAAAATGAACAAACAAACAAAAAAGAGTCAAATTTCAATAAAAAAATTAAAAAGCCCAGAGTGCCACTTCTGGCCCCTGCATAGATACCTAATGGATGAATATTGAACTAAAATGAGCCAGAGTGGTAGTGATGGCTGACCACATGCTGTTTTGTTGAGCTGGAAAACTACCCAACTAACCTGGTGTTTTTTTGTTAATCTTTTTAGTAATAGCTTGCAGAATGTCTAGAAGTACATTTTATATTCTTTTTTTTGATAAATTAGCAAGCCCAATGGGTCAAATTTGGCCTTGATCCTAAATTGGGGAATAAAGGGTTAAAATTGAAAAAGTGGATATTTCAGTGTTCAGTGAACTTATAGCTGTAATTTAATGCAATGTTCATAATTTTCCAAAGAAGAAAAGGGTTCTTGGGTTCTTCAGGGCTAAATTTTTTAACTAAACTGAAAAGTAAAAAGTACTGTTTTCCAGACTGTAAGTTAAATACATAATAATGAAGAAAAAAACATATATAAGTCGCACTGGACTATAAGTCGCATTTTTGGGGGGAAATTAATTTTACAAAATCCGAGCCCAAGAACAGACATATTATCTTTAAAGGCAAGTTATAATAATAGCAATAAAATAGAGAACAACAGGAATAGCAGTACAGCACGCTAACATACCACATAGACAACGAACTGTCTGGTATGTTTACGTAAGGTATTAACATTTAATCAGATACGCTATGCTAACATGACATATGCCGGCTTGTCCACAAACAATAGAGACACGAGAGTTCTTTTCACTGATGTTTACTGTGGTCTTACTTCATCACAGTTCACACCATAGACCTTGCAAACACATAAAATATAACATAAGGTCTGGCTCATATTACATATACACACAAAACTGCATGGAAAATATACATACCAGTTTGGCATGCTAGTAAACAAACCAGTGAACCGAAAACTTCACTCTTTATTTTTTTTATTAGCATAAAAGAAAGGCTGAATTGGAAGAAGGAAGTAGTTTTTTGTTTACAATATTGTTCCAAATGAAAAATGATTACCTTTGTGGTCTTATAAATGAAGGGGAAATAAATAAGCGGAAATTAAATATGAAATGTATAAAAGAAAAACGAGTCAAGTACATTTTCTTACAGGTATTACAAACACTTCAGCGCCATCTATTGGTCAAACAAGTGAACTGCAACATGTGTATAATCAAGCGTCACATAACACATATTTATTCAGCTACATGAAACATAGACAACGAACTGAATAAATGTTTGGTATGTTAACGTAAGATATTGACAGTTAATCAGATAACTAAATAACATACAAGTCGCATCTGAGTATTAGTCGCACCCCCGGCCAAACTATGAAAAAAAAGAGTTACTTATAGTCCGGAAAATATGGTATTTTTCATATGATGTGAGGGGTTATTTTTACCATGTTCATTGTAACATCCTGACTAAAGTTTTCGTGTTCAAGCTTCGGCTTTGAGCAAACAAAATACACAAAATTCACAAGAAACATTCAGAAATTGATTGTATTGGTACTGGTGACCTTAATATATTACTTTTTTTGAATCAATATCACTACATTTAACACTTTAACAAACTAACAACAGTTGTGTGAAATATTTTTATTTTTTACTTTTAAATCAAGAACTTTAATACTTAAGTAGATTTTTTCATGTGATACTTTTACTTTCAATTGAATAGCTTTTTGCTTTTGTATCTGTTCTTTTACTTAACTAACAAAAAGTAGTACTTCATCCACCACTGGATTATAAGTAAAATGAGTTCTCACCTTATCTTCTGTCATTTAAATAAATATAAAAAGAGCCAGTCTTTTGAACGACTCTTTGATATGAACTAATGCAAAAGATTCAGATCCCATAAAAGACCTGAAAGTCCCATCACTAGTGCTTAGTAATGAATTTTTAATACGTTGAGTTCATGGCGTTCGAGAATTTGTGGTTGTATGGTCGGATGAAGAGAAAATGACTGAAACAGTACATGGGCAATTCAGTGTCATCTAAAAGATCCAGTCCAAAAGTTGAACCTTATCACGGTTAAAGTGGAACTAAACACTAAATCCACTTTTTTGCTACTTAACTGTGTATTAGACTAACACTGGAGTCTGCACCTAAGAGGTCTACTGAATGAGTCCTCACATATAGGATAAACAGGGTCTTAAGTGACCCTTCGACAAAATCAGAACCCAGCACTGTACCCATCACTGTACCACCATTGTACCCATCACTGTACCACTATTGTACCCATCACTGTACCATCATTGTACCCATCACTGTACCCATCACTGGACCACCATTGTACCCATCACTGTACCTATCACTGTACCACCATTGTACCTATCACTGTACCCATCACTGTACCCATCACTGTACCATCATTGTACCCATCACTGTACCATCATTGTACCCATCACTGTACCATCATTGTACCCATTACTGTACCTATCACTGTACCCATCACTGTACCCATCACTGGACCACCATTGTACCCATCACTGTACCCATCACTGTACCATCATTGTACCCATTACTGTACCTATCACTGTACCCATCACTGTACCCATCACTGGACCACCATTGTACCCATCATTGTACCCATCACTCTACCACCATTGTACCCATCACTGTACCACCATTGTACCCATCACTGTACCCATCACTGGACCACCATTGTACCCATCACTGTACCTATCACTGTACCCATCACTCTACCACCATTGTACCCATCACTGTACCACCATTGTACCTATACACTCTACCACCATTGTACCCATCACTGTACCACCATTGTACCATCACTGTACCACCATTGTACCTATCACTGTACCCATCACTGTACCTATCACTCTACCACCATTGTACCCATCACTCTACCACCATTGTACCCATCACTGTACCCATCACTGTACCCATCACTCTACCACCATTGTACCCATCACTGTACCACCATTGTACCCATCACTGTACCCATTGTACCCATCACTGTACCCATCACTGAACCACCATTGTACCCATCACTCTACCACCATTGTACCCATCACTGTACCCATCACTCTACCACCATTGTACCCATCACTGTACCACCATTGTACCCATCACTGTACCCATCACTGAACCACCATTGTACCCATCACTGTACCCATCACTGTACCCATCACTCTACCACCATTGTACCCATCACTGTACCACCATTGTACCCATCACTGTACCCATCATTGTACCTATCACTATAGTATATATGTACCATCACTGTACCCATCACTGTACCCTTCACTGTACCCAACACTGTACCCACACTCTATGAAAAAAATAGGTTGGCCATCACTATCTGTCAGAAGAGAGCAAAACTGTATAAAGCGTATTTAGCAATAGAGACATGCAGGTTGCGGACTCCCTCCAACCATAAAAAGTTACATAATGCAACTAATCAGACTAATTACAGTTCAAATGTATTGTTAAAGTCATTTCAACTGATACTATAGTCCAGTATTTTTTATTATTTATTTTTTACTGGGATGCAGCTAAAATTAATATCTCCAAAATGCTGACTTTTGTTGTATTTTGTTGAAGGATCTAGTCACAAAAATAAAAAAAAATAGCAATTGTGAATTTACCTCTGAAAATGTCTCTTTCCCACCATCTCAGAGTACATCTGAACATTTGTGCCAGTTTCTGTTTAATGTGCATTCGCCCAGTAATTACAGAGATATAAAACCACAAACAATACATCTTAACATGAGGAACCCAAGCTATTGTACAAGACTGAGTAGAGGGTATAATAAAAATGAGTGCGGGTCTTGTACGTTGAGTCTGGAGTAAACAAAAGTGTATTTATGGATAAACATGTCATTGTGGAGTGACCGCTCACTCGAAGCACTGACCCCATGACAGCGCTGTGGTCTGGGTTGTTTAGATCTTGTCCGGTAGAACAATGGCTCCAGTGATCCATCATCCAGGCCTGATGGGTCAAAGATGGCTTCCGTCAGGCGTGTTTCCCAAGCTATTCCAATGCTTCCCTATACATCGAAATTGACCATGCTTTCACCTCTTATTGTTCGCAATTTTATTTACTTAGCAATGTGGGGGAAAAGCGTCTTGCCTAGGGACACAGCCGAAGAGTGGAATATGTGTGGATGTCCAACAGTTTTTATGTGCAATCGGAT
Organism: Periophthalmus modestus; assembly: GCA_019594935.1. Taxonomy (NCBI): domain Eukaryota; kingdom Metazoa; phylum Chordata; class Actinopteri; order Gobiiformes; family Gobiidae; genus Periophthalmus; species Periophthalmus modestus. Next base: position 10,370,798 of record JAIEZT010000054.1, read on the forward strand.
GTGTCTGCAGGCTTAAAATAGTTTTGCAATATCCTGGTTTTTATTGGTGAGTCCTGCATGTGTCTGTTGCTGCCCGCATACTGTTTAAAAAAGGCACATCTGAGTAAAATTTGAAGTATTTGGTCATTCTAAGCTCGAAGAGGGGAGCAGGGTCGCAGGGTAACAAGGTCAAACGGAGGGAAATAGTGACACATTTTGTGGTAACAGTAGCTTTAACCACACTGCTACTCCACATGACAGTTTAGTTTAGTAGGGGTAGTCTACTTTTTGGAGCTTTCTGTGCTGTATGTTTTATGTTATAATGTTGTTCCTTCATCAAAAACATGCCTGAAGTGGTTTTATGTCATTCATGCATGTTTGCATTCATGCATCTTCAGATCTCCCCTGGGTCTTATTAAACTCTCCTTACAGTTAAAAGTTCAAACCCATGGCTCAAGCCTAAGTCGGCCATATAGCAATTTTTCATAAATATTGATGAGCAGGCCACATAACAATCCGCTACAACTTCACAAACCTGATGTGATGTGCATTGGTTGTAATGTGATAAAGCTCTGAAGGGGGAGTCGCTTAGGGTAGGAGGCAAAGGGAGGGGGGACGTCAAAATAAGCTCTCTTTAAATTATATACAGTTGAAAGCAGAAGGTGATGATGTCATGTCTTTAGAAGCTTCTGATTGGTTTATTGACAACATCTGAGTTAATTAGAGACATCTCTGTGGATGTATTTGAAGGCACAGCTGAAACACACTGCTTCTTTGTGTAACATCAAGGGAAAGTCAAAAGAAATCAGCCAAGATATCAGGAGGAGAATTGTGAACTTGCACAAGTTTGGCTCATTCTTCAGTGTAATTTCCAGATGCCTGAAGGTGCCACGTTCATCTGTTCAAACACACCAACGCCGTGGGAATGTCCAGCCATCATACCGCTCAGGAAGGATATGGGTTCTGTGTCCCAGAGATGAACGTGCTTTGGTCTGAAATGTGCATATCAACTGAAGAAAAAAAGCAAAAGATCTTGTGAGGATGCTGGCTGGAGCTGGTAAGAGTGTGTCATTTTATACTATTACTATCATTATACACTACATGGACTGAAAGGCCGCTTTGCCAGGAAGAAGCCATTACTCCAAAAGAAATATAAAAAAAAGCCAGATTACAGATTGCAAATTCACACAGGGACAAAGACCTGAATTTTTGGAGACATGTCCTGTGGTTTGACAAAACTAAAATTGATTTCCATAATGAACATTGTTACATTTGGAGGAAAAAGAGGTAAGTTTGTAATCCTCAGAACACCATCCCAACTGCTGAATATGGGGGTGGCAGCATCATGTTGTGGGGTTGTTTTGATGCAAGAGGGACTGGTGCACTTCATAAAATAGATGGCATCATGAGGAAAGAACATTATGTGGAAATACTGAAGCAACATCTCAAGAGCCAGGAAGCTAAAGCTTGGGCATAAATGGGTCTTCCAAATGGACAATGACCCGAAGCATACTGCCAAACTGGTAACAAAGTGGCTCAAGGATAACAAAGTCAATGTTTTAAAGTGGTCATCACAAAGCCCTGATCTCAATCCTATTGAAACTTTATGACATGAATTTATTAAAAGCATGCACGAGCAAGGCGGCCTACAAACTAAGGTCAGTTATACCAGTTCTGTCAGGAGGAATGGGCCAAAATTCCTGCCAACGATTGTGAGAAGCTTGTGAAAGGATATCTAAAATGTTTGCGCCAAGTCATCTAGTTTTAAACGCAAATACTAATGAGGTGTCAAATACTAATGAAATGTATGTACACTTCTGACTTTGAAGAAAGTAATGAGAAATTGTCCAAAATAATCCTTCTCTCATTATTCTGGGGATTTAGCAAACAGAAATCATTTTGGTAATCCTAAATGACCTAAAAACAGGAAACGTTTAGTCTGATTTCATGTCAGACAGTGAGGGGAAAAAAAGCATATGTGGCTTTTTAGTTGGTCTATGTAAACTTCTGGTTTCAACTGTAAGTCTGTGCCCTTTCCCCTAATTACATCACAGTCATGGTTGCTCTTGCTGTTGTGTTGTCTATGGCCTCTCTCCTTATCACACAGAAAAGTAAACTTTGACCTTCATGGCATTTGCAGACTATATTATTTTGATAACTTTTTATGTCCATGAAATCAAGTTTTACAAACCAATCTCCCCATATTAGAAAGAATAATATATTTAAAGAGTGGATATTACACTTTTATAGTTTTTTTGGGGGGTTTTCCTTTTGATGTCACTAATGAAACTACTGCACATCGCATCAGGTTTGTCAAGTTGTAGTGTTTGATTTCTGCTTTTATAATGCTTTTTTTGAAGAATTGCCATGGGCTGTGGGCTGAGTCTCGGACAAGATCGTACCGCTAACCTTAAGGAGGATTCGAATAGGTCCCGGGAGAGATCACTAAATTACTCAAACATGCATGGATGGCATATAAATCCACTTCAGGCAGGTTTTTGATGAGTGAACGTTAAAACATGGTAGAAAGCTCCAAAAAGGACTTTAAAGACATCACAACACAAAGAATAATACAAATGTATGTACTTGAATTTTATTTTGCTAAACGCTTTAAGCCTTTCCCTTCATCTTGACTCATCATGCAATATTAATATATCATAAACAATAACAAATACCCAACTTGGCGACCCAACCCTGAGGTGTAGAACTTAACAATACGCTACACATCTTGCTTGTTTTCTCTTGGGCGCTTGGCAGGACATCGCTGGTCAGAACAAAGGGTAGAGTTGGTGATGGGGAACAAAAACATTATTATAGGGACAAGAAAGAGCGTTTTGTGTAGGTCCCGTGTGGCTCCAGTTTGCCTGCTCTGAGTGGGAGAGGGAGAAGCCAGTCTGCTGTCCCAAATCTGGAGGAGGCTGTTGTTGTTGGTGTGAAAGGGGTATATGGGAACAATATGGGGTGTGAAGATGGGCCTTACAGTGAAATGAATGTTTGGGGTTCATTCATGTCTTTTATGTTGTTTTTTAGTCCGTGTGCTCATATTACGCTATTTTCTGATCTCTGTTATAATGTTTCCCCCTTAAAAATATACCTTGAGTTGTGTTTTCTTTCATTTTCACATGTTTAACACAAAAAACCCTGGATATTTAGGCTGAGTTCTTCTCTCAAACTGAAAACACATGACATTTTTAAACTCCATCCACCTTTACTAGAGTCATTTCATTTCATTTCCGCTCTAGAATTGCCTATTTCTACTCAACAAAACGTGAAAGGTAGCTGTTAACTTGAAAAACTTCTGCTTCATGACATCACAAGGTGGGACAGAGCATTTTGAGCTAAGGCGACGTAGACAGATTAAAAATCAAAGGCTCCTGAAGCATCTGTGAATGAAAACACAATTCCAGGTATGTTTCTGATGAGGAAACTACATTATAATATGTCTTAAAGCTCAAAATGGGCAGTTTTGCGTAATGTAGGACCTTGTGATCTATAAAGAATACTACTATAGATAGAAATTTGTGTTCCGATCATAGACTGTATAAAGAAGTGGACTAAGGGAGTGTGACATCACCTAATGAAGCTAATCGAGGCTAGCAGCTAAAAGGGGGAATTTGGAGTCGATTTCTGCATTTGGAATCTGACTGCAAGTGTCATAGCAACCAAAGAGCCAATCCGGAGTGAGGATGTTGAAGGTAACGCCCCATTCCCCCCCTGCACCACTGGTCTAGCAGGAAGCGGGCTCTTAGCAATGCTGTCAATCAAACAGAAGACACCTGATTTATTTGTTGTTAACGTTCATATCTTGATTCACAGACAAAATAGCTAAATAAAAACACCAGGACCATATTGGACTGGGTTAATACCAACATGATGAGACTCACTGCAGCAGTTACGGAGACAGGGGTGACAATTTTTCAATGTAAAGTGAACTGGAGCCAGAGTTGATGGAGCTGGAAGCGCACCCACGATCCACAAACTTTGAGCTGTAGGTGCTGGGGATGAGATGAGACAGATGGACAGCTGAGCTCACAGAGACGATAAGTGAGCATGTTTGTTTTGTTCACACACACACTTTGAGTAGAATTCCACGTTTTATTAATGAGATCGATTTGTGGAGAGTCACCCCCGCTAAGAATATTTTCCAAGCAATAAAAAATGACTGTAATTGTGCAAACAGAAGATTGATAGCTATAATATGTCCACGCAGAAATCTGGTGGCAAAGTTACATAGCACACGTTTAAAATCAAACCATTAATTACAAAAAAAAAGAAGAAAAGAAAGAAAAATGTCGCTTTCTAAATTCAAAAAAGCATCACTCAACTCACCCAGCCTCCAAATCATCTCAGCACTAATGACACATAATGACCAAACAGTGGAGCCATTGTGGAGATGAGCGAACCCTCATTTACTCTAATGTCATCATTTAGTGAGTGTAAGCGCCCTGACAGTTGTGTAAACAGGAGTCCTGCCAACAGCTCTGAGGCGGGCGCTGCCAGGGAGACCGCTCCGCTGGCTCTGTGGTTCTGTAGCTCCGTAACTCTGTAGCTCTGGCCACACTTTGGGATTGTTGTTTGGGGCTGCCTTGCCACGCGTCAGAATCTATTTGAATCATCCAAACCGAAAGAGATTTCATTAAGGGTCATACAATTTAGTTACTGTCTGGTGACCCTTCAGTTACTTTAGGTCCATCACCTTCTTATTCCCACGGGGATTTTTGGGGTGAAAGAGACCATGGAAATCATCCAGTTATAGGCCAGATCTGTGGAGAGGTGACATCACGCATGGACCTCATCATCAGTCTCTTTTTACTAAGGCACATTGGGAGAAGTATTTCACATTTTGTAACTTAAAATATTGTATGCATTTGGAAAATCTACTTGATAAACTGCAACTCAATTTCCAATGATGCATTTAGGCATTGTAACTCCTCTACTGTCAGCAATGGGAATGAACAAGTAGAAAGTTAAGCCCTTATCGTCCGTGAATGCCATGCTAAATAGAGTGATCACAATTTAACCATAGAATGAGTCTGGAGATGGTTTCTGAGCTTCAAATCTGAAGTTAAAGTTTGGAATTTTATCTATGATGCAACAAAACTGGCAAAATGAAAACAGAGCATTTTTTCATAGTATTCAAAGTTCAAAAAAGTAAATTTTGCATGTGTTTCTTAAAAGATTTGTCTTAAATAAACTAAATTTGACCTGCAGAGGGCCCCACGTACCATACCACAGTTCAAGTCTAATCTTCCAATTACATTAACTTTGATGTTACATCCAGAGAGTTACCCAATATTTTTTGTAGTTTTACGAACCACTACTTAAGGCATCATGGCGATAAAAAAAAATATAATCACAGTCTCAACCCTGTGTCAGTCTGCTTTTTTTTGGTGATATTGTCAGAAATCATATCGTGACTGACAACGTCTGACAGACACAGACACTCCTCCTATTGGTTAAGGTCTGTAAGGCTGAGTGAACCAATCAGAGAGAAGCATGAACTTTCAGAAGAAGACTTTATGACTTTCCTAAAGGCAATGAAAAACAAAGTATCCAAAAATAAAATCGAAATCGCAACCTGCCTCGACCATATCGCCCACCCATACACCTCTATGTAAGTCGTCTAATTATTCTGAACCAAGTCACTGGAAAGACAGCAGGCAACTCATTATAAAACACTGCACACAGCTATCCCTATATGACCAGAACTCTACACCCCTCTTACATAACCTAATTCTGAGTAAGTGCGTCTGGTGTTTTCACAGTATGGGGAGCCTTTCTGGGGGAAGCGTGCTCACATGAAGCTAATACATGGCCTTTCCTCTCCCAAAGCTCGTAGAGGGGATGACAACAGCAGATAAGGTTAAGTAAACACGGGCCCTATCGCGGAGTGGAAGGTCTGGGCCGGGTGGTCAGCTGACTCAAAGCCGATAGTCATCTTTAAATAGGCCGTATCACTGTTTACATCTGCGGCCACGTTAGAATCAGAGCAGTGAGGAGTTGACTTTACTTTGTGTGACTAAAGAGACTGTTGTAAATGGGATAGATAGGGGAGCATATGGTAAAGTAAGGCGGACTAGCAGCCTGGGGTCTATTATAGATTCTTCTGAGTGTAATAAAAAGAAATACAGACGTCTATGGAGCGTGACTGTGAGTGAATAAAAAATGGACCACTGTGTAGCAATATATTACATAACAAATCAGTGCAGTAAAAAAAGTATACTTATGTTTGTATTGTTTAAAAAAAAATAAATAAAATTAAATAAAATACTCTGGACTAATGTAATGAAGAACAAAGCAATTTATAATAAACGGAATGATGAATAATTTGCGAATATTAATTTGGAGACGATTATTATAGGGCTAGGTCATAAATAGGGCTAGGTACGATCTTGCTTCTTTTTTTTTTATGATACAGGGGAACCCAAAGAGAGCACTTGGGCTCTTTTTCATGGGGTGTCCTGTTTTAAAATGTAATACAGGAGTTGATTGGAGTGTATTTCATTTTTGTGAAGCAAAACAGCTAAAAGCCCTCTTTCCTGCTTCTGCTTTCGTGTGGCTAGTCCTTAGCCTTATACAGTCATGTGATCTGGTATTAAATGTTCTGGTATCAATGATTAACGAGCAGGTGAGGTGTTCTGGCAGTTCTTGAAGTCATCCCTCATAGACACATTTCATACAGTGCTGTTCTCTTCTCACAGACAGTGATGGACAGGCCAGTTTTCCATAGAGAATACAGTGATTATTACCTGTAATAAAACGAAGGGCAGAGTGAAATAGTGGATATAATGGTTTGAAAGCAGAGGCCAAACTTTGCATGTACACCACATCCCCATAATCCATTAAGGAGAGGAAGGCTGCTTGCACTATTTATTTTCTGTAATTTATTGGGATAAAGTGTTTGTTTCTGTAATAAAATGATCATTTAGATTTTAAGCTGTTACTTAATTCTGAGATGTTTTTTTAAAGGATCAGTTTTCATCAAGCCTAAACCCAAGATATTTATAAGTGTGGACTCTATCATTCGGTAGCAAAAGACAAAATATAAATCTGCCATCCGGACAAAACATAGGAGAGAAGACGTTTTGCTGCTCATCCAAGCCGCTTCTTCAGTTCTGGTCAGATTGCTGGTGGACACTGCCTTATTCAATTTCCTTGAAGAAAACTGTAACAACTGGAACTTTAAATTATTAAATTAACTATAAAAACTATACTGAGGGATTACACATAAACTAAATGTTCCATTTAGTTTATAAAGATTTGTAGCTTGAACGTTACTTAAATGTTTTTTAGAAAAAATCATATATTTCATGAAAATGTAACAGTACAGTACTGAAAAACATCAATGTTTTTGACCCTTTGTGCTTTATAGTTTTTATTGTTTATATAATTTACACTTTAAATTACTTGTAATTTTGAGTACATTTGTCAGTATTAGATATTTTATATAACAAGCACATCTTTTCTTATTCCACCCATCCAGTGAGAGCACATTTGAGACGTTTTCAGACCCTTTCGTGTATTACCTTCCTTTACTGTACTGGCTGCCATGGCACGGTGCACAAAAGGTCAAGTGTGCTGCCCCCTGTGTGTGCAGAGGTCAGCACACACACACGCGCTCTGTACTTCCCTCTGCTCACTGTCAGCTAACACACGCTAAAATAACCAGCTGTCTCCCAATCCAACGCTATAAAAGTTTCACCTCACCATCAGAATGTCTGCTCTGTTGGGCAGGGCAAATATTTGAATTTTCAGCCTATTCCCAGAACATACTCTCATGCAGTCTACATTTGGCAACTGGCCCAACACATCCGAAGTCTCAAGTTTTTTCATATGGGAACATTTGGAACCAGCACTTCATACAGTATGTGCATGTTTCAGGGATTCAGGTTGCGGATAAGGGCATAACTGTGAGATGATTTGGGAAAGCCATGGAGTAAAAGTTATTATTTTTGTGTAATTCTTTCCATTTTTTTTTTTTTTGCTCGAGGTTTAAAAGGGGTATTTAAACTACTGACCTTTAGGCAGTGGTGGAAATCTGTACTTCACTTAAGTCAATTTTATAATGGATACTTTTTACTTTTACTTCACTCCATTTGAGAGCAGGTATCTGTACATCCTACTCCACTACGTTTTCAGTAGGACTGAAAAGTAAAAGTATTTTTCATTATTGTTTGAGATCTGATGAAAAGGCTCAGGGGTTTATTTTTCACATATTCATAGTTTGAGAAAACAAAAATACACAAATAAAAACTGCTAAAAAATGACTGATTCAATAGTTTCTGTTGAACACACAATTTAGCACAAATCTTTATCAAAATCCTGACATTTGAAACCTTATTGGATCTTGAAATATGTGCAAAATACTTACGCTTTCAGTACCTTTCGAAATGAGTATTTTGATATGGTTACTTCAATTAGTTTTTTGTTTTTTTTTATTCTGGTATCTGAACTTTTACATAACAAAACTGAGTATCGGGAATTCTTCCACATTATTTCCTGAATACTGGCCCACTGCTGCCCACCATGTGATGACAAAAACATGCACTGCATGATCAGTTCTGACCAATCAGAGCGAAAGCTGCTAGAGCCGAGTGAGCACTTTTCTTTGTCAGCTGGACAGGGGCAGTTTGAAATCCCAAAAAATGCATTTCTTTCTGGACTGGAGCTCCTGGGAGCTACAGGACGTATGGAATGGCCACTAGTTGATCTCACATGGGGACAGAGGGGGAGTGTCTTATCCAGTTCTTATTATAGACACATGAGTCAACCCCACTCACACTTAGAATGTCAATTAAACATCTGTATTGACTAAATCTGATATATGTATATATACGTTTAATGCCATATTGCAGAACATTCCTGGCATTGCAATAAAATCTTCCATGGAGACTAGTAGTGGCTGACCCCCTACCAGAAAAGTTACATTGTGCACCTTTAATATTTTTATTCAGTCTTTGTTTGAATGCAACACACAAGTTTCAAGTCCCTGGGAAATTATATTCTGTACATTATAACCAAATCAAATACAATTAAACCATTAAAACAAAATTATAATTCTCTGGCCATGTGACCATTGGGATAAAAACAAGAGCTGCGTAGAAACATGACCTGACAATTTTCAAGCGCTGACGACGCAAGCTCACATGTTTTTGAGAAGCGCTATGAGGAGTGAAGAGGGGAGAGAACGCATGGGAAAAGACCAGAGGCAAAGCAGGGACTGTGAGAAAAAGAGAGTTAGAATCTCTACAAAGAGCTCCAAGAACTATAGTGGTTTTAGTGTGCGTTCCACTGGGACTGAGAGGCTGCGCGAGGTTATAGAAGTGAAGAATGAAGGGATAAGGGAGAAAATGTAGGCCGCTAAAATCGATTCTCTAAAGTGTAATATAGTGGGGCCTGAGGATTTTGTGAGAGGGTCGAAATATGCACCGCTAAACAACTGATCAAACAATCCCATGCATTTCCGAACAGGTCTGTAGAGGCTAAACTACAGGGTTGGCAGGTTTTGAAAAGACACAATATCTGGTTGTTTGCAGAGAAAATCATATTACTTAAAGCAGGGGTGTCCAAACTATGTCTCTCAGACCAGTTTTTATCAGCCCTCAGGCCTCCTGCTGAACCGGCCCAATTGATCATAAGCTGTACTTTTAACAGCAAATTAAACTATTTCTACCACTATAACCTCAAACATCACATTGCACTTCTATATGGGCACCATTAGTCACACAAAGTGCATCAAGACAATCCTCGATTTCTTACCATGTTCACTCTAGCATAGCCTCATCAGTGGTTTCAACTGCATCTGTTATCTTTTGTTTTAGTTCCGTAATGTCCCAAACATGCAGACCCCAATGCGGTGGGGCACCATCTTGCTGGCTGGAAAATGATGGTTGGTTGAAGGTCCTGCAGTTGTGATGCAACATATTCAGTCAAAAATGTCAAGAAATGCAGAAATTGATGTCTTGTGGAAGAAAAATTGACCAATAACTGACCAAAAATGCAATGTGATTAAAAACGTTTATGACAACTGAGAACAATAGAACTAATTTAATGAATATATCTTATTGATTGCCTTTGTAATTACATTTTGAAATCATGAAGAGACTTTATGGACACCCTGTATATTATTTGTACATCTACACATCTGCATGTTATTGACTAGTTTCCAATATTTTATTATTCTTGAGCTACTGTGTTCTTCTAATTTCCCTTGTGGGCCAATAAAGTTAGTCAGACTCTATCTGTGGGGTAGCACATGTGGCACAGCTGTTGGGATTATTTTCTGAAATGAAAATGAATGATGATTTACAGATTTGACTACATGCACCCATAGTACAAAATAAAAAGGGGTGTGTTTTACATTGTTTCCTAGTGTGGTGTGTGGTGTGGTGAGCCAGTGTGAGTGATCTTTCTGGAGATGGGTGTCACTTGTAGAAATATGGGTGGCACTTCCTTTCTGTGAAACCAACTGTAAAAAAAAAAAAAACTGTTATAGTCATCTGTGTACTTTGTTATGAGTCATGAAATCCACCACACAGGGACTGAATGTAGTTATCTACTTTCACACTTATTCTTATCTTTTTTGTCTGGTAACTGTTGGTCCTCTTTCTCTTTTGGTAGAACTTCTGACTCCACCTTCAGATCTTCTTGGACCTCAATGATGTTAGCATTGTTGTGGAGGATTCTTCTGGTCAGGGTTACATCTACACTCTCCACTCTCTATTACAACATCTTCTTTGACAGCTGTAGATATCAGGTCTTCAGGTTGGACAATTTGGAGTTTAGTATTTCTGCGTTTGATTTTCAGCCTTCTCAGTAATGGTCTCGTCAACCATAGCCCTCTTTGGACCTCTCTGTCTTTAAGGTCTGAAACCTCACACGGGGAATCTATCACAGGCACTGTACTTCGACTGTCTCTGATGTCTGCCACCACTGTCTTGACGTCTTACATCATGGCTGTTGTGAGGATCTGAGGAACAGACTCATCGAGTTCAAAATATTGGAGACCTCAGTGTTAGCCTTCAGTGCACTCAAATGGGGCTCGGAGGAGGCTGGCTGAATTGCCTCTAGTTCTGGTAGGTCCTCTTCAGTCTGTGTTAGGACCTCATTCTTAATACAGATTGAAAAGTTTGTCATATGGACAAACTAGTGTCTCCTCGGTTTCCATGTGGGGTCACTTCATGTCTCGTCTCTCCAGCATTTGTCACAGCATTGCCGACTTTTTTGTTTTTGACTTTTCGCTTCTTCTTCTTTTTGGCAGATGTGAAGGAATTGAGTTGAGTCATTTGTTCAGGCTCAGTAGATTGAGGGTTGGAGCCGAGGGCTCTGAAGTCAGTGGTGGACCCTGGGGCTCACATGGAGCAGGTTGGACCTGAGGCTGTGATGGTTCTGGTCGGTCCATCATTACAGGATCTTTGAACTGGTCCTCCTCTTTCTCCACCCGGTATGGCTCAGTCTGCTAATGTGCTTTGGAAAGTAACTCCTCCTAAGCTCTAATTTTCCTCCGCAGATCCTCTTCTCTTTCCATTAAGCCCTTCCTCTCCTCACACCAGCCCTGTTGTTTGACCCTTCACTGTTCCTCTCTCTCTGCAGAACATCTCTCTGGAGAGATCTTCCCCCCTCTTCTCTTTCTAGGAAGACATTTTTCTCAGCCATCCACTGTGTCTCTCTCCACTGGATGTTTTCAGCCTGTATGGCCTCTCTGAGAGCAGAGATCAGTTCCTTTGTTGTGGACATGATGATTTCAGTCAAAGGAAAAGTTTCACACATAGTGAGGAGTTTGACTGGAGCAGTTTATAGTACGTGTTGTCTGTGGACTGTCACAGTGATATGGCACAGAAGTGTACTGTGCACACTGCAGGATATATAGAATTCTGATCACTGCATCTTCATGTTGTCATGGTAACTGATAATGTATGGTGGCATCCTTGTAGCATGTTCACGGGCCTTGGAGACTGTCATTAGGACAAGATCCAAATCACAGCACAAAACCACCCCTGCTGGAGTGTCATTGTTGACGGCCAACATACATGAAATATACATACATTGAAAAGTAACATACATACACACACATGTATGTAGAGAGAGAGAGAGAGAGACAGAGACAGACAGAGACAGACAGAGACAGACAGAGACAGACAGAGACAGACAGAGACAGACAGAGACAGACAGAGACAGAGAGAGACAGAGAGAGACACATTGCACCAAAATACAGGGGGGGACACAACAGTTTGACAATTTTAGTTTTATTTCACATAAACCACAAATCTTATTCATGAGTTTCAGCTTCCTGTTATAGGTGACATTTTGAGGACTTCTCATCTTTCAAAATGTATCATATTTTGCTTTAGAATTTTAATGGCAACAGTCCTACTTTTATTTTTATTTTTTTTTATCATTCTGAAACCCATGGATATAAACAAGTGAACTTTAGCAAATGCACCTGGCTACAGTATTTCGCTTTGAATTGTCGATTGCTATTGCAGCCGTCCTAACTTTGCATAAGTCTGAAACCCAGGAAGTCAAGGGACCTGTTTGAACATGAATGAACATAATATATATTCTTAAAGACCTCACTTACCTTATGCATTCTTCACCGTGATAAGTTTTTTTTTTCAACTTTCAGAGGTCAGAGCGGTGTTTTGCTGTCACACTAGTATGCTAACAGTACACTTCCTGACAATAAAACACCTTATAACTAGATGCAGCCGGTACGCAGCAACTTAACTGCAAACCTGGGCGCCACTAACTCTATACGTCCTGTTTACCCTCTTCTCCTGCATTTTATATTTGTGCCGAGAAATCACAGCGGGACCAACTACCCAAAGCGACAAGAACCGAAAACAAGAAACGATGTGCGGGTCCCACCTTTTCACACTCCCATTTCCACAACAAAAAAATATCCTCCGAGCATCAGAGGAGGCGCGGGCCGGTCACCAAAACAATATTACAAACATGATTTCTTACCATTTCAAAGACACTTGGAACAAACCACTATCAAAGGGAGTCAGGGGGAGGAGAGTAAAGAAGAAGGAAGATAAAAGGAGAAAGTACCTACAAAAGATACACAAAAGAGCAGAGATGATCCGGGTCGTGGAGGGGCGCTGGAGGGTTTAGAGATGGATAGAAACAGGATCAGAAGATGTGCGCTGTTATTACTTTGAAACTATTGTTGTGGTACATGTTTGATGTATTATCGTTACTGTATTTAGTAGTAGTAGTAGTAGTAGTAGTAGTAGTAGTAGTAGTAGTAGTAGAGGTACTTGTAGTAATAGTACTAGTAGTAGTAATAGTAGCAGTAGCAGTATTAGTAGAAGTAAAGTCGTAGCAGTAATAGTATAGCAGGAGTAGGAGTACTAGTAGTATAAGTAGTACTAGTTGTAAGTAGTAGTAGTAACAGTAGTAGTAGTAGTACACAACAGTAGCAGTATTAGAAGAAGTAAAAGTTGTGGCAGTAGGAGTACTAGTAGTACTAGTAGTAGTAGTTGTAGCACTAGTAGTAGTAGTAGTAGTAGTAGTAATAGCAGCAGTAGCAGTAGTAATAGCAGCAGTAGCAGTATTAGTAGAAGTAAAAGTTGTAGCAGTAGTAGTATAGTAGGAGTAGTAGTAATAGTAACAGCAGTAGCAGTTGTAGTAGTAGTAGTAGTAAGAGCAGTAGTAGTAGTAGTAGTAGTAATAGCAGTAATAGTAGTAGTAGAAGTAAAAGTTGTAGCAGTAGTAGTAACAGGAATAGGAGTACTAGTAGTAGTAGGAGTACAAGTAGTATTGGTAGTAGTAGTAGTAACAGTAGTACTAATAGAAGTAATAGTAGTAGTAGTAATAATTATAGCAGTAGCAGTATTTGTGAAAGATGTAGCAGTACTAGTAGTAGTAGTAGTAGTAATAACAGTAGCAGCAGTAGTATCAGTAGTAGCAGTAGTAGTATTAGGCAGTCTACCCCAGGGTCGATGTGGCTGCATAATAATTATTATTTTAGTAATAGTAGTAGTGAACATTGTGGTTTGGCATTGAAGCTCCCAAACTGACCAAAACTAACACAGCGACGCAATCGATGCTACATCTGGGGCCTTTTCTGGTGAGGGTCCGCCACATATTTCTCATAAATATGTTATTGCTGTGCCTGGAATGCTTTACAGTAACACAATAAACTTATCTTTAGATTTAAGATTTTATTTGACTACAACTTTAGCTGTGCCTGAATGTCCACACTGTTCCCTAGTCAGGACACCGTTTAAGGGTCACATCGTTTTAGTGACGTCCGAATGTCCAGTTGGTGAAAAAGTTGTGCACTCAAAATTTTCCACTATGCACCTTGAAAAGTAGAGGGCATCGGTGGTCCGGGACCGGTCGATTTGGACCACAATGCATTGCGCAGGTTGGGAAAACAACAGCGCGGCAACAGGTCTTTTGCTGGACTCAACACGAAAGGAATTGATCACTGATTTTGAATAAAACACTCTTAAATAAACTGTTGCTCCAGTCGGTTTACTTGAGATTCAGCTTGACAAAAACTTATCGTTATTGCAAGTCCATAAATACTCGTGTGCCAGTCCAATTTGATCACTATTTATAACAGTTTTATCAGAGTTTAGTGGACTTCTTTTCACCCAGACTGAGTCCACTATAGAGTACAGGGCTATATAGCGAATGAGGGCTGAGGGACTAGTGTAGGCATTTGGACACAGCCTATATCTTTGCATTTTTCTTTCTTACTAGGGCTCAACAATTAGGGAAAATACCTCTTTGTGACTTTTGCTATTTGACTGACAAAAGACTGGAATATGAACTCACAAACTAACACGAGACTTACTTTTCAGAACATGCATGTTGCTGTTTGAGAGTAAACTTCATAAATCACAGCCCTTGCAGTTTTGCTAATTGTGTTTGATTCAGTTGCGATTAATCTTGCAGTCCTATGTCGTAACCTTGCTTCTAGCCAATATAGTCTAATGTACATTTTGGGGAAAGCAGACCACACCCCCCCCTTTCTGCCCCTCCCTCTGTCAGCCCAGCGCGGGGTGACTTTGAGAGGGAGATGTAGCATAGGTGCCAGTTAGCGATGCGTTTGATGACAGGGCCCTGCCTCTGTCCTCGTCCATCACGGAGACTAATGGACAGGAGCAGGGGGGCCTCGGACAGCTCGGGACCATCCATCTGAGCCAGAATTATGCAGAGAGTCAAACAGACATGTCCCATGACTGGAGATGGGAAGGGCTTATTTAGAAAGCACATTCGCTCTTGCTTCCACTTTTTTTTTTGCCACTGATCACCACAGAGCACAGATTTGTATGCCAGATGCCCTTCCTCAAACAGTACAGAAGGCCAGGACGAATAACTGAATCTGATTGGTTGAAGCGTCACAGCAGCGGAACAAACCGAAATATCAAACTTTAGTTAAATCCAGTTAAGAGAGAAGCACAAACATCGTCCACAAATGCACAAAATGCTTACCTTCTGCACGTTTGTCAAAATAGTCTGTGATTTTGCTAAAATAGACTGGCCTACGTCTGTCAGGGTGGCCATGTTTGCTTTGGTTTGCTTGAGCGCTTCACCTTTGGCCTCTGCCCAAATATGAATGGTGCTCTTTGATTGGTGCGCCAACCAGAGGTCGGGCCCAACCCACCAGCAGTAGGATGTCAAGACGGATTGTAATGAGTCTGTGAACTCGCATATATTGCAAGAACTACCTTAGCTGGAGGATTTGACCTATTGTGTTTTGAGTTGATGGTGTAAACCGAGTGGCGGGTGGCCCAGGACTTTCTTGCTGTGATGCCATAATGTTTTGGTGCATAATCCAAAGGAAGTACAGGGGCAGTTTGTTGGGCAGCAGACATTATTCAAACATAACATGCATAAAACCTGCAAAAACTCTAGATTCACCAGCTCAAATCGTAGTAACTGAACCTCACTGGTCGGTTGAAGACAAAAACATTTTTTAATCATTCAGTACAAATTGCATAGTATGTAAAACATGAGCCATTTTGTTTCCACTTATCTGGGCCTTTAGCCGTTATCTTTGTCTACCTTAATACACATTCATTTAATTTATTGAACGAGAACAATATAAAAAAATCAGTCATTAAACATTCATTTTTATTTGGTTGTTGTAAACAGCATTTTATTAAACCTTGACACCACGCTAGCGTCATACTGTGCAATTAACAGGATAGTGCTAATAAGAGGAAGGCAGCAGAGAATAAAAGAGAGTGGCATCAAAAGCAGTTTACAGAACAGTGGTAATTAGCCTCTGGAGCCGGGCCAGCGCTATACGTCCAAACAGCAAACAGCCTGTGGGCACTCGGCCAATCAGAGCCCAGCATAATGAAACATGAAGACCATATTGTGTTTTTATTGTTTTCTGTTGGATAATTGCTTTGAAAACCAAAAAAAAAAAAAAAATTAAACAAATATAACCCTTGCATCAAGTAAACCATTTTGTGTAATTGTGAATACATAAATATTACACATGATTTGAACATGTTTATTTAATAGGGACCCAGTTAAAAAATAATGTGTATGAAAAGTAAGAAAAATTTTACATCTAAATCTCAGGCTAACACGGATTTTTAGGTACGTACAGTGGTTGTACTTAAACCCCTTTTGTGTAACATTTTTGCCCAAAATAAAAAAATAAAAAATGTATTTAAAAAACATAAATAAATAAAATAATCTTAATCATCATCATCATTATTATTACTTTTATTATTATTATTATTATTATTATTATTATTATTATTATTATTATTATTATTATTATTATTATAACAAGCATTTTTTAATTTTGTACATGTTTTTATGGCATTGAAAATTGTAAAAAAAAAAAAAAAAAAAAAGCATGTGTCCTTTCTGTAAGCTGGCTTGCATCTCCACAAACCTGACTTGTATTTGGCTTGGAAGAGGGCATCCTCTTGCTATTTTCCATGAAAACATTGCGCCTTTGGATATAGTATTCCACAGTATGGCATAAACCGTATTCATCACCATGTATATTTTTCCATTTTATTTTATT
Organism: Periophthalmus modestus; assembly: GCA_019594935.1. Lineage (NCBI taxonomy): Eukaryota > Metazoa > Chordata > Actinopteri > Gobiiformes > Gobiidae > Periophthalmus > Periophthalmus modestus. The sequence goes on from JAIEZT010000054.1 coordinate 10,387,785, forward strand.
TTTTTCATGGAATCGTGCTGGTGACGTGCCATCAAAAAGTGACATGGTGTTGCTTTAATGGTAGTTACTATAGCTTATGATATAGCAACAGTACAGTAGCATTTACACTGGTACTTATACAGTTGTGTGACATATTGACGAAAATCGCTTTCATCTTACAGGAGCATTTTTAGTATTTTTTGTTTCTCTTTTTTCTAATCAATGGACCTAAATGAGTTGCACAATGTAAGATAAATAAAGCACCCATGCAGCAAAGTGTTCAGGTTGTCTCTCGATTCAAAAATAGATCAAAGATAAAAGATAAAATAATTTAAACACAAAATATGTTTGAGTGATACCTACACAAGACATGAACAAATGTCCTAGTTTACTTCAACACTCCGTAAATTGTTTTATTCTTATATTTATTCTGTATAGTGTGACCAAATAAATATAGGGCTACCATGGTAAAACATTTCGTCACAATGTACGATAATACTGATTTGTGCCACTGACACAGCAACCCTAAGGCAAGAATATCCCCAAATGTACAGTGTTGTTAAAAATACATGCAGTAAATAAGTAGCACAGATGAAATACTTTAGTAGTAGTATTACAAAAAGGTCATACTAGTGCAATGAAAAAGTACTCTAGTACACTAAATACTGTCCCCAAAAAACACATCCATCCATTTTCTTCCGCTTATCCAGGGTTGGGTCACAGGGGCAGCAGTCTAAGCAGGAGCTCCTGGACTTCCACCACCCCAGACATGTCCTCCACCTCCTCCTATTTTTGCACATTTTATATACATACTAGTGATGTGACGTATGAGTGAGAATCGGCTCTTTTGAACAGTTCCTTAACGTGAATGGTTGGAACCGGATCTCATTTTTTGGAAAGAGCCAGATATTTTTCTTGGCAATTTTTCTGCCTTTTAATACTGATTAACACAGAACATATTTGTTAGTTTTTTAAAATTTTGTATCATTTTCTTTTTTATTATTATTGTCATGCAACATTTTATTTCGATTTTCATTATTCCAAAGGTTAAAACACACTTCCACTTTCAGTTTGCACCATTTTAAACAAATCTGAGCCTTTCTCTGTGATTAGTTCGTAGCTAAAATGATCTTCTGTCATATAAATAAATAGTAAAAGAGCCAGTCTTTTGAACGGCTCTTTGAAGAGAATGGATCCAAAAGATTCGGATCTCACAAAGGAGCCGAAAGTCCCATCACTAATACATATAGAAGACATCAAATACACAGTGCAAAATGTTTGGGGATTTTTATTTTTTTATTTACTACACTCCATATGTGTCCATTGATAGTTTTATCGCTTTTAATAGGAATCTACAATGTAAATAATCCTGGAAATAAACCAGGCAAACTTTGGACTGGCCGCGTAGTCCATCTTACTTTATACCGCTCGTAAAAGCCCCTTTAAACATCCCTTTTAATGGACTGTAGTAGACTATCCCCAAACGCATCTTTACACTGTACGACACTGCGCTTTATCTGGCTGTGAAAAATGATCTGTTTTCATATAGGGAGACAAAGCGCCCCTCTGCTTGGCCCCCTCTCCCCTCTACACCCCCCTTCCCCTACGTAGCGCTCGCTGTATATATGTGACAAGGGGGATTTCAAGCCTCCTCCGTGGGTAGTTTTTACAAGCCTGCCCCGGGATACAGTACTTCCTCTGTGCTCCATTCATAGCTACGGGGGCCAGTGGTGGTGGTGGTTTATATGTCTTCTGTCACTTTTTAGAGGAATTTTCCATATGTGTGATTCGGGCTGTCTGCGGGATGTTAGACGGGGGGCAGACGCTGTGCAGACGCAGGCTAAACGCGTAAGGCAGACTCGATATATAAGGATTTGGGTAGAAATCTCCAGAGGTTGTACACTGGGAAAAAAAAAAAAAGATAGCAAAATTACATGAAGGTTGGGTTGTAAAGGGTGTGAGAGATCTTAAAGGCGCTGGATCTGATTTTTACTGTCTTAAAAATGTGAAAAACAGAGCTGGCTCATTTTAAACAGTCTGGAGTGGTTCAAAGTTATTCCTCAGTTACCTTATGCATTCTGAGCATCCTAATTATTCACCTTGATGAGTTTATAAGAGCTTTTCACAACTAGCATGTTAACAGTACTCCCTGATTATCGGGCAATAAACCAATTTCTAATGAGTTGGAGGTAGTACACTGCAGACTTATTTTGACTTTGAGAGCTGCTTTAGCAATATCTCTACTGGGGCAAGAGAAATACAAAAAAATAAAATAAAAAACTGGGTGCAAGTCTTTAATGTGTGGGCATTTGTAAAAGCTTACATTAGATTTGAATATGGAACATTCACCTCGTGTTATACTGTGTCACATTATAGCTGAAGGAACAGTATTTCCATGGAAACGAGTGAGGCCCTCCTTCAGGCCAAATGAGAGTCAGGTTTGTGGAGATGCAAGCCCTCTCCAGTGCAATGACCTCAACAAATACAATACCAATTAATAACAATAACCAATATTGGGGTACTATGCAAAATCAAGCTTTTTTTTTAGCTTTCGACCATGTTATAAGGTTGTTTCCTCCTCAAAAACATGCTTGAAGATGTTTTAGATTCTGTGCAACGCTCAGCGCACAAGCTTACGTCATACACATACTCCCACACGACAATTCTCCATAAACAGAAATATGCAAAAACATGAAACAAAACTACGCAGACTTGACAAACCTGATGCAATGTGCAGTAGTTTCATTTGCAGGATGCGCACTGATTGTGTCGTGATATCGCTCTGAAGGGGGGAGTGCGCTGAAAACGAAAGTGAAACTTATAAAACATGTCAGTACATTGTTTCTTGGTGAATATAGCATTTTCAAATCAATAAAAGGTAACATAATGATTTAAATATATTATCCATTAATACCCCATAGAACTAAAATACCTCCTCTTTAAATACAGAATCTTTAAGCATGTCTTTTAACCAGAAAAAAGAAGACTAACCCTAACCCACATCTCCGAAATTCTGCATTTTTTTCAGTTTTATGTACATCTATAATGATATAATCCATTCCGCCCACTCCCTCGCAGCAGGAGAGCAGCGGTGGCCTTCTTCACTATACTAACGCATAGGCCCACATATACAGCATATACTTTTTCATTTGCACAATTAAATATTCTCTGTCATCTCAAAGAGCACAGCCATAAGCGCCTGCAGTGGGAGGAGGAGGAGGAGGAAATGTGCTCTGGTCTGCCTCCTCTTTACAACAAACTCCATGTATATGAATATAAGGACATTAACATAGTATAGGGATATTAAAATAGTAAAATTGTATATCATGACATATTATGAAAAGTATTTAATGAGCGTTATAATAGCGTTCCCTCATCATTAACTTATTCAGACTTGTGATTTGATTGATTATGGGGATGCACTGATCCAGCTCATTCAGTTCTGATATTGATTCTGATATTATAGCTTTAAGTTTGCAATATAAACCGATACCAGTGCAGAGACTGAATACACTTTATTTCCTTTAAACTAAAATAATATTAGACAAAACTGAACCAAATGTGTCATGTAGCTATTATTTATCCCTAAAGTAATGACAGAAAAGGTTTATGAGACTTTCTGGGCCAATTACCGCAGTTTACAGGTCTTGTATTACACAAAATTGGCTCTTTTAAGCTTTAAGCCAGGTTATAATGTTGTTGCCTCGGCACAAACAAACCTGGAGTTGTGTTTTGTTTGAGTTATTATTAGTCTGTCTACATCTCCAAAGCTCAAAAAAGCTCTGTTCCACCTTGTGATGTCATGAAGTGGTAGTTTTCAAGTTAACAGCTACCTTTTACTTTTAGTTCAGTAGAGATGGGCAATTCCAAGGTTGAAATCATCCAAATGACACAGTGGAGCACATCCTGTATTACCACATGATGACATCACAAGGTGGAACAAAGGGTTTTCTATGTGAGAGAAAAACTAAAGATGCATGATTTATGTGAAGAAACGACATTATAACATCAGAAAATAGCATAAAATGAGCCTTTTAATAAGAACTAAGATACAGTGATACAGTACAGGTGCATAATGCTGAAAACAAACTCAAAATAAAGACAATGTTATGTGTGAACGACTTCTTGCACTGCATTTTGATGTTGTCCTTGAGCATAACACTCTACATACCTCAGCTAGCGTGATCATACTATATTTCCGATGAACAGCCCATGTAGACATTAATAATCAGGTCATAAGTGATGTTATTTTCAGACAGCTGGATACAGATTTACACATGTGGTCCTTTAGCTCCGGTTGCATTAAAACTCGGGGATGTCCCTCATTCTACATAATTCATGTGCAAGCTGGTGAATGATTTATGCTCCTGCCCCAGTGAATATGAAGCCAGAGGTACAAGAGAAGTGCTGTCTTTAGAACTGTGAAACTCTACAGGTCCAAACTGTGTGGAACACTTGAGATACATTTGGACATGATATTTCACAGAAGACATGTTACGCATTTGTCAGGTATTTATTATTTAAAAATTACATATATACAGTGGTTTCCTCGTTTATCGCAGAGGTTACGTTCTACAAATAACCCGCAATAGGCAAAATCTGTGAAGTAGTCAGCTGTATTTTTTTACAATTATCATATATGTTTTAAAGCTGTAAAACCCCTCACCACACACTTTATACACTTTTCTCAGCGAGGCATTAACATTTTCTCACATTTCTATCTTGTCTAAACACTCTCAAAGTTCAAACCTTCGTAGATTTAAAAAAATAGGTGCCTTTGTCAGTGCAGGGATAAAACTTGCAAACATACAGCACTTCAGAGTCACACTGTGATCGAACATTTATGTAAATTTAAGGTGAACTGTGTTATTATGAGGGACAACTGTATATAGATCATGATTTCAGATTGCGTTCATTGTAAATGGCAATGTTGACCTAAAACAGGCTTAATGAGCAGTGGGCGGGGATAGGGGGTAGGTGAAAACAGACACTTCCCGAGCACTCAAGCCTCATTAGACCAAAAAAATCTGCTCAAAATGCTTTTACTTTTTACTCTAAAAGTACATTTTTAAACAGGTAGTTAGGTAGATTTTTTAATGTGATGCTATTACTTTTACATAAGTATTTTTTGTGCCAGTATCTGTACTTTTACTTAAGTAACAAAACTGAGTACCTCTTCCACCACTGCTCATACGCATAAAAAGTACATGAGAAAAATACTACTCAAGTAAGAGTGATTTAAAGAGTAACTATCGTGAGGTAACATCTCATTTATAATTGTTGAAGTTGAAGTTGTTGTTGTTGTAACTTGAAGGACACAAAATTAAACAATGGACAAAATCTGTGATTTTCAGAGAATAGACAGTAAAAAATTCAATCATATCTGAAAGAGCGCTACAAGAAGCAAAACTGTTCAAATCATTTCAAATTGTCACGATAAAGCTTTTGTCACTTTCATACTTACAGTGGGAAGAGGAACCAAAACTTTCACTCAAGTATAAAGTAAAAGTAAATACTACACTGCTACTCTGGAAAGTACAGAGAGTTTCTTCAAGAAGCTACTCAAGTAAATGTAAATGAGTACCACCCACCTCTGATCTCCATGGATACCATCTGTAGTCCATGTTTTAGATCAATATCGCAAGTTACAATTAACCCATGTCATAATTGCTCACTACAAACCAGAAAACTCACAATTCATGTTCTCTAAATAAGTGTTCACCCATGCACCAGGATAGAGACACTTTCCTGCAGTGTGGAGAATGCGTAGGACATCTGTCTCCACAAACTGTCTTTTCTAAACTTTCCTCTGAACGTCTTTTTACCCCGCTGGGTGCACTGCTGTGTAAATGTTTTATCGGGCGTTTTGGGCTCGTTCATCATCAGGATGCTTTGAGAGCCTGCCAGTGCCGAGCGGAATGGGAGCGGGCTGGGAACACTGGATCCTACCGCCAACGGCAACGCGCTCCACCGCTGCATCCACACACTTTAACTATGAATCATTTATGACACTCTAAGGGATAAATACTCAACTCATTGTTTCAAAAATATTCTAAGAAAATACTGAATATGATGTTTGGGTAAAGCAAGGGACAGGGCTGGGGATATCCAAAAACCTTAAAATACAATATGGATCTGAAAACTAAGTAGGGATGTACCGATCCAGCTTTTTTAATTCTGAGAGAACGATGTTTGTGGCTTTAAGTATCTGCCAGTATCCTATAGTAACCTATATTAACCAATACCAGTGTAATGACTGAACATTTTTCTCTCAAAATACAGTTAACTTATTACAGAAATTATCCAACTGTGCTATGTAACTGTTATTTATCAACTTTGCATAAATTATGAGATGTCCAGGGCCTTCATCAGTCTGTAAATACCGTAAAATTCAGACTAAGGAGTGCACCTGAATATAAGCTACACCAGCTAAATTAAAAGAAAATCAATTTTGTACATATATAAGCCGCACCTGAATATAAGCCGCAGGTACATGGAGGGTTTTAATTATTAAACTGTGCCTGAAAGCAGTACGGCACCAACACACCATCAACACGAGAAGAACATACATCAACATAGCACCAACACGACAGTAACTCGAGATGAATGTACCTGCATATTCAGAAAATAAAACGGCACAAACATGGGCCATCTGATTTATTTCCTCTGAAACCTTTTGCCGTCACTGACTAAGTTCTTCCCGCTGCCTCCTCCAATGTCGCTCCATCGATTCCTGAAATGCCAAGCTTATGTGCAGTCGCTCTTTTTCCTTCTTTGATGCCAGATCCATTGGCTTTAACTTAAAAGCTGCATTTCTTTCTGTGTTTTCCATGTTGAGGGTGTGTGCACGATGCGCTAAATGACAGTTCAAACTCAAAACTGGTGTATTCTTCAGCGCATCATCTGTCCCGTGTCTCTCAATTTTGCATTTATTGGTAGAGAGTGCCCCCCAGTGGCCATTAGCCAGTAAAAATCCATAAATTATCCGCATCGTTGTATAGGCCGCAGGGTTCAAAGTGTGGGGAAAAAAGTCATGGCTTATAGTCCGAAATTTAGGGTAGTCTAGTTATATTCAATTAAAGGCCCATGGAACCGATACCCACTGCTGCAAATGTTCCTGGATCGTCACCGATATTCAATAAGAGTATCAGTATTGATCAGGAATAGCTCACTTTTTTTAGTTCAACAGATTCAGCCTTATTGCAATAGCCAGTAGGTAGTTTAGTGTATAACTTGACAATTTCTAATGAGTTTATGTTGTTCATAGTGGTTGAGAGGCTAGCTTTCTTTCCTCACAGCAAGAAGGTTCTGGGTTTGACTCCCGGGCCTCTGTGTGCATGTTTCTCCCTGTGTCACCCACTGCTCCTGACAGATTGCCCCAAGCATTGAAGGATGGGTCGAATGCAGAGAGTACCTTCCCTTACCTAAAAGCATCACAATACAGCATCTTGTATCGATACTTGTATTGCGAATAAATTTGTCACGATATCTTGCCCTATCAATATTTTAAGTACAGCCCTAGCAACTGAAGCAAAAAGCAGTTCAACCTAAGATTTCTACTTCACTGATGGACACAGCTGTGGTTTTTGTCCCTGACCTATGGATGGATGCTGCTGACAGACAAACAGTTCAATCAATGCTGGAGAAAAGGCCCTGGCAAACTGAAACATTTTTCAAAAGACTTCAGTGATTCTTTTGAAGCAACTATGACATTACAGGGATAAGTTCTGGCTTACATTATGCATATGCTTAGTTACCCATGTGCAGGAATTGGCTGTTTTCTGACTCTCAATGAGAACCTATAGTGAGTTTTATTTTCAGTTTTAACGCCTGACTGTCACTTCCTAATTATGAAACGGCGTGTAAGTGATCGATGGTCGTACTGGCTGTTGATGCAGACTGGTAGCTACATTTTTGTCTGTCATCGCCAAAGCAGCTGTGGCTTGTAGCTGCTTACCACAACCAAGTATGGGGAATGATCGTTGTTTGAAACCATACACTGAAGCATGCCCTATTTAACTTTTCTGCTGGAGGATCCACTACCTGTTATGCTTTGGCCAAAATGCTCCACAGTACGGCATTAAATATATCCATCTTGCTTTTCTTTTTAATTACAGGTGCAAGATATTGTAATGATTTGATAGTTGGAGTTTACCTCAGAGTCGACACCTTTTGTTGTTCTTGTTGTTGTTGACCTAGCAGATTTGTACATGACACTTGGTTGCTATGCCGACAAGTGGATGTGAAGATTTGTCAATTACTGGCCTGGTTTTGAAGACTGGCTTTTGTGAGTTGAGACTGCTGTTGTTTTGCTCTTATTTCGGCATGGGTTATGACCTACAGTAGCTCTTGTGTTCAGAAAATAAAAAAAAAATAAAAAATTCCAAAGATCTTGGTGGCTATCTGCTTGTCTCCATGGAGATAAATATGTTTTATGCCATACTGTGGAACATCCATGGACCACGCAGTAACTTTTCACAACTGCACCTTTAACTTAAATGGTTAGAATCTTAATTTTTTGAATAGTTTGAACTAATTATTATCAGGCACCTTTTGCTTACTGTTTTTGCTGTGTACACACATACTCACACACATTGCATATTGTAATATTTATTGAATCTGATCCCAAACCTAACCCTGAAAACCCTGAAGACTCAAGGATCAAATGTGCCAAAAACATCTTCCCTGAACCGCCTTAGCATTATTAGCGCAGATGTTGTTAGCGCCCCAAGCAGCCCGCGGCGCTCCATTCATCCTTGTCACTTGTCACTTCATTAGTCAGCATCTCTACGACAGGCCTCTTGTAAGGGATATATCGCCCCCCCAAAACCACCAAACCAGCCCCCTCTCTGACAGTCAAGTGTCCTCCCCATACACCACTGACCTCCACGGGCCTCTGCTCCAGAGTGGTCAAAAGGTCCCAGGGATAAGTGTAGGGTTCATGGGCCGCGGGCCAGAAGCAGGCCAAGGAGGCAACTGGGCACTACTGACCCTATCCTCGACCCTATCCAGCTAGCATCATGTTTGCTGACTTCAATTAGCGACAGGTAGATAGAAGGACAGAAATTACACAAACATTCCCGTTCTTACTGTGAGTGGGCTTGCATCTCCACAAACCTGGTTCTTATTTTGCCCAGAGAAGAGCCTTCCTACCTGTTTCCATGGAAATGTTGTTCCTTTGGCTGTAATATTTCTCAGTATGGCATAAACACAGTGACGTGCGGTGAGGTTCGTGGCTGGTGAGGCACTGATGTCGTCACAATCAGATTTACAAACATATAAACCAGGTGTCAGTACATTTGGCCCCGGGTCAGTTTCTCTCCCAGTGACTTGGGGCCAGAATAAAAAAGAATTTCAAAATAAAAGTTCCGAAGTCCGTATGAAATAGCTGTAATAGTATGAAATAAAAAGCAAGCTGGTTTTGTATTGTTTTTTATCCTTATTCTGGTTCCCCAATTTTCAATGGATTGTCAATTACCGTTTTGTACGTCTCTGTTTGAAAAGAGCGAGTCTTTCGTCCCGTCGTCTGGAGCAAACCATTTAGCTCGTCCTTTAATTATAACCTCCTGCTTCGACTGAAAGTCCAGTTTAGAAAACTGCTTGAGCTTTAATATGTAATCTTCCTCCATTTAAAAAGTAGGGCCAGACAAGAAGAAAAAAGTGAATTGCTAAAGTTGACTTGCTAACTCTAAATTGTAGTTTGCGGCCCCTATTCTCCGGGAGTTGCACGAATCCCTGTGCTCACGAGTGCCCCCTACCATGAAGCAGGGTAACTGCATGCCTCACCCGGCGCCTTTTCACATCCGCTTAAAGCAGCAGCTTAGCACACAGCACAGTCAGTCCGCGGTGAGGCACGAACACCTGCCTCACCTGACCGCACGTCACTGCATAAACGTATATTTATATCCATTGAGAATATTTTGAAGTATGGCTTCTATTTCCACGGACTCGGGCAGGTAATATGCCACGTCCAAAAAGTTCCATAATGCACCTTTAATGGTGGAATTGAATTACAGTTACAAGACAAATAGATGACAATTGACTACTTTAAGCACATTCATTTAAGGTGCTTTCACAGTTCGTGGTTTGAGTTCAGTTTAGTCCTGAATGTAGACTTGGTTTGATCCCTTTCTAGACTGGGTATAGTCCAGGTTTAGTTCTGGGTTTAGTTCCAGTTTGGATGTAGTGTGTGCACAATAGAGAACCCAAAAGTCCTATACAACTTTTTGGGGGATTTTTCTCTATGCGTACCAACAATTTCTGTCCTCCATCTTTTCTATCTTGACACTACCAAAACACGGGGCCTTGTCAATCGAATAGCCAGCAGTGACATGCAGATCTGTGCAGAGAAATAGAGGGATTGGAGAGATAGATATTTATGATGGGAAAAGAAAAAAGAACTTCTCTGCAGCTTTTTGAAGTATTTCTTTTGATTGGCGCTTGCTTCTGGCCTATATTCAAATGACGGGTGTTCTTTGGTTGGTGTGGAGGTATCTGACGGACTTGGGGGTTTGGCTTTGATGTCGAAGGACAGACTTTTGCAATGTGACAAGATAGGCGGAGTTGGATCAGCAACTTTAATGTTTCGTTTTGATAGTGAAAGTTGTGAGGACAGAAGTAAAATAGAGAATATAATTTTAGGAAGTGAAGTATGTTCAGTTGCTTTTTTATCTCATGGCGCTGGGAAGCCTCTCAAGTGGCTTTAAAAAAATTATAGATTAATAAACTATTTTATGTGTAAAATGTGTTGTGTAAAATAAATTTCTGTTTCCTGGGATCCTGAATACACATTTCTTTACAAAGATGTGAGTCTGGTCACATGACAAGTGGATTGGCCAATCAGAGACAAGCATGGTCCATCCTTATCAAAACAAATATGGCTCCTTACGAGGGAAAAATAAAGGAAAAAATATCACAGAGGACTGAAAAAACATTGCAGATTTTTTTTCAGTGGGTGAAGTGTTAAACTGATCTGAGGTGAGAGAAGTTTGATGTTGTAAATGAGGCTACCAAAGAGCTCCTTGTTTGTATGATCATGTTTGGTTTTGGCTTGAGACGTGACGGAGGGCATGGGACTATTTGCCAGTGCTACATTTCAGTGAATGGTCTTCATTTCCAAAGCCATCGGCCCTCTGTGGAGCTTTTTTGCCCTTGAGAGAGAGGAAAACTACATACTGTACCTTTCATCCCAGAAAAATATACTCTAACCTAAACTGTATAAAAATCTGTCAAATCAGAGTCACTTTATCGGTCGCTGAGGTTCAAATTAAGCACACTGAAGAGTAAAATTCAATAATAGTAGATAAGCTGAAACAAAAGTCTCAGAGCAGCTCAAACTGGTTAGAGTCATCAGATCCAGTGTCAGGGCAGACTGAGGGGAGTAACAGCCCTCAGGACAAAAGCGTCCCTTGTCTGTGTCCTCTGTGTCCTGTCCTGCAGCATCACAGCAGCCTCCAGTGGGAACCAGGTGAACCCTAGAGACACCACAGGAAAGCCTCTCCCTAAGGGTCGCCATGGATACTGCTCAGATCACACCATCCAATAATCCTTCACAATCTCCACTTCGTAGTTGGTCAAAATCCCCAAATATTAAGTTAAAATGTAACATAGCTTTTTTTTTTTAAAGTTTAAAAACTGCCAGTCAGCCACAAGAGCAGCCACACATAGTAACCACAGAATCAAAGTACATTTAAAGGACCCATATTAAATCCTATATATTTAGACTGAGTTCTTCTCTCAAACTAAAAACACTCTATTCCACCTTGTGATGTCATGTGGAATACAGGAAGTGCTCCAATGTGTTCTTTTACACCTTCACCAGAAAGATTTGGATCATTTCAGCCCTAGAATTTCCACTGTCTACTAACAAAAGGTAAAAGGTAGCTATTAAGGTAAAAAATACTGCTTCATGACATCAGAAGGTAGAACATCTCCAAACATTTCGAGCTTTGGACATGTAGTCAGACTAATAATAAAAGATTAATCAAACATATGTCAGTGAAACAAAACACCATGAGGTAACATGTTAACATGGCTTAAGCTCATCACTATAACTGATCACCGTGTTTCCACAGTCTACCTTTCCTTCAAAACAACTAGACTGCACTGCACTCCAAACACCCTGCTCTGTCCTCCAGTTTGCTCGGACATGTGTCATCAATCATGTCAGATACTTGCATGGTTTCATATGACATCTTCATATTTATCTATTATAAATATAGTCCTGTCTGTGTGCAAGGATCATATTTCAGCCTCCGCACATGCCAGATGCTGATTCAGAGGAGACAAAGGCGCTGAGGATCCCGAGTGTCTTTGAATGCACGACAGTATGTACAGTGTTGACAGCCATACATTAGAATGATGGACTGAACACCGAACAGAACAAAGGCTGGCTCCGCCCACTGAGAACTGACATATGTTGCGTTTGAGGGTTAGGAGCCGGGGACGAAAGATTGATGGATATACAGCAGTAGCGTTGTCACAATACTAAAATTTCAACACGATTTTGATACTAAGGAATAGACTTGATACTCAATACTGATTTTGATACAGATTGGTATTAGATGATAATAAAAGCACTCAGTATGTATGTATGTATGTTAGTATGGATACTTGCTCAAATGAGTGTCTAGTATCGATACCAGTTTTAGTATGGATTAGTACAGGGGTGTCCAAACTATGGCCCGGGGGCCAAATGTGGCCCTCAGGCCTTCAGTTGAACTGGCCCAATTGATCATAATCAGTACTTTTTACTGCAAATTTAAGTAATCCTACCAATATAACCTAAACAACATCACATTACATTGTCATACAGACCTAATTTTAAAATTTCAAACCTTATTTAAAGTATGAAGTCAAAACTATGTGAAATGCACCCATCTAAATAATCTCTTGTATTGACCACTGGTCTTTGGCCCTCTGTGTCGAACATTTTTCAAGATATGGCCCTCGGTGAAAATAGTTTGGGCAACCCTGGATTAGTATCTGATTTTCGATTGACAGCCCTATACAGCAGTGACCAAAACAAGAGTTAAAAATACTGTTGCTGTGTTTTCATTTATTTACACTTCGAAATGGAAAACTGAATTGAAAATACAGCCTAATTGAAATGTCCCTGCCGGGTTGCCGTACAGGTGTTAGCGACCGCACAGTTGTCCTGGAGCCATAATGACCTCATGGGGCTGCTGCTGGCTGTGTTTGCAGAGAGGGGGATAATTGGGGCCATTGGAGCAAGTTGCATCTCACCTCCAGTTTAAATCATTATGCGGTTAATGCCTCCATGACATCAGTGTTTTTGTGTTAGCAGAGTGGTTAGCGTGGGCGGGAGGGCAGATGTGGTAGAGCTGATCAAACACTCAGCAGTCAGAGGAGCATGTCGGTGCCACCCACAACTAAATTATGTTTACAGTCTACAGATCAGTCAATAACATGGTGGATAATACTGTAGTAGCAGCAACAGATTTATACATTTTGTTCATGTAAAGTTCAGATGGCTTAAGATGGTTACAGTACAGTTTTGTGGATTATTGATTAGAACTGTTTAACCTATTTTAAGATTGCAATGAATGTTTAAGTAAGCATGCAACCTGGCAGGTTAGCTACCGGGACTACCTCACAGGTGTGGAACAGTGTGATTGCACCCTCGTCCCTGTTTATTGATTCCTATTTTATACCTGTATCTGGAAATACTATTTGGCAGACCTTAACTTTTACTATTTTATTTTTTCTTTTTGGAAAAACTATTTTGAAGTAGGCAGACATTTCAATTATGTTTTACTAAAGCCATACAAAGCTTTTTTAGACTAACAAGGTAGTGCCCATTATTTTGATATGTTTACTCAATTTTGTAGGAATCATTCTGTAGACAAGTGTGGCTGTAATAAGTGTGTGTACATGTGGGTGTACATGTTAGAATACAATGTTGGCTCTTTTAGATTTCCTGGTTCAAAGTATTTATTAGACAGAACAGTTGTAATGGGGAAAGAGACAGTACAGACATTTAGGAGGCAGACCCATGCTGATGTGGTAATATCTGACGACGACTACACCACCAGCACCACACCAGCGAGCAACATTTTACCTGCTTGTCTTTGTGGAGATATTACCAGCACAGCATTAAATATATCTATGTCCATGGAGACAATCAGGTGACATCACCAGGCCAAGTTACAGGTCAGATCTGTGGAGACGCGTACCCGTAGTAGTAAGAGTACATGTTTTTCAAGGTCATTTTGAGCTAAAAAAACCCACCATCCATCTATTTTCTCCTGCTTATCCGGAGCCGGGTCGTGGGGGCAGCAGTCTAAGCAGCGAGTCGCAGATTTCCCTCACCCCAGACACGTCCTCCAGCTTCTCCGGTGGGACCCCAAGGCGTTCCCAGGCCAGCCAAGAGACATAGCCCCTCCAGCCTGTCCTGGGTCTTCCCCGGGGCCTCCTGTCTGTGGGACATGCCCGAAACACCTCCCTAGGGCATCTAAAAAAAACATTTAATTCTATTCATGTGAGATGGATCAGTTTCATGCCATATTGTGGAACATTTCAGGCAAAGCAAAAATCTCCTCAAGGTAAACAGGTGGTAGAAAAGTTAAATTTCTACACCTTTATTGTCATTCGAAAGCAGTGTGGATGGAGGAAGATTTCAAGTTGCTACTGAGTAACATTGATAGTCCTAATTCACCAACTTTGATTGCAAGAACTGATTAGGCTTATGGATGATCTGAAGTAAAGTTACATATAGTTGAGTGTTAAATTGATGCAAATACTGTACTTTTTCATTTCGACTGTATCTTCTACAATAAATAGACATGTTGGCATATGGACTTATCGTTTAGCATCTTCTTCGCTTTGATTCTACCTCCTCACTCCTATTAAACATAGACGGCATACCCCCATTCCACAATATGCCACTTATAAAGATAACATTATTTTTCCTTGAGGTTTTCAAAGAGCCTGCCTTCTTGCAATGACAAAGTAGAAGGAAGAAAAGTTTCAGAAGCCTTTCAAAACGGTTCAAGATGAGTGGAGCGATAGTCCCAGAATGCCAATTTGCAGCTTTGGGAAGGGAGTTTGCCGGCTTGTGCTCAGGAATACAGACATGTTGTCATTGAGCTGCCCGAATGCATCATTGAGATTTGAGGAGGAAGAGGAGGAGGGCGAGAAGGGAGAAGGGGAGGGGGAGATGTCAAAGCGCTGCGTCCTTCACCCAACTATAGAGTAGACTTTCAAAACAAGTCTTATCTGCGGTATGGTTTGTGCTACTGTTGTATAAGTCTGCGCAGAGGAAATGCATAATCAAGAGTGTGGAAGTGATCCAAGGAGCAGGGTGTGTTTAAGAATGTAAGCCAAGGAGCTCTTTAAGAATACTGCATATGAACTTCAAACAGAAGTACAGTGAACTGAGTGTTGGTATACTTTATATTCTTCTTGCAAATGTTGTGTGTATTCAAAGCCGTCTCCAGTCCGTGTCGAGGCCTTAAGCGAGAAGGGGTCTTTGCCACAAAAGACTTGACGGTTTTGTACTTGACCATTAATATTTAAGAGGAAACATTGCATATTATTATAAGCTACACTGCCTGGCTGAAAAAAAGTCACCACCAAAAACAAAAAGGTCACACACTCTAATACTTCGTGGGATCACCTTTAGCTTTGATTACGGCACATTCGCTGTGGCATTGTTTCGAGAAGCTTCTGCAATGTCACAAGATTTATTTCCATCCAGTGTTGCATTAATTTTTCACTAAGATGTTGCATTGATGATGTAGAGTCTGACGCTGCACAAAGCTTCTCCAGCACATCCCAAAGATTCTCAATGGGGTTAAGGTCTGGACTCTGTGGTGGCCAATCCATGTGTGAAAATAATGTCTCATGCTCCTGAACCACTCTTTCACAATTTGCGAATCCTGGCATTGTCATCTTGGAATATGCTCGTGCCATCAGGGAAGAAAAAAAACATTGATGGAATAACCTGGTCATTAAGTATATTCAGGTAGTCAGCTGACCTCATTCTTTGAGCACAGACTGTTGCTGAACCTCGACCTGACCAACTGGAGGAGGCTCGGACCTGTGTGCTTTGTTAAATCCAGGTGCCGACTTTTTTTTTTGGCCAGGCAGTGTATGTTGGTTAAGAAAGTCCTGTCCTCTGAGGCCCTTTGCCACTTGGGGCTATAGTCAATATTGCCTGTTTTTCTTACCCCAATGTGGTGGCTCTGTAAACTCTATTTAATAATAATAATAATGCCAAACTGCACCATCAGCCCCTCCAACCAATCACTTTCACACCACTTTTAACTGCAAGGTGAATGAATGAAGTGTCTCGCCTAAGGACACAACGACTACCTGAGACACTATTGCCCCGACATTTGCATAAACCAGCATCTCTGGGGAACCTGTGAGGAGCAGTGGGTGACTGCAGAGCAGACACATCCCCAGATCTCGAGCCAATTGGCACTACAAGACAGAAACTGCACAATGAAGACAATTTTGCACAATAATCTTGAGCACCAAGATTATCAGGATGAGTCTGGGGTGGAGGTTGAATAGATTTTAAAAAACAAGGAGGAGCTTTATGGATTCTTAGATCATGCACAGCAGAGGGAGTAAACGTAGCCAACAGAGCACGCATTTACTCCATCTCGTGCAAATGAAATTAAACACAACTCCAGGGATGTTTCGATGAGTAAGCACAACTCTTAACAAACTCTGCATATCAGGACCTGTTAAAGTGACCATTGTGACTGCTCTTTGGCACCGGACCACTTCCTACAGTAGAAACTCAAGTTGACGGATGTGCTAAAGTTTTCCCTCCACACTCCTCTCCTCTCAGGACGTGTGAAAGGGGCCCTGTTTCTCCACGCCTTCCCCTGAAGTGGGGCCTCAGTCTGGGGGAGAGCAGGACCGGTGCAGGAGGGGGCCAGAGGTGGATAATTACATTTAGTTAAGTAACTTTTCTAGCAGCGTACTTTTACTCCTACTTGAGTAATATTTTTATTGAAGTAACAGTATAGTTTCTTGAGCAAAAGTTTTGGTTACTTTTCTCACTGTGAGTCTGCAAGAAGTAAAAGCTTCATGTGGACAATATGAAATGATTTGAACATTTGTGGTTATTGCACCGTTCCTTCAGATATACCAATCAATCATCTTTAATCCAGTCCCTTTGTCCATTTTTTAAAGCAGACAAGGACAGTGACTATACAGAAAATAGACATTTAAGTTTCTTGGGCTGATAGCTTATTGCACTGAACCTTATATGTGTGAGTTACATTATCATTTCATTTTCAGACTTATTCAGCATGCAAATAGAACTGTACTTCAAAGTTCTTAGTACAGCAAAGTGTTGACTCGTGCAGTAAGAAACATATCAGTCGCACTAGTCACGATATTGAAGTACGGCACATATAGAAGTACGATATATTGCTGAAGTCAATATAGATGATAAACGATAATACCAAACCATTAAGCAGAAATATTCACACAAAAAAAGCATTCTAAATATACAAATTTGTTAAGTAAGTAATAAGTGAACAGCAATATTCAACACTTTAGCAATTTGTGTCTCTCGGCTGGCCTTGGGGTCCCACTAGAAGTGTCTGGGGTGAGGGACGTCTGGGAGTCCCATGACCCGGCCCCCGATAAGCGGAAGAAAATGGATGGATGAATGGATTGCGTAAGAAATAACCAAAAATGTCCGACTATTACAGAGAAAAAGTACAGTTGGCCCTCACTACATCGCGGTTCACCTTTCCCGGTCTCGTTGTTTCGCTGATTTTTTTTTTTTTTTTGTACCATTTTGCATGCTTTTTTAATAGCGTATGAACGTGCATTGTGTTCTGCGTCCTGATTGGCTGAGGGACTGTAGACCACTGTCAATCAATCTCCTCTGTGCCGTGTCTCCTGTACAGTACAGAATGTGTTCAGCCAAATTTATATAAATGTTGGATCGCAGTGTGACTCTGAAGTGCTGTATGTTTGCAAGTTTTCTCCCCGACAAAACCCACAATGTCGATGAAACGTTCTGCACCGACAAAGACACCTACGAAGGTTTGAACTGTGAGAAAGTTAAAACAAGATAGAAATGTGAGAAAATGTTAAGCAATAAACGAGGGACCACTGTACCCATGATAAATATTGACCCCAAAAATGACACGACAAGTTGATATAGTAATTACTGTGTCAGGCCTACACTAATCCATCCATCCTCCTCGAGAGCACCCGTGAAGCCTCAGTATAAGCCACCTGCAGCCTTTGCGGACTGGCTTTTTTGTAATTCATCCAGAGATATAATGTAGTTTTTCTCATTCTTGTGTCTATCCTTTGAAAATATCAGATTTTGTGCATCATTTTTGTTTTGTCCTTCATATGATATTAACATCAAATTATAAACCAGATGTTACCTCCTGACTCTTTAAATTGCTCCTGCTTTAGTAATGGCAAAAGAAAAAAATCTAACTGACGTTTTGCTGCTCATGTAAGTCGCTTCTACAGTTGTGGTCTCTTACTTGAGTACAATTTTTAGCTACTGCTTTTTAGCTATGCACAAACTAATGAGAGTGAGATACCCAACTACCTCCTCTTCCTCCTTTCTTCTTTCCCCCTCTGAAGTCACAGATAGACACTGGTAGGAAGCGTGCAGATTTATGACGCTGGTTGCTTGCCGTAGAACACAGAGTGTGAGAAAAGTTGTAAATCACATCAACTTTGGAGAGAGAAAGAGAGAAGGGGAGGGGTTGAACAGGAAAAAGACCGCTCCTCCAGTAGTCTGCTGACAAGATAAAGCTGCTATGCATGAATGCTTTGGAGAGATAGGACTTCTGGTTTGCATGCATTCTTACTATGTGCTCGGCTTGTCAAAAGTATCGACGAACAGATCGGATTGATACTGACACTAGCAAAGAAACTAGACAGTCGTTTGAGCAAGAATCGGTACTATAAAAGTCACGTTCACAGGACAGAAGTGAACCTTTCTTGAATAGCTTTAGAATGATCTTTTGCTGTATCAGAACAAGTATAAGACACAAACGCCCATGGACCACTATGGAACCTACCTGGATGACTGAGGGATTACACAGATATAAGGCCACATGGTAATATACAAGAAAGTACTGCGATTTAATGTTGAAAATCACACTCTATTGTCTAAAGAAAGAGTGTTTTTTTTGTTTTTTCATCATGGTATCAGAATCAGTATTGCATATCAAGTCTTAATGGGGGTCACCTCTCTGCAGATCTGAGCTGTAACTTAGCCTTGTAGCTTCACTTACCTTTCTCCATGGAGACAGATAGTTTTAATGCTATATTTTGGAACAATCCATACAAAGCAATAGCATCTTTTTGTGCTCTCCACCCAAAAAGTTACATTGTAGATCTACATTGTAGGTAGAGGTTGGTAGAGTAGCCAAGATTTTACTCAAGTAAGAGTAACGTTACTTCAAAATAATATTACTCAAGTAGAAGTACAACGTAGTGGCCCAAGAAATGACTCGAGTAAGAGTAGTAAGTAACCAGAGTACTGTTACACTGTCAAATATATTACTGAAGTAAGAATAAAAGCGCACTTAAAGTATTTTTTCAGTAAATGTGACTGAGTACTCCCCACGTCTGGGCAGGGGTCGCCTCTCCACAGATCTGACCTGTAACCTGGCCTAGTAGCGTCATTACTGTAAATCACATCAGCTTTGCAGAGGGGAGAAAGCCGGAGGAGGAGGTTTGCTGACAAGATAAAGCTGTTTTGCACGAACGCTTTGGAGAAATTGGACCGTATCCTCTTCGGTTTGAACTTTGAAACACTGAAAAGTTATTTATGTATTTTTAAGTATTTGTGGAAGATGTTTTAAAGTAATCTTAAATAGTCTAGGGTCACATAACTTGTCAAATGAGATAGAAAAACGTGTCGCTGGAATGGTTTATCGAGAACACCTGGCTCTGCAGCTGTTACGGATAGTATGGCCAAAATCCAGATTGCGCATGAAGATATTGACGAAATGACCTTTGAATCATATTATCAGGAAGTTAGAGAATTTAGTATTGTTAATATGAGCAATGTGGATTGGAATAATAAAAAAAAAAGTGTATGTTCTTGTCCTTGCCTTAAGTTATGGAGACCAGAAGCTACTGTCAGGGGTAGAGTGTTGACTTTTATGTGAAGCACTTTGGGCAGCTGAAGATGTTTTAAATGTGCTACATAAATAAACCTGAACTGAAATGCAAATCAGTGTCTTGCTCAACGGCACAAAGGAAGAAGGAATCGCTGGTATTTGAAACTATATTGTATTAATTTCTCCAGTCCTGTTCATTTCTTTTCACAATTCATAGCCAGAAAAGTAAAGTAAAGGTGTACTATGCAGCTGGTAGAGGGTCTGTTACCTCCCAGTCTTTTTGTTTCATTCAATGACATGCAAAAAACAAACCAAAAAAAGTAAATTCATCGCCATAGAGATTGCTAAATTTGATCCCATTGGGTGGACCATTCGAGGACAAACAACTTCTCAATGGCGAAAAGGTTTTGGACCCTTAACTGCATCATAGTTAACACACAAACCCTGCATATTTAGGCTGAGTTCTTCTCTCATACTGAAAACACTCTGTTCCACCTTGTGATGTCATGTGGTGGTGGTGGTGGTCGTTCTTCTTCTTCTTCCTTCTTCTCCCTTCTTTCTTCCATCTTTTTCTTCTTTCTTTCTTCCTTCTTTCTTCCTTCTTCTGTTTATTCTTTCTTCTCCTTTCTTCTTTTTCTTCTTTCTTCTTCCTTCTTTTTTATTCTGTTTCTTCTTTCTTCTTCTTTCTTCTCTTCCTTCTTTTCTTCTTCCTTTTCTCCTTCTTCTGTCTTCTTCCTCCTCCTTCTTCTTTCTTTATCTTTCTTTATACAGAGCAGCCCATTGAGAGCACTTGGATAAGTATATAAGTCCATATAAAACATTAAAAACAGCTCCTTAAACCTTCACTAGAATCATTTGGATAATTTCAGCCCTGAAATTGCCCATCTCTACTGAACTTAAGTTAAAATATGGCTTCATGACATCACAAGGTGGAACAGAGCATTTTGATTTAATAATAAAGGGTTACTCTAACATGTGTGAATGAAACAAAACACAGATCCAAGTATGTTTTTTAGGAGGTAACAACATTATAACATGGCTTAAAACTCACAAGAGCCAAGTTTTTGTAATGTAGGACCTTAAACTTTAATTCTAAAACATTTTTGAAAATCATCACAGTTACACCGGCATAGTGAGTACAGGGCAGAAGCAAAGACTCCTACAGAACACTCTGGACACTTAAGCCGTGGCAGAAGTCCAGTGGGTCTCAGGGTCAGGTGAATATTTCATGAGGTTTACTGTAACAGCAGCAGTAGTTAGGGCAGTTTACTAATGCGTCCAATCGTTCAGTGCTGTCTGACATGTTGTGTGCATTTAGAGCCGA
This sequence comes from Periophthalmus modestus, assembly GCA_019594935.1. Taxonomy (NCBI): domain Eukaryota; kingdom Metazoa; phylum Chordata; class Actinopteri; order Gobiiformes; family Gobiidae; genus Periophthalmus; species Periophthalmus modestus. The sequence goes on from JAIEZT010000054.1 coordinate 10,409,178, forward strand.
TCCATCAGGCTTTTTAAGACATTGCCAACTTCTTGCATCAAGTCTTTGGAAAAACATTTGTCATTCACTGCTGCCAAATGAAGTTAGTGAAGAAGGACGCTCGAAGTACATGAAAGGATAAACAGAAGTAATTTCAAATACATTCTGTGGTCTATAATGTGATACTTTTTTATATTTTCTTCCATCAAAACCAGGATGTTGTATAGACAGATTGACAGATGAACAGATAGACAGGTATGTGGCAAGGCGAGTGGTGATGTTCAAAACTAGTATAGCCAAACAGCACCAAGGGGTAAAAGAAAAAAATCTGTCAACTGGACGAAAAGTTGTAAGAGTGAAGCCGTTTCCCTGCTCTTCCAAGCCTCTTCTTTAGTTCTGGTTAGATTACTGGTGGACACTGCCCACCAATGTGTCCATTACGTGACATACATGAGAGAATAAGAGTCAACGTTGGGTTTAACACAGGGGTTGAAAACTATGGCCCGGGGGCCACATAAGGCCCGTTGGGCTTATTAATCCGGCCCACCGCTACATCAGCCTTGTATTACTCTCTTATCAGCCCTTCTGCAAAAATGAGCTTATCAAAGAAAAGAAAAGTGGATAGTGAGTGCTGAGTGTTTAATATGGAGTGGACGACAAAATATTTTTTCACCGAAGTCCGATCAAAGTACCAAGATAAGCTGGCATTCAAATTGCAAAAGCTAGCAAGCCTTTCTCTCAAGGCAAGTTTTTAAAATAATGTATTTGGAAAACAATTTGTACAATGAGCCTTGCATATCCATGCTTTGCTCTTGCTATTTGTAATATAGTGGCCCTTATGTCAAAAAGTTTGCCCACCCCTGGTCTAACAGGTCGGGCCCATGTTAATGCGGCAAGAAGATGAACAGAGCGGGCTGCAGTCAGTAGCCCACATATACAGGGGCAAAGCACCCACACTGTAGCTCCTAGAAAGGGAGGAGCTATTGGGGTGCTAAGTTCTTAAACTGTAGTATATGATTTTAAAAAATTACAAAAAAGAAATAGTGCAAGCTGCCTTCCTCTTCTTACTGGATTATGGGGATGTGGTGCACATGCAAACTTCAGCCTCTGCTTTGAAACCGTTAGATCCATTATTTCACTCTGCCCTTTGTTTTATTACAGGTGATGGATTTGATGGATTTCACTGTATTCTCTATGAAAAAGTGGGCTGTCCATCACTGTCTGTTAGGAGAGAACAGCACTGTATAAATTTATCTATAAGGGACTACTTCAAAAACTGCCTCACCTGCCTGTTAACATTGATACTGGAGCATTTAATACCAGATCACATGACTGTAAACTGAGACGGGAAAGAGGGGCTTTTTTGCTTCACAAAAATGGAATACACTCCAAGCAAAATCAAACCTGGATATGTTGGTGATACAGTCGCAAACTTTTATACACACACCTACACCTGTTTTTAATGTTTTATATGGACTTGTATACTTGTTTGTTCTTGTTTGTTCTATTTTAAACATGGCGCCTGTGAACAAGAGAGCCCACATGCTCTCATTGGGTTCCCCTGTGGTGGCGCTCACTTAACATGTTAACTGAGAGTCTTATATGGAAGCGAGCGCCATGTTTGATTCACTGTTTTAAAGAAATTTAAATGTAATTAGCCCCCGTAGTGATTTTTGAAAACTAATATGAAATTCCAGTTTTATTATAGTCTCATTTTGAAGACTCTGTGGTTGCCATTTGCACATTTTTAGTCGAGATTGGCTGTACTGTGAAAGTGGAGCATAAATCTTAGGGGGAGCTATGAAGGAGCATTGGCCATTCTAGGGGAGGCTAGGGCCCCCTCAAGCCTCCCCCCTGGCGCCCCCGCTGGCTGCTAGGATTCACATCTAGAAATAAAAAGGAAGTTACAGCTAATCCTACAACTAAACTGCGATGAAGGCCAGTAGCACCAAAAACTTTTTGACGGCGGTGCTGCAACAATTTTGGACCAGTGATCACGTATATGAAGCACAAAACCAGGGAACAGGCCACAACCATGTTATAATCAAATTAGTTCTTAAAGTTAACTAAAAGAACACTAGGATACTACCTGGAGAGTGGAGGAGGAACAAAAGGTGGATCCAGGAAATGCATAGGTCAGAGGTCAGACCAGTGACACAAAGGAAGCGTTATATATTGATTGACAGCTATGTCAATTAGCCAATGGGAACAGTCTCTTACAGTGACCACGGGTCGGTAGAAAAGATGGAGATATAAACACAAAAAGAACTTGGAAAACATTCTTATTTTGAGCATGGCCACCTCTCCGCAGATCTAACTTGTAACTTGGCCTTGCAGTGGTAGTAAAGTACTGCACTTAAGTAGAATTTTTACGTATCTGTACTTTACTTAAGTACATTTTAGAGTGGATACTTTTTCCTTTTACTTCACTACATTTGAGCTCAGATATCTGTACTTTCTGCTCCATTTCATTTTAAAAAGTACTTTTCTTATCATTTGAGGAATTATTATTTTTTACCATGTTTGTGGTACATCCTGACTTAAGTTTTTGAGTTTAAGGTTCGCCTTTCAGCAAACAAAAATATATAAATTAATTAATTATTGGATTTATATAGCCCCTCTCATGACACCCAAAGAGCTCACGCAAAATTCATTACAAAAAATAAGAAATTGATTCATATTGCAACTGTTATGCAGAATACCGTATGTATAATCTTTTATCTGTGTGAAATACTTGGGTCCATTGAGATAGATAGGTTTGAGATAAGTTTGATGCCGTATTGTGGAACATTCCAGGCAAAGCAAAACAATGCCATCTTCATTTTCATCTCGCAGGCAGCAGACTCTCCACCAAAAAAATTAATTATTACACCTTTAAAAACATTTGTGTAAAATATATAATAAATATTAGGTCTGGTTTAGTGCTCCGTTGTGGTTGTCTGTTGTGTTGATGTGTAGCTAAGTATCCTGTTACTCCACTTTCTCTCTCTCTCTCTCTCTCTCTCTCTCTTTCTCTCTCCCTCTCTCTCTCTCTCCATCTCTCCCCTTCTCTCTCTCTCCCACTGTCTCTCTACCTCTCTCCCTCTCTCTCCTTCTCTCTCCCTCCCTCTCCTTCTCTCTCTCTCCCTCTCTATCTCTCCCTCTCTCTCTTTGTACGTCTCTCCCTCTCTCTCTGTCTCCTTTTCTCTCTCTCACCATCTTTCTCTCCCTCTCTCTCTCTCTCTCTGTCTCCTTCTCTCTCTCACCATCTTTCTCTCCCCCTCTCTCTCTCGCTCTGTCTCTCTCTCTCTCCCTCACTCTCTCTCTCCTTCTCTCTCTCACCATCTTTCTCTCCCTCTCTCTCTCTCTGTCTCTCTTTCCTCGTCTCTCTCTCTGTACCTCTCTCCCTCTCTTTCCCTCACTGTCTCTGTCTCCTCTCTCTCACCATCTTTCTCTCATCTCTGTCCCTTTTTCTCACTCTCCATCTTTCTCTTCCTCTCTCTCTCTGTCCCTCTCTCTCTCACACACTCCATCTTTCTCTCTCTCACTCTCTTTCCACTCTCCCTCTCCCTCTTACTCACAGCGAGTTCTGTCTCTTTCAAGCTCCATTGAGTCCCGCTCCTTGGCAGGCGGTCGGAGGATCACTTAATCATACGCCGCAAGTGAGAATAGAAAGAGGGAGAGGGAGAGGAGGGCGAGGAGGCGGGGAGGAAGAGGACAAACAACTGAGCGGTACGAGGCACGTGGAGGAGCTGCCAAAATCTACACTTGAGTAAAGACATGGTGTTGTTGTATGTAAAAGAAAAAGAAACAGATATCAAGACGCATTTCAAATAATAAAACACTGACTTTTTTTTATATGAAAAACACAATGCAGATGTTTTTATAAATTGTAAAAAAATTCAAATGAAAAAAGATCAGGGTGACAGTAGCTCAGTTGGCAGAGTTTTCATCCACTGATCCGAAAGTTGGCGGTTTGAATCCGGGTCTCGACATTGGTTGAGCGGTCAGATCCGTTGACCCACAGGTTGGTGGTGCGATTCCGGCTCCCACAGATGAATGCTGTCGTTGTGTCCTTGGGCAAAGACACTTAACCCCCCTCGCCCCCAGTGTCTGTGTAAACTGGTGTGTGAATGTGTGTAAATGGGTGAGTGGTTTTTTGATGTAAAGCGCTTTGAAAATGGAAAAGCATGATATAAAATGTAACATTATTTATTTATTTATATAGAAGTACATTTTTACTTCATTAATATATTTCAGTTTTAATAAAAAAAAAAAGTTAAGTTTGTTCTATATACAGTGGTCCCTCACTACATTGCAGTTTTTTTTTACCTTTTGCTGTCTCGCTGTTTCATGGATTTTTTTTTTTTTTTTTTTTTGTGTGCAATTTAGCTTGTTTTTTTGTTTTTTTACAGCACATGAACATGCATTGTGTTCTGCGTCTTGATTGGCTAAAAGTAGAGAATATGTTCAACCAAATTACATAAATGTTCGATCGCAGTGTGACTCTGAAGTGCTGTATGTTTGAAAGTTTTCTCCCTGACAAAACCCACAATGTCGATGAAACATTCTGCAGCAACAAATGTCAGAAACTCTTTGAATTTAAAAGTGTTTCTGAGAGGCCGCCTCCGTGTATACCGCTGGAGCAGAGGCACGTGAAAAAACGCATTTACAGCGATCATCGAGGAAGAGGGATATAATCAATGAATGTTTGAGCTTTGAGAGTGTTTAAACAAGAGAGAAATGTGAGAAAATGTTATTGTCTGTCTGAGAAAAGTGTATAAAGTGTGTGGGGTTTTACAGCCTTAAAACATATATAATAATTGTAAAAAATAAAGCTGACTATTTTGCAGATTTCGCCTATTGCGGGTTATTTTTAGAACCTAACGAGGGACCACTGTATATCAAGTAGTGCATTTTTAACATTCATAACTACAGAATTGTTTTCGAACTGACATGTCCATTATACTGATTACCACAGCCCCTCAAGCCTGTCTCAGTCACATTAATACCGCTGTGCCCACGTGGACTCCAGCCCGCTTGGACCATCCATCGTCGCTAATGTTCACATGGGGCCCCTAGCTTAAACGTGCTCCGGGCCCCGTGTGTACACAAGCTCTCCAGCCCAGCAGGCGACTGTTTATCCAGCTGAAGTCCAACTGCGTGTACGGCCCTCCTCTCCACATCCTATAAGGACAAGTCTATTGACCAATATCAGACAGGGCCTCGCTTATGCTATTTTTGAGGCTACGCTAATCTGGCTAATATCTACGACATTCAAGAGGGATTATGAGGTGAACGACTTGGCTACTTGGTGCACTATTTCATTGCTAATAGCATCTGACTAAATGTTCACTACTGGGAGTGAAAATGTAGTAACAGTTTTTGGAAGATTGCATGGATTTTATATTGAGTCTTGGAGGAGTGGATTAAGAAACGAAACATAAGTATTGCACAAGTCAGAAGAGATTTTTTATATAATTTTGCAAGATGGATGTTATTTAAAACTAAAATATGCACAATAAGAAATAAGACAAGTCTCTCCTGACCATGAATCTATAGCGCAAGATCTGGAGAGCGGTTGCCAGGCACTGCACGATGGTGTCCAGTCCTCCTGACAGACTGCCCCTGCGGCATCAAAAGCACTACACAGATGTTGCTACAGGGACAATGAAGTTAACTTATTTTTTTACGTTGAGTATGTAGTTTATGTAAGCGCAGTGAATATATTATTCTTAAAACTAGTGCCTTATGAGTTCTGATAGTGAGGAAAACTTGAGTTGTACCCAAAAATCTTGGCTCGTAGGTAGGGTGACCAGATTTTCAAAATTAAAAAACTAGGACACACCCGAGTTGGGATGGTTGGTATAAATAGAATTGTGAAAAGAGCATGTAACATTCTCGACTCATTTGGGACAAGTCAGTAGTCTGGGACAGATGAGTTTGTAGAGTGTTTGTCCATTGATCTGAAGGTTGGAATCCCGTTCTCGACATCTCGCAATTCCAGCTCCCACAGATGAAAGCTATTGTTGTGTCCTTGGGCAAGACACTTGGTCAACCTCCCCCCCAGTCTCTGCGTACACTGGTGTATGAATATGTGTGTGAATGGGGGAGTGGTTTCTTGATGTTGTAGTTGTAGGTCTCAGAGCGAGATGGGAATACTTGGTTATTTTGAATCTTGGTCGCAGAGTGAGCCTTCTTCTCGCTGTCTCTGTGATCAGTCTTCGTCAGGCATGTATTAACTTTTCCAAACATGAAAACACTTCTATTCTCAGCTAACCATTGTAATTAGAGGCACACAGAGCCTGATATTCGCGATTTAAATGCCTCACGTCGTACAATGTGACATCCAAAAATCTTTCACGAAGAAAAACATCTCGCAGTGGTCACCGGGCTTTACAGGATCGTCGAAGCCTCTCAAATCATTACACTGTAGCAATTATTCATTCAGTCCTTGCTCTGTGGTGATAAGCCACTAACTAACCATACAGGGCAAAGTCGGTGACATGTCTTGCCTAACACAATGACAGAAATTGGTCTAAGTGGGAATCGTTCCTCCAACCTTTGTCATCATTAAATCTTCTTCTTCTTCTTCTTGTTTCTTAGTACCTTATGAACTTCTTTTGTTTCTTCGTTTTTGCACAAAAAAGCCAGAGCTCACAACTTTTCAACTGTTTATCCCGCTGGTCTCCGGCCAATGAGAGCACGCACAAATCTCTCAGATCCATCTATAATCAGACAGTAAAGGCACTTCGTTATCACCACTGTAATATCATAAGTAAATAATTGCTCAGTTTGGACAATTTAATTCTGTATTAAAATCTAAGAAATCTATTCAAAATGATTAATAATTCAGCTCCACCTCCATTGAATACATTTATTTAACTCTGTTTCAAACAAACTATCCAATCCACTCGGTCCTATGTGAACCGAAATTACATAGTTCCAAAATGATCCTTGGCTTTTGCTCAGTCGGCCTTTTCTTTTCAAACCATCAGACAGTGAAATCAGCTTCCAACAGTCTTGAAATTGTCTGTAGATTTGAATAATTTCACTGGAAATTTGAAAAAGTACTGTTTAGATAATCAAATGAGTCCACATCAGTCTAGTTAATTGGTACTGTTCTATATTCACAAAAAAATCGAAAGAATGAAAGAACATGATATACTACACAGACTGTAGGTGGAACCCAATAATTCTTAGTGAACCAGGTTGTATAAAAAAAAAAAAATCAACAAATTCAACTTTTGGTGTTGTTTTTGTGTGCTTTCTGAAAACATAAAATATAAATATTTCTGCCGTCTCAGTCCTCCTCACCTTCACCTCTGTGCACTTTCCTATAGGTTCCTCTGCGGTGACAAAGATCCATCAGTTCTCTGCTCGCATACAACTGTCAGTACTAGAGTATACATTTCATATCATCACCCACAGTGTATGCTTTCACTGTAGCTTCAAGGTTCTGCATTATAAATTACATCGGCTTCTGGACACCTAGCATTGCGAGATTATGTTGGGTAACTTAGAATCATAGATAGCAAAAGTTTAGGTTAAGTTAGTTGCCTGGGATCCAGAATATACACAAAACTTTAGAAAGATGTGTCGGGTCACTAATGAATCTCCCTGAGTTCAGATGTGCGTGATTGACAGGTGGATTAGCCAATGAGGGACAAGCACGGTCTATCTATATAAAAACAAATATGGCTGCTTATGAGGGAAAAAGAAAGAAAAAAATATCACAGGGAAGAGAAACATTACAGGTACACTGCCTGGCCAAAAAAAAAAAAAAAAAAAAGTCGCCACCTGGACTTAACTAAGCAAATAGGTACGAGCCTCCTCCAGTTGGTCAGGTCGAGGTTCAGCAACAGTCTGTGCTCAACGAATGAGGTCAGCTGACGACCTGAATATACTGAATGACCAGGTTATTCCATCAATGGATTTTTTCTTCCCTAATGGTACATGGGCATATTCCAAGATGACAATGCCAGGATTCATCGGGCTCAAATTGTGAAAGAGTGGTTCAGGGAGCATGAGACATCATTTTCACACATGGATTGAGAGAGACAGAGTCCAGACCTTAACCCCATGGAGAATCTTTGGAGATGTGCTGGAGAAGGTTTGCACAGTGGTCAGACTCGACCATCATCAATGCTAGATCTTGGTGAAAAATGAATGCCACAGTGGATGGAAATAAATCTTGTGACATTGCAGAAGCTTATCGAAACAATCCCACAGTGAACGTGCCGTAGTCAAAGATAAAGGCGCTCCATTGAAATATTAGAGTGTGTGACCTTTTTTTTTGGAGGCGACTTTTTTTTTTGGCCAGGCAGTGTATTTGCAGAATCAATGGGTGAAGCACTTCAACTATGTTAATACGAGGTGAGAGAAATGTGATTCTGTTCAAAGTGATAAGTGACCAATGGATAGCATGAATAAAATTAACTGATGGATTATTTTTGTGTGCAAATAAATACAAAAGAAAAGAAAGAAACAAGTAAAATGATACTGCATTTTTTGAAATTTGGTTGTATGAACGTAATTTCAGTGCCAAAAGGATCACAATGAGTTTGGTGAACACACAGAAAATCATTTGCTGGATGACATGATGACATCATGCAGTGGGACCAAGTGTTTTGATTTTGCCAGAATAACCCTGCTTTTCTCTGGAACATTCCCAATTCTCCTTTAAAGCGGACCTATAATGGACCTATAATACAAATCCAACTTTTTAGAGACTTTTAACCATTTTATAGTTGTTCCCCTTCTCATTTACCCTCTACCACTCAGTTGTATTTAGAGTGATTCATGCAGGCTTAATACTCCTGCATTTAAGAAGTCATTGCTCCCATCAACCTCCTTTTTCATCGCCATCCGAATACGCCCACTGCTCTGTACTTACTTTGTTGTCAAATTTTATTTTCTTAAACTCTGGCTTATGTTTTGATTTAGGAGAGAGGATGGAGTTATAAATAGGAGATAAATGATGTCTAAGCTCCCCATTTCTGTTCAAAGATGAATTGCCTCTTAAAAAATTGCCTTTAACTCCTCTCACAAACCATTTCTTTTCTTTGGCTAAGATCTGTACCACAAAGGAGTGGTTAGTAGCTTTGAGATGAAGATGTACGGCAGATTGGGGAGGATGGACGGTCACGAGAGCAGCTCATACCTGGATGATTGAGGGATTACACAGACACTGCAATTTAAAATGTGCAAAATACATGGTTTCCATTATACTCAGTGGTTATAAAATATTTTAAACACATTGCATTTTTCGTGAGTTCCTCAATCAAACATTTCCAGACCATTGGATTGGAAAGAATGGCCCAATCCCATGCTCACCACGTTTACCGGATATCACACCTTTGGATTTCTTCTGTGGGGCTCTGTTGAAGATATCGTGTATCGAACAAAGATATGGGACATTACTGAACTAAAGCAGAAGATAACAGATGCGATTGCAACTATTAACGAGGCTCTGCTACAGCGAACATGGCAAGAAAATCAATGTGCTTTGTGCGACCAGTGGTGCCCATATAGAAGTGTATTACATAAGGTAAAAAGTTTGGAAATCTCAAGATCTCAAAGATATCTTAAGATATTGATTGCCTTTGTAATATTTTTTTTCTTGAGACTTTTTGGAACACCCTGTATAACATAATGATCGATGGGTATCATAGATTATAACTATATAGCAGACACAAGCACACAATGTTTTTAATACAAGTTTTGCTCATCCAACGCCTCTACTATTGCTTCTACATTGTGCAATACATCCGCTAACAGACGCTAATTACCCTGCTTTATCAGTATCGGTTTTAACTAGGTCATTCACGACTTGCGTTGCCCTGTTAACCCTATTTTTCCCCACTATTTCTTTTTTTTCTATCCAAAAATACTTGACAACACCTTCAACCCTTTCCCCAACCATAACTCACCTCCTCAATCTGTCCAACGGCACGGCAATGCACCTCCATCACCGCGCAATATCGCTAGACCGGACGCTAGCTTAGAAGATAGCGCACTTTGGGTACGACCATTCTCCTCTCTACCATAAAACTATCTCCTGCAGAATTTATTACCTTGTCTGTTTAAATGTAGCCAATTCCACTTTAATACCGTATTAAAGAATGATGCATGCGCGGTGCCGGAGATGTGCTAGCCTCTTGGTAAGTGTGAAATCGCTGATGTAATGTTCAATATTGATAACAGCTCTGCGCGAAATGGGGTCTGATCATTGAGGAAAATATTGTGGCTCTTTTAAATGGCGTTGCTTGGCCCAGAGCCTAGATTTAAACCATCCGTCAGCTGCTTTGATAGGCAGAGATCCACAAGGCGCTTATCACCTCCGATGAAATGGTGCCGTGTGTGAGAAAACAGGCTAGTGTGTATGAATAGAAGGCGTTTAAAAGCGTATAAATATGGATGTGTGATAACTGGCTGTATTGTTTATGGCAAATGCTGCGGTTGTACTACTGTTGTGCGATGACATGGGGAAAACAATAGGCGAGCATGCATATACTGTATGTTAACAATAGCTTTTATATATAGTGGTGTGACGTCATCCATAGCGTTCGGCTCCTGTCTAATGACTCACTTTGATTTTAAGATGATTTATTGAAAATGCTTTTGTTTTGCTTAATTATTATTGCATACTTTTTTATTCTATATTATGTCGTCCATTAAAAATACCAAAAGTAATCAATATTGGAAGACCCAGGACATGATGGAGGGACTATGTCTCTTGGTTGGCCTGGGAACGCCTTGGGGTCCCACTGGAGGAAGTGTCTGGAGTGAGGGAAGTCTGGGAGTCCCTGCTTAGACTGCTGCCCCTGCGACCCAGCCCTGGATAGGCTGAAGAAATTGGATGGATCAATCTTGGCATAAATGACAATAAAAAATGCCTTGCCAACAACACAAATTCTGGTGATTTTGGTGAATTCACAGACTCTTGAGAATCTGCCTTGAACAGCTCCGACTGAATCGTTTTCATGTGACTGACCAATCATAGGGCAGAACTGCGGTTTCGCCGAATGAACCAAAACAAACATGGTAACGCCGACAGACGTCCTTTGGCCTATTTTAGTGGAAATACAGACTATTTTGCTTGTGAAAAATGTGCAGAAGGAAGTGCTCTGGAAAGACGCTTGTGCTTTTCGCTGGATTTAACTAAAGTTTGATTTTTTTTGGCTTGTTCCGCTGTTGTGACACTTCGACCAGTCAACGTGAAGTCTTTGTTTGAATGCTCTGATCATTGGTTTCCGTCTCAGACTGACGTGTAGAACTCTATTCAGAGGGCTACACATACCCGTCTGGCGAGTCCAAGGTTAATAAAAAATGCATTTTACAAAAAAAAAAAAAAAAAAAATCTTGACATTCCTTATAAAATGTGAATGCTTTGTGATGTATAATCTCAATTGATTTTTACATTTTAATACAGAGTAGCATTTTGGACAAACATAACTTTAAACATGGGCATTAAAGGGGCTGTGCCTAACTTTTGTCATGCAATAAAATCACATTTGTAACCTTAATCAAACCCCTAAACTTATAGTGTTGGTGGTGGTGAACAATTAGGATGCTCGGATACTTCTGTTTTTCACATTTTAAGGCCAAGAAAAATATAGCACAGCTTCTTTAATAGACATTCATTTCATCTGAGTGCCAAACAGAAGCGATATACACATGCCCATTGTCTTCATAATGACTCTCTAATTCAAACGCGTGGGTCTTTGGTGCTAGGTGGTCTGTCTTCCTGCCTCTCCTACTGCAGCCTTGTGTCAGCTGGGTGGGTTTCCGCAGGGGGAAGTAGCCTCGGCACTACCCCCAGACACAGCGCTGACCTGTGGGGTGAAGGAATGTGAACTTTGGGGGGGGGATTAACAGGACTTTCCCTCAGGCTGGACAATGCACAACACCTCAGCAATACGCCTTTTAACTGCCCTCTCAATCAGGAGTCTGCCAGAGTGGAACCAGGGGAAATGTGATAGTGTGATTTGAGATACAAGTTCATTCTGAGTAATTTGGGTTTTTGTGTGAAATATAAGTAGCATTTTTGTATTATTTTGACAGTGGGTATATTTACATGGCCAGTACAAATCAAGTAACTATTTTTTGTGTGGCCACATGCACAAAAGTTAAACAGTGGAAAAACTATTGTATTTCGAAGACAAACTACCAGCAACTCTACTCCAAGTTCCTCACCCTATCTCTAAAGAACTACTATAGACTGTCTAAAGAAGTGAATTAAGTGAGTGTGATGGCATCCATAGCGTTCAGCTCCAGTCAAATGAAGCTCATCGAAGCTAGCGTGGTTATGGGGCAAATTTGGAGCCAAGTTTCATATTTGGAACGCCGACTGCCAAGTATGAAAGCAGTGCCAGTTTGGGGCGAGGCTGTTGAAGGTAACAAACCTTCCTACTTGATTTAACAGGGAGCGGGCACTTAGCACCACTGTCAATCAGATCATCAATCATGTGTTGCTAACGCTAACGGGAGGAACCTCGGGGAAAGAAGGTGCCTGATTTGTCTGTTATTAATGGTCATGTCTTGATTTACTGAAATAAAAATACCAGGATCACGTAGAGCGGGTTAATACGAACATTTTAAGACCAAAATGATTACAGTTACAGAGAGAGGGGTGACAATTTTTCCATGTAAACTGAACTGGAGCAGGAAGTGCGCTCATGCTCACTTCTCATTTGGAACGTGGCGGCTAGCGGGTTAGCTATGCCCATTTATATATGCAGTCTATGGGGAGTACCCAGCCACCCTGTGGAAGAAACTCATTTCGATCTCTTGTATCCACGACCTTGTGCTTTTGGTCATTACCCAAAGCTCAGGACCATGGTGAGAGTTAGGAACATAGACTGACTAGTAAATTGAGAGCTTTGCATTTCGACTGATTTTCTTCTTCACCACGACAGTTTGATAAAGCGACTGCATCTGTGCAAAGCATGAACCCTCAAATAGACCTTACTGGGGAGGCTGAGGAGTGTGATTCCCCTGCAGTTACAAGACACCACCTCGCTCTGCCAATTTTTACATACTTGGTGCTGGATGGTTTGCCAGAATTTCCTTGAGGCTGACCGATACCTCTCCACCATGGCTTCTCCAAAATCTTTCCAGTCCCTGGCTTTTGCCTCTATGACCGACCGAGCTGTGGTATGCTCGGCTTTCTGATAACCTGACAGCTGCCTCAGGAGTCCCATCATAGGGTTAGAACTACTTCTTCAGCTTCAGAGTAGAAATATTGCAAGAAACGATAATACTGTCGCAAAGTAGGATAATCCCAATAAACCAATTTTTATATAGACAGTATCATTAAAAGGCCTGAGCTGCAACAAATAAATAGCAGAATTAACCAATAACAAGCCACAGAACTAATTTATTTAACCCTTTACAGCTCAACTCATAAAAATGGCTAATTCATCCCCAAATATCCCCACTACTGCAAAGAAAATGGGCATGCAATAAATATTGAGCCCCAAAATATATTGTTCCAGCTTTCAAATATTGAAAGATGAGTCCATATTGTAATGTAATTGTAATAATGTATTGTAATCGTGACAGGCCTACGTCCGAGACCTTTTGAGTACAGCTGGTAGCCGTCGCAGACAATGGAGGTGAAGAACATGGTCCACTCACACTCAAGGTTCCCAGACCAAACCACAAAGTTATTTTACGCTATATCTCCACATTTCTCTGACCCACAACTTTCAACCAAACACTCTCTCTTCCATTAGCTGTGACAATTTGAAATAACGAGCGTTCTTATTAGTGGGAGGCGTCGTTTGAAGTGCCATGTATGTGTGAGCGCTACATTCCAGTGTTCTGAAAACCTTTGTCATTACCAGTGACAGAGGCTGTAATAAGTTTTACAGATGAGCCTCCCCGTCAATGGTTTAAGTACAAAGACAAGCACGGGGCCCTACACTCATTTATCACCCACTTTGAGAGAGAGGGAGGGAGAGAGGGATGGAGAGAGGAGGAAGAAGAAGGGAGGGGGGGTCAAAGCAGCAGACTGTAGTGTATTGGTGGTGGTCTCTCATCACCTAAGGCCCAAACACTTAAAGGAGAAAGAGGCAAGACAACAGATATCACAATTAGGATTTAAGGGACAGCTCGGGGCCGGTGAGTGGAGAGGTGCGAGCTGCGTTGTCAACAAGAACCGTCAACTTCAGCAAGTTACAGGGAGAAGAAGGAGATCAGCCAGCCCTCGAGCGTTTGTCTTTACACACCTTCATAACAGAAGCTGACCATAGCGCCTAAGATTCAGTCTTATCTTATCTCTTTTAAAGGGGAATTATTTGGCAATCTCTTAAATACGTCTGTGTAATCCCTCAGTCGTCCAGGTACGATCCATAGTAAAGAAAAATTTATTGGACGAATGGACAAAACGTTGTAGGAGACTTGTGAAGACGTGTCTCTGTTCATTCAAGCCGCTTCCTCAGTTTTGGTCAGATTACACGGGACACTGCCTTATGTGTAGTGTAGTTCAGATAGATATAAGGCAGTGTCTACCAGTAATCAGACCAGAACCTTTGTCCAGTTGATAGTTTAACATTTTTTTTCAAAATTGGACAATAAAGGATTTTCTCATCTCAGTCTTTATAGAGAATGAGATGAAAAACAGATTGATATTGCACTAATAAGGTTAGCTCTGGAATCGTTTGGACAGATGGTGGATCCAGTGAGCTAAATAACAAACTATTTTTGTTTTTGGCTAGATAAATATGTAAATTTTCCTCATTTTTATATAGGTAGGCCCATAGTTTTTGAGAAGATGTCTGTGTAATCCCTCAGTCGTCCAGGTCTGATCCATAGCAAAAGATGAAGTTTAAACCTGTCAATGGACGACTACAATCATTTGTCCAGCTGACAGATTTAAACTTCTTTTGCACTTTTATTTTGTTCATTAATACTTTTTTTTTTTTTTTTAAAAAACAACACTTTCTGCACCAAAAGCTGTGTAGAACTGAACAAAGATGCTAAAGGAGCAACAGTAGCTCACTTGGTAGAGCATTTGTCCACTGACCTGAAGGTTTGTGGTTCAAATTCCACTCTCAACATAAAATATCATTGGTAGAGCAGTCGCATCCACTGATACACAGGTTGGCGGAGTGATTCCAGCTCCCACAGATGAATGCTATCGTTGTGTCCTTGGGCAATACACTTAACCCATCTCAGTGTGTAATCCTGATGGTTCCTTGATGTAAAAGCACATTTACACTGTGTAGAGATGAACAGAGATACTTTTGTAAAAGTACTGTTGCTTCCAACAAATTCTCCTATTATGGAAGCTCCCGTTTTTGCATTTTAGTTAGTTTTAATGTTAAATATGGTTTTATTCAAAAAACAATGACAGAATTGTATGGCAGGTCATAAAGGGATAATGTCGTGGTCCAAGAAAATACTCAAAAGTGAAAAAGGTACTTGGGGAATCAGTCACATGTAACTTCTAATTTATAATTTAAAGTGAAATAACTTGAACAACCATTAAATATCACACAAAATCTGGTATTGTCATTGTATCGATATCTGAAGGAGCAGTGCAAAAAGCCCCACATATGTTCAGATCATTTAATATTTTCAATGTGAAGCTTTTGTCACTCACAGACTTACTCACAGTGGGAAGAAGAACCCAAACTTTTCCTCAAGTAAGAGTACTGTTACACTGTCAAACGCAAGTAGGAGTAAATGTATGGTGTCTGAAAATTACTCCATGAAGCGCATTTTATTAAGAAGTTATATAACTGTCACTTTCTTTACAATTTGGGTATTTTTTCGCCCCGAGCCATAATCGTCAAATTCACCATGATAGAAGACTCGGAGCTCCGTCCTGACAGAGACGTATGACGGCACAAGTGTGAGGCGATGAGAGGCGCGTCGGGGCCCTCCGGAGAATTTATACGTCCAGGGGCCAAAGGTCGCATCGCTATTAATCATGGGCCAAAGTTGGGGGGATTAAATAGCAGGGTGCAGCGGTGGGATGAGAGGGCCTCGGTTTGCTGGAGGTGTCTATTAAAAGAAAAAAAAAAAAAAAAAAGTCTGTTGTGTCTGTCTTCTATTACAGGAGAGGGGGAGGGGATGGAGGTGTTTGGGACAAGGAACAAATGGGACGTCCAATGGCCTCTTCTGTTAACCCACTCAATTAAACCATCACATCAAACAGTACATAATCTGGTGATGGATTGCGGTAAAGAGGAGTAGGGTTTGGAGTGAGAGATCGGAGAGAACAGATTTTCGATTTAAAGATACTGCACGTAACTTTCTGGAGGTGGCTCGTCACCTGCAGGGTTCAAATAGAAATAGAAATTTAAAATAATATTTAGAATACTGCCCATGGAGATAGAGTTTTATGCCACACTGCGGGAGATTATAGCCAGATGAATTTCCATGGAAACAAGCAGGAGAAGGCTGAATAAGAGTCAGGTTTGTGGAGATGCAAGCCTGCTCAAAGTAAGGACCATAGACTGTATATATAAATGGACATAGCTAACCTGCACGCTCCAGAAGTTTGCATGGGCGCATATATCCGGCTCCATGGGCTCCAGTTCACTTTCTATTGAAAAACGGTGGCTCCACTCTTTGTAACTGCTGCAGTGAGCCTCCATATTTTGGTCTTAAAATGTTTGTATTAACCCACTCTACATGATCCTGGTATTTTTATTTCGCTTTCGTGTCTATAAATCGATATATGAACATTAATAACAGCACCTTCTTTCCCTGAGGTCGTTCTCGCTAGTATTAGCAACAGGTTTGATTGACAGCAATGCTAAGCTGTTGCTCTGTTGCTAGACCAGAGGTGTGGGAACTTCAGCAATCTCGCTCCAGATTGGCTCTTTGGTTGCTATGACACTCGTGGGCGGAGTTCCACATTTGGAGCTCCAAATTCGCCCCATAACCGCTAGCCTCGATGAGTTTTATTTGACTGGAGCTGAACGGTATGGGTGACGTCACACTCACTTAGTCCAGTTCTTTATACAGTCTATGGTAAGGACACATATTTTCCAAAGCACAAAACAAACCCCAAAAATATGCTTTTATGTTTCTGATTGAAATTAAAAAGTAGATATTCCATCAATGTTCTTCCGCTTATCTGAGAATTGGGTTGGCCTCTTGTATCCGTGATCTTGTCCTTTTGGTCATTACCCAGAGCTCATGACCATAGGTGAGGGTAGGAATGTAGATTGACCGGTAAATTGAGAGCTTCACCTTTCGACTCAGTTCTTTCTTTACCATGATGGTCTGATACAGCTACAGCATCACTCCATTCTTCCCTCACTCGTGAAGACCCTGAGATACATGAACTCCTCCACTTGAGGCAAGAGACTCCCCTGCCACCCGAAGAGGGCAAGCCACCTTTTTCCGGCCGAGAAACATGGCCTCGGATTTGGAGCAGCTGATTCTCATCCCAGCCGCTTCAAACTTGATAATACATATTGTGGCTTTAAAATTGTAGAGAACATTTCTTTTGTGTGACTGTGAGTAGTTTCAGATACTCAACTCAAATAATTTTCAGCTGAAAGGTTCATGACTCTAAGCTAGATTTGTGAAAGTGTTATATTGCTACGCAGTGTTGGGACTGAACTGCACGGATAAATCAGATTCTTTATCAATCTGCTACGGGGCAAGACGTTATGTCATTATTGGCCCAAGTTACATGCAATAAATCCTACCACAAATGTGCATTGACAGCACACATGTACACCAGTGCTACATATGGTTTCAGGTCTAACGCAGACATAATGATTTTAATGAGCCCTAAATATGTGATCAGGATGTTTTTTTATGCAAACAGATTTTAAAGTGGAGGTTTTATGTAAAATAGATTTTTATGAGTTTTTAACCATGTTATCACAGCGTTCCCTCATTAACATACTTAACATAGAGGGGTATTCCAACGGATTCATGCATGTTTGAGAAATCGTTTGAGGCTCACTTCAGTGCTTAGAAAACTTATTTTTTCTCCTACCTCCTATCTCTGCTCAGGACTTAGCCGAGAATTAATTATTAAAAAAAAATAAAATAAAGGTACTACAACAAAACACAGGTAACTACAGCAAAAACACATAAATGAAAATGTGCGGCTTGCTCATCTCTGTTTTGAATTCAATCGATCCATTTGTATTATTAAGTTGTTTTAGATTAATAATGACTTTTATAATGAAAAAAATACCAAATACAAGAAGTGAGCACGGTCGCACTTCTGGCTCCATCAGCTCTGGCTCCAATTCATTTTCTATTGAAAAACTGTGGCCCGTCTCTCTGTAACTGCTGCTGTCAGGCTCGTCATTTTGGTCTTAAAATATTCACAAAAAAAAAAAAAAAAAACAACACAATTCCTTATCGAGACGGGCTTATTTGGAAGTGCACATTCTCAAAACTCAGCAAAGTGAACCTTTTTTTTCTCCAGTGCATATGTAAACACGTGGAAAAATCTCATGAGATTATTTTCCACGTGTGCACAGTCTTGTGGCTTGAGATCTGGTCCCATCCTTATCAACGATTAATGGTTTTTACTTCACAGTGAAACAGTCGCTCGCCAGTGGATCTTTAAACTAAGTCCACCTCTCTTCTCTCCCTCAGATGTTTGCAGTGGATGGTGCACAGTGTAGATCTGTGTCCTCCTTTCCTCCTTTTTCTCTCATCTACTTTCCTCCTTTCTTTTCTCCTCTCCCCTCCTGTTCTCCTCTTTTCTTCTCTCCTTTATTCTCCTGCCCTCTGCTGTCCTCTCTTCTGTTCTCCTCCTTTCTCCTCTCCTCTTTTCTCCTATCCTCTGTTTTCCTCTCCTCTTTTCTCCTCTCTTTTCTCTCTTTTTCTTCTCTCTCCATTTCTCCTATTTTCTCCTCTACTCTTCTGTTTTTACCTCCTCTTTTCTCTTTTCTTCTTCATCTCCTCTTCTCTGTTCTCATCCTTTCTCCTCTCTTCTCTATCTTTTTCTTCTGTTCTCCTCTCCTCCCCTCACCAGTCCTCTTCTCTCCTCTTCTGTTTTTCTCTCCTCTGTTCTCCTCTTTTCTCCTCTCTTTTCTCCTCTCTCTTCTTCTGTTCTCTCTCTCTCTGTTCTCTGCTCTCCTCCTCTTCTCTCCTCTTCTGTTCACCTCTTCTCTGTTCTCCTTTCCTCCTGTTCTCCTCCATTCTCCCTCTCTCTATTTTTCTCCTCTCCTCTTCTGTTCTCCCCTCCTTTTTCTCATTTCCTCTTTTCTTTTCTCCTCTCCTCCTTTCTCCTCCTGTTCTCCTCTCTTCTCCTCTCTTTCTCTTTCTCCTTTTCTCCACTCTTTTTCCTTCTCCTCAGCTCCCCTCTTCTCCTCTTCCTGTTCTTCTCTTCTCTGTTCTCCTCCTTTCTCCTCTTTCCTTTTCTCCAGTCCTCTTCTGTTCTCCTCTCCTCTGTTCTCTTCCTTTCTCCTCTCTTCTGTCTTCTCCTTTCTTCTGTTCTCCTCTCCTCTTCTGTTCTCCTCTCCTCTGTTCTGCTCTGTTCTTCTCTTCACTTCTCTTCCTATTATTTCTGTTCTCCTCTTCTCTGTTCTCCTACTTTCTCCTCTCTCCCCTTCACCTCTCCTCTTGTTCCTCTCCCTCTCCTCTGTTCTCCTCCTTTCTCCTCTTCTGTTCTCCTCTCCTCTGTTCTGCTCTCTCCTCTTCTCCTCTCCTCTTCTGTTCTCCTCTCCTCTGTTCTCCTTTCCTCTGTTCTCCTCCTTTCTCCTCTCTCCTCTCTTCTTCTGTTCTCCTCTCCTCTGTTCTCCTCCTTTTTCCTCTCTCCTCTTCTGTTCTCTTCTGTTCTCCTCTGTTCTGTTCTGTTCTACTCATCTCCTCTTCTGTTATACTCTCCTGTTCTCCTCTGTCCTCTTCTCCTCTCCTCTTCTGTTCTCATTTCCTCTGTTCTCCTCCTTTTGCCTCTCTCCTCTTCTGTTTTCTTCTCCTCTGTTCTCCTCCTTTTCTCTCTCTCCTCTTCTGTTCACCTCTCCTCTGTCCTCCTTTCCCCTGCTCTCCTCCCTTCTCCTCTGTCCTTTTCTCCTTTCCTCTGTTCTCCTCCTTTCTCCTCTCCTCTTCTGTTCTCCTCTCCTCTGTTCTCCGTTCCTCTGTCCTCTTCCTTTCTCCTCTCTCCTCTTCTCCTCTTCTGTTTCCTTCTCTCCTTCATCAGTGGCTTTGATCTGCCATGTGCCATACATTGTATAAATTATGCATGTGGTGTGGAGCAGAGCGCTGCACACCTCCTCGTGCTTAAACAGGAGCAGCTCATTACACAGGCCTGAGGGACGACCACGGGACAGACATTCTGTGATATTATGGTAAAGGTCTATAATGGTTAAAGTGGACATTATGCACCAGCCTTTCACTTCCATTTATAGCTCCTGCAACTTTCAGCAATTTCTCTTTTAATTTAACATTTTTTACATTTTATTGTATTACCTTTAGTTGGAGGATCCACCACTTGCTTGTCTCTAGGCCTGTCATGATAACAACATTTGAAGTTTGATATAAGAGATAATATTGAAACTAATATATACAACAACCCAAGAGCAGATTTAAACCACAAAAACTATTCAAAATCTACAAATTGCCAAAAAATTATGAGCTTCAATAAATGAGCAGCAGAATGAAACATGTTAGTCGTTAGTTTGCGTCTGTAATGAGTCATAGAAGTTATTAATTCAACCTTTTACAGCTTAAATCTCGTCATAAAGCCAAAAAATAACCAAAAATCTCCTGGTAGTACAAAGAAAAAGTGCACATGATAAAAATTAACCCCTCAAAATATTGTTCCAGCTTTTACATACTGAACGATAAGTCAGTGTAGTAATTATCGTGACAGGCCTACTTGTTTCCGAGCTTATGGCTCTTATTTGATCCTTGATATCACGTTTTAAGTTGTTTATTGTCTGAGGTTTATTCACAAACACCTTTTCTTTAAGATAGTCCCACAGGAAGAAATCAGGACTAGTCAGGTCTCAGGAGATCACATACTGCCCCCTGTCTTTGAAAACCACTTATTATTCCTTTAATGGCATTTACACTTGGGGCATCTCTGGTATTAAAATGTCAATGGTCGACCGCTGGTAACTGAATTTGACCCATGTGACTCAAAGTACCACTGTACAATGAGGGTTTGTTCCTCGATGCTATATTTGCTCATATTAATGTCGGAAGGGTAGTTCTACATGCTCTGAAAAAATAAAAGAAAAACATTTAGAAACAAAAGAGTTATGAATTTTTTTCAACTGTCAGTGACTTTTGGGCCACCCTGTATTTCCATGGAGTCGTCCAGGTGATGCGCCACCTCAAAAAAGTTATGTATTGTACCTTTAAGTTTAAAAACATATTCTCAAATTTGATTCAGAAACTCGAATAACCTCTTTTAAAAGTGCAGGGGTCGGTCTGTCAGCACACTTGATGTTATTGCTTTGCCCTGTTAAAAAAGTCAGATCTGTGGAGAAACGACTTCATATTAAGAATGCATGTCTTTCAGTTGTTTTATATTGAAAAGTGTCCGGAGAACACGATGTAACACTCGCACAATCACTTTAGCGTAATGTCTTTTCAAATGGGGAATGAAAACATATGGGGAAATGTGGCACATAGAAGAACATATGGCGTCCCTACATGTGGAGTCTATGTGGAGTCCACCGTGTGCAGTGGAACATGGTGATGGATGGAATGTGTGGGTGGTTTGGACCAGACGACAATGAAAAGAGGACATCGGCATGAGATCAGATATCAGGCACTGCGCTACAGGCTACTACTACACCTTTTTAGAGAGTATTACAATACAGCTGTTGGATACTGCAATCGAGCTCAACGGTGCTCCGGAAGTACATTTCACATTCATTTTTCTTATACACTTTCTGAAGAAAAAAGTAATATTAAAAGTTCAAATGGCTAATCAGCTACTTGGCAACGAACAACGGAGTGTAAAGAAGTAAAAGTAGTAAAGTACTGTATTTAAGTAAAAATATTAGGTATCTGTACTTTACTTAAGCAAATTTTAAAGTGGATACTTTTTACTTTTACCTCACTACATTTGAGAGTAGGTATCGGCATTTTTCTGTTACACTACATTTTGAACAGGACTGAAAAGTAAAATTATTTTTTATTATAGTTTGAGACCTGCTGAAAAGGCTGAGGGTTTTTTTAACATTCTTATTGTGTGAGCAAAAAAAAAATAATAATTCTTTTTTTTTTTTTTTTTTTTTTTGCTGTTGAGCAAAATTACGCATACATCTTTATCAAAATCACTACATTTGAGCCTTATAAGACAGAAAGAAAATAAGAAAATCTGTGTGAAGTACTTTTACTTTTTACTCTTTAAGTACATGTTTTAATCAGATACTTTAATACTCTTAAGTAAAAGTATCACATGAAAAAAAATACTTGAGTATTTTTTTGTTCTAATATATATGTACTTTTACTTAAGTAACAAAATTGAGCACTTCTTCCACCACTGGTAACTTATGACCACAAGAACTATAATTTTAATTTCATATCTGTCTCTGAAACTTTATAAACCGCAAAGTTAACCCTGAATCTTGCGTTTTAAATGTGGACTTAAAACAAGCGCGTTAGGATAGTAGTTAGCACATAGCTGGTTACGTAGCCTCTGCCTTTGAACTTTTAATATTTGAATTTTTCCAAAAGTCTATGGGAAAATGAATGTAAAGTTTACTTCCAGAACTGGGGTGGACTTGGAAATGGGCAGGACTGGGACGCTCCGTATCGAAATTATTGCAATATTTAATACTTTCTGCATGCCTCTATTTACTACTCAAAAATAAATAGAAAACTCAGATTAAATGAGGACTCGTGGGAGCTCCCTGCTTTGTTCCATGTTTATGAAAGACATTTATGATTAGCATTTTGTTTTATATTGTATTATGGATCTTCATGTGATGGTTATAAAGAGCAGCAGATGTGGCCAGTGTTGTGGTTTGAAACAACTGTCTTGCACAACTCTGAATTCATTTTGTTGTGTCAAGATAAAATGGTTTTAATTCTAACAACATGCGTGTACAACAACATAATATTCATTTAGAAATAAAGCCACAGTATGTAACTTTATAGCTAAAAAAAAAAAAAAAAAAGGCTCAAATAAAAGCATTTTTTTTTTTTTTTTTTTTTCATTGGGTTGTTTTCAATTGGGTTGTGTTTATTGCACTGAAAAAAAAAACATAGAAAAACACTGTGAACGGGCTTGCATCTCCACAAACCTGACTCGTATTTGGCCTGCGGGAGGGTGGCGTCCAGCTTGTTTCCACGGGCGACCGTAGCTCAGTTGGTAGAGCATTCGTCCCCTGATCCGAAGCGTGGCGATTCGAAACCTGCTCTTCACATAAACATCGTTGGTTGAGCGGTCAGATCTATTGACCGACAGGTTGGCGGTGCGATCCCAGCTCCCACAGATGAATGCTGTTGTTGTGTCCTTGGGCAAAACACTTAACCCCACTCGCCCCCAGTGTCTGCTTACACCGGTGCATGAATGAGTGTGAATGGGTGAATGGCTCCTTGGGGAATGTCCCAAGGAAAAAAAAAGTCCAGAAAGTTACATTTAAGCTTAAAAATCAACTGTTACATTTTGCCTGCTATGAGGTATTGCCATTGTACCCCTGAGCAAGACACTTCTAATACCACCATGACTGCTCGTGTCAGTATTACATCATTAAAACCAATAATAACCCAGGAATCAAAAAATATCTTGCACAGGATGTTTAAAAACGGCCACTGAAAACCTTGGTATCCTTCCTCGCTTATCTTAAAAAGCATTTCTACGGGTCCCCATGTCTTTGGTCTCACTTGCCGTAATCAGATTCAAAATACTATTAGACAAGCTATCAGGTTTTAGACGCGTGTTTGCTTTATTTTAGTCCACTATTGGCTCGGTGCAGATAGGCTAATCGCTTCAACCGTGCGCATTGGAAACGTGTATCCAGCGAAGCCAAGTTCCCCCGGTTCAACAGATGTGACCAGGTTAAAACAACACCCCGATAAGTGCTTGGAGAGCCCACAGTTAGAAAAAAAAAAAGTAGGAGTTAGAGTACTTTTCTAGCTGCATACTTCTACTTGACTTTGTGGTTTATGTGAGTTGAGAGAAGTGGAAAGTGAACCTCGTTTTTTGTTGTATTTTGTGCATTTTATGATGAATTTAGAGATCCTTTATTTGATGAAACCTTCACCCGTTCATGGCAACAACAAGATTTCTTCGTAAAGCCTGGAAAAAGTGGCAGATGAGTTTGTTTAAATGAATCTCTGGTGTTTGTAACTCACGTCTGGCAACAGTGTTAGTGTAGTTAGCACCTCCCTTCAGATAAATACAGTATAAAGCAGTGTCCACCAACAATCTGACCAGAACTAAAGAACTTGGATAAGCAGCGAAACGTCTTCACTCCTACAACGATTTGTTCAGTTGACAGATTTATATTTCATCTTTTGCTATATCTGGCAACTGGCCCTATTGTATTTTATTGTAGTTTGTTAATGGTGTCTTATCCAGCTGCAGAGGTTGGGTAATACTCAGCTACAGTAGCAAAACATAAAAGAATGCACACAATCTGGTATTTTCAAAGGATAGACACAAAAATGAGAAATACTGAAGGTCATGGTGCAAGAAACACATACAAAAATTTAACTCAAGTAAAAGAAATGTTACTTTTAAAAAATATTACTCATGAATGAATGAATAAATTAATCTATTATATTATTGTGTCTTGCATATAAAAAAATTATTCCTTTAAAATGAGTCCTTTAATTGGCTTATAAGACACCATTAACAAAATACAATACAATAAAATTAAATTAAAATTTTTTTAATAAAAATACAATAAAATACAATAAAATATAATAAAATACAATAGGCCAGTTGCCAGACATAGCAAAAGACTAAATTTAAATCGGTCAGCTGGACAAATCGTAGTAGGAATGAAGACGTTTTGCTGCTTCTTCAGTTCTGGTTAAATTGCTGGTGGACACTGCTTTATACTGTATTTATCTGAAGGGAGGAGCTAACTGCACTAAAACTGTTGCCAGACGTGAGTTACAAACACCAAAAGACTCATTTAAACAAACTCATTTGCCGCTTCTTCCAGGCTTATATGCAAGACACAATAATAAAATAGATTCATTCATTCATGAGTAATTTTTTTTTTTTAAAGTAACAGTACTCTTACTTGAGTTAAACTTTTGGTTCCTCTTCCCAATGTGAGTAACTCTATATGTCAAAATCTTTATCTGACAATATAAATGATTCAAACATGAGTCTCTTGCACCATGCCCTTCAGTATTTCTCTCTTTTTTTTGTGTCTATCCTTTAAAAATACCAGATTGTGTGCATCATTTTATGTCTTTAACTGAGTACTATCCACCTCTGTAGCTGGATAAATATTATGGAGAATTATGTATATGGTTAGTTTTAGGTCAGTTTTCCCTTCAATATGCCACATGTTATAATGCCTCTTAAAGCTGGACTATGCAACTTTTTTTGTGAGCTTGTCTCTAGGGAGATGATTTTGCTCTGCTTGGAAAGTTCCACAGTATGTCACTAAATGCATTTATTATCTCGGGCTTATTCAAATACAGGTGTTTTTATTGCTTTACCATTACGCTTTACCATTACGCACGCACTTCGCTGGAGAGCCCACGCTCCGGCTGCTGTTGCGCTGGCTTTTGTAGGTGGCGTCGCTGCTTTACGTCGGTGGGAGTAGGCCAGCCACTCTCTCTCCCTCGCACACAGTTCACATCCAGTAGTTGGAGTTGTTGTACACCGTAGAAGACTCGGCGGAGAATACGGCTTTTCTCCAGCGGAGCGAGTGAGCGCGCACACGGCTACAAAAACCTTACCTTTCCGGGAGGGACAGACTTGCGGACACTTTTACGCCTGCTTTGACGCGAGTTTATCTGGTTGTTTGGCTGGCAAGACGAACGGGAAGAAGACGAGGAGAGAGGAGAGAAGAGAAGAAGGGGAGCACCGTGCGTCACCGACCTCTCACTCAACACCACAGCCGCGGCAGAAGCGCTTCGGTCCGGTGTGGTGTGCTCCAGCGGTCCGCCTGCGTTACTGGAGAGAGGGGGAAAGGGAACTCCAAAACGCGGTATTTCAGCTGGTATGAGCTAATTCGCCGTCGGGACAGACATGGAAACTAAACCGTTTTTATCTTTGGGTGAGTTTGCTTACTCATTTGTTGTTGTATTTTTTTTTTTCTCGCAGGATGTAAAGCTGTTTTTCTTATCGGAAATATCACTGATTACGATTGTGAGTGTTGCGTTTTGCAAACTCAACGCTGGTGCACGCTGGTTGAGTTGCAGTGCTGCATGTTAAAAGATCTATAGCGATTTTCTGATGACATCTGCTTGATACGAAGTGGCATCTCCTTCTGTACAGTGCGCACCGCTCCACTGGTCCAACGGTTCCTCTCCCTTCGTTTTTAGCGCCTAGTTAACAGTGTTTGCATCTGTCATAACAACACGTTTTCAGTTGCAAATCTTGGGAAATAATTATGCACGTTTTTGCTTAGGAACTTACTGGAGGGATGCTACCTGTTCGAGTCATTACGCACGGTGTCATGCGTAAACAGCACGCTTCTGTGGCGCGATTCACGTGTCCATTCACTTTCCTAGTTGGTTTTCGTGGTGAAATGTCTTAGAATTGACTTTGACTTTGCTCAGTAGGTTGTTGTTGAAGTTGGACAGGGCTTAACATTGAGTGAGGGGAGTGCAGAGGTCGCCCTGTCGTAAATTCTCCCCCCGTCTAGAGTTTGGGAGTTTGAACGCTGCAGACGGACACCGAGTTTAAAATGCCATAAAAGTGAAAGGCGTTTGAGTGAATTGTCATGCGGAGTGGGAACGATTCTTCTGTCGGAGCTCTGGCTTTGTAGAAATAAAGATAACGCACGAATGCAATCTGCTTTTATTATTATTATATGTTTAGCAGTGGTGGCTGAAACAGTGTTGTTATTTAAGTAAAAGTACAGATACAGACGTAAAAAGTTACTCAAAGCAAAAATATCACATGAAAACATCTACTTAAGTAAAAGTATTAAAGAACCTGTTTGAGAATGTACATACAGAGTAAAAAGTAAAAGTATTTCATGCAGAGTTTGAGGTCTTATAAGGCTTCAAATGTAGTGATTTTGATAAAGGAAACGCATAAATAGAGTTTTTTTTAATTGTTTTTATATTTTTATTTGCTTAAACTAGGAACGTGCAGGCCCCAAACAGTAAAAAAAAAACAACATATATATATATACTTTCACTTTTCAGTCTTGTTCTGTAGTGCAGTAGAAAGTACAGATACCTTCTCTCAAATGTGTGTAGTAAAAGTAAAAAAAAATGAATCCACTTTAAAGTCAACTTAAGTAAAGTACAGATACCTAAATGTGTATTTAAGCACAGTACTTTACAACTTTTACTTGGTTATGTTCTGGTGGTTTGGTGTCTCTTGTGTAACTGTAGTCCTCTTAACAGTTACATTTATTTTAACAGTCAGCTATTCTCGATTCATCTGAATGGATCGATGAATCATTGCAGCCCTGTTTACTTAAAGTGAAGTTGAGAAAAATAAATCTTTAGGCTATGCTATTTAGTATTTCCTTAGCTTTTGAGTCTAAAAATACAAATCTAACATGTGCATACAGCATTCTGCAAATAGTCATAACATCACGTTAATAAAAAACAATTAGACCACATGTTAAATCATATTACTGTACATCACTGTGAGTTTGACTGGCTTGTTCCCATACCACGAGTTGTCAGATCAGCAGAACCTCTCACACATGTTGTAAATGTTCCGCAGGATGGTGTGGCAAACGGTTACTTAGATACAGCACTAATTACTTATGAGTAATGCATTTAATTATAATCTCATTCAATTCTAATTACAGGTTTGGTTGATTATTATTATTACAAATCATGTTGCCGTGATTAGTAACCAGTGGTGGAATATAATAAAGTTAAAGTAGTAATACTGTAGTAGTACTGTACTTAAAGAGGGGTTTATTTTTAACATGTTCGTAATGAGAGTAGACAAAATAAGCTATAAGTAAAAATAGCTTAAAAAAGAGTGATTTAATTGTTTAAGCGCAAAATACTTTTACGTTTTACTCTTTAAGTACATTTTTAAACAGGTATTTTAATACTTTACGTAAGTAGGTTTTTTCATGTGATACTTTTACTTGAGTATTTTTGGCTCCGGTATCTGTACTTTTACTTAAGTAACACAATTGAGTACTTATTTCCCTACTGATAGAGACTGAGAATCAATGCAATCATGTATTTCCCATTGTATCGTGTAGGAAAGTACTAAGTTCCAAGACTACAGCTAAAAAGCGAAGCTATTTCACATCTATATTCAAACTACTGCTGTTTTAAATGTGAATGCAATCACTACTGAAGGACAGAAACACAGGCTGTCGTTCATACCGCTGACTTTTTCTTCTTCTATGGTAAATGCGTGGTGCGTTCAAGGACTTTGTGATGAAGTTGTTCATGTTGCTGTCATTAATGTAATTGCATGGGCCTTTTCACTTCTGATTCTGATTCCACAATGATAATAAAAAACACTCTTTAGTTAGACAGTAGAGTGTGATTTTCAACATTAAATCGTAGTACTTTCTTTTATATTACCATGTGGCGTTATATTTGTGTAACCCGTCAGTCATCCAGGTAGGTTCCAGGTAGTGGTGAAGATGTTTCGCTGCTTATAGACTATATGGTCTTATACTTGTTCTGATACAGCTCAAGATCATCCTAAAGCTATTCAGGAAAAGTTCATTTCTGTCCTGTGTATGTGACTTTTTTAGTATCGCTACCTGCTCAAATGAATATGTACTTTTGATACTAGCTTTAGTATCGATTAGTATCTGAATTTTGATAGTTTGGACAACCCTACTTGTCACACAGGGAATTTATAAGTAATAATAAGAATAGTACTTTGCAAAAAACATTGTAAGTTTATATTTGATCTCTTTTCCACCTTCAAAGCGCTTTACATGAAAGAACCACTCACCCATTTACACACGCATCCATAAACCAGCGTATAGAGACACTGGGAGCGAGGTGAGTTAAGTGTCTTGCCCAAGGACGCAACGACAGCGTTCATCTGTGGGAGCTGAACTCACACCAACCAATGATGCTTATATCTAGAGCGGGATTCGAACCGCCAACCTTCGGATCATGGGACAAGCTCTACCCATTCGTATGTGTTTTGTGCTACTCGTTTCGCTATTGCGCTACAAACATTTTACATCATTCTGTAAAATTCCAAACTCAAACCTTCCAATTTCCACTCTGAAGTTGCAAGGACGCAGTCACGGTAAATGATTACTACTAGAAATACACTGTACATGTGTCAGTGTACACAGACACAGCAGACGTATAGTGGACCCTTGTACCCAGAGCCGAGGGGCAGCATGGGCCTGTCCCGTGGAGAGATAGAGAGAAGGGGGGATAAGGAGGAGGAGGAGAGGAGCGAGGGAGAGGGGAGGGGAGTATTGTGTCTGCAAAAGGAGGTAGTTATGGTAAGGACACGCTGTACATTTGTAGACTTTTTTTTTCAGCGAGTACTTAGCCCTGCCACGATAACACATTTTGAAGTTCAATATATCACTGAAATGAATGTAGATGATAAACTATAATATTAAAACTAATTTATGCCACTGATATAACAACCCAAGAGCAGATTTAAACTACAAAAGCTATTCTAAATGTACAATATGGTTAAAAATACTCCTTTGAGCTGCAATAAATAAACAGCAAAATGTAAACACTTTAGTACTTATTCTGCATCTGTAATGAGCCATAGAAGTTATTAATTCAACATTTTACAGCTCAAATCTTATTATACAGCGGCCCCTCGTTTATTGCGGGGGTTATGTTCTAAAAATAACCCGCAATAGTAAAAATCTGAAGTAGTCAGCTTATTTTTTACAATTATTATATATGTTTTAAGGCTGTAAAACCCCTCACCACACACTTTATACACTTTTCTCAGACAGATATTAACATTTTCTCACATTTCTCTCTTGTTTAAACACTCTCAAAGTTCAAATCTTCGTAGGCGCCTTTGTCGGTGCAGAACGTTTCATCGACATCGTGGGTTTGGTCGGGGAAAAAAACGTGCAAACATACAGCACTTCAGAGTCACACCACGATCTAACACAGAACACAATGCAGTGCAAGTGAGGGACAACTGTATAGCCAAAGAATTAACCAAAAAATATCCCAGTAGTGCAAAGAAAAAAGTACACAGGCTAAATCTTTCCCCCTAAAAATATTGTTCCAGCTTTTATATACTGAATGATAAGTCAATATAGTAATTATCGTGACAGGCCTGGAAGTACTGCATCAGAAAAAGAAGAAGACGACTGTGATTGGGACGTGTGTGCTGGTCAGTGGTCAGCTCGGGTCTTTCTAATGGAGAGGTCCGCAGCCAACCCTCTGTCAGGGTGGAAGTGTGTGGTTTGGAGCCGAGTTCAGGCGTTGGAGAAAGAAATCTGACTGTTTGTTGAGTTAAGCAATCCATGTATTTATGTGCTCCAAATTCCATAAGGCAGTAATCACAGTACTGTATATGGTGTCATGGTTGTATGTTACGTATACCTGAGGTGAACTCGAATGATCTGAAATGGCACTAAGTTGTATAGATCCAACAATGTCCTCACTGTTTTTTTCAAGGTTTTACACTGGAGAATATAATAGAATATTTTAAAATGCATAAAAAAAAACACATATTTATGAAAGGTTGTTGGTGTATTTTCAATAGACCAGTTTAAAATTATTCATGAAGAATATTCTCTTGATAACTATGTGGTATGTGAAAGTAATGGCTTGTATCACCTAAGCAGCAGTAGCAGTAGTAGCAGTAGTAGTTGTAGTAGTAGTAGCAGTTGTAGTAGCTGCAGTAGTAGTAGTTATAGTGGCAGTAGCAGTAGTAGTTGTAGTAGCAGTAGTCGCTATAGTAGTTGTAGTAGCCGTACTAGCAGTAGCATCAGTATTTGTAGTAGTAGTAATAGCAGTAGTTGTAGTAGCAGTAGGAGCAGCAGTAGTAGTAGTAGTAGTAGTAGTAATAGTAAGAGTAGGAGTAGTAGTTATAATGGCAGTAGCAGTAGTAGTTGTAGTTGTAGTAACACTGTAGTAGTAGTAGTTGTAGTAGCTGTAGTAGCAGTTGTAGCAGTATTAGCAGTAGCAGTGGTAGTTGTAGTAGTAGCAGTAATAGCAGAAAGAGCAGTAGTTGTAGTAGCAGTAGTAGCTGTAGTAGTGTAGTATTAGCAGTAATAGCAGTAATAGCAGTAGCAGTAGTAGCAGTAGTAGTAGTAGTAGTAGTAGTAGTAGTAGTAGTTGTACTAGTGGCAGTAGCAGTAGTTGTAGTAGCAGCAGTAGAGGTATAGAGCAGACACACTGTTAGTACAGGTGTGCAGTATTGTGTGTCCGTGTTCAAAGTTATTCAGGTTACAGCCGCCGCCACACAGACACTCGGCTTTGTACCAGGAAGGATCACACAGCAGCAGTCAGAGCTGTAAACATGTTCAGTTTACAACTTAAAGGAACACTGTGTAACTTTTCAAGTAATGTCAGCCTGTTTGTTTGCATTGCGATGTCAGTGCTTTACCTGGAATGTTCCACAGTATTGCATTATACATAACTATCATGTGTTTATCCAATGACAGGTATTATTGAAGAAAAAAGGACATTACCCATAGAATTCTTTCTGTGAACAGGCTCGCCACTCCGCAGATCTGACCTGTAACTTGCCTTGATGGCATCACGCACTTGTCTCTGTTGGGATTGGTAAATTTAAAGCCATAATGTGGAACGTTACAATTAAAACGATAACTTCTCCATAGAGGCAGGTCAGATCTATGGAGAGGTGCGCCTACCCCACAGATCTGACCTGTAACTTGGTTTGGCAGGGTCACATAGTTGTCTCCACAGAGTTTGATAAGTTTAATGCCGTACTGTCGAACATTCCAGTTAAAACAATAACGACTCGATGGAGACGGGTCAGATCTGTGAAGAGGTGAGCCCACTCCACAGATCTGACCTGTAATCCCACGCAAATTCATTGGTCCTTAATCTATCCTTACTGTTCAAGCTTGCTTTATTAGGAGTTTTCTCAAACTTAATGCCATAGTGTGGAACATCCCAGTTAAAACAGCTACAGCTCCATGGGGACATGTCAGATCTGCGGAGAAGCGAGCCACCTTTGCACATCTTTATGCCATACTGCGGAACATCTTGGGCAAAACAGTAACATCTCCACAGAGACCTGGCGGACACTCCACTAGAAAAGTTACATAATTCACCTTTAACACATCCTCATCATCAGTTCTTCCTTTCCCCAACAAATCCATCGGTCGTTAAACTATCATCACTATTCAAACTTGCTTTATCTTGTGCAAATCTTAATTACTCACTCCCAAGGACACCTGAACGCGCCTTGAGTCCTTGAACGCATCGATTAACCACTCGCTTATTGCAATTATCTGGCACGCCGCATTAGAGGTTGCCTGCTGTTTAAGATGACACACGTACATTTAGTCGTTATGGATAGAGTGCTAGCGTGCGGTGACGCCATACGGTCTAGCCCCGCCCCCTCCCCTGTACGTGACACGAGGCTACAGGCAGTAAGGATGACATTGAACTCAGATTGGCCTTTTGGAGGGAGACGGTAATGGGCGGAGAGCGGATTCAACAGTTACTATGGGGGTCTGAGGCAGGCGGACACGTGCTGTGCTAAAACTGCATGTAAGTGAATATAAGCAGCTACACTGTTTATTATTGGGGCCTGCAGGTCATTTTTTTGGAAACAAGCATGAAAATATTGTAAAAGGATCTGAACAAAAATTTAAATTACCTTGCTCCCTCGTTTATCACGGGGGTTACGTCCTAAAAATAACCCGCAATAGGCGAAATCAGCGAAGTAGTCAGCTTTATTTTTAACTATTATTATATATGTTTTAAGGCTGTAAAACCCCTCACCACACACTTTATACACTTTTCCCAGACAGGCATTAACATTTTCTCACATTTCTCTCTTGTTTAAACACTCTCAAAGTTCAAACCTTCATAGGAGCCTTTGACGTTGTAGAATGTTTCATCGACATTGTGGGTTTGGTCGGGGTGAAAACTTGCAAACATACAGCACTTCAGAGTCACACTACGATCAAACATTTATGTAAATTTGGCTGAACACATTCTGTACTGTACAGGAGACACGGCACAAAGAAGATTGATGGACAATGGTCTACAGTCCCTTAGCCAATCAGGACGCAGAACACAATGCACGTTCATACACTTCAAAATAAGCATGCAAAACTGCACATAAAAAAAATCCACGAAGCCGCGAAAGGTGAACCGTGTTATAGTGAGGGATAACTGTACGATAAAAATAAAATAAAGACTACCCAATTATTTTTGTTTATGTAGAACACTTCAGTTTGTGGTGTTGTTTTAATATCTATCATGCCTCAAAATTAGGATTTAGCGTTAGCATTGAGTCAGTGAGTCTCTTTCTAAACACAGTAGAGTCTTCCAGTGAAGTATTCATTTTACTCGTGTAGTTTTTAACATGTTGTCAGTGATGTCAGCCTGCAGCTCCCTGTCCACCGCCTTATCTTTAATTAAATATTGTTTCATTTTAGCGTGACTCCGCAAAAACCTCATAGAGATACAAGTGGACAGGAAGTAGTAACGCTAACAGTGAGGTTGGCGAGCGCTATTGTGCACAGAATCTATTGAAATTCGATTTTTTTTTTTTTTTTTTTTTTTTTTTTTTTTTTTATGGTGACGTTATGGCATTATTTTATATGGTCTTGGTTAATATACATGTACAAGCATTAAAACTGTTAACTCTTAAAGATAGACTAAGTAACCTTTCTCGTACTGGGTCCATTACCTGCTTGTCTCCATGGAGATGTTATTGCTTCGTTTGGAACGTTCTACTCTATGGGAAGGGCCGAAGGTTGGAAGGTTCGAATCCCGCTCTTGACATAAACATCTTTCAGCGATCAAATCCACTGACACACAGGTTGCCGGTGCGATTCCAGCTCCCACAGATGAATGCTGTTGTTGTTTCCTTGGGCAAGACACTAAACCCAACTTACCTCCAATATATGAATGGGTGTGTGGTTCCTTGGATGTAAAGCAGTATTTTTATGCACTTAAAGCCGTTTTATTGATCAAAATGGGTGTTATCTCTACAGATGTGACTTGTTATTTGGCCCGGCAGAGTCACATGCTCATCTCTGTGGAGTTTAGCTTAAGTAATGACACCTCCATAAAGATCGGCAGGAGGTGGGCCCACAGATATATGAACACTCCTTAGGCAATGGTCACTCCAAATCCAATCCCACTGATGAAATGCAACAGTTTTCTCACAATCAGTAACACTTAAGGTAATTGGAGAAGTGTCTTGCCCAATATTAACTGAGTAGAGCGGGATGAAAACCGTAAACCCTCCCGTTACAGGACGAGGCTCCACCTATAACGAGATCCACACATAGACGTGAAATCGCTCTTAGAAAGTAGAAACCAGGTTAAACGTGCACTGTGTAACCTGAATGATTCTACTTCTGAGTTAAAACCATATACTGTGGAATATTATATCTAAAGGAACAACATTTCCAGGGAAACAAGACGACCTTCTCTGGATCATATCTGAGTCAGGACTGTGGAGATGCAAGCCCGCACGGAGTAAGCTTTTCAGTGCAAAAAACCCCCCCAAAAAAAACAAGGGTCTTTCTTTACATACTGTGAATTTTATTGCAAATATTTGGGTTGACTTGTGTTATTACGTAATTTAAGCCCATTCTGGTAAAATGCGTTTGACAGATTTGCTGATTGCAATCGGAGCTATAATTTGGGGAGGGTTTACATCATTTCACTGCAAAAAAATGTGATGAAATATTTTATCTCACGCATTAGCTATTTCCAAAAGTTTCTCATGCAAGTCTATGAAAAAGACCAGGCCAACTCAGGGCATCTCCACTGCTCCACTGATACTCTATTTATGTATTTGTACTGCTATGGAATTTCATAACATTCTCAGTCAATCAAATATAAATGGTTACTTCCTCAATTTGGGTGTATATGCTCTCTGCAATTTGGTCATTTTGGTAATGGCTGTGACTCATTGTTCAGCTGGAGAATGTACGAAAAGAAAACATATGATACAGTGGTGGGTGAAGTACTCAATTGTGTTTCTTAAGTAAAAGAACAGACGCAAAAGTAAAAGTATCAAAATCTTCTTAAGTAAAAGTATTTCAGCACCCGTTTAAAAATGTACTTTAAGAGTAACGTCGTGCTATTGATTAAAATGATACATGTTTTGGTCAACAGTAACAATACAAATCAATTTCTTAACTTTTCTTATGCATTTTGTGTATTTATTTTTATTTGCTCAAAGCCGAAACTTGAACAAAAAAACTTAAGTCAGGATGTTACCACGAATATGGCAAAAATAACCCCTCAAATCATATGAAAAGTACTTTTCACTCTAAATGTAGAGGAGTAGAAAGTACAGATACCTGCTCTCAAAAGTAGTGAAGTAAAAGCTAAAAGTACCCACTGTAAAATGTACATAAGGAAAGCACAGATACCTAAAAATTCTACTTAAATACAGTACTTAAATACTTTTACGTCATGACTTTCCACCACTTATTTGGTAGATTTTACAATGCGTAAAGTTTTAAGTCAATTTTAGTTTTAGTCCCACTGTGAGGAGGACACGCTGGAGGGACGTGTGTCTCTTAGGTGACCTGGGAACACCTTGGGGTCCCACTTGAGGAGCTGCAGGACCTGTCTGGGGTGGGGGGAAGTATGGAAGTCCCTGCTTGCACTGCTGTCCTCGCAACCCGGCCCTGGATGGATAGACATTTTAGTACATTTTTCAACACTGTAAGGAAGGATTTTCAAGGCTGCAGTTTTTGAAGGACCATAATTTTCTTCACAAACACCAAAATATGCTGTTTTATTCGGTATAAAAACTGCTAACCCTGTAGTTTACATCTCTGTACAAACATGTTCTGAAATGTGACTCTTGTATTAGTTTGTCAGTTCATATTCTAGTCTTATGGTCAATTCTTCTGGACGTGTTTAAAATGTGAAAATCAAACAGAGCCTGATTATTGAAAAGAGAAAAGAAAACCTAATCCCTATCAACATTGTTCAGCCCTAATCAGAAGGTTGATGGTCAGCGTACTGTAATCGTGCCCGGAAGTTCTTAGAAATAGGCCTGTCACGATAGCATATTTTAAAGCACGATATATTACGAAAAGTGATAATATCGAAGCTACTTTACGCTACTGTCACAAAGCAGGATAATCCCAGGAAACAAGCTTTTTAAATAGGCGGTATCATTAAAAGCCTTGAGCTGCAACGAATGTATAGAAGATTATTAGAAGATAGATTATTCAGGCCTCTGCTGGTAAAAACTTACTGCATAACAGCTCCCGATTATTGCAAAGAAGCTGTACACCTCATCAGACAGTAGCTTCTCGGGTAGGAGAAGGATGTCAGGGCCGCTTACGTATTCACTGGTTAAGTAGAGGTCAGGGGGGAAAAAAAGGTTGGGAACCACTGTCCAAGATAATCCAGGAAGTTGTTTGAATTCTGAAACTAGCCTCCTGCATTTTTCCCTACAACCTTCATCATCATTAAGCTTCAGAAATCACAGTTTTATTTCTGAGGTGCTGTATGTTTGCAAGTTTTCTACCAGACAAAACCCACAATGTCGATGAAACGTTCTGCACCGATGAAGGCAACTGCGAAGGTTTGAACTTTGAGAGTGTTAAAACAAGATAGAAACGTGAGAAAATGTTAAAGGCTGTCTGAGAAAAGTGTTTAAAGTGTGTGGTGAGGGGTTTTACAGCCTTAAAATATATATAACAATTGTAAAAATAAAGCTGACTACTTCGCGGATTTCGCCCATTGTGGGTTATTTTTACAACGTAACCCCCGAGATACGAGTTTTTGATCTGAAGGTTGGCAGTTGAAATCTTGCTCTCGACATAAACGACATTGGGGGTCAAGACACTAAAACCATCTCGCCCCCAGTGTCTCCGTGCACTGGTGTATGAATGTGTGAGTGAATGGGTGAGTGGTTCCTTGATGTAAAGCGTTTTGAAGGTGGAAAAGCTCTATATTAAAATTTACCGTTTTGAAAAGTCCTCTGATAAAGTTGAATCATGACGGACATTTTGAAAAGATACTTAACTTACATATTTTTGTCTGTCAGCAATAGAGCTTCAACCCACATTCCTCTGTTGCTTGTAACCGAGGAGCAGAATAGATCTCTCTGTGTGTGTGTGTGTGTGTGTGTGTGTGTGTGTGTGTGTGTGTGTGTGTGTGTGTGTGTGCGGCTGGAGACCGTAGAAAGCATTTGGCCCACTTTGTCCTTTTACTGCGTGCTCCTGATGCCCTACCTTTTGAGACACAGCTGTCATCTTTACTGCAGAGCTTTTATTGGCAGACTCAATGGTTTCAAGTCATAGCTCTCCCCCCACCCCACCCCTCCTCTTCTCTCTATCTCTTCTCATCTTTTGTGTCTTCATTCATGGAGGTTTTTGGTTCAAATAAAAATAATACTGATAGAATTTCCCAACATAAAGAGTTATGTTGTAATTTATTAAAAAAAAACTAAAAACAGCAACACGCCTAGAGTTGTGTTTCGTTTCATTCACCCATGTGTGAGTAATTCTTTATTATTAGTCTGGCTCACTTTGTCCTATATATGTATACACGTTTCGCTTCTCACAACAGAGGGAAGTGAAACATGACAGAAGAAAGCAGATTGAAACTAGCATGGTCAGTTTGCTTTGTAGAGAAGTTATGCTTTCGATGAAGAAACAGTAATACAACATGGCTATAATCTCATTAAGTTAATTTTGTATACGTCTCCTTTAATAAATATGTCAGTATATTAAGATGTACAATGTAACTTTTGTGGTGGAGGATGAGCCACATGCCTCTCTGCAGTATGTGTGGCCTTGAGCATGATTATCTCCATGAAGCAAGTGGCACTACCAGGCCGAGGTTAGATCTGTAAAGACGTATTTTGGAGCAATAAAAACACTTGTAATTGGAAAAAACTGCTAATTGATACACCCGGTTGGGGGTTCCTCATGTATGTCTATGGCAGCAAGAAGTTATTTTCAGCAGTTAAAACATGCGAACCACAAACACTGCCTGAAAAGTTTAAAGATAGTCTCAAAACTCAAGAAAACACACAAAATGGACGTTAACAATGCATTTTCAGGAGTCTGTGATCAATACGAGCGTTAATGGTCCCTTTTAGGTGTTTGGTTTTCAACAAAAAGGTGAGAGCGACTGTAACTCTTGGCTAATGCTAGGTAGCTTGTGTGATTTTACGTGAGCGTGACTTATTTAACAGCACAAAGCAGTTGGTCTGTTCCAGCTCCAACTAAGTCAGTTCTTTATGGTCAGATTGTGTTAAAACAAAACTCAGATTAAAGTGTAACTTCACTAACAGCTTCAGACAGAGCAGTGCCTCTAGTTGCAGCTAACGTTGACGACATCAGCTGCAATGTATCAATAGATAAGTTTAATGCCATACTGTGAAACATTCCAGCCAACGCAATATCATTTCCATGGAGACAAGCAGGTACGAGACCTTCACCAAAAAAGTGCACATTTAATAGTATTCGACTCCATCCAAACTGAATTATGATCACGCTTTGACTTGTTTGATTATATTTGCAAACAGCCGTGAAGAGCGTCTTTTATAACCTTTATTTTTTACAGCGTCTTTGATAAGTGCAGAGTGTAATTATGCTTTATGACTAAGTCGGAGTCTAGCTGCTAATGCTATATTTAAGCAGCTTGTTCCTGTGCAAATATCACAAATGCACAGTGAAGGAGTTGAATGAACTGTCCTTCTCAGAATCCTGCTGTATAATCATGTATTTGGTCTCTGTTATTAGAACTTAAATGAGCAGTTTTTAAGCACGACGGTTCAGATTTACTGGCTCCATTTGACCCGTCATTCACCCATCTCCAGATCTTGAGCTAGGCTTGGTCAGGACTACCCAGCTGGAGGATTTTATCTATTGTGCATGACTTGGCACAGGGAGAACATGCAAACTCATTGGAATTGACTGGAATTTGAGTTTGGGACCTGCTCTATGATGTTATTTGGATTAGGGTAGACTGGAAACTTCAATTTCTAGTAGCTTGCAGCAATAGGCCTACTCACAGAAAAATGGTTAAAATATGGTTTTAGTCAAATTGATAGCCTAATAATTT
Source organism: Periophthalmus modestus (assembly GCA_019594935.1). Lineage (NCBI taxonomy): Eukaryota > Metazoa > Chordata > Actinopteri > Gobiiformes > Gobiidae > Periophthalmus > Periophthalmus modestus. Next base: position 10,448,370 of record JAIEZT010000054.1, read on the forward strand.
TAAAAATTTTCTGATGCATTTGAGCAAAATAAACATCCAGCAGCTGCCCTTTTGTGTACAAGTTTTGTTCTGTAGTCTGATGGAAGTGCTATGGGCAAAGGCACAGTAGCCCTGCCTTGTCATATATGTTTAGATCATGTTTTAAACTAGGCCTACTTACTGAGTTTTACCATATTGAGTTAGCAAGGTCTAAATTCTAAGAGCAAAACCAGGGCCACTTCCCACTTAATAAAGAATGTGGACTTTGAACTAGCTCTGATATTTGAGGATCCTATATGAGATAAAACTCAGTGGCTATTAAGTTTTCACCCTGCAGATTTCATCTAAACTCGGGAATGAGATTTTGTGGGCGAAGCATACCTCTTACAGACACACATGACTTATTTGCATATCCATATACGAGAAAATTAAACTTTTTAAAAGCGCTTTGGCATTTGCAACGTTCATTTTCCCATCAGTTGCCCTTGTGCTGAACACAGAGGAGTGTGAGGAGCATGTGTGTGTCTGCCCCATGCTGCTCGTGGTGCTGCTGCTGTTCATAAAGAGGCACAGAGAGAGAGAGGGGGGCAAGTCAGCTCCAAATGAATGAGCTCAAGTCTGTGAGGGCTGAAAGTTTGGGTGGGACAAGTACACAGCTTGAACCAGGAACACAGTATATTAAGTGGCTTATGTGATGGTTTCGGTCCAGGCATCATTTTTTCAGTGGGACTGCGTTTCTGTGCAGATTATGTAGGTACAGACAATTAATATGCACAAACCAAGATATTTTGGATGTGTGAGTCATTTGTGTGTGAATACACACTGTGAATATGCAGGTAATTAATACGCATTCAGTGCATTCCCTGCTCGTTCACTCATTGTGTTTGTCTTAAAGTGGACCAGAACACATGAGTACATGAGTACATAATGACATGAGGAGGTGTGTCTTCAGTCAAAATAAAGCTAAAAGTACAGTAAGGAGAGAGCTTTAGTGTCCCCCACCACACCTCATCCTCTACACAGACCTGTACAAAGAGAAAAATAAGTACAATTCAACAGTTATATCGATGTCTGTCTATTTTGTAAACATCTTTGACTCCACCGCAGCGGCAGCAGGGACCCTCCCTCTCAGTGCGCACTCATGGGCTGTCCCGTTCTAACGATAAAGGGGGGAGTGCTTTCACAGATAAAATGGATGTGACAATCAGGTACTATTCTGATAGTGTTCTCTTGTTTAAAAGTAAACTACTCTCATTTAATGTTATAGAGAGAATATCAAATGGGTCTGAGGCATGGGCCAAAAGAGGCCCTGAGGGGCCAAAAGGGGCCCCTGACCAATTGGTCAGGGGCCCTAGGCAGCCATCTCTGACATTGCTACACCTAGATATGCAAATAAATACATAAATACATCTACAAGCTTGAGCTTCTATTATTAGACTTATTTTTTCTTTTTTTTCTCCAGATTTTGTGTCTTTAATTTAATTTTGTTTCATTTCATGACATTTTTTTATATTACTTGATTACTGATTTCTATTTCATATTAAATGATTCATTTCAATAGAGTTTGGCCCAGTTTTTTTCCTTTTTTCATGTAGTGACTAAAACCATCCGGCTTTGTTGTGTTCTCACGAAAATAACATTTCAAAAGAATTGACAGTATTCTCAGCACTGAGTTTGATACCTAAATGATAATTTTAAAAGCTCTTTTTTAGACAGTATTGGAATTTTGAACACAAGATAATTGTATTTTGCTGACTGCAGAGGAAAGCACATTTGTCAGGTTGTTGCGCTCTAAACTTGTCTTGTGTGATGTCTGCGGCCTCGTCTCAGTCTCACTAAAGGCGACTCCACAGCCTTGTTAATCCTGGGTGTAAAAAGCCGTTCTGTGCCGGTGAAGTTTTATTGATAAGAGCCAGGCTCAACTCTGAACCCTGGACCTTGACCTTTAACCCCCATATGCTCTATCATGTGTGGAATGTCCCCGTGGCGCTGCCCGGCCTCCGCACTTAAACGCCTTAATAACATTGACCACCTCTGTAGCTTTTCATCTGGCAACCACAAGTAGCCTATTTATCATATTAAAACCTGAAAACAGGACTAATTCATTTTAAACAGGTTTCACAAAGAGGCCAGAGCACCGTTTTGCTGTCATAGAAAAGCTAACGATGACTAGCATCCTAACAACGACTAGCATGCTAACACGCACTTCCTGATTATCGGACAATAAACCGCTTTATAATTAGGTGTAAGCGGTTTGCAGTGGACATATTTTGATCTCAAGGGCCTCAAGACTAATTTTGCTCAAATGGGAAAAATTTCTGCAGGGTCTTTAACATTTTGGAGACGACTGAGTTTTGAAGTAATAACCTAATACAAAAATCCCATTAATAAAAAAATGCAGGTAAGGCAAGATTTTTCTATAAAAAAAGACCGGATATTGTGTTCTTTGCAGAGGACGCTCTATCATCTAAGTAATTACGACCTTCAAGATTTGATAACTCGGATTAATATTTTGTGCTTCCACATTGTTCCTATGAAAAAAGCTCAAAATATTTTCATGGTATAAAATGCATGATTTTGCTTCACTGGCTTGGTAAAATAAATAAAGTTTAAAGGTACACCGTGTAATTTGTGGAGACAAGTTTAATATCAAGTTATGGAACAATCATGGGCTAAACGATATATTGTTTTTAGGCATGTCATGATAATTACTATATCACCTTATTGTTCAGTATATGTAGTACAATATTTTTTGGGGCTCAGTATTTATCATGTGCACAATTTCTTTGCATTTGGGATGATGTTTTGTTTTTTTTTTTCTGCACTGAGATGATTTGAGCTGTAGAAAACGCTTCTGTCCCTCATTATAGATACAAACTAATACTGCTGTCCCCTCGACCCGGCCCCGGATAAGCGGAAGAAAATGGATGGATAGATGAAACTAATACTGAAGTTGTATTCTGCTATTTATCTATTGCACCCATAGACTCTATAAAAAGTGTGTGTAAGAGAGTGTGACGTCACCCATAGCGTTCGACTCCAAGCAAATGAAGCTCATCGAGGGTATCGGTTAAAGGGGTAAATCTGGCTCTGAGTTCCATATTTGAAATTTTGACCATAACATCCAAAGAGCCAGTCTGGAATGAAGCTGATGAAAGTAACGTCCTTTTCCGCCAACGCCGCTGGGTTGACGGGGAGCGGGCGGTTAGCAGCGCTGTCAATCAAACCAGTTTTTTCTGATTCTGTACATTATCTGTTCAAACGCCCTCATTTGTTTTTCCTAAAGACAAAAGCTTTTCCTTATTGACACTTCCTTATCCTCTCCACTAAACGCTGCACTCGATCGTGTTGACGCGTTCATTAGAATTCCATTTGTATATCTTCTTGGTTCGATCGCTCCTGAATGACTTTGACACCGCCAGAGTAGTTTACATCGAAGGGGTTTACTGCGGTCCTGTGTGGACGGTAGTGAGAGTTGCAGTATTCACGGCGCGTACTCCAGGCCTTTTGAAGAACTGAGCGGTAGCCTCTGTGGAGATAGTACCAGATTATACACCTAACACACAGAGAGGAGAGTAAGACTGCCCTCTGCCAGTCCCCAGGATACTGTCTGAGGGGGAATAAACAGATAAATGGGTGTGAAGAGATTTTGAAGTATCTTTACTGGCTTTTTGTGATGAGTTTACACCCTTGCTTTTATATTTTCTCTTGCTGTGTTTTTTTAGATAAATTGTTAAGTTGTCTTTTGGAGTGAAATTGGACAGGATGGTTAACGGGGTCGATACAAGTTTTGAACTTGTTTTGAAGTTTTGTTAGATAGGGTAGTGGCGTAAGACTGGGTTGCTTGCAGTGCAGATATTTTGGCCTGTTTCATGAAACCAAAACTTTTGTTCAACTTTAACTGGCTGGACTAGCAGTTAGTGTGGTCATTACTGTGTCGCACACATCCATACACCAGTGTGTGCCCAGACACTGGGTGTCTTGCCCAAGGACACAACCAAAATATTCATCTGTGGGAGCTGGAATTGCACCGCCAACCTGTGTGTCAGTGGATCTGACCTCGCTGCTCATCCAAGCAGCTTCTTCAGTTCTGGTCAGATTACTGGTGGATGCATAGAATCTTGGTTTATGTAGCTCCCCCTGCTTTGTTTTTTTTTAAAATCTGTTACTGCAACAAAACAATACATGTAGCCAACAGACACGCATATTTTGGTTGTTGCTAGATCCGTATTGTGAGGTAAAGTAGAACATATAATAGACATACAGTACCCTGCCTAACTAACTGTATTAACATGTATCTGTGCCACTGGTCTTGATGTCTGCAGTTGGATCTGGTGTATGATCAAACGCGTGAGTGTTTGATGTAGCTCCTCGCTCGGAGTTGGAGAACATAACTGTGGACTTCCAGCTGTGCTCTTGTTTGGACTAATGTGTGTTCAGGTGCTCACTGCTGCCCTGGATTATCTCACTGTACTCAGCATGGAAACAACACAACACTGGTTCAATTGGGTTTATGCAAATTGGCGTCTACGGAGTTTTCAAGGTCCAATGAAAGATGTGGTGTACTTGGTGTACTTGTTTATATATGTTTATGGTTTGTATTTGCTTGGGAGAAAACTGGAGGTTTGTCATGAAGAGTAGTCTTTTTATGTGGTGGAAAACAAAAATACTTATTCCACATATGTCAAACTCAGGCCCAGGGGCCAAATCTGGCTCACGGTGTAATTATATTTGGCCCATGAGATCATATGAAATGTGCATTAGAGCTGGCTGCCGGTATATAGCACATGCACCACTAATACTACAAATCCCAGAATGCTTTACTAGTACACTACAGTCAAGACCAGCGCCAGTGCCCCTCCTTTTCTGTTGACACTCATTAGCGCCCAAGCTACTGGTCACCTCGGCCAAATGAATTGCTACAGAGAGAGACATAATTTATCTTATTATTTAAATAAGAAAATAATACTACTGATGTCCCTTTTATTTCAAATTTAATTTCCAATATGTTTGTTATATCAAGCTTGAGTTGTCTCAGAATTTGTCTTTAAGCAAAACGAAAGTTTGTTTCCATATGAAAAGGTTAGGTGCAGTCAATTTTTCAAGAAATACTGAGTTTGGCCTGTGATTTGTTTTTAATTTTAGCCCACTGTGTATTTGAGTTTGACACCCCTGACTTATTGCCAATCTGCGTCATTGTCCCCTTTGGTATATTCCCAGCAGTCTCCCATCCAAGTACTAACTAGAACAGGCATTGATAAGCAGTATGACACATTAGCTGGCTATTTAATCCCAGATATTCAGTATAATTGACTTTACATTTTGAATCACACAGTCTCAGTAGGGTTCCTTTGATTACGTTCAGCATATTAAGACATCTCTACCAGTGTCACTCTTAACAGCCTACCACCCCGACGCTGTATGGCTCAATGTATCTGTCACCTTGTCCGATGCCAGCGGGTGGGTGAGGGCGGGTGAGGGCGGGTGAAGGTGGGCGAGGCCGGCTAAGGTCACAAATTCAGGAGTGCTTGTGAGAACGTGAGAGGGGAGTGGGTGGGTGTTTGACTGAGAAGGAGCAGCTGGAAATGAAGAAGGGAATACAGAGCAGCATGTAGAACAGAGAGAATGTCACAGTAATTAAAATGTGTTTGGGTGTAATTACTGCAAAAAAAATACAAAGGTAAGATGGACACCAGTGTGATATGTGTTGGATTCTGAAATGAATTCTATACATTTATCAATCTGGAACTGCTCTCGCTGAATCCGACTGAGAAAAGGAGAATCTTTCACTTCGTCTCTTTTATTAGTCATGCTACATATTTGCGGTTTACTAGCAGGCAGCGTAGTGAAAGCTGACAGCGGTTTTCTATAAAAAAAAAACTTTTAAAAAATCACCCTTTGTTCTGGATCCACATGTTTTTCTTTTTACGCAAATACGTGTTAGTGGCTAGAAGGTCTTTGGCATTTAGAGAAAAAAAAAAAATCTTTCTTTCTTTAATTCATTCACTCATTCGTTCTCATTCATTTTGTTTATGGGGCGACAGCAGGTCAGTTGGTAGAGTGTTTGACCACTGATCCAAAGTTTCGATTCCCTTCTTTCAACATAGACATCATTGTTTGAGCGGTCAGATCCAAGTTGGCGGTGCAATCCCAGTTCCCACCAATGAATGCTGTCGTTGTGTCCTTGGGCAAGACACTTAACCGTCCTCTTCCCCCCAGTGTCTGCATGTACTGATGTGTGGATGGGTGAGTGCTTCCTTGATATAAAGTACTCTGAGTGCCTTAAAGGTGGAAAAGCTCTATGTAAAAATGTGGCTTTTTATTCACTCATTCATTTATTTAGAGTGAATACTCCATGGCGATTGGGTTTTTTGGGCGGTTTCACCTTTGACTCCCGTCCAAACTTCCTCGTGACTGGTCCACCCTTCAGTCTACATGTGTCCCGGGCCCAATTGCAACAGCGGGAGCCTGGGCAGATGGATTCTTGTGAGTTTGTAAAGAATTCAGAATAGCCTCTTCCAAAATATTAACCATAAAATCAGAAAATGAGCAACTACAATGTAAAGATTCATGTACATGCTGAACTATGGAACTTATTCTACACAATCAAGCCCCTCCAAATAAATCCCCTGCCAATGAAGCGGTGCATATGAAATGTCATATATAAGCCCACTTCTATAATAAGACCATGTCAAATACCAAGAAAACGTTCTAATTAACCGTACGACCGGGCCCTGGCTTCTATAATGCTGGTTATTAAAGCCATAAATTGTACATGTGTTTGAGCTACAATACTAAACGTGTATTAATAGTTATAATAAGGTAAGTCAATCACGTCTGAGAACATTATGGTACATTAACAAGTGGGTTTGGGAATTAACACCCATATGAACACATAATTTCATTACTATTGTCTCTGTGTGGATATTATGGCTTTGTCTGGAAAGTTTTGAGCAGAAGTACCTTGAAAAACATACATTCCTAGTGTGAGCGAGATGGCCTCTCCGCAGATCTGACCTGACCTGTAGGCCTAGTGCCATCACCTGCTTGTCGCTGTGTAACTTCTTTATATAACTTAAATATATCTTCAATCTTACTACTTAAATACATACTACATACTTATATTTACATAGTTTTTACATGTCGTAACTGTCATTCTTCACAAATGTCCATGCATGGCGCGAGAGTGTGAAGTACAGATTGTAGTTCAGATAAGAGTACTTGTTCTGTGTACTTTTGCCTCTCGTGGCTGCTGTGCTGTGGAGTGATTAACTGTTGTGCCCGCGGGCCTAGCATGTTCCTACATCCGTTTGGACACACCCCCCACACACACTAGGGTTGTCAAGCATATCGAAAATCAGATAATAATCAATACTAAAACTAATATCGAAATTATAACTATTATTGTTATTATTATTTTTGGAAAGTCACATTCACAGGTCAGAAATCAACCTTTCCTGAATAGCTTTAGAATGATTTTGAGCTGTATCAGAATAAGTATAAGACATGTGGACTAGTATACACCCATGGACCACTATGAAACCTACTTAGATGACTGAGGGCTTACAGAGTATGAGAGGCATTCAACTGCAAAGGATAAGAAACAACTAGGGAAACTGTACTAGTAATTATAGCTGCAAAGTTTTAGTGCTTATACTAAATCAGGGGTGTCAAACTCAGATTCACAGAGGGCCAAAATTAAAAACTGAGACAAATTCACAGGCACCTGATATGTAATGTTTAATCTTTTCATATGGAAACAAACTTTAGACTTTAAACTTTACAAAATCTGGAACAAGATTCTTATTTAAATAAATAAAATAAATGATGTTTCTCTCTGTAGTAATTAATTTGGCCGTAATGACCAGTAGCTTGGTTGCTAATGAGTGTCAACAGAATAGCAGGGGCACTTGCTGGTCTCGACTACACGCCAGCGTACTAGCAAAGCATTCTGGGATTTGTAGTATTAGTGGTGCATGAGCTATATACCGGCCAGCTCTAATGCACATTTGGTATGATCTCACGGGCCAAATCTAATTACACCGTGGGCCAGATTTGGCCCCCGGGCCTGAGTTTGGCACATATGTACTAAATTATTATAGCACCTGAATGGCTCGTAGCCCCCCATAACCATGATAGCTTTCAATAGCTGAACAGCAGCATGGAGGTGGAGCTCAAATCACTCTAGTACACTCTAGTAAAGTTCAATATTGACAGATAGTGGCAGAGTAGTTTTCTCATACTTGGATCACATAAAGTAGCTCGCTTTGAAAGAGCCGTCAGCACAGAGGTTGGGCCAGTGCCAAGTACACGGAGCTCTGTTAAATGTTTACTGAGTCATTACTCACGCTACATATTTGTATTTTACTAGCAGGCAGGGAACTGAACACAGACAGCAGTTGTAATTTTCTAAGCTTTGTGCTGTAGTCTCTATTTTCATTTATTTACATTTAACAAAAAAGTGGAAACAAATGAAATTATACAAACTAAGCAAAAGAAAAATTCAGTACCGTCAACTAGACAAAAGTTTTAGAGTGAAGACGTTGTGCTGTCTCACACCTATTATGGGTGTGATGGGCCTGAGCCATTATGCAAAATATGACTTAGGCACAGTTCACACTTAGTCTAGTTCAATAGACCTATCTAACAAAACATCTTCACTTTAATTTTTTAAGAAAGTGGATGATATTCTGTACACTGCTGACGACCTGGTGATTGGCTGAGAGGGGAGTGGCGGAGATGCAATGGTGTGCTGTGATAGGCTGAGACGGTTAATGGTCCTTTATTACGCAAAACTGACTCTTGTGAGTGTTAAGCTATGTTATAATGCCGTTACCTCATCATAAACACACCTGGAGTTGTGTTTTGTTTCCTTCACACATGTTCTCAAAAAAGCTCAAAATACTCCACCTTGTGATGTCACGCAGTGGTAGTTTTCAAGTTTGCAGCTACGTTTTACCTTTAGTTCTATAGAAATGAGCAATTCCAGGGCTGAAATCATCCAAATGATTCTAGTGAAGGTGTATGGAGTTTAAAAAACACAGTGGAGCACTTCCTGTATTACCACATGACATCACAAGGTGGAACAGAGTGTTTCCTGTTTGACAGAAGAGCTCAGTCTAAATATGCAGGGCTTGTGTGTTAAACATACTTGAATGAAACAAAAGAGAACTCTAGGTATGTTTGCGATGAGGAACCAACAGTATAACATAGATCAGAAAATAGCCTAATATGGACCCTTTAAGTAAATATCATCTTCTGGGTTGATTTTTTAAATTTTTTTTATTTTTTCGTATGGGGGGCTATGAGGCAATTTAAAAAAAAATAATAATAAATCATTTATTTTTGTATTTATTTATTCATTCATTCATTTATTTATTTATTCATTCATTCATTTACATAATTTTAACATACTTGCTCCTAATCTGTAAATGTCACATTATATTCACAAATGTCCATGTGTGAAGCTTGGACTGGTCTGTTCAATTATATTTATTTACTTACTTATTGCACACTCTCATGTACAAAACACCATTTTTCTTCACCAACTCCCCATTTATTTATGCTCTCTCTCTATTTTAATTTTTTTTTTTTTACTGTGACAGACTATACATATATTTTTTGATCTCACTACCAATCCATCAATCAACATGCACTCTACCTCCCATGATAGGACACTCCTTTGCCTGTAGCATGAATGAATCAAAACTTACATTACTGGCCCCAGAGGTCTTCCGTATATACACACATACAACTCCCCTCGGGTCATAAAAGCCTATCAAGCATATTAACTGGTGATTAGACTGAAAGCATTTTTATACAGCCTACAGAAATAAACGTAACCTGCTTATGTGGCTGGGATAGCCGCACGTCCTGGCACCGAGGCAAAACATATTTAACGCTCTGTAAAAAGAAATAGATTCGGTGTGTGTAATCTTGTCACTGGAATCCCGATGATTAATTCCAACGCTGTAGCTTGTCTAAATATACGTTGTGGGTGTTATGGTGGAGAGGAGGCGGGAGGAATCGCTGGCTGAGAAGAAGCAGATGTGGATTTATATTCAAGTTAAATTGAATGTTTTGAGTTCATTGAAAAAGATCTGCATGAATTGGTGCAGAAATAAGCGGTATGGGAAATTACTATTGCAACTAGGCCTATTTTTTTGTAGTACAATAAGATTTGAGTCGTAGAGGGGTGAATAAGTCCCTTTTATGGCTAATTATTGGTTCATTCTGCTATTTATGTGTTGCAGCTCATGTCTTTTAATGAAACAGCGTATTTAAAAATGGTTTACTGGGATTATCTTGGATTATTTGAATCTTAAATAGTGGAATAAAGCAGTTTCACTACTCGTTTATTGTTATATTCCTCTGTAGCAATATACCATGCTTCAAAAGTAGTTACAGTGACAGGTTTAGTTACAACTATTTTGAATTGACTCCACAACCATGATTACGCTTCAAAACTATAATAACTTCTACTACTACTACTCACTACTGATTAAGGTTGTCTACAAAACATTGTATCGATACTAGATACTCGTTTAAGTAAGCATCAAGACGAAAAACGTTTAGCTACTGTATGTCCATTTAGTCTATGGTGTCAACTCTGAGCTGAACACAAAATTACAGTACTACAGTGGTCCCTCGTTTATCATGGGGGTTACATTCTAAAAATAACCAGCAATAGGTGAAATCTGCAGAGTAATCAGCTTTATTTTTTACAATTATTATATATGTTTTAAGGCTGTAAAACCCCTCACCACACACTTTATACACTTTTCTCAGACAGGCATTAACATTCTCTCACATTTCTCTATTGTTTAAACACTCTCAAAGTTTAGCATGATGATACATACTTCATAGGAGCCTTTGTTGGTGCAGAATGTTTCATTGACATTGTGGGTTTTGTTGGGGAGAAAACTTGCAAACATACAGCACTTCAGAGTCACACTGCGATTGAACATTTATATAAATTTGGCTGAACACATTATGTACTGTACAGGAGACATGGCATGACATTCCCTTAGCCAATCAGGACACAGAACACAATGCACGCTCAGTGTAAAAAAAAGCATGCAAGATTGCACACAAAAAATCTGCGAGACTGCGAAAGTTGAACCGCATTATAGTGAGAGATAACTATATTGCTACTGCTAACTCTAAACTCTTACTGTTTGCAGAACCTCTACCTACAATTAAAAAGGGTAGATCTGTTGTCATCATATATATATATATATATGAATGAAAGGATAAACCGTCAATGTAATCTCTATATAATATTCCAGAGTACATGTTATTGTCTATTTAAGTGTATGTAAACCCATTTTTAGTACCAGTTATTATAATGACTTTCCTTTCTTACTAATACTATTACCAATACTTTTACTGTGACATATATAACAGTCTTGTTTGTTTATGTATAATTTTTCTTTTAAAATAACTCCAAGTAGCCTAGTTGGCCTAATAGCCTACAAACTCCCCAAAAGTTTCCTAAAACACTTAAAAGCCTGCCCCCACAGTACACATACACTTACACATACACATACACTTACACATACACTTACACATACGCATAGGCAGGCATCCACTCGTCGCAGCCCTGTCATCATCGGCGCTGGAACATACCAAAGCGCTGACTCCACTCTCAACACAAACGGCTCCGACAAGTCCAAGAGTCACGCTTTGGGACGTCTGCTCGTGTTTCGGTTGCCCACGGTAACAGGAGACGATCGCGGATTACCCATTTCGAACTGGAGCGTTTAAGCGGGAAAGAACACAGCGAGATTGGGTTATTCCGAATTGCAGCTGGATGGGTTTAAGGCGTGTTGGGTCAGTGCATGGGAATACTGGATACATGACGCTATTGTATGGGGATCAACAGTGGGCAAGCATGATAGTAAAATGTATGTATTGTTTTTTGTGATAGATTTGTGAAAAAATACAACAAAATAACAAATAAATGAAGAATATTTTCGCTGTGTGCTCACGGCCTCTAATTATAAAGTGTTTCATTGTCCAGAAATCAAAGGTTAGCATGCTAGTTGTTGTTCCTGTGGCAGCAAAACTCCGCTCTGGTCTCTGACTGTGAAAAGTGCTTATAAACTCATCATGGTGAGTAATTAGCATGCTCAGAATGCATAAGTCCTGTTTTTATATTTTTAAAATGTGAACACAACCTAAATGTCTGATGGAGGCTTATGATAAAATACAAAACTTTATATGTACAGCAAAATTGTAAATACATTTAGCTTGGTTTAGTTTAAAATATTGAAAAAGTAAGCAATAATGGAGGACATAAATACTTAAGGATGCAAAATGTAAAAAAAAAAAAAAAAAAAAAAAAAAAAAAAGTAAATAAGAATAAGAATAATAAAAACTCTAAAATGACCAATTATGCTTTGATTTTCCTTTAAGTCTCAGCACATGTGACTAAAACGGTGGTAAAATGGTAAATGGTTGCATTTTTATATAGCACTTTTGCACCTTTCATACACCAGACAGTGGGAGTGAGGTGGGTTACGTGTCTTGCCCAAGGACACAACGACAGCATTCATGTATGGGAGAATCGCACTGCCAGCGTGTGGGTCAATGGATCTGACCTCTGTACCAGTCATATTTTTTTAGGGCAAGAGCGGGATTTGAACCGCCAACCCTCAGATCAGTCGTCCAGTGCTTTGTTTTATGGCCGACAAAGCCTAAAATTTTATACATGCGATGCTGAAAACCATTATTGTTCTGTTTTTTATGCCCCCAGAATCAAGCACTGTGACGCATCATGTTTCGCTATAAATAACACACTTTACAAAATGATGCTATAGCTGAAGGCCCATATATCTAAGTACTAACATCGCCAGGCCTTGAGCTGTCCTTGAACCCGACTTTGAACCTTTTCTATACCACTAAATGCAGGCTTTAAATGTGAAATTGAAGTAATGCATAGCCTGAGTTCAAAAGGGAAGCTTATAACAAAGTAAATTGACATAATAATCATGTGTGCGTTAAATGTATTAGACTTGGGGGGAGATGTGTTGGTGCACTTACAAGCCCTAACTTGCACATGCTGCCTTTGTGATCCCTGGGTACAGTTTCAGGAATTCCCCTTTATTATGCTAAGCTAGCTGCTATTGGGTAACGGTAATACTCTTGATGTTTTGTAACTACATCGTTAAAGGCTCTGTACCTGATTTTTACTGTCTTAAAAACATGAAAACCCCAAAGTACTTAATTTTAAACAGTTTGCAGCGCTCCAAAGCTATCCCTTATGCTTACCTTATGTACTCAGACCACGCTAATTATGTTGAGTTTATAAGCGCTTTTCACAACTTCCGTGAACCAGAGCGCTTTTTTTTCCCCATTACGGTAAAGCTACCAGCAACTAGAATGCTAACAACGCACTTCCTGATTAGTGAACAATAAAACGCTTCATAATTAGAGGGAGACAGCACGCAGCAGACTTATTTTGACCTAAAGAGCTGCTGATGCATCCATCCATTTTCTTACGCTTATCCGGGGCCAGGTGGTAGGGCAGCAGTCTAAGCAGGGACTCCCGGACTTTCCTCACCCCAGACACATCCTACAGCTCCTCCGGTGGGACCCCAAGGTGTTCCTAGGCCAGCAGAGGGGCATAGTCCCTCCAGCTTGTCCTGGGTCTTCCCCGGGGCCTCCTCCCAGTGGGACATCTGACACATTTTAGCTCAAATACATGTTAATTCTGTTTGGTTTGCGTTTTAATACAGGTTGTTACAGTCTTTAGACAATAGAATGTGATTTTCAGCATAAAATTTTAGCGCTTTCTCTTATGTTACCATGTGGCCTTATATCCGTGTAATCCCTCAGGTATGTTCCATAGTGGTTTATGGGCGTATAATGTGGTTTTATACTTGTTCTGATACAGCTCAAGATCACTCTAAAGCTATTCAGGAAAGGTTCACTTCTGTCCTGTGACTGTGACTTTTTAGTATCGATACCTGCTCAAACGAGTATGTAGTTTCATTGCGAGTTTTTGTATCGATATCAGATTTTTGATACTTTTGACAACCCTCTACAATCCTATGCAAAAGTGTCCAAAAGCGCTAAATATAACTTACTATACTAACTTCCACAACTACATATTCTATGGAGCGTGTTAGCGCATGACTAGCTTAGCGCCGTCTGCGAGTGAGGGTGAAGGTCAGGGGTCACGGCGGGGTCAGGCTCTGTAGGAGAGCGGCAGACATGACAGTCGAGAGCGTGCAGGGGAAGAAGGGATGAGAGAGAGAGGAGGGAGGAGAGGCTGGCAAAAGGACAGGGACACGCTTTGGAATGGGATTTGCTTCAGTTGGTGTCTTTGTCCAAGGATTTAGCGGCTATTGTAGCGGGGCTAGAGAGAGGCAAAATGTACAGCGGACATGTTTTTGAAATATGAACGCTTTTATTGTTCACAAAGTGGAAGTTTTGCAAAAGTGCTGTGCTTTTGAATGACATCCAGAAGTAACCCATTACGGAAATTGACTTTATTTCAGAGGTGTAATTCAATTTATTATAACTTTATGAAACAAAAATTCCATACCTGCTGGGGTTGTCAAAAGTATAAAAAATCAGACACTAATCAATACTGAAACTTTCACTGGACAAAAATTAACCTTTCCTGAATAGCTTTAGAATGATCTTAAGCTGTACCAGAACCATAGACTGTTTAAAGAAGTGGACTAAGTGAGTGTGACGTCACCCATAGTGTTCGGCGAATCTGGAGCCAAGTTCCATATTTGAATTTCTAACCACGAGTATCATAGCAACCGAAGAGCCAATCCAGAGCAAAGTTGCTAAACCGCATTGCTGGTTTAGCAGGAAGCGGGCGGTTAGCAACGCTGTCAATCAAACCTCTGGCTAATGCTAGTGGGAGCGCCCTCGGGGAAGGCGCCTGATTTGTCTGTTATTTATGCTCATATCTTGACTCACGGACACAATAGTGAAATAAAAATCCCAGGATCATGTAGAGCGGGTTAATACGAACATGTTAAGACAAAAATTATGAGGCTCACTCCAGTAGTTACAGAGAAAGGGGTGACAATTTTTCAACGTAAAGTGAATTGGAGTCAGAGTTGATAGAGCCAGAAGCGCACCCATGGTCACGTCCCATTCGGCTGCGGCTAACAGGTTAGCTATGTCCATTTACATATACAGTCTATGATCAGGACAAGTAAAAGACCACATGGACTAGTATACGCCCATGGACCATTATGGAACCTACCTGGACGACTGAGGGATTACACAGATGTAACACCACATGCTAATATAAAAGAAATTACTATGATTTAATGCTGAAAATCATTTTATTGTCTAAAGAATGAGTTTTTTTAAATTATTATTTTGGCATCATGATCGAAATTAAGTTTGAAATCATCGTGACTTCACTGCCTGCTTGCTTGAAAACTTGAGATGCATTTGAGTTTAGCTTTACGTGAGCGCTAAATGTTCAGGTGAAGGTGTGTAAATACTTGTGCTTGTTTGGTCCAGGTTCAAGTCCAGTTTAATTATGATGTGGACATGGTTTGGTCCTGTTCTAGTCCTGGTTTAGCCCCGGTATGGCTGAGGTCAGGAGAGGGTGGATATGCTGAGTTACATAAACGTGTGAATGAAACAAAACACAACTCCAGGTAGGTTTATGATGACACTGATTAAACACAAGATAAGTTCCTTAGGTTCAATGCTAATGCAGTTTGTGGTTATGGCTAATTAACTTAACAGTGACATCTATCTATCTATCTATCTATCTATCTATCTATCTATCTATCTATCTGTCTATCTGTCTATCTATCTACCTGTCTATCTATCTACTTGTCTGTCTGTCTGTCTGCCTGTTTGTCTATCTATCTGTCATCCAGCCATCTATCTATCTATCTATCTATCTATCTATCTATCTATCTATCTATCTATCTATCTATCTATCTATCTATCTATCTATCTATCTATCTATCTATCTATCTATCTACCTGTCTGTCTGTCTGTCTGCCTGTTTGTCTATCTATCTGTCATCCAGCCATCCATCTCTATCTATCTATCTATCTATCTATCTATCTATCTATCTATCTATCTATCTATCTATCTATATCTCTATCTATCTATCTATCTATCTATCTACCTACCTGTCTGTCTGTCTGTCTGCCTGTTTGTCTATCTATCTGTCATCCAGCCATCCATCTCTATCTATCTATCTATCTATCTATCTATCTATCTATCTATCTATCTATCTATCTATCTATCTGCCTGTTTGTCCATCTATCAACTTTCCTTCCTTCCTTCCATCCATCCATCCATCCATTGAACCATCCATCCATCTATCCAACCATCTATCCATTCATTCATCCATTCATCCATCCATCTGTCCAACCATCCACCAATTCATTCATCCATCTATCTATCCATTCATCTATCTATCTATCCGTCTGTCTGTCTATCTGTCTATAGGACACACATTTTTTCCAATTATTTAAAACAGACTTTTTCAACCTTCCTTCCCAAATATTAGCACGTCTCATTGACCAAACCCCCCCCCACCCCGTGGTACAGCCCAAGGCCAGTGTGTTGTTTTTTTTTCCCCATCCACTAACTCCCGTAGCTATTGTTAGCAACACAGTTAATTGTTAATTGATCCGACGGGCGATAAAACGAGCCCCCCCGTCTGCCGACCCCACCGCCCACCTCCCTCCTCCCATCTACCCACCCTCCCCTCTCTTTCCCCTCTCCACCGCCCCCTCCACCCCAGTCCCAACACATGTGCGCCGCTGGAGAGAATGAAAGTGCGCGTTTATTACAGGAACCCGCTGGACCGCTAAGGTACCCCAGGCGCTATTAAAATCCCCACTTAAAAGGGATGTACGAAAGGGTAGGGGGGAGGAGAAGGCCCTGTCCCGAGCAGGAAAAAAGAAGAGAGGAGGGGTAGCAGAGAGAGACTGAGCGAAAGACAGAAAGAGAGAGAAGTCCTTGGATCCGCTGGCAGGAGGCGGGAATAAACACGCGGCTCACATCTGGATTGCCTCAGCCCGGAATATTTGCGAAACATCTGGGGAAAAAAGTCCCAGGAATTTAAGTGTCCCCTCCTCGTTTTTTGGAGTTTGATTTTTTATGATTATTAGTAGTATTTTTTTTAGTTTTCTTGCATCTTCAAAGCGGCGAATCATAACGCTGAGATTTTATAGCGAAAGCCAAATTGAGCGCATGTGATCGCACGCTAGGGTCGGGCTAATTGAGTCGCGCAGACGGCGGCGAGAGAGCGAAGGCCAGGTACGCAGAGACGCAGGCCAAATACACATCCTCGTAAAAAAAAAAAAAAAAAAAAAAGAGCAGGGACCAAAAAGAAAACAAAGACGCAGACCCAACCTTTTGCCCACAATAAATTTTAATGGCAGCGTCCACCACAAAACATTGGGTCTTTGTTGGTTTGGGGCATTGGAGAAGTGAATGGGTCTGTGTGCAGGAGTGAATAAGACGTATTGTTTCTTGGCCAAGTCTGCAGCGATGGGTCTACAATTGCTGTTGGAAAATTAGAAAGAGAAAGACTTTTTTGCAGCTCGATGTGGGCCTGTCGCAATAATTACTATATCAGCTTATCATTCAATATATGGAAACTGGAGCTATGTATTTTGGGGGTCAAAAATTTGGAAGATTTTTGTTATTTTTTCTGTGATACGCTAAGATTTGAGCTGAAGAGGGTTGATTAAGTCACTTTTATGGCTGATTATTGGTTAATTTGGCTATTTATTTTCATTTAGCTCATGTCCTTTCATGAAATAGTGTATTTGAAAATGTTTATTGGGAATATCTTGTTTTTTTTGCAATCGTATCAGTCGCAAAAAGTAGTTTCAATATTATCGTTTATTGCAGTTTTTCTCTGTAGCAATATATGGTGCTTCAAAATGAGTGATCGTGACAATATGTATAGTCAAAAAGTGGTACATGAGTGAGCGGGCAATATAAAATGAAAGAGCGTGGTAAGTAGACCTGTCACGATAACATATTTGAAGTTCGATATATTGTTGAATATAGACGATAAACGATAGTATTGAAACTAATTTATGCCACTGACACAACAACCCAAGAGCAGATTTAAACCATAAAAACTTGTCTAAAATCATGAGCTGCAATGAATAAACAGCAGAATGAAACACTTTAGTCGTTAGTTTGCATCTGTAATGAGTCATAGAAGTTATTAATCCAACCTTTTTCGGCTTGAATCTTATGTAGCCAAAAAATAACAACAAAAATGTTCACACAATAAATATTGACTCCAGAAGGATATAGTTCCAGCTTTCAAATACTGAATGATAAGTCGATATAGTAATTATTGTGACAGGCCTAGGGGGAAGACTTCTTTGGAAAAATGATTATATAAGTCTTGAATGTTTTTTTTGTTTTATACAGCTGTACTCACACAGACACACGCTGTTGTCCCTCACCCACTTCTCATATTGGTCAACCCCTCGTGAACATTAACGAAAAGTTTAGGTATTTCTTAAAGACAATTTAAATTAAAACCATAAGTCTATTCTCTGGATTTTTTTTTCCATATATAGAATTTCAGTGTAAATTTTTTTTTTTTTTTTTTTTTTTTTTTTTTTATTCTGCAAAATGGACTTTTCCGAGCTTTTAACCATGTTATAGTTGTTTCCCCTCACCATTTACTCACCCAAAGTTATATATGGATTCATGCATTTTTGAGCAATCTTTAATCGCTTATTTACAAGACGCCATATTGCCGATAAATCCTCGTTTTCACCGCCACCAGCTTACGCCCACTGCTCTGTACTTACTTCATTCTCCAATTTTATTTTCTTAATCGATGATACACTTAGGATTCAGCAGCGTCGCATAGTCATTTTGGTACAAATGAAAAAAATATATAAATCTGCTGCTGCTGTAGTGTGATCTGCAGCTGTCCATCAGAGGGGCCGACAGCTGCTCAACTCTTTGTCGTGATGTTTACGGCGACGTCAGCTCCCATTGGGCACCGCATGTTTCTTTTATTAAGATGTTTCAGATGAATATTGCGATTTAAAATGTGCAAATTATAACATAATGATCCAAGCATGTCATAGATTATAGCTATACAGCAGACACAAACACAATAGGTAATAGGCCTCTCATGATACTCACTATATATCGACTTTTTGGGGGTCAGTATTTATCGTGTGTACTTTTTCTTTGCACTACTGGGAAATATTTGGTTATTTTTTGACTACACGGTAACATTTAAGCCATAAAAGGTTGAATTAATCATGTTTATGACTCATTACAGATGCAAACTAATGACTAAAGTGTTTCATTCTGCTGTTTATTTATTGCAGTTCATGATTTCTTAACAATTTCCTAGATTTAGAATAGTTTTTCTGGTTTAAATCTATAAATCTGCTCTTGGGTTGTTGTGTCAATGGCATAAATTAGTTTCAATATTATCGTTTATCGCCTATATTTACTTCAGCGATGTATCGAACTTCAAAAAACGTTATCGTGACAGGCCTTAGGTAACTTTAGAGACATGTTTGATGAGCCTTCTCTAGATTTTAAGCCAAGATCTTTGTCAGGAATACATAGGTGAAGAATAAGCTTGTTGTAAATGGTTTCTTTCTTGAGTTAAGTCTCTGCATTTGCATCTTTACTAAACTTAATGCAAATCGCTGTACACATGAAAGCACTTACAGCAACAACTTGAAATTGAAGCTCTTTCTAATCATAAAACATATTCTTACAACCGCGCTCCACCCTGATCATGTTTGCTCGTTCTTATGCATCTGTTTGTTGTTATTGAAGCTAGCACACGTAGCATCCTCATGGACATCCCTTTGAGCTAGCCTCCCTTGGGTCCTTTACCTCCCTTCATATCAACACCCCCTTACGCACACTCCCATCAAACATGCATGCTATTGCTTTTGTCCGCCGCGCAGTAACATCCCACGTTTTTTCCTTTCTTTCTTCCTCCTCTCTCATCATCACTCCATCAACATCGGGACATTAAAATTCCGATCAACCCCCCCCCCAGCTAGCTTCGCCTTCTGTTCGGTCCAGCCTATACCTGGGCACGGCGGAGTGGCAGGTAGCTTACTCGGAGGCTACATGTTAATGCGCTAACGGCGATGATCAAAAGGGTTGCGAGGTAGGGCCAGGCTGAGGATGGGCTTATGTCTGCGGATGGTACCCCCCAAGAGAGCTCCAGAAGGGGGGAATGAAAGCTGGCAGAGGGGTAGAGGTGGAGAACAAGACACTTTCAATTAGGGGTATGGAGAAGTGGGGGAGAAAAGGGGTTTAGCTCGGCTGATTGATGGTGATGGGAGGTGGGGTGCGGGTGGGGGTTAGGGTGGTTGGTTGGTTTTTGAAATATATGGTTGGATGAATTGAAATGGATCAAAGGAATATTAAATAGGTAATGTAGAAAGGTTTGGTTTGAAAAATATGTTTGTTTTTTATCATAATAAAAATCTAAATAAATATATTGCTAAAAAAAAAAAAAAGAGGTACAAAAAAAATGTATTTATTTATTAAAATTATTATTATAAAGACATTTTTATTATGTTTTTGAAAAGATAAAATAAAATTGGATCGAGATTGATCAATATAAGGAAAAAAAAAATTGTTTTTGAAAATAAATGCATAAAAAATAAACTAAAAATTGGAAAAAAATGCACTTTTGGGGAAAAAAAATAGCGTAGATGGATATTTCAGCTCATTTTAGGGGTTTTTTTGTAGTAAATTTGGGTCGTTGGCATTGCTAACTATTTTATCCGCCATCCTCGAAAATATTTGACCATATACTTCACATAGTGGCCATTTTTTTTATTTCATATTTTTATTGATGTGCAAACAGATATCACAATATACTGTTATTTAAAACAACTAATGTATCCACACCTTTTTATATATTTATATATATATATATATATATATATATATAACAAGAACTAAAACTTAAAAAAAAAGATAAATAAATAACAATAATAGTAAATAATATATAAGAATAATAGTAGTAGTAATAATAATAATATAATAATGCTAATAATAATAATAATAATAATAGTGGCCATTTTTAATCTTTTTTTTTTCTTTCAGATGCATGAGGCACAGACTTTTAAAATTTCCTTCTGCATAGTCCCTACCAAATTTTCACTTCATTGTAAACTCTCGAGAAGATGTGTATTTGTACGTTATACATTTACATTATCGTTCTATCCTTCCATCCCTGTACATTCACATACTGCAGTACTTGTACACAGAGTGGTTTTGATAGGGTCCGCTCTCCTCTGCTCTGTTTTTACCTGAGGGTACTCTGCAGCTGTCCACTCTGTTTGGACACTCGGCTCTGTTTCGGGAAGGACATGGAGCTGATGCCGTCCTTTTTCCCCCTTTCTTTCCTCTCCTCTATCTCTCCGTTACCCCCTGTTCTCTCTCTCTTCCTCTCTTCCCTCTCCTGTCTCTAGCTCTTCATCCTGCCCTTTCTCTCTCTCTATCACCTTCTCTCCTCCTTTCTTTCCTGTATTTTTCTGCTCTCTCTTTCCTTTTCTCTTTATCTCGATCCCTCCTTACCTTCCATATGCCCTCTTACCCCATTTCTCCTCTCTTCCCAATCCCCCTTTCTCTCTCTCATCCCTGTCTCACCTTTTATCTCACTCTCTTTTCACCTTTACTCTGTCCCTGTTCCTCTTTCTCCTCCCTCCTCTCTCTCTCTTCTGTAGTCTCTCTTTCCTCTTCTCTTCGCAATACCTTTCACCCTTTCCCTCTCTCCTCCTCTCACCTTTTCTCTCTCTCTTTCCCATAGTCTCTCTTTTTCCTCTTTTCTCTACCCCTCAATACATTGTTTACTTTCCTTTCCTCCACTTGCTTCCTCCTCTCTTTCTCTCTTTTATCTCCTCTCTTTTCATTCTCGCTCTCTCCCTCCTTCCCCTCTCATCCTTTC
Organism: Periophthalmus modestus; assembly: GCA_019594935.1. NCBI lineage: Eukaryota > Metazoa > Chordata > Actinopteri > Gobiiformes > Gobiidae > Periophthalmus > Periophthalmus modestus. Next base: position 10,470,274 of record JAIEZT010000054.1, read on the forward strand.
TCTCTTCTGTACACCCCATCCTCTCTCTCTCTCGCTCTCTCTCCCTCTACCCCACTGTCTATTCCTTTCCTCTTCTATCTCTCTTTCCCTCCCTCTCTCTCCCCCCCCTCTCTCACCCTTTACCTCCCTCTTCACTCTCTTTTCTCCTTCATTCTGTCCCTGTCCTCTCTCTCCCCCCTCTCTTCCGTAGTCTCTCTCTTTCCTCTTCTCTCTCTATCCCTCAATACCCCATCCTCTCCCTGTCCATTCCTTTATTCTTCTATCTCTCCTTCACTCCTCCCTCCCTCTCTCTCTCTCTCTCTCCCTATATATCTTTTCTCGCCTTTTCTCTTTCTCTTCTGTCTCACACTGTATCTCCTCCCTCTGGCCCTTTTCTTTGTCTCTCTCTCTTCCCTCTCTCACCCTTTAATTCCCTCCTCGCTCTCTTTTCTCCTTCACTCTGTCCCTATTTCTCCCTCTCTCTCTCTCTCTCTCTCTTCCGTAGTCTCTCTCTTTCCTCTTCTCTCTGTATCCCTCAATACCTCAATCTCTCTCTCTACCTCTCACTGTCTATTCCTTTCCTCTTCTATCTCTCTTTAACTCCTCCTCCCCGCTCTCTCACCCTGTATCTCTTCCCCCTCCCCTTTATCCCCCTCTCTCTTCCTTCTCTCACCCTTTATCTCCCTCCTCTCTCTTTTTTTCCTCTTTACTCTGTCCCTGTCCCTCCTTCTCCCCCCTCTCTCTCCTCTCCCTCTCTTCGGTAGTCTCTCTCTTTCCTCTTCTCTCTCTCTTCTCCCTCAATACCCCATCCTCTCTCTCTCTACCTCTCCCTGTCTATTCATTTCCTCTTCTATCTTTTCTTCTCTCCTCCCTCCCTCTCTCTCATCTCTCTCCCTTGTTGTTGTGCAGTTGGCCTACATCTTTCTGCATGGATGCGCACTGTCACAGTCCTATATCCAGTCGTCTATAATTATACACCATATGTGGTTAACGTCCTTTGTATTACTGAGTGGTTTAAGAAGATACATCCTTTTTTCTGCGATATAATAATAATAATCTCTGACACTCGTGCAGGGGCAGCGCCAGGAAGGGGGCTTGAGGGGGCACCAGCCTCCCCTAGAGCAGCCAATGCACCTCCCATAGCTCACATAAAGATTTTTGCCCCATTTTACATAGCACATCCAATCTTGACAAACAAATGAGACTAAAATAAAATAAATAGAATAAATAAAATAAAAAAATAAAATAAAATAAAATAAAAAAATAAAATAAAAAAATAAAATAAATATAAATAAAAAAAAAAAAATAATGAAAAGAAAATAAAATACAATAAATACAATACAATAATACAATACAATACAATACAATACATACAATATATACAATACAATAACTACAATAGCTAACTAGCAAACTACAGGGGCGACTCAAACATATTAAGTAAGCACCCACACTGAAGAACTGAGCACCCCCAAATCCCCATCACCCAAAATTATCTAACCCCGCCCCTGCACCCATGGATCATTATGGTGTATTTGGACATTTGAAATCGCTATATTTATCTAAAATGACTTAAAAGAAATGTGCTCACTTTAGAGCTTTAGAAAACTGCAGTGCCCAACGGGAGCCGTAAAATGTCATGGTAGCAAAGCGCCATATGCCGTCGGCACCTCCGATGGATAGCTGGACGTCACGCTAGTAAGCAATTTTAGTTTTTTTTTTCACTTGTAACTAAATGACTGCGGAAAGCTGCTGAATCCTATGTGCATCATCGATCAAAAAAATGAAAACCAGTGGTGGAATGTAATGAAGTAAAAGTAATAAAGTACTGGACTTAAACAATACTTTTACTTTTCTACTCTTTAAGTGAAAAACTCTGTTCCCTTTAATCATGCACTTTAATACTTCCACTGTGTACACTTACCTTTTTCTATCTGTTCTTGATACTACTTTTACTTAAGTAACAAAATCAGTTTTTCTTGGAGATGATGATTTGGTGATAAAAATGGAGAACGAAGTAAGTACAGAGCAGCAGGGGGTGAATTAGTGTCATCAAATATTTACATCAGTAGATTCTGCTATTATAAGTGGCAGTGGTGTAGTCGTTAAGCATCCGCCCTCTGACCACTGGGTACCTAGTTCAAATTTTACCTATTGTGCATTATGGATACTATATTTACTATTTCCCATTAATGTTACAGTGTTATGAATGGCAGGAAGGGCATCCAGCTTAATGAATCAGCTAATTTGTGCTGGATAAAACATAATTGGTTTTCTGAGTGGAGTGGTCAGTTTTTTGTCTTCTTACAATAAACATTTTCATTACAAAAACCTCGGGTCGTCCCATTTATATGCAGTAAACACATTACTGAAGAAGTACTATTGTGGGAGCGTACACAGTAAGTATAGAGGGCTAAGGACATATACGCAGGGAAATGTTCTTTGTGGTATACATTGGAAAATAACAACTCTTCTGCTCATTTTGTACCGTTTTCCCCCTCTATCTCTTCCACTGAACGGCGGGTTGGGTTAAGTGTCTTGCCCAAGGACACAACAAGGGTCTACTTTCCAAAAAAATACCTATCTTTGGCATGTCAAAGTCAAATGTAGGTTTTACTGCAGTCATAATACTGATTATTCTTAACTACAAAAAACACTGGACATGACGACCAAGTTGTCTATGTTATAATTTAATTCTTAAGACGTTTATCCAATCATAAAGCAGAATAAGCCTCACGTGAGTCTCTCATTTGGTTTGCCAGTTTCAGTGCTGAAATTCAGTTGGTTTAAACCTAAAAGGACACTCTCTGATCTGAATCGTCACTACCTAAACCTCAGCACTCACAGCCAATCACGAATCAGTGCAAATGCCGCCTCTGCAGCTCAGTGGGTGAATTTTGGAGATGGGAAGCTGAAATAACTTTTTTTCAACCCAGTTTCTTGCCCAAGGACATAACAGCACACTGATAAAGATTTGAATCTCCAACCCACTCATTAGACAACTGCTCAACCACTCAAGCCTATGTATTTGATAGAAATATATCCTCAAGCAAGACTTCAATACAAATCATTCACCTCTGATATTAACTCGACTCTCGCTTCACTTGTACCTTTTAAAAACAAAATGCAGATCTGTTATTCTCTGAGCCGTCTCATCCCTCAGTGATACTGTTTGAGCTGACCATCGGAAGCCCAAAGGCAGGTATAGTGGCTGTATTTCGGGAGCAGTCTTACACGTCACTGCCCCCCTCCTGCCCCGGGACATCGACAGGTATCATCATCATCATGTCATCAGTGGCATTTCATAAGCTGCACAGGTGAAGCATGAGGTGACCTGATTATATGCAATAGACCAAAAATATGCATGCAAATATGCATTATTTGGAAAAAAAAATTCCATCTCATCTCGAGCAAATCCCCTAAACGATACTTTGATGAATAACCTATGTACATGGCCGTATCAAAAAGTAAAAGAACAAAACAAAACAAAAACTTTTTAAGACAAATTTTCAAGATTCAATCCCATCTCGAGCAAATCCACTTAACTACACTGTTATTAATGACATATATACACAAAAGTAACAATTTTCAAACAAATATGTCTGTTTTTCAATAAGTTCTCCTATGCACATTCAATAGAAATCCAATTCTGTCCCATTTCAAGTACATCCACTTAACTGTACCATTATTAATGACATATCTACACAATAGTACCAATTTTCAAACCAATATCTGTTTTTTAAAAGAAAGTCTCTCATGCACATTCAAGGTGAGTCGCAAGAGTGAAAAGACTGAAATATGAATTGCTTGCTATGGTGAAAGAAAGAAAAACTGTGTAGAATATAGAGCAGTTTTGTTCTACAACATGTAATAGCATCAATTACAATTAATATAACTTAGATACAGCTACCTTTTTCCCATTTGTGTCTATTGCTGCAGTGTTGTGTTCTTGGCCTGTGAACCCATTTCCTGACTTTTACATGTTTGTAAGAATTCATGAAGAAAATTGTTAGTAAAAGTAAAAGTTTGCATTAGAGAGCGTCTGGGCCTGACTTTTCATTCCAATCTGATGAGCCGTTCAAACTGCTCCCATGCTCTGGGTGGCCTCATTTAGCTCCCCGGCCGCCTGTTTGTGATCTTTGTTTATGAGACAAAAGTGACATGCATATTTCTTGTGAATAGGGATGCACCGATACGATACTGCTATTGAATATCAGCGCCGATATCCTGATTGGACATATACATCGATGTAATAAGGCTATTTACAGGTCTTAATTGGCCTAAAAAGTGTCATCATGTTTTATACAAAGTAGTTACTTGAGAGATAATAGCTACATAACAGATCTGGATCAGTTTTGTCTTATTTTATAGTAGTAATTAGCATTTGAAAAGGATTATGCATTTTCTCGTCATTAGAATATCATTGATGTGATTAACTTTAGAAATGAGCCGTAAGTCTGTGTAAAGAAGTGATGAAGAAATCGAGTCTTTGTGTGTGTAGATTTAGTCCAGGTTTAAGTCCCAGGTTAAGTCCCAGTTTTGAAGTGGTGTGTGTGTGTTTGCAAATATGAAACCACCTCCGGACATATTTATAACGGACTGCAAAACCAGTAAATCCAGCTTGTTCTTAAAGGGCCTGCACCTGTGTATTTGAGCAAAATTCCCCCAGTACAGATATATTGTATAAACAGCTCTTCAGATAGCAAATGAGACCGCTGTGTGCTTTCTGCATCTAATCATAAAGCGTTTTATCCTCTGAGAATGAGGAAAACCGCTGTTAGCATTACTATCCATCCATCCATTTTCTTCCGCTTATCCGGGGCCGGGTCGCGTGGGCAGCAGTCTAAGCATTAGACTATTAGCATTACTGTTATGACTAAACTCTGTTCTGGCCTCTGAGAGTCATGAAATGTGCTTATGAACTCATCATGGTGAATAATTATGATGCTCGGAATGTTTAAGGTACGTGAGGATTAACTTTGGACCACTGCAAACCATTTAAAATCCACTAGCTCTGTGTTTCCTGTTTTTAAAATCATATCCAATGCCTTTCATGACCTCTTACAAGTGCCATTATTGCATCCAATCGGAATTCTGTGCTCTGCGTTTTATCCTCTGAGAATAAAGAAGTGCGCTGTTAGCATGCTAGTCATTGTTTGCTTTGTTTGCTACAACGCTCTGGCTTCTAGACGTTGCGAAATGTGCTTAAAAACTCATTGTGGTGAATAATTAGGACGCTCGGAATGCACAAGTGCGTGAGGAAAAACCTGGGAGCGCCGCAAACCGTTTAAAATGCACTCGTTCTGTTTTTCACGCGTTTAAAATCAGATCCAGCGCCTTTAATGACACGTAATAAACCTCTTGCATGTACAATTACTGCATCTGATTAATTCCTCACTTGAACTCATCAGCGTTATTATTCTAAAACCAACACCTCGCCTCGGTTACGCTCTTAACGTACTTGTGCAAATGTATGCTAGCTGTAACTCATGTCCAATTTAACATCCATAGCGCGCTGGGGTTGTTATGTACCGTGTTTATGCAGCTCTTTATATGGAAAGTGACTCATCCGCTCGCCCTCCAGTCTATGTTTTGCACACATGTTCCGGTCATGCCAGGACAGCGCATGTCATTGGCGGGTTACTGAGACTGTATGTTCAGGCTCACATCTCAACAGCAGCTGCCCGTGTTATCCTGTCCAGTGCAGAAATGTGTACATGTGAACCGCGTGCACTGCCCCGCTTGGGTCACCTTTGAACCCTGGGATCAGAGCACGCCGTGTGGGACAGAATCACTGGTTTTCAGATCGTAGAATGAGACGGTGTCCTAGTCTCAAATGGGGGGCAAGAACCAGCTTTTCCCTGTTGATTGCATTGTACTTTGTCATGAAATATCCAAAAGGTGAATTCACAAATGTAGACCCAAGATGTTACTGTATTATATTCATTTTAGCTGCTGTATTAAATATGATTGGCTGATAGAATCTCACCTAAAACCCATTAATAGGCAGCGGCAGTAACATTTACGCGATAGAAGCACATTTGCGAAGAATTTTTTACTTATTTATATGAGACTTTTTTCCTTTCATTCAAAAACATATCTGTCAACCACATTATTGCATTTTTTTGGTTTTAATTCTAAACAGTCCCCACTGCCTATAAGTCTAGCTACAACAATTACTGTACTACTTTCTTTACTCCACCCACTAGCACTGGCTGTAATATGAGTATTTTATTTCTATGGGGTATTAACTGCTAACACGTATTTATATCATCATCATGTTACCTTCTATTGTATTAGAAATGCTATTATATTCACCGAAAATAACTTAACATGTTTTATAAGTGCCTGTTTTGTGCCATTTGCTCTCCACGCTAAGTCACTCCCCCTTCAGTGCCCTATGATAACACAATCAGCATGTTTCCGGTAATGTTTTGTATAATACTTTTGTACATCTACGGAAAATTGTCATGTGGGAGAGTGGATGACGTAGTCTTGTGGGCGGAGCTCTGGACTAGAGATTGGTTGGCCTATCGGTTGGCCTATACTGTATATCAGGTCGATATTTGCACTTTATAGCACATTGACACATTTATCGGCCTTAAATCCCTCAGCGCAGGGCATTGTTTTATTTTTGCTGTCCTGCAGTCTAAAGAGTATACACGAGGCTTTATTTTAACACTTCAGTGCAAATTTACAACAGCAGAAAGCGTGACTACACAGCACTTTTATAGGATTGTGGTTAAAAAAAAAAAAAAAAAAAAAAGACTGTGGGTGAGTTTGCGGTGAACTTGAATTACAAAAGTTGGGGAAAATGATCAAAATTGGCGTTATATATCCATTCAAAAATATCGGCAGAGCTTGTCGGTCTTGTCGGTCTCTATTTTGGACCGGATCGTACCGCTAACTGTAATGAGGGTTCGAATATAGTCCAAGAGGGATCGCTAAATTACTCAAACATGCATGGCCGATAATAAAACCTGTTTTTGATGAGGGTAGAAAGCTCCAAACGGTTTGATTAAAAAAAAAAAAAAAAAAGTACTACAACCCTCAGTACACAATAACTACCCTGACTGTGTATTTGAAGCAACAGCAGTTCAGCTCATGTACAGTTTTTGCCCACTTTGGTTCTGATCCCCATGTGGTTGTCTGGCCCATGTTCCGGCCTCAGTTAGATGAATGAGTGGTATTTGGATACTCGGGGGGATTGACTGAGCTTATGGCCGGCTTAGCCCTGAGTCCCGGCCTGATTGGCACTAATAGCTCCCTGTGTCAGTGACCACAGAGAAGTTTGGGGGGAAAGCGAGGGACTCATGATGCCGCCATTGCTTGTGGATATTATGTCAGCTTTGATTTACTACAACTAGAGTTAAAGTTAATATAAATAGTAAAGGTTTTGACTTTTTATCTTTTCATTTGTAAACTTGTATTCTATTGCATAAGCTTTTGAGCTACACGTAAAAGAAAACAGCATCTTTGTCTTCATCGACTTGCATTTAGGCCTCTCACGATATTTGCTATATCGATTTACCAACACGTGAGAGTTGGGGTAATGCTTTCTGGGTAATACCTCAGTCGTCCAAGTATGTTCCATAGTAAAATAAAAATTCAAATCGGCCAAGAGGTTGTAGGAGTGAAGACGTTTCGCTTCTTGTCCAAGCTGCTTCGGTTGCCTTATATCTATGTTTTAAGGGTCAGTATTTATTGTGGGGATTTTTTCTTTGTACTAATGGAAAAATTGTGTTTCTTTTTCTGTCCTACAATGACATTTGAGCTGTAGAAGCTTAAATTATGAACCTTGCATTAGTTAGTTAGATTAGTAATGGAAAAGCATGCATTTCTTTGGTATGTGTTGCTAATGTTTCTAATGACATCTGCTGGTTTTATCTTAATCTTAAATCGACAATGCATCGACAGTTCAATTTATTCTAGATGATATTGTAACAAAACTAAAGATTGGACTCAAGTTACTGCTGTGCACATGTTGTTTGTTGAGGATGTGGTTAAATGGTGCAGCAGCGCCCACAAACCCAAAGGTCGATGGTTTAATCACAGCTTCAGCCAAACCAGACCAGACCCTTGCCCTCTTTCTAGGATACAGTTAAGCGGCGGGGACTTGACTGAGTTGTCATTCTCACTATAAATGAATTACACATAAATTGCAAAGCAGTATTTAGTGTTCAGAAAAGATATTACTTTTTTTTTTTTATTATTATTAAACATGACAATACCCATACTACTAATCAATGTGCTACTGAAACATTTGAGCGATCACATAAACAGGACAAAGTTTCGACCTTTTACTGAGCAGTTTTCGAATGCTCTTGATCCATATTCAGACTAGTAAAAGTACAATTGTATGACTTAGTCTGGTTTGAATCATCATTGTAGTATCAGAGTGGAGCTTGTGTCCTGTCTTGCATGTCGTCCCTGATGGCACAGAAAGCCCCTCCAGCCCCTGTGTCCCGTCTGCTGACTTACACTCTGAGTCGTCTCCTCTTCACACCAGATAATGGAGCACGTGTGTTAGGGCCATTAGCTCTTCACAAAGGCACAGTCTAGTATGCTCAGATCTTTTCCACTCTATCTCCCTCCTCTCTTCTGTCTCAGAGGAAATGGTTTGAAATAGGGAAAATATGTTTTTTGGAAGGGAAAAATTAAACTGTGATCTATCTTCTTCATTTCTTCTTCTTTTAATATATTCATATTTTTTATTGCATTTTAACATTTTACAATTCCCCACCATCCACCCCTCCCCCACAGATGGGCACTGGGTAAGCACAGGCACAGAATACAATAGTGACATGTGTTATATACACAATTCCTATACATTCATATACACACACATAGATTATATGCTTTAATATAATATTATACTAATATTATAATAATAATGATAATATAATATATACTTACTTAGGGACTAGGTCTAAATACATTCAAGTGTGTACAAGTAGATAAGCATGCACATACATACATATGTGTGTGTGTGCATAAATGTGCAGTTCCATATATACACACACACACACACACACACACACACACACTAATAAAATAATAATAAGTAAATATGAGTAACAAGTGATCATTATAATAAAAAGCAAATAATACAGTTACAGTGGTTGATTTGAAAACAAAATACAAACTATACGGAGTAGATCAGACATGTCAAACTTAGGCCCACAGGCCAAATTTGGCCCTTGATATGAATATATTTGGCCCACGAGATCATATCAAATATGATATATAATATTAGAGCTGGCCCACCAGCTGTTGCGCCAGTATAGCGCATACACCTCTAATACTCTGAATCCCAGAATGCTTTGCAAATGTGTTGGCACCGTCCCCCACCACTTCTGTTGACACGTATTAGCATCTGCTACCTGTCACTCAGATTTAATCCACCCTTCTGAAAAACATGCAGATGTTGTTAAAATGTTTCAATAAATATTTAGCTCGACCTGCGACTTAGTCACAGTTTTTAATTTTGGCCCTCTGTGAATTTGAGTTTGACACCCCTGGAGTAGATAATATGAAACATAATAATAGTAAAATATACAAAAAAGTTATTTTTCTGACTTTTCAGATTTTAGACTTAGATTTGTGATATATATTTAAAAATGAACATTCTGTTCAGAGTGCACATTGTAAACAACTCCAGGAGAGTTAACATCAGAGAGAAAACTGAAATATGAACTGATAAACTAATACAAGAATCTCATGCATTTCGTTACAGCTACAACATTTTTTTTCTCTATAAGTTTATTTTTTTCTTTGCAGAGAACATGATCATCCACTGACCCACAGGTTGGCGGTGCACTGTATAAAAACATGACCATTTTCCAATTACATTCTGCTAATAATTATATTAATTGCAGCCTTAACTGTGACAACTCAAACTGTGATGTTGAAGGGATATAATGTACAGCTTGCTACACATTTTTTATATATTTTTTTCTTATGTACATGGTTGCACAAAAGATCTGCTTCTACCAGTACAGATCCATACACAAAATAATTAGTTAGGAAAAAAAGTGTATTGTGTAAATGACCACACGCTGTCGGATATTTAATCCTTCCTTTATTCAGTCATGTGACTTGACCTAGATTCGTCCGTCTCCCTCAGCCTCCATCTCTCTCTCTCTCTTACAGTCTCTAAGCACCCGTTCTATCATGCTCTTGGTCCGTTTCACACTTGTTAGCTAGTACATGCACTTTTTTTTTTCCATTCAATAGCCCCCATGCTGGCTTCCAACTGTTTGACTTCTCCAGTTTTAATATTTATAACTTTTCATTACTGGATGTAAGAGCAGTTAAAGTCAAGTGCAAGTGGTGTACAGCTTTCAAGTATATATGGGATTGTTGCAATTCCCAGCAATGCAATAGACGCCCTGCTGAGATACAGTAAAGACTATTAAGGATGCACATTTTCAAATAGAGCTGTGAAACCGGGCAGTACCTGAAGGACTAAAGGGACGAACGAGAGGGAGGGGAGGAGGGGCGGGGTCTGGCGGTATAAGAACAGTGTGATTGGTCTAATAGGTATCCGCACTTCAAACTCCGCTTATACAGCCAGGTGTTTTTAATTTAAAAAAAACAAAACATTGTAATTAGGGCAGTCTTGCGTGATGTCACCAACTACTTGAAATTGCAGACACCACTGAAGGCAGCCCACACTTAGACTTGGAGGTTTTTTGACCAGAAAGCTGCAAATTGACCTCGTTTTCACTAAAATTGCCAGAAAATGAATAGTTTTAAAAAGCATGGCTCCACTTTGTGATTTCATTGGGTGCTCCTCTGTGTTTTTGAAGTCCATATGTCACTAGACTTAATAGGATTGTTGTTTAGCCCAATTGGTACAGCTTCACTTCACATTCATTAACAATATTTTAAGCTGTAAAATATGAAATATCCACTATAAAGGCAGCTCAAAATTTATGTTAATTTTTTTTTTTTTTCATGTGATACTTTAACTTTTACTTAAGTATTTTTTGCTCGAGTATCTGCATTTTCACTTAAGCAACACAATTGAGTACCACCACTGCATTGGAGCATTTTGCCAAAGAATTTCAATGCAGATAGGGCTCTTGAACCGTTAAACTTTGGGTAGGTTGGGTAGAATCTGAGCTTGTTATTTGCATGCAGAAAAAAATTTATTGATAAATTTTAATAGGCTCCATTCAGCTATTTAGAATACACATTTGTCAAAAGTTGTTTGTATAACATCAACTGAAATTACATGTACCGATTGAACGGCATGAGAGTGATGTCCTTTGATCTGTGTCCACGTTGCAGTGTTGATGTGTGGGGCTTTGTGAAATGGATTCTTACAATGGGAGTATGGCTGCTTTAATTACCTATAGGTCCAAATGAGATAGCATTATGTGGCTTTGTCAAGAGGTAGTATGTCGCTGGTTACCATAGCAACCGTGTGATTGCACAATGGAGGGAAGATGAGGTGGGCATTGAACACTGGATGTGGTCTGTCATTTCAAGCTCCCCTGGCTCCTTGTTGTGTCCTGGAGCAAAGCACTTAATTTAACCTGAAGAGTAGTTTGAATTTAACTAACAAAATGTGAAAAAAAGTGAATTACATAAATAGACTTTAAATTTACGTTGTCTGTTGTGTAATGCAATTTTATATCAAATAAGACAAAAAAAAAATCTTGTTGCAAATTAGCCTTACTTGCTATACAATGCTCCATCATTAAATTGCACTGTGTAACTTTTCTGGTGTCCTTAGAGATATTGTTGCTTTGCCTGGAATGTTTCACAATATGGCATTAAAAATTTATTTTGCATTTATTCAGTATGTGTTTTTGTTGCTGGAAAACACCTTTATAAAAAAAAAAACAAAAAACGTGCCTCTCCACAGATGTAACTGTAACTTGGCCCGAAGGCTGTACCTGCTTGTCACCATGGAGATATAAAAAACATTTGTGTAACACTCCACTTAAAGGTATAGTTCACTGGTGGCACGTTACCCGCATTATTCCATGGAAATAGAAAATTAAAACCAAACTTTGGAGTATTCTCCAGAAATGGATACCTTTTGTACCACACTGTGAAATATCATAGCCAAAGGAACATTTCCATGGAAACAAGCAGGAGGAGGCCAAATAAGAGTCAGGTTTGTGCATATGCAAGCCTGCTCATAGTAAGGATGCATGTGCCTTTTTAGAATTCAGTGCAATAAAAACAATCAAATAACTTTTTTTGGCTATTTTTTGTCTAAAAAGCTACTTACTGTGACTTTAAAGAAATAACATAACATACCCACGATGACAAACAGGTGGCAGAACACTAGAAAAGTTACACAATGTACCTTTTTTGCTTTGTCACCCTATGTAAATTCCAGTTTCATTCAGAATTTCTTGTCTATATCTGTCTCACTGGATTGTAGCTCACATAGATGTTATCCGCACAGACAGATTACACAGACGGATGTAGCCGGAGTCAGCGTGCAGGGCTGAGGTTAGCGTGGCTGGATGGAGGGGTCGCTCGTTGGAATGTTCAGTATGCATTCTCCTCTGAAGGCTCATAGAGTGATACTGTAACCCCAAAGAAAAGCTACATTTAAACTGTCTCCCTGCAGCACACACTTCACTTTTCAACACACAAGCATAAATCAGGCTTCAGCTGCAGGGACATTTGAGGATTTTTTATACTTTTTAATATGTTGAAATGGAAGATGGGGAATTTTCGGAATAATAACTCGGCTTAGCAGATGACATGCAAAATACTTTATCATTTCAAGTGTTTTTTTCCCCACCTTTGCAGAAAGGTTTTTATGATAAATGGTATAGATTTGATAGGGTTAGGATTTTATATTTATTTATTTATTAATTTTTTCGTTTTTGTTTTTTTCATTTTTAGAAAGATTCAGTAATCAGGAATACTCAAATCTATAAAAACGTATAAATATGATGATGTTTTGGGGAAGTTTACTGGTTGAGAACTTGTCCATCAACTTCAGATATTGAATTTCCACTACGGATAGTGCATACTGTCATTGTGTCTTTAGGCAAGACACTTTGCCTATGTAGTGTCAGCGAGTGATTGTGGGCTGTTTGACGAGCCGGTGCGTCAGTCTACCCCAGGGCAGCAGTGGCTACAGAAGCAACTTATAATGTGAAGTGGAGTGAACGATGCAATGAAAAATAGTAAACTAATCAAATTTATTACGCTTTTCCACCTTCAAGGCGCTTTACATCGCTACATGGAACCACTCACCCATTCACAAACTGGTGTACGCAGACTCTATGTCCTGAAATACTGTCTATATCAAGCCAGGGAGAGCAAAGGAGTGAAACGTTATGCTTTAAATATTGTACCACTACAATGTACCGGTATGCATTTTTTTAAAAACCTTTACAGTCACTCCATTGAAATTCTTACAATTACTCTTAACATCAGTAGCTAAACATTCTGTAAATGTATTGTGACTGCATTTTGAACATGCTGTCACTTAAACGGTCCTTATTACACTATGTTCTGATCATTGTTATAATGTTTCCTCCTCAAAAACAGACCTGGAGTTGTGTTTTGTTTCATTCACACATGTTTAAAACACAAACGCTGCATTTTTAGGCTCAGTTCTTAATTCTTCTCTCAAACAGAAAACACTCTGTTTCACCTTGTGATGTCATGTGGAAATACAGGAAGTGCTCCACTGCATTTTTAAAGTCCATACACCTGCACTAGAATAATTTTGAATTATTTCAGCCCTGGAATTGTCAATCTCTACTGAACAAAAGGTAAAACGTAGCTGTTAACTTGAAAACTCCCGCTTGATGACATCACAAGGTGGCACAGAGCGTTTTGAGCTTTGGAAATTTAGACGGATGAATAATAAAGGATTACTCAAACATGTGTGAATGAAACAAAACATAACTCCAGGTGTGTTTTTGATGCGTTGACAGCCTTCTAACAGGGCTTAAAGCTCACAAGAGTCAGTTTTGTGTAATACAGGACCTTTAATTTAAAATAAGCTTTGCCTGTAGAAGATTTGCTTATTTAAATAACTCACACTATCAATGTCTGCTCAGTTAGGTTTGCTCCAGGAAATTTCCACTATTTATCAAACCTTATAAGACAAATTGAAAAGTGAAATTCTTAAGCTTTGCAGAGAGAGAGAACAATCTAGTCTCTATTCTGTTCTTGGCGTGTAGTTGTCATTCCTTGCATGCAATTTCAAGTGCCTTTTTCCTCTCCAAGTCCCGATTCTGGCTTAAAGTTTCGTTATGATTGCCCATCTCAATTGTAAGTTTCTCAAGATTTGATTTATTAGCTGGTTTATTCCAATATTTTTCTTTTCGTTGCCCACATCCTTGTGCAACTGGATGTCTTCTTAGGTTAAAATGGCTTCTATTAAATGAGCTGTATCTGATTTTAGTTTGCAGTCATCCAAAGTTATTTTTCTAGCCACCAGGATGAATTTATAAGCACTTTTCACAACTTTCAGAGACCACAGCGGAGTTTTGCTGTCATGGTAAAGCAACAGCTAGCATGCTAACGCACACTTACTGATTATTTTAACACTTTAAAATTAAATGCAATTAATACCGATGCACTGACTTCAAGAGCTGCTTGTACAATATATATATGTAAGTTTTTTGTTGTTTAGTCGATTAATCAGTCAATGGAGTCTTTGTCAACTAAAATTTCGATTAAAAAGTCGGTTAATCATTTTATTTGGAGTATAATGCTTCATATGGGACAACAGTAGGAGAAGGTATTGAGTGAGTATGTGAGTTAGCTGAAGATTTGATATATTTTGGTATTTATATGTAAAAAGGCAGTTTAATCTGTTTTAAATGCATTATTTCCTAGTACTTTTTTGTACATATATAGTCGTTTTTACGTGAAGTCCTGTGCAGGTGTAGTCTTGTGAGTGCAGTTTGGGTCAAATACATAAAGATATTAGAGATCGACCGATACCGATGCTGATACCGATTGTTTAGAGACTAGAGCAACCGATGGCCAATACACTTTTTTTTAGGTGGTTTTGATGATTTCTACTCAAGTTATATGATTTGAAAAGGCAACAAACTTATCCATGACCTTATTTTATTCCAAATGCATCAGAGAATAGTACCATCTTCACATTAAAATGTTCAAATTAAGCTATTAAAGGTCTCTCCTTTAGTCAGGTGAAACAACATCGGCTCATGTTGGAGATTTTAAACCAATAGTCGATATACTAAAAAAGTGCAAATATCGGCCTGAAAGATCTGTAATAGTTTTGAGAGAAAAAACACAACAATTAGTAACAAAAAATCTGGTAGGCTACAGAACATTTAACTAAATTTCAGTGAAAAGTACAGACTTTTTAGACCAGAACGTTGGATTGAGTTTATTCCAGGTTGGCCTAACTCGGTTGCTTACTGCGCATATCAAAGCATGTATTGTTTTTAATGTGGACTAGTGCTGGGCGGGTGCAGGGCCAGATGTGGAAAATGGATTAGGGTTTTATGAATATGTGTTCCCATAATAATAAGGAACTCATAGACGGAGGCTCCCTTGCCATGTGTGTAATGGATTTAATAAGAGCACCTGTGTTAGTGCTTAAGGAGGTTTGAGAGGGCCAGAGGAACGGCTTGTTTCTAATGCACCGATGGCCATTATGTGAACTGTAAGCCATGCAAACATCAAGGCAGTGGTTTTTTTTTGTTTTTCTTTTCAGTTTTGATATATCAGTTGTAGATTTGTTCAAGAAAGCCATCTTTTATTTAATCTGAAAGTGAAATTGACTAAATAAACTTGGCAACAAACATGTACCTAATTCCTAGCTTATAAATTATTTTCCCGAGGCAGAATTTTGTGATAAGTATACCATAAAAGCTAACTGTGGTCACGATTAGGGTGACCAGTTGTCCCAAGTGACCATGTCCCAGCAGATTTATCCAAAACCAATGATTTGTCCCAGTTTTACACAAGAAATGTCTCCGGTTTCCCTATCGTTGACCAATTTGATACCAGCCAACAAAAAAGAAAGACATACATTAGCATTTGTGTAGCTAAAATGCAGAAAACCATACTTGAAATTTACCAAAAAGCAAAAAAAAAAAAAATTCACTGAAGTCCCTCAAATTATATACAGATATTGAAAATGCTAGGGATAATGTCACTGGTAATTGGTATCTTGCTAATGATTCTCAGGCTAACTGGGATCTTGCTTGTAATGCTAATGATGCTCGTGTACATTTGAATCTTGCTACTGATGCTAAGGCTAACTGCTTTTCTTTCACCAACTACTATTGTTCAAATGATGCTAGCACGAATTTATGGCATCCCCGCTTCAGTTGTCGAGTCGTATGCTAGTTTGTATGTTCTCAAAGTGCTTAAGCATGTTACCTTCACACTAATACTAACAACTAGCATGCTAAACGTGCACTTCCTGATTCTCTTGCTTTGCAAAGCAACACAACACAACGCCTTTCACGATTGCGTATTGACCTGTTTAGATAATGTGCAGCTCTCATTCTCACCCGGAGAAGAAAAGAGGAGGTGTCCTTGGACCTTGAGAGTCTTCCATGTTTACATCCTCTTCTCTCTCCCTCCTCTCCCTCCTCTTCCTCCTCCTCCTCTTCCTTCTCTGCAAACGTGTTCAGAAATCCAACCTTTGTATTCAATTGTCAAAAAAGGTTATACAGTGTCAGTGTGAAATAATTTAACTAAATCGCAATTAGTTAACCAAGTTTAACCCCGGGTCAAGAAACAATAAATATAAATGAATAAAATAAATATCTAAACCGAAAATAAATGCATACAAGAGAGAAAAGGTTTTTTTTTTTTTTTCTATGCAGTACTGCATTTTAACAATCTTTGCTGTGACCCACCCATATCATTGGCTGAAACCCAGCGACTGGATAGACAGCAGCTCATTTGAGTGTTTGTCCACTGATCCGAAGGTTGGTAGTTCGAATCCCGCTCTTGCCATAAATGTCATTGGTGGACAGGTCAGATACACGGACCTACAGGTTGGAGGTGTAATTCCAGCTTCCACAGATAAATCCTGCCTTTGTGTCCTTGAGCAAGACACTTAACCCACCTCACCCCCAGTGAATGCATGTGAGTGGGTGAGTGGTTCCTTGATGTAAAGTGCTTTGAGTGCCTTGAAGGTGGAAAAGCGCTACATAAAAATGTGAAATTTTCCAATCCTTTTCGAAACCATATTTTCAAATGCATACTTTCACTGTACAGAATTCATAACTCCTTCAAGTTAAATTATTACTTCTCTACAACTGTAATCCACCATCCAGACTATGCACTTCTTCCACCACTTCCCCCAATTTCCTCTGTTCTAAAAATAGTCACTTTTTACCAAACGCAGACATTGTCCAGACTTCTCCAGCCAAAATCCCACATCACATCCCAGCGCCTTATCCATCAGTGGTAGACCATAAAACATCATTTTTATCAGCGCTGCTAGAGAGTGTTGATACTTCACAGCTGAGAGGGGCCAGTGTGCCCGGTTCCGTCTCTTGTCATGTGAACGGGGACTGTGAAAATCGGTGAAGGGATAGTACTTTCTGCACGCTTCCTTGTGTCTGTTTGCTATTCAAGAGACCCTTCCTTGTTGGAAATTTTGTCAGGGTCACACAAATTTGATTAGAGATACTTGCCCAGGGTCATAATGTGGAGGGTTGGTTGTACAGGGGCTTTTGTTTGAGCAGTTGGTCTGGGGAGAGGCGGTGACGTGGATTCATCTGTTCTTAGCTTTAGCGTAGTTAACCAGTGTTTGTACAGCATTTGGAGTGACAGAAATGGTATGTTGTAGTGTCAGTAAGAAGTGTCAGGACAAACATAACATACGGAGACTAATATCCCATAATCCACGCTAATAATAAATCAGTTTGGGGTGACAGTGGTGCAGTGGTACTACATGGTCCATAGGGAGTTTATAATTAGAAATGCAAACTGCTGTATGGTCCATCGAGTAGACATTTTATTTGGTTTAATAGGCGGAAATTCTTCTAATGTAAACATCTACAAAAGCCCCCTGCAACAAATTTGCCGAGGCGACTCCAATTCCAGTCCAAGTTGAGTAATTACAAGCCATTTTTTTTCTTTTTGTAGCACAATGACTGAATATAAAACTGACTAACCTAAAAAAGGTTCCAAGATTTTGGTCGCCCCACTGCTCCTTACATGTAGGCTGCCCCAATGCCACTGAAGAACGGGTAAAACGCAGAAAAAAACTGAGCACTTACGGCAAGAGTGTCCAAACTATGGACTGTTTCTGGGGAGTTGGCCCACTTTATCCTAAGAAGTACTTTTTACTGTTAGTTTTAAATAGTCTGCCATTGTCAGTTAAATAATAAACCATTTTGATGTGAGACAGACCTGCTGTTAAGGTTTTGACACTGAATGAATTAGTGATGGACTTCAAAACTTCAGAAAAAGCGTTTTTTTTAAAATGAGTCGTGATATTGACCAGCCGTCTGTGGCCCTCCACATGGTCTATGCTTCAATATTTCATACTCTCCATGAAAAACGTTTGGATACCTCTGACTTCTGGGCTACAATGTGAAGCTTGGGACATAATGAAAGACTTTGCAATGCTCAGAAGACTTGTAGAACTATGAGTGTTTAATATATCAATATACCTGTGCCTTATGCTTTTTTGTTCTCTATATATAACAAAGAATCCTTGATATCGCCCTCGTTTTTCTGTCTGTAATGAAAATAGATCCAACAAATTACACTAAACGCAGTTACTGTACATTGATTTTAAAATGTCTATATCAATGTCGGCAAATATTGTTTATGAGCAACAGCAGCAAATATTATTAGTTATCGATATCGCCCGTAATAACTCGCTTGGACCTGTTCCTGAAAAGAACCATCCCTCTGCTCTAGCCCCATGCGCCAGCAGTATAACAGCAGCCCATCCATCTGTCTGTCAGGTTAGTCAGTGGCCTGCCTTTGACTGCAGCTCGTCAGCTTGTGAGCAAGACAAATGAGGGCTATAAATTATCAGGAAGCACAGAGGAGCTTAACCCCGGAGCTGTCTGTGTTTGAGACCGGCCTGGAGAGCTTTGCTTTGACTTTCCAAGAGGCACTACCTGACTGTGGGAAAGGGGAGACCTGCTAGACTGGAAAGAAAAAAAAATCCAACTTGCGCCAAAACCAATAATATATTTTTCTGTAGCACTCTTAGGTTTTTGCAGGTGTGCAGACAGCAAACAGTAGATAGACCGGTTTTGGGATTTTCTTTTTTAGAGATAAATATTTCAATTGTCAATAAATAAATACATAAATAAATGCATATAAAAATACATACTTATGCTAACACTGTTGCTTTTACTTTTTTTCTTTTTACAGATATCAGTAATACTGTTACCACAATTATTACTACAATAACTGTAGTGCTTCTGCGACCTTAAATCTGATAAGCGTTATTTCATATTTACAACTTATAATTTATGTTTTTTGCTTAATTTATTTAAGTATATAGTAATCAAATATCATACAACAAACAATAATAAAAGACAATTTTGTACATTCAGATATAGTATTTGTTGCATTTATTATAATAAATTTAAAACCTCAGTATAAATGTGTAACTGTTTAGTGAAAAAAATTTAATTAAAATTAAAAATAAAATTTAAATTAAAAAAATTACCAAGATAAAAGTTTTGGTAGTGTTTATTGCACAGAAAAAAACATGCATTCTTACTCTGACTGGGCTTGCACCTCCACAAACCTGACTCTTATTTGGCCTGCGGGAGGGTCGCCTCCTGCTTCTTTCCTTTGACTGAAACATTCGACAGTACTGCACAAAACTTATCTCAATCCATAGCAAATGTTCCAAATAGTTGTAATTTATTGCAGGTGACGTGACACCTCCTGAAAATTACATACTGTAGCTTTAATCAATTAAAAGATAGAGATGCTTACACTACTGAGTGACAGTAGCTCACTGTTTGTCCACTGAAGGTTTGTATACAGTTTCTGCTTTAAGTGCCTTGAAGGTAGAAAATCGCCATTACCATTTATTGATACTACAGATTACATAATCTCTTTAAGAATGTAACCATTTAACAATAGTGAATATATATATAATCTCCCATATTTCATTGTGTACATGCATATTTATTTCAGTCCTTTTTTTCTTGGATATCCTTCTTTGCATATAAGCTGCATTATAGGCACTGTATCTAATTTTTACTGTCTTTAAAACAGCGCTCCAAGTTATTACATACGCATTCAAAGCATCGTAAATATTCACTGCAGACTCTTTTTGACTTTAAGAATGCTTTCACAATATATCTGTACTGGAGCAAGCCAAATTTTTACTGAAATTCATTGGGACAAATCGTGGATAGGGCCTTTCAAAGCATGGAAACATTCAGTACATATCTGCACATCTTTTTAAACCAGTAATCTACAAAAAAACGTTGCAATTACAGATCTGCAAGACGTCCATATCCTCTCACAATGTCTTTGTATGTCCCAAGGATATGCAATTCACAAAATGCACTCACTACCACTTCAGTCTTATCTACTTATCACAGAACCTGGCCACTTTCTACCTACACCAGAAGTGGCCAAACTTTTTTTTTATCGAGGGCCACATTCTCAGAACATATTTGAAGTGGAGGGCTTGAAACACATTCATCACACTGCAATGTGATGTTTGAGGTTATAGTGATTTGATTTGAATATAAAATACATAAAATATTTAGTTAGTAGTAGTTTAGTAGAGTTATTTGCGTATATAATTTTATACATCTTGCTTCATATATATCCTGTCTTCTGTATGTATTTAAAATGTTGAAAGTGGGAAACATAAAAAAAAAAAAAAAAAAAACTGAATGAGAGAGTATCCAAACTTTTGACTGGTAGTGCATGTGACTTTTGCTTTAGCGTTTGGTTTTCACACCTTTGTAAGACTGCTGCTGCTGAAGTGAGTCGGGTGGGCGGAGTTTAGCCAGAGGAAGGAAGAACCGGCCACAACCACAACAACCACACTGTGTACTGGCTGTCTCTAAACGTGTGAGCGCACAGAAATATGTCTGTAGTACTCATAACCCCAGTGTCAACAAGGGCAGCCTCTGTAGTATTTAAAGAGCCAAGAGCATGCGATACAAGTACGCAGAAGAAGTCAAAGTTACATTCTCCACTATGTACAGTTGTATATTTAGTACAAATGTTAAATATAATCATCTGAAACTGGAAATCTTGGTCATAGACTGTCTAAAGAAGGGGAGTGTGACGTTCAGCTCCAGTTTAATGAAGCTCATCGAGTCGAGCATTTATAGGGGCGAATTCGGAGCCGAGTTCCACATTTGGAATTACAACTGCGAGTATCATAGCAACCAAAGAGCCAATCTGGAGCGAAGCTGTTGAAGGTAATGCCCCTTCCCAAGCTTAGCAACTCAGTCAATCAAACGTCTTCCGAACGCTAGCAGAAGTGATCCTGGGGAAAGAAGGTAGCCGATTTGTCTCCTTTTAATGTTCATATCTTGAGTTTCGAACACAATAGCTTAATATTAATACCAGGATAATGTGGAGGGGGGTCAATACGAACATTTTAAGACCAAAATGACGAGCGTGACAACAGCAGGTATGGACAGAGGGGCAACAGTTTTCTAATAAGAAGTGAATTGGAGCCAGAGTTGATGGAATGCAATGGCTAGGAGGTTAGCTATGTCCATTTATATATAGTCTATGATCTTGATGTTACTTCCAGTGTTACTAGGCAAATTAGTTCTCTGCATTTGATCCATCCTTCAGTGCCGCTGGGGCGACCTGTGTTTAGAAAAAAAAAATTAAGCTAGAGAAAATGAATCAAATTGGAAAAAAAAAAAAAAAATAAAAAAATGCGTAGAATAATTGTCCATCCAAAAACAGATAAACAATAATAAAAAAAGGGCAGAATAATTGTCCATGCAAAAACAGATAAACAAATAAACAGCATACAAGAAAGCTCAACAAAAATGGCAACGCACACACACAAAAAAAAAAGAAACATAAGAAACTTCCCCAAATGTACCACAGTTTTATGTTCAGCAATAAGAGACTAGGCCACTGTCTATGAAACTGTGTTTTCTTTGTCCTATCAGACATCAGAGCTAAATAAAATTTAGAAGTTACATTCAGACTATATGTATATATGGATATATATATGTATGTATATATATATATGTATTGTGTTATTTTTATTTTTTTTTTCTGACATCATAGGGGGAAGTGACAATGCCTGTTGTGTCTGGCTTTGCACATGCTGTCTTATACCAAGGTCTAGAAGATATTAGAGACTTGTGTTTTGTCTGGTGTTCCATTGTAGCTAAATGTGGTGCCTCGGGGACTAACATTGTCTTCAATTCAAATGTAACAAAAGCAGATTTTTTTACAACATGGAAATAATCTTGCGGTTTGTGCTTGGCAATGCAAAAATATACTCATGTTTGAACTAAAAGGGTGGTAAACAAGTCGGGTAAAGTGTCTTGCCTAAGTACACAAACAGTAGTCCTTGCACATTTATCACATGTATTAATGTTAACTGAAAAGCAATACTAACAAATAATTACAAGTCACACTTTCAATGAACTACTATTACAACTACCACTTACTCAGTACTCAGTTTTGTACCTTAAGTAAATGCACACATAAAAGGTAGGTAGGTAAAAAGTTACTTAAGTAAAAGTATCACATGAAAACGTCTATTTAACTAAAAGTAGTATAGATATGTTTAAAAATGTACCTTAAGAGTAAAAAGTAAAAGTATTTCACACAAGTGAAATTTGTGTTAAATGTAGTGATGTACATAAAAAAAATGTATATTTTTGAACATATTTTGTTCCACAGTAGCAATAAAAAATAATTTATATATTTTTCATATGAATTTTGTATACATGGTCTGTCGTTTATTGTGGGGGTTACGTTCTAAAAAATCTGCAATAGACGAAATACGCAAAGTAGTCAGCTTTATTTTTTTTTATTATTATATATGTTTTAAGGCTGTAAAACCACCAAAACTCACCACACACTTTATACACTTTTCTCAGAGAGGCATTAACATTTTCTCACATTTCTCTCTTGTTTAAACACTCTCAAAGTTCAAAACTAAAAAAACAAAAATATATTATATCCCCCTTCCTTGACTTCCTACACTTTTAAGTCCAAAGCTTTTCGGAAATTTGTCAGTGCAGAACGTTTCATCGACATTGTTGGTTTTTTGGCTGCAAACATACAGCACTTCTGTACTGCGATCGAACAGGAGATCACGGCACTGTACTGCACAGGAGACACGGCACAGAGGAGACTGATGAACAATGGTCTACAGTCCCTTGGCCAATTAGGACACAGAACACAATGCACGTTTATACGCTGTAAAAAAAAACATGCAAAATTGCACAAAAAAAAAAAAAAAAAAAAAAAAGTGAAACAGCGAGACGGCGAAAGGTGAGCCGCAATATAGCAAGGGACAAGTATGTATTTTTGTTTCCTCAAAGCCGAAGCTTGAACTCAAAAAGTTTAGGTGAGGTTTTTATCACAAACCTGGTAAAAATAACCCCTCAAATCATATGAACAGTACTTTTTACTTTTCAGTCCAGTTCAAAAATGTAGTGGAGTCAAAAGTACAGGTACCTGCTCTCAGATGTAGTGAATAAAAAGTAAAAAGTATCCACTGTAAAATGTACTTAACTTAAGTACAGACACCTACAAATTCTACTTAGATGCAGTACTATACCACTTGTACTTCATTACCTTCCACCACTGCTAGTACATGCTATCTATCCTCTGAATCTCACATGTTCATGAGCTGTGTATTTCCTTTCTAAATCTGCATAAAATCTACTATCTATTCAGACAAGGCAGTTTTACTACGATGACAAATTGAAGCTCTGAAGTGCTAGCATGGTTCATGGTTATTCTTGTACAGCACATCAAGGTATAGCCCGCGGTAATCTGTCCTTTGTTGATGCATCTGCTTTGGCGTTGCAGATAAACAGTGGCTCTTGGGCATGTCTAAATATTTCCTCTTTAAAATGGGCAATATCGAAGGGGGAGGGAAGACGGTTTGCTGATCAAGCTAATGTTGTGAAGTATGCTTGGAGAGGCGTGGAGTGCCTAGAAGGATTTCCTGGTAAGTGGTGAAGAATTCTAGCGTGTTGTCTATCAAGATGTTTGTGGTTACCTCACAACAAGTAGGTTTCAGGTTCGATTAGCAAAAGTTTTGCAGTCTTTCACATGAAGTTTTTTATCGCTCATTGGTACTAGTTGGTGGTTGGGCCAAAAAGTCAAATTGTGATGTATCTTTGGCATGTTCTTTATTGTTTAAGCATTAATAGTGTTTGTTGATTTAAAGCACCACTGTATAAATGTTTTAGCCAAAGAGTAGTTTTTTCTTTCTTTTTTTAGTAGTAGTTTTTGTTTTTTGTGTTTTTTTTTGTTATATTTTTAGTGCATCTCCACAAACCTGACTCGTATTTGGCCAAGAGGAGGGCTTGCTCTTGCCTGTCACCATGGAAATGTTGTTCTTTATGCTATAATGTTCCATGGTATGACATAAAACATATCTATCTCCATGGAGAATGTTCCGAAGTGTGGTTTTAACTTTCTTTTTCCATGGAATTATCCAGGTGACCACCTACAGAAAGTTACATAGTGTTACTTTAACAAGCTGTATCGGCAAAATTGAAAAATATTGATCACAAAATATCAGTTGTGCAATAAGTCTTTTATTTGATGCATATGAGCAAGGTACTTAGAGTTTATTCATGTTGAGATAAGTACTTTTCTCAGCTCTTTACTTCCATATCATGCAGGCTTAGATGATAATGATAACTTGTTCATCTATGCACTTTAGTTTCTATATTAGGCTGACTGTAAAGCCACAGTATGCAACTTTTTAGTCAAAAAATAGACTTAAATAAAAGCTTGTTTTTGTTTTTTTTTTCATTTTGGATGCTTTTATTGACTGAAAAACGTGCATCCTTACCGTGAGTGTGCATGCATATCCGCAAACCTGACTCTTATTTGGCCTCCTCCTTGTTGTTTCCATGGAAAGGTTTTTTCTTTGGCATAACACCTATCGATCTCCATAGAGAATGTTCCAAAGTATGGTTTTAAATTACAGTTAAGGTGCACGATTGCTGCTGTAATGATTTGGTTAGAAAAAATAAAACATATCAGCTGTAAACAATAACTGAATGTACTATTTTATTCATATGTGGATGGTATTCAAAGTATTTGTTGATTTATTTCTGTTATGAGATGTGTACTTTTTCCATGTCGACTGACCATAATGACAAGATACCCTTCTGAGCACTTAAGTTTCTGTTCCCTGTCGTACTTTCAGGACGCTGCAAGCTCCTCCAATTCACTTACTACTATTTTATGACAAAATCAATCACCATCCTCGGGGGACATTTTAAACATACTTTGAAAGATTACATTCTTTTCCTCTCCAAGGCCAAAGTGAAGACTATGCTGAAGGCGACCTTACAGTCCCACTCAAAGGTGAATGGCATCCTCTATACTTACCTCCTCCATTGATTGGTCCCTTGTTCCCTCCCCCGTCCTTCCACGCCCTTATACAGCCATTCCCTGGAGCCTTGTGTGAGAACGGCCACTTTATTGCACCTGGGAAACGTATTAAGGGCCCAATGAACTTTGACCTTGGCCTAGATCGCCGCGGCAACGCTTGACCATGGACAATCGTTAGAGTTTTGCGAGAGCCAAAATGTCGTCTCTCGTAAATGCTTGGATGTATTTGCGTCAAAAGGGCCCCAAGGTTTGTGGCGTCTCATAAAGCGACTTCGGCCACTCAGAAGCGTCAGTTAATGGGAATACCTAAGCCGTGCGCGTAGCGAGGACTTCGGGGACAATGGGAAGTTTAGACGTCTTGGTTTCACGAGGAGCTTGTCATTAAGTTTGTCGTTTATTGGCCTTAAATCAGCGAAGTTGACGGATTTTGACTTTCGTGATTGATTACTATGTTTTTTTTTAGCAGAACTGGAAAGAGTATTGCCGGAATTGTGGGTAAAAAGTACTCATGGGAAAATGTATTTGGTGAAACTACTGTTTGTACTTATTTGGAAGTAATATTAAGATTATGTTTCTGAGTTAAAGCCCCAGTATGTAACTTGTTTGCCCAAAACAAATCATTTGGGATGTGCTTATTGCATTGAAAACACGTGTCTTTTCTGTGAGCGGGGCTTGCATCTCCACAAATCTGACTCTTATTTGGCCTGGAGGAGCCTGGTCCTGCTTGTTTCCATGAAAGTGTTGCTCCTTTGGTTATAATATTCCACATTATGGCATAAATCGTGTCTATCTCGATAGAGAATGTTCTAAAGTATGGTTGTAGCATTTTATTTTTATGGAATCATGCAGTTGACTTTCCATTCCAGAAAGTTACATACTATCACTATCAAAGCAAAAATATTGCTTAAATTCTATTTGCAAGACCATAAAAATTCTAGGGAAAAAAAGAAAAAAGTTTATAGTCTCCAGGTAAAACCAAGACTATCCCAAAAATAAACAGGGACTTTAAAAACTAAGGAAAAAAATGAATAAATAAATAAATTAAATTAAATTAAATTTTCAGATGCAGATTCACAAAGCTTTTTTTAATTATTAGGAACAAAAAGAGATGTCTTGATCCAATCCTAAAACTGGCCAAATAACTATTATATTTAAAAAAATAAAAATAAACGGAAAAGAAAAGAAAGAACACTAACACTAAACAGGAAGATTTCTTTCCATCCTCCCATTTCTTTTTTAAGTATGACTTAATGAAATAGACCTATTCACCCATGGACGTATCACTAACCCAATTCACTTGTTTCATTAGAACCTTGTCATTAAGCTCTGCATCACTAAACTATATCCTTCCTTCGCTAACGTTAGCCCATCTCATTAGCACAAGGTTGTAAAGCGCTAGCTGTAGTTTCATTAGTGGACCGCTTTTAATGAGGAAACCCCTAGTGTGTTTACATTGCTCTGATCCCCTATAATAGCTGCTACGGATAATGCTGATTGGCTATGTTTAAGCTAGTATTTCTAAGAGCGAAATAAAGACATTCAAATCCTCTGTGGTTTACGTGAGAAGATCAAACAACCAAGCAGGGTCTTCAGCAGTGCTAAGTCAAACATAATGAACTAAATAATTGATGTGTATGTGGTATGTAACACAATGGTCACAATGATGAGATGTCTTCTGATTTATGTATCTACGCAAATAGACATGTAAACATCCATACGCAATAATTGAGTGCGATGGGTCATTAGGTTCATCACTCTCTGGCTCTACAGATGCCCATTGAGGACAAATTAAGTGCATTTATTAGCTAGGCAATGGGGAATTTAGAAGAAAGGTTATTTATTTATTGGATGCTTGGTGTTAAATTCAAGATT
This sequence comes from Periophthalmus modestus, assembly GCA_019594935.1. Taxonomy (NCBI): domain Eukaryota; kingdom Metazoa; phylum Chordata; class Actinopteri; order Gobiiformes; family Gobiidae; genus Periophthalmus; species Periophthalmus modestus. Next base: position 10,497,628 of record JAIEZT010000054.1, read on the forward strand.
CAATAAAGTGGCTTTCCCTCAGAAAAGGCATCTGGTCTAATATGGATAAAATATTGCACATGTTCTAGTATTTCCTATAAAAAACTATAAAAATACTAGAAAAAAAGTTATCTGTGCAAAACTGGATCAGAAATAAAGACGGACAAAAAAAATAAAGAAAAAAATTGGGACGTATCCAAATTTCACCAGACCCAATCTGGTCTACGATTGGTATTGCCTCTGGAAGGGCATCTGATTGAATATGAAAGAAAGACAGTGTGCATATAACTGAGCACAAAAAGGAAGCAGATTTCTCTACTGACCTAAATTTTGAATCCATAAAAATTATAAAATGAAATATTAACAGTAATAGCAAGATAACAAGACAAGAATACCCAAGGAACGGGCCAACCTTACGCCAACCAATATTCTCAATGATATATTTTTCTACTTCTAAGTTTATTCCGAAAAACATCCATCTTGCCATCAATCACTTGTTTAAAAAAAAACAGATGTAAGCTCATTCTCCCATTGGGCTCACACAATACACACTTTTGTGCTTACAAGTTAAAATGGGGCCAGCAATTCTCAGACTAGGTTGGGCGTTATGGGGAAGATTTAATAGCAAGACGTGTACCAGCCTCAGAACAGTGTGACAGCCCATTCTCAGCATGCTCAAGCCTGTCTGTACTGTACCTTCTCTGGAAAATGATTTATGTTGTAGGGAGGAAAGCAGACGGGCAGGCTACACTTTCAAATATTTTTACAGCTGTCAGTGTGATGGATGGTTAAAGGTTGGGAGTCTTTTTTTTTTCTTTTCTCAAGATCTAGATTTGATCCAACCTGTAATTTCAAAAAACAGTCTACTTGCTATTAGACGATATTTTAATAATTCCCATAGTTTCCTGATGGGATCAACATTGGGAAAGTTGTAACTTGTCTCTGCCTGACCAGCCAGTCCCTTTGACATTCTGTTGGAATTCAGATGGGTCTCAAATTGGATCAGAAAGTGTGAAAAACCTCAGTCCTAACTTGGGACGGTCTAACCACAGCCTCTAATTTGTAGCACGTGTCTTTCAAATACAAAACACATCTACTCTCAAAAACTCTTGTATAATTCAAAACAAAATATGTAACTTTTGCTTTGGTCCTCTGTGTTGTTTTTTGCTTTTTTGTTTTTTTGGGTTTGTCTTTACCGAATTGGACCATGTGTCTCTCTGATTGGTTAATCGGCCTGTCAATCATGCTGTCTTGACTCAGGGAGATAGGATATGGTTCCTGGCTCTGTAAATATTTGTCAAAGAATGTGGTTCTGGCTGAGCAGGCAACCAAATCTGTGCATTAACTATGTGTCTTAATGCTTCGATATTAAAAAAGTCATACACAGTAGCAAAACAACAAAACAAAAAAACACCATGTTACTTCTATGTCATTTTTTTAAAAACTCAAACATGTGATTAAGTACTAGGGATGGCCAATACTAGTATCAGATATTGGTATTGATTGCAGTGGGATCTGTTCAGTTGATTTCCTAGTTGGGCCTATAATGGCTGTTGTTATGTCATGTTGGTTGAATTTTTACAAAATTGTTGAAACTATTATTTTAACAATTGCTAATAAGACTTTAAAAATACCCTGGTGTTAGCTTACCGATTTCTACTTTTTTAACAATTGCAATGTATTTTTTGTAAAAAATATATGAGCATGTTCGCCCAAGCAAGTTTGTTTTAAACATATGCTAATTTGATTTGTTTCTGCCAATTCTCTTTTTTTTCCCCTTGTGGATAGTCTCTGCAGATAGTTAATAATGAAATATAAGACATCAATTACTTTCCGTCTACCATCTTGAATCTCACAAGATCACATTCAGCTTACAGCATCCTATAGCTCCCATCCCACAGCTCCACTTCATGATTCAGGGGACATTATTCCAGTGGATTGCTCTCAGTATTGGAGGGGCCACTGTCTTGTTCACTTTTCTGCACTTTCGCCAATGGGCCGACCTGACTGTTTGGCTGGGATCAGATGTTAATTCCTTAATGTCCAGTGACGCGACTCGGAGCTTTACACCATGTGTCATTGTTTGGCCTTCCACCTCTTTGTCCGACCAAGAATGTGGCCCTCTTTGGTGGAGCCCGTGGAGCGGTGGAAGATTAAGACAACATACATGGTCATGGCACACGAGATTACTTCAGAGATATGAGCTGTGTCGAGGCAACGGTTCAACAGTTACGCATCGGTTTTTTGAGTACGGATTTCTCGTGAACTTTTAAACTGTTTTGCAAGTATTATTTTGTCAGCTGTTTGAGCGTCTGACAAAAAGATACTTACAAAACAGCTTAAAGTATTCTCTTTTTTAAAATGTATTTATTTTTTATATTCAACAGAAATTTTCCAAACTTTAAATACTTTTTTTGTTTTTTTTTTTTTTTTTGTTTTTATGGGTTGTTTTTTTTGTATATGTATAATATGTCCACTTCGCATGTATGGCTTTTTTATTAGCCCACGTGAAAGAAGTTAATGCTAACCAAGATTAACATGTTTGTTAACAGTGTGTTCATTGCATCAGTGTAGCAGAGTTTTCCAAAGTTTGCTCTGCAGAACGCTTTGTCTTTACAGCTAATGTTAAAGTAATGTTGATTGACGTTAGCATTATGAGATTTGTGCGAGTCAATAAAGTTCAGAACGGAGTTTGCCCAAGGAAGGGAGAGTGTCAGGTCACAGAGTTGGGAGGATCTTTAGGAGTGATTTGAAGGTTTTATATGGAAAAAAATACAATATGTAGATTAGTGAGTGACTGTGGAAAAAGTCCTGTATAGTCCTGCTTATCTATAGAAACGGCGTTAACGTTAGCTTATTGCCTCTTGATGCAGACATGACTAGCAAAACCTCTTTTGCGTACGTCATTGTAAGTATGTTTTAACCTAATTAAGTGGAACTAGCCATTATTTTTCATTTGCAATATGTGCACCGATCTAAGCTAGCTAGCCCTGCCGTATCTCTCACTCAACCGCATTTGTCAGTCCTCTCTCTTTCCGCTAAATAAATGCTAATCACTGCTTTGAAGACTTCATCATTGCTAACCTAGTCTTTCTGTACATCCACATAACTGCACACACAACACCACACAGACGCACGCACACAGCCACGCACAACCCCAGACAGCTTATCAAGGGGAACTAATTCAATATCCCTGCGCCCGTTTGAAATGTCATTGGCTGAGCTCATCCGGACTGACATGTTTTCCACAGTCCAAATAAAGGCGCTTTATTGGACGGCAGATGGACTGATGGGGGTGCATCTAGTCCACCAGCCCGCCCACATCGACTGCCACTTTGGAACCCTGACGTAAAGGTCCCGTCGTGGAGAAGAAATAAAGTTTGGATTTGTGGAGATCTCGAGATGAAGGCTATTAGATCTGTGCGAGTCAGTAAAGTTCAGAGCGGAGTTTGCCCAAGGAAGGGTCACCAAGTCAGGAGGGTGTTCAGGAGACATTTGATGGTTTTAGATCAGGGGTGTCCAAACTTTTCTCATTAAGGGCCACGAACAAAAACACAGACAAAGCTGAGGGCCGATTGAGGGCCATAGACTGGTCACCAATACAGTGAATACTACTTAAATATTTGAAAATGGGCTTGTTAAAGTACATTTTCAGAAATGTACTGTAAAAAGGTTTAAGGTAGTATGGGCCCATTCACCTGGAAGCTTGAGGGCCAAGAAAAATTGGTCTGAGGGCCGCATTTGGCCCCTGGCCCACAGTTTGCCTTTTTTATATGGAAAATTATGTCAGTTTTATCATAGCTTCATACTATTGGACAGTTAATGTATAGCGAATATGATTTGTAGATTAGTGAATGAATAAAACATGCACAAAGTGCTTGTCTATAGAAAAAAATAATTAAACAAAACTCTGTGACACTAAAGGCGCAACCATGCTCGGTGCAGTCATCTGGTTTGGGTTAAAATTTGGATATTTAGTTTAGTTGTCACAATATAATCATGAGAAGCCAAACTCAGGAACTTTAGTTAAGTCTATGCTCTACATAAGAAATCTGTTTTTGTCACAATATTCTATTCAAAAAGTTTGATTTCATATAAGTAGTGACATATTAGAGGAATTGGGGGTGATCTCTTGGACAATGAATGGAAGTGAATCAAGAATTTCACTGCTTGTACTATTTGCTTATGATGTCAGTGATGTAAGTAGTTATGATGTTTCTTCTCACAAAAATCATAACACTCATATTTGACAACCTGAAATCCCAAGTTTAGACCCAGTTTAGTGCCGCTCAGCTTTTGTTTAGTTCTGTCAAGACTTGGATTATCTTTGACTGATGGTCATGTGTAACAGATGCTGCCGTTGTTAGGTCCATACATGGGTGACAGCAGCTCAGTTGGTAGAGTGTTTGTCCACCGATCTGAAGATTGGCAGTTTGTTTGAGTGGTCCGACCCCACAGATGAATTCTGTTATTGTGTCCTTGAGCAAGACACTTATCCCCCTCGCCCCCAGTGTCTGTATACACTGGTCTATGAGTGTGTGAATGGTTGAGTGGTTCCTTAATTTAAAGTGCTCTGAGTGCATTGAAGGTGGAAAAGCTATAGTTATATAAAAAAGTGACCATTTACATAACTCTTTGTATACATTTTGGGTTAGGCAATACAACTAGCAAATGCAATAGCAAGTAATAATTAATTAAATGCTAAATCTGAAATATCATACCATCTAATTGGCTTCAAAACAGTTCAAAACTAAACATGTTATCAAAGATCTCAAATATGTTTTATGCAACAGCTAATATTGGCGCACAACTTTAAAAGATTAGGAAAAATAAATCAGAATCTTAACAGACCAGATATTATCATCCACCCATTTGACTGGCTGTCTGCACTGCTAAAAAATCCTATCAATCATCACCAAGGAAAAAAATACATTCACGACATATTGCACAAGGCACGATTCATGCAATTTCCTCAAATAAATCTATATTTGGCACAGATTTGATTCGTCCCCTCCCATCTTCTTTATAATGATGTCAAAAATGTTGACCAGAGGGCCTCATTGCTAGTATGGGCTCCCCTTTTGTACAAAATAATGACTTCCCTATTGGGATTGACCCCACTGACCCCAGAAACAGACAGTTCGGCGCGGATCTCAGGCCCTCCAGGCATCCAGTGCTCTTCTTGGCATTTCGCCTGCCACGAGTTGCTAACCTCCATCCTTTTGGCCTTCTTCTGAGCAAAATCCAACCAGCGTTTTGTAATATCTGTCTGATTATTTCAAATTGTAGACTAAGAGAAGAGACTCTGATATGACCCAAGCGATGGGTGGTTGCAGGGGCTTAGGTTGGGAGGTTAATAATTGAGACAAAGATGAAAATGTTACAGGGCGAGAAACCAAGAAAGGTCACAACATGTTTCATTTTGGATTTCTTTGTAAAGGTTATTGAAAAGAGATTTGTCAGTGATGTTAATGGGTTTTTTCCAGTTAATTCTAGTTAGCAATTGGGTCTTTTAATCAGGCAGTGAGCGAGTGTGGAAGTTGACATGGAGTGTTGGATGAGAGACAAAGTACATGATTGCAATTATTCAGAAATTGGCAGAAAGGGGTTTTCACATATTGGACTTTGTGTAGCAGTTTTACTTGTTATCTTTGTGTTTTATTATTCTTTGCCTATGCTTTGTATTATCTGTATATTGGGTTTTTTGTTAACTTTTTTGAAGCACTTTGGGCAGCTGAAGTTGTTGTTAAAACTTGTTAAAATTGATTTGAAGTTTATAGAATGCTCGATTCACACCAAAAATCTGGTAAAAATTTGGCTTTTACATTGAGCTGTCTTCCAGTTACATCAGTTGATAAAACCTCATGACAATAATAGGAAAACACTTATTTTGTCTCGAAGTGGATGTTTTCCTTGGTTTTCCTTGAGTTTGAAATCATAGTATTATGAGCATTTGAGTAGATTATATGGTTAACATAGCATAGCACAAAATGCTCTTTATTATCTTAATTCCTTTACTGGTCAATGAACCAAGCCTATCTGACATGCATTCTGTTTTTGTACCTGCAGGGTTCCTGAAGCCACAGTGCTCGTTGGCTCCTCCCATGCAGCGCGGCCGCTCCAGTGATGGCTGCTCCTGTTTCAGTGGGGTGTGCCCTCTTCACCAGCGACGCTTGTCCTCCGGTAAGACAAGCTACTGTACGTACTACTCTCAACTCTTACAACACGCATGCTTCACTGTATAAGGCTATGTGCATGTATGCTGCTGTGTGTTTGAACTTAAAACCTTTTTGCTAAATATTAATCGTATATACAAATGCGAACTATGACATTGCATAACTTCTGTATAAGCTGGGGAATATAGGAGAAAAAATACGATTTATTTTCCTTATATTGATTGAGGACGACTTACTTTTAATCCTTGCCATGTAAAACAAAAGCTAATTACGTTTCTTCGTCCAAAGTCTTCGGTCTGCTTCAAACCACATGCTTTTACCGACAGAGGGTTGGCCGACTGTAGACTGCTCGATTGAAAAACCTCAACCATATCACTGACGGAATGGACTAAATCGTGATCTCTCGAGCTTATGATTAATTCCCCAACCAGTGATGAAATTTTGCACTACCTGATGACCAGTCTCATTAGCTGTCTTACTAGCTTTGTATATGTCTAGATCAGGTGGCGAAAAGCTACTGAAATGTGTTGCTTGTTCTGTACTTCCTCTCCACCCCTCACCTCCGGTCTGAGGTGTGGCTGTCGGGTGGTGTGGGTGAGTGAGGGGGCGGTCGGTAAAGTCTTGACTACACATGGTCTGGTTTTATGATTAATGTCGTCTCTACATGTGGAGGCCCCGTGATGGACAGGTTTTACAGAGGTGCCGGAACGCTCCACGGGGCCCTTCCTATACGCAAACGCCTCATGCTACCACGGCTGGTCAAAGTTTTTTTGTTAAATTTGACTGAATATGACCATTTCCAAAAGTCTCGAGACAGTTTTGGTTTTCATTAGTCACAGTTAGACGGCACATTGGCACAATAGCCGGTTCGTGCCTAGGGATGACCAATATGGATTTTATTTCAGTCAAATTTTCGAGAAATGCTTTTTGAATTTGTCTGCTATGTTTTAATACGTGGCCCTCAATGAAAAAAAGCCCTAGTCTATAGCAATCGCAAATGTCCAATGTATGGTGACGCTGGTAACGCTAATATTGTGATCTTTTTGTTTTTTTTTTTTTTTTTTACCATGAAATGATTAGCCCTGAGCAAGCGTTAACATTTTTAAATATTATTTTTTTTTTTTGGGAAGTCCATGGGAAAATGAATGAGATTTACTTCCAGAACCCGGGAGTGGGTGGTCACATTGAGCGCCATTGCACATAGGAGTGGGCAATATTGGCAAAACATGTAGAGATTTTTTGCAAAGAATTTACAATGCATCAGGAATGTTTTAAAATGTGACTGTATTAGCCGAGGTTTAAGTGAATGTGAGTATTTCCCCCCTGCATCTGTGCCAATGTCCTCTCGGTGCTCCGGTTACCCTTAACTCCAAATCAACACACATTATGATCACATGCTTCAAGGTTTAAAAAAAAAAAGTTTATATGATTTTATGCTAGGCTTTGTTTACTCAAATTAATAACATTTTGACGAATATTTCCAAGAATACTCGTTTTGTGGTTTGGCCTTGGATTCGTTCTTCTCTCTCCACTATCTATTTACCAATTATTTGAGTATATTTCCTCGTACTCCAAAATACTTTATCTAAGCGAAACGTATTTGTAGTAACTATTAAAATTGTCTCTAGCCAGGCTTCCACGCTGCTTATAGAAGTCTGCTGTGAGTGGTCTGGTATGCAGTGGTTTATGGGGTCACGGGTGCTGCGGTGCATGTAGTTGATGTGTATACGGCTCTGATCTGATAAGACTATAATGTTATGATGTCGGACATGGAAAGAAAAGTGACTCAGAGTAGTAGATGAGATCAATTAAGATGTCTGAGCGTTAGGAGGTAAAGGGAAAGACAGGAAAGATTTGTGTGAAGGATTACTAATACCTCATAATAACGCCTAACATTTTAATTAAGTAGTTACTAATCCTGAATTATTCTTCATAAACTATTAGATCATTATGAATTAAGTCTCTGTTCATGCCTCATTGAAGCTAATTAAGGTGCAGTATCGGTAACAACATTTTGCAGTATTGTTAGGTTTCAGATGGCGAAAGAAACATGTAATTCTGTCAATTGGACAAAAGTTCTACAGTGAAGATGTTTCGCTGCTCATCCAAGCCACTGCTTCAGTTTTGGTCATGTTACTGTTGGACACTGCCTTATCTGTTTGCTTGTTGGCTAGGTGTATTGAACTGTGCTTAAGTCATATTTTGCATAATCATTCAAGCCCTTAATGGGTGCTCTCACAACTATTAGTATACTGGTGAGCCCTACTGTTTTCCTTGTTCTGATTTAGGTCTGAGAATGGAGTTATAAATAGGCAATAAATGATGTCTAAACCCCCCTTTTCTGTTCTAATATGGATTGTCTTTACTAACAAAATGGCCTTTTTGGGTTTGAGGGTCATAATTTAAATCATGATCTTTGGAATAATCTGCAGAAGAATTATAATATAATGTTTTGTGCTTTATATTAGACAAGAGACTTTATTCCAGGTTTTGATGGCCGATTAACACAATTTTTGTTTGCAGCAAATTAAAATGATGATAAATGTTTTTTTTTTTTCATTGTTCAACCTCTAAGTATATAACTATTTGCATTTGCAAGTAAATTACAGTAGTTAGAAGATCAGTGGTGGAAGGTAACGGAGTAAGTACAGCACTTAAGTAGAACTTTTAGGTATCTGTGGATACTTTTTACTTTTACTTCACTATGTTTGAGAGCAGGTATCTGTACTTTCTAGTCCACTACATTTTTAACTCAACTGAAAAATAAAAAAGTACTTTTCATATGATTTGTGGGTCATTTTTACCATGTTCGTGGTAACATCCTGACTAAAGTTTTTGAGTTCAAACTTCAGCTTTGAGCAAACAAAAATAAATGCACATAATTAATGAGGAAAATTCTGTAACTGATTTGTGTTGCTGCTGCTGACTAAAATATGCATCGTTTTAATCAATATCACTACATTTACATTTTGACAAATTAACAGCACTTGTGTGAAACACTTTTTTTATCTTTAAGTAGATTTTTAAATTGGTACTTATATACTTTTATATACTTATATACTATAGTAACTTTTCACCTCTGTACTTTTACTTAAGTAACAAAATAGAGTACTGTATCCGCCACTGTAGAAGAACGACACATGCAACAGTACAATGCATACTATAATAACTACCAGTAAGTATTTTAAACATAAATGATATGATTGGTTTGTTAACATAATCACTATTTCTAAAACATCAAAATATTTGAGCATTTGTTTGACATTTTGAATTTAGTTCTACCTCTCTATCATTGTGTTTTATGCTTGGCTAGATTAATATTATAACCAGAAGCCCTTTAATTAAATATCCAATTGTAAAAATCAAATTAATCGAACGTGCTTAAGAGAATTTTATAATTAAGACAATCCATTCTATTATGGAAAACATTTGAAGCCATAACGTCTTATCTTTAGGCAGATCCAATCAGAGCAGGCGATTTCCATTACCGTGGTTATCTTAAAGAGATTTGCCCTAAAGCTGCAGTAAACATTGTGATTGGAAGTGACCTTGGGAATTGAAGCTATTATGAAGGATTAAGTTGGGGAAAAATATGTTTAAAAGAGGACAGGAAAGTGTTGAAGTGAAAGTGAATGTATTATTTTTGAAACACAAGAATGGATATATGTTTTAGGCACCTATCAACCCATCATGTATTGTAATATGTCATCTGGGTGTCTGTTCAGCATGATTTACCCATCCTTTTGATATAGACACCCCTTTGTTTGATACATAGTATTTTTGTGTGTGTTATTATCAACCAATTAATCAATTATAACAAGTTATTATTATTATCATCATTATTTTATTTTATTTTATTTTTTGCGTGACCAACTTGGATATATATATTTTATTTATTTTTTTAGAAAGATGTGTGTGTAATTCCTCAGACATCTCAGAAATCTATTTATGTGTGTTTTTGTTTTTTTTTTTTTTTGTTTTTTGTTGTTTTTTTTATCATTTAATAGTTATTTTTTTTTATTTATTTAAATGGACTTTAAAAACGCAGAGGGGCATTTCCTGGATTGTTTTTGAAATAAACATTATAGCATGGTTAAAGGCTTTTTAAAACGTTTTTTGAAAAATTTTTGCTTAAACTTGCGCTACTACCTTTTCTGGTAGAGATGAGATTGCACAGTACGGCATTAGCTCTCGAGTACTTTGGCATCTTATGTTTTAGAACTAATAATAACTAATAATAAAAAAATAATGACCTTATCAAAGCAGACATATCTGGCGATGAGTGATGGACTTAAAAACTGTGCAGTGTTTCTACCTATGATGCAACAATCCTGGGAAAATTAAACCATATATTAATTTAGGCTCAGAGGCAAAGGACTTTTTTTTTTTTTTTTTACAGAGGATGACTGAAACCTGCATTTTATTGTATCTGTTTTGTTTGAGGTTACACTGTTATAAAATGGTTCAAAGCTAAAAAAACAAACAAAAAACATCCCCATAGAGACAATGTCTAATGAAGGACCAAGTGACTGATTAGACACAAGAGAAAGAGCAGATTTGGGCTAACTTTGTCCCTACAGTGCAAACAGCCTATTAGATGCTATTCATCAGTGCCATTTGCGCTTTGTTAAACTCCACTGACTGTACTTTTCTCTCTTTTCAAAGGCAAATACTTGTTTTTTGGGGTGAACCTGTCCGGGCATGATGTTCTGTGCACCCACCTCTCCTCCGCTTCTCCTGTGCGTTTTATAGAAGCTCTTTGAGACGATTGTGGCATTTTTACTGACATAGCCTGCGGTAACAACTATCTGTAATTATGTTTATAGTTTTGCTAATGTGCACTGCGACTTTGCCTTTTCATGTTCTAACTGTGTTTAGACCAGTTAAGGCTTCATGAGAAATACAACTTTTTAATAGAATTTGTCAAAAGTGATGCATTTATTAGCTTTCATTGTGTTAGTAGAATCACCGCGTTTTGATAGCTGCCAAACCACATCTTTCAGGTTCAGGGCCCATAACTGAACCTGAACGACACTTGCACTTTTAACCATCAAATCTTTAAGCATTTCTTCATCAGCAGTTGTAGTATTTTAGTGTGGACTCAAAAGTGCGTGTGTTTAACAGGCATGTGGGCTTCCGTGGTTGCTGTGGTCATGATTAGCTGCTCTTGTGGCTGACTGGCTGGTTGTAAAAGTTGTATCTTACATTTTTAACTTAATATTTGGGGATTTCGATCAACTAAGAAGTGCAGCTTGTTCAATTCAAAGGATGGAAGTTAAGGACCATTGGATTTTATGATTTGGGCAGTGTGTTTGTCCTGTATCCATGGCGACACTAGCTCTGAAATGCTGCAGACTTTTTACACCAAATATGGCAGAGGACACAGAGACTTTTTGTCCTGAAGGCTGTTACTCTCTTCAAACTGCCGTGACACAGGATCTGATAACCATAACCTGTTGAGCTTTCTATTATTATTATTGTATTTTACTGCTCAATGTGTTGAAATTGTCCCTCGGGGATAAATATACTGATATTGATTTATGTCTGGTAATCACAAGATTGCTTTGAAATATATTGGCATTACATACTAAAAAAACAAACAAAAACAGTTTATGTGGAAAGTAAGAATTACAAACACTACTGTGTATGTACTGTCACTGAGGTAACTGGAGATTTTTTATCCTGCACAAGTCTCAAATGTCCCAATCCACATAAACAAACACACATTACATCAGTGCATCACCAGAGCTCAAAAACATGCATTGTGGTTTGAAAGACATTAACAATTGAGCTTTAAACTGTTAATTGAATCAAGTAAGAAAGACTAAAACTAAAATTGCATGAAAAAGTAACCAAGTAGTATTTGACTACTATTAATTTTAATTAAGGCAAGGCAAGTTTATTATTCATACACAAGATAATTCAAAGTGCTTTACAGATTAAGAAAGACATTAAAAATTAAAAACCTTTCAGTCTTATGCACAGCTAAACAGAACTGTTTTGAGCCTGGATTTAAACATTGTCAAAGTTGAGGTCTGTCTCACATCTTCAGGAAGATTGTTCCAGGTTTTAGCTGCATAAAACTGAAACGCTGATTCCCCATGTCTAGTCCTGACTCTGGGCACTAGCAGGAGGCCGATCCCTGAAGTTCTCAGAGTGAGAGATGGTTCAAGTAAAATTATATTATTATTCTAACTAAGTAAAATATGGCAGCAACGCTAGTAACTGAATACATTTTAGTTGCGTAACTGTACGTTTTTACAATTTCAGCAGTACCACAGCTGGAAAAGTAGTCCATTGTGGATAATTACATTGATTAAACCTGCAGGAATCCCATTCAATCACAGGTTGAACATGGAAACTCAATAGAGAATTCTTCCTGCTGCATATACATGAAAATCAAGGCGAGACTGCACTTTACCTCCAGACTTCATACGTCTTCATGTCTGCAAACCACAACTATTGTATTTTGAAGCGACCGCAACATCGGTCATCAACAATCCCATGTTTATTTCAATCCTAAACATGCATTCTATAGTCCGGTAGTTTACACATAGATGGATGAAAGGCTCCTATGGAAATCGCACAGCATCATTTAGTCCGTATAGTTCAAAGTGTACTAACTCCTAGTCTCGACAGGTTCTTAAGAGCCTAAACTTCACCCACAGTCTGTAATATCCACCACGCTAATTATGGAATCTTGCCTTCTTTCTCTGTCCTAAGATATTCCTCCAACTTCCAAGTTCTGACCTCAATGACAAGCTATAGCCGCCTTAGCCTGGCTTGTAACAGTGACTGCGCAAGAGAATTTTGGGAACTTTTTGCGAGTTTTGAAGTGAGGGTGAACTTAAAATGACATGTTGATGTGGGTACGCAACGGTTTTGGCGGTTTTACATTGTTTGGGCTTTTTCAAAAAACACTCTTACTGGAAAGGGGCCGTGAGAAAGTGGGAGAGTCCAGAACTTATGGAAGAAAAGTGTTTTATGAAGAGGAAAAATATGGAAAGTGAGGTTTTTGGACCGCAAGTTGTGGTTAGAGAAAGGTGTTGTTTCAGAATGTTTTTGTTAAGGTAAGTTGTAACAAAGTATAAAGAAATAACTTAACAAATATTTAATAAGGTTTTTTCGAAACTGTATTTTTGTTCAATAACTGCCATTGATATAAAAATGCAAAATAAAAAGTTAAGTACAAGAAAATCAAACATATTAACATAATAAATACATGGTAAAAATATGATAGATCTTGACTTTAAACCCAAACTTGGCTTTGAGTAATGCTGTTGCAATGTTTTATTATTATTATTATTATTATTATTATTATTATTATTATTATTATTATTATTATTATTATTATTATTTATTTTTAATTAAATTTTATTATTTTTTTTATTATAACATTTGGCATTGAGTCTTTGTCCAAGGTCATAACATTTGAGAGAAAACTATAATTCCATGCATTTCAGAACATGTTTGCAGATGTCAAAACTGACCCTATGGTTGGACATTTTTGACCTTATTCGGCTCCGCCCCCTTCTGCCTCAAAATTGCTGCATTTCAGATGACATCACAACATTCTATAAGCCAATAATATGTTGTAATGATGAGGGTAGCTAAAATTATTACGGTTAAAATGCTACTTTTTGTTGTAATGCACAAAGCTAATCGGTTAAGTCACTCAAATTATCAGGTTCAACATTTGCCTATTGACCTTTTGAATATTCAATCCAATTCATCTTTATTTCGGACTCGTGGTCCATCTTTTAAAAAACAGACAAACAACAGTAACAATACAAACAATGAACTTAATATTTCATGGCAAAATATAATACGATTAATAGGGAAAATTGGGTCTTGCCCCCCATCTGAGACTATGACATCATCATGTTCTTGAATCTGAAAACCACCAGCACTAAACCGCACTTTCTTTGTAACAATCTTGTTCATTTCAATAGGGAATTTGGGAAAAAGTTTTGCAGCTAAAATATGATATAAAGTAGGTTGATTTATGTAAAATGTTGATTGTTCATGTGCGCCAACAAGTCAATACTGCACCTATTATCTGGGAGGCTTCAAAACGGCTTTATGGTACACATAGAACTTATTTGCTGTCAAGATCAGCAGCCCGGCAACTTCCCGAATAAGGTAAATACGCTGTGTAACTTTCTGGAGGTGGCACATCTTCACCTGCATGATTCCACGGCAATACAGTCTTTAAAAAAACATACTTTGGAACATTCTCCAAGACGATACATAGGTTTTATGCCATACTGTGGGAGACTGTAGCCATAGAAACAACCAGCTCCTCCAGGCTGAGTAAGAGTCGGGTTTGTGGTGATGCAAGCCCACTTACAGTAAGGATGCATGTTTTTCAATGCAATAAAAAGATCCAAATGAAAAAAAAAATAAATAAAAATTGAGTGTACTTATTTACTACAATGTTACACAGTGGGGCTTGTACTATCAAGCTAGGTGATGAAAATGTATCTATGGCATACTTACATATAGCACGTATGTTCATTAATACGTACCGTTCCTTTTCCAAATGTTATGTCAGTTAAAATGACTACATCTGACTCCGAGGACTACTGTTGGTGGTATATGAGGTGAGCGGAGCCCGTACAATGCTAGCCTTGTGCTGCGTCCGGGCCCGTCCAGAGCGCATGCAGGAATGGAAAAGATTATCCGCAGGAATGTCTGGGGTACCCTCAAACCGAGAGGCCCGCGTCACCCGCCAATGGGAGCGCGCCGTTAGCATATAGCGCTGGGCTAATTTTTTCCTGATGAACTCAACCGCCTGCCTCACAATGCAGTCTGATTACCGGGCCTGTGCGCACATATGGTCCGTGTTTAAATAAGTCCGAATGACAGCACCAATTCAGCCCCCAGGAAGAAAAAAGGAGCGAGAGAGAAAGAGTGAGGAGAGGTGGGGGTTGTTGCTGGCCAACCTTTATTTCATTAGCTCAATGCGAACTAGCGCCGCGGGGAAATGTGCCAGCGCTAACTGTGTGCGCAGACTGTGTTTGATGCCCGATGCTCAGCTAGCAGTGAAATGCTAGCTAATGATTGCTTTTCAGAGCTTTTGTTTTGGTTGAGTGCAAAGAGGTAAACGCCAAGTACGCCAAGCCAAGCGGCGATATTGTTGATTGAAGTGTTACCGCAGTAAGCTAGCGGTGTATTTTGGTCTATAAGAAAGTTTTAATAATGGTTTTCACATGTTTTTTGTGTGTCGTGTTGTTGTTTTTTGTTTTTTTATTGGTCTTCCTTCAAATGTGCACGATAATTATGCTCATTATTCTTTCACTAACGAACTCTATAAAGTCCCAAGGTTGACTGACAAACACATGGCTGCCTTTCTGTGCTGTTGAGCTGGTTGACCAAAAATGTCGTCAAACTTTCTGAAATGAGCAGTTTAACAGTAGCTTATTTAGTAGAGTGTTTGTCCAATGATCCAAATGGTTGACGTAAGCATCATTGGTAGAGCGGTTAGATTCAGTGATTCACAGGTTGGCGGTGTGATTCCAGCTCCCGCAGGTGAATGCCGTCGTTGTGTCCTTGGGCAAGACACTTAACCCACCTCATCACCAGTGTGTGAAGCGCTTCAGAGTGTCTTGAAGTTGGAAAAGCGGTATATAAGAATTTGACCATTTGCCACTGAAATCAAATGGTGTGTTAATTTCAGTGTAGCTAGATAGCTTCAGATAGATATAAGGCATTGTTCACCAGCAATCTTACCAGAACTGAAGAAGCAGCTTAGATGACCAGCAAAATGTCTTCACTCCAGAAGCTTTTGTGCAGTGGACACATTTGAACTTTTCTTTTACTATGTATTGTCTGTGCAATCCCCCAGTCATCCAGGTCTGATCCATAGTAAAAGCCAAAGTTAAATCTGTCAATTGGACATAAAGTTGTAGGAGTGAAGATGTTTCGCTGTTCATCCCGAAGAAGCGGCTTGGATGAGCAGCGACACGTCTACACCCCTACAACTTTATGTCCAGTTGACAGATTTAACTTTGGCCTTTACTATGTATTCTTATTGTTTGGAATTAGGTCTAGGAAAAAAAAAAGCCTAATTTGGCCCATGGAGAAGTGCTGAAAATGATCAGATTTAACTATTCTGAACAGAAAAAAGTCACGAAATACAGTCTATCCCTTTATAAAGCACAAAAATGTAACACGGTTTCATATTTTTTTTAACATCCCATATTATGTTCAACCACGTTATAGCTGTTTCTCCTTCTCATTTAACCTTTTGTTGTTGTATTTAGTGTGATTGCATGTTTGCCTCATCTTTATATTCATGCATGCTATCCATATGTGTGGCTGACAGCATGTGGCACTTTGTTGTGATGATATTACGATATTTAAGTCCCTTTTGATCAATACTACGATTAAAAATGTCCAAAATATAACATAATAATCAACGGTTGTCATAGATTATAACTAGAAGACAAAAGCACAATAGGCAATGTCTTCTTTAATACTTACCAATTACAAAAAAAAAAAAAAAATGGTATTGAGCAACCAAAACAACCCTACCATAAACACTTCAGCTGTTATTTCATATTGACCAGTCTGACAACTTATCCTTATTCATTCTAAGATGCGATTGGCCAAGACTCCATAAACCATAGACTCCAACACAAGATGAAAAATACCTTCCCTTCCATTTAAACAAACAATTACAAGATCCAAGCCACATTTTTACTTTCTCCCCTTCATTAAAACCATCTCCCAACACTGCCAAGTCATTCTGCATTTACTATGTACTTGGAAACCTCCCCTCCATCTCCAAGTGTGCCAGAGTCAATTTTAGCTTGATTATGCAACCTTTTGTTTTTCCTCTGTATAACATTCGTATTGAAACTGGTGCGGTTGGCCGTGTTAGCGCATGTGTTTGTTGAATTTGTGGTTGCACAGCCAACTTTTTGGACTCAAATGGTTGGGGTATGAGTTCTTGTTAAAACTAAGGGCTTCCAACTCCTCATATACCACATGGAGGGATGATAGCAAGGTGAGGAGGGTCAAAAAAGGGGGTTTGTTAGCTTTAAGTTCAGCTTGCTATAACTGTAAATCTATTGGAACTTGAGATTGAGATGCTGGTGTGTTTCTTTTTTTAATTACTCAAGTCAAAGAAAAAGTGTAAGACAACATTATTACTTTCTAAATGGTGGGCTGGAGTGCTTAAAGAGGGGATATTTTACTTCTATGGGGCATTCCCTGAGCCCTATCACAATACAATCTGAGTGCATCTCGCTAGTGAAACTCCTGCACATCACATCAGGTTTGTGAAGTTGTGGTGTACTGTTTTGTATCATGTGTATGTTTATGGAGAATTGTCAAGTGGGAGCATTGGACGTGTAGGTTTCTAGGCTGAGCACTGGACAGAATCTTAAAGCTAAGCATAAGGAGGGTTCGAGGATGACATCTAAAACCTCTTGAGATATGTTTTTGAGGAGGAAACAGCATTGTAACAGGGTAGAAAAAAAATCAATTTTCCATAAGACTTACCTCACAGCCAGAAGGTCCCAAGTGTACGTTTTGGACCATATGGGATCTTGGACAATATACATTTGGAGTTTGTGTGTATCTACGTTGTTTTACGTACTCTGCTAACATGTGGTACAGTTGTCCCTCGCTATAACACGGTTTACCTTTTGTGGCCTCGCTGTTTTGTAGATTTTTTTAGTGCAATTTTACATGCTTTGTTAGAGAGTATGAACGTGCAAATCCTGATTGGCTAAGGGACTGTAGACCATTGTCAATCAATCTTCTCCATCATGTAACAATGCAATAGAAACACTAAAGATGTATTCAAAAAGTTGCTCAACTTAACATAACTGAGCAACCATAACTCATTAGGCCTACTCACCTCTACTAAACAAGGGCAAGCTAGCTTCAACTCCCAAAATGTCTGCTTTCTGATTGACTGGCTACAGGCTTACTCACGGTTAGGTCACATGCCAAAGAGCTTACAGTGCACTCCATAGGGCCCCTCCGTTCATTAGCCAACATCATGCTATCTTGTTTTTGTACACAAGCTAACGGCTAATCTGGGTTCACGCTTTAATGATGGGGTTTTTAAGGCTAGACGACTGGAGTTTGTCAAAACGGGGATAAGAAACTGCCAATCTGCGCCACTAATTAGCCTTCTGAATTTATGCTAGGCTTATCGGACACGCGGCGGTTCCCAAGATGCAAAGCTTTCTGGGTATTTAGGAGAAATTAGAAAAATATGAGAAGAAAAAAGTACAATGTAATGATGTGATGTTTATCAAATATTAATTCCGTCAGCGCTATACGTCCAGCTTGGGGAAAAGAACTATAGCGCAAAAGGCTAATTGCAAAATACATGAGTTTGATCATATCTGTTTACTTAATATTAGGTGTATTTTTAATCAATTTGGACATTTTTAATCAGTTTTGGTTATAACTACATAAACTTTATTGGGTGCTTTCAATGGATAAAGCCAATCTTTGTTATACTGGGTCTACAGTGAAACACATAGGCCTATAGTCATAATGTTTGGTTTGTTGTAAGTTTAATGTAGGCTATAGGCCCTGTTAGAGAGAACAACCATTCACTCATCTCACATCCGTCTATCATGAGAAATAAAAGGTGATATATACTGGGCTACACTTAAAAATGGAAATGTTTATCTAAAACAAGGCATTATGTAATACAGAGGTGCCCAAACTTTTTTTTTTTTAATCAAGGGCCACATCTCAAAACATATTCAAAGCGGAGGGCCACAGACCGGTGATCAATGCAGTGCAGTGCCTTAAACACAAGCTTTGACTGAGCCGCTGTATAATGAGGCTTGAAACACATTAATTTTAGGTCTGTATCACACTGCAATGTGATGTTTGAGGATATAGTGGTAGAAATAGTTGGATTTGCTCTAAAAAGTACTGCTTATGATCAATTGGGCTGGTTCAGTAGAAGGCCTGAGGGCCACTAAAAACTGGTATCAGAGTTTGGACACTTGATGTAACACTTAATGTTGAATGGACGGATGTATTTGATATGGATCGACATAAAATAATTAAAAAAAAAAAAAAAATCATTCATTTAGGAGTATCTAGAAAAAATTTATGACCCCAAAGTAAAAAAAAAAAAACTGACAATATTTCTAATTGGTGAGTGTCCTTGGTCAGGCCTCACTTAAGCTAACAATGCTAGAACAACAAAGCAAACTAGCTGCTAACTGTAAAGCATACACAACTTTTAAAAATTAAGCAGGGAACATGAACATTTTATTTGCAAATTCTGGAGCATCTGAGATTAATTTTTAATTTTTCACACACTACAATATACTGCATATCCCCTCACTATCTGAATTATGAAAACAATAATACAGACTGCTACACTGTCAATCAATAAAAATCACTAGTTGCTGGGTACATGGTTTAAAGGGGCAGTACTGTATTCATGTGTGGTGTGCATGTGTGTGTGCATGTGTGTGTGTGTGTGTGTGTGTGTGTGTGTGTGTGTGTGTGTGTGTGTGTGTGTGTGTGTGTGTGTGTGTGTGTGTGTGTGTGTGTGTGTGTGTGTGTGTGTGTGCGTGCATGTGTGCGTGCGTGCATGCATAGTGTGTGTGTGTGTATGTATGTATGTATGTGGAGCATTGGAAATGACTGCATCGCCTAAGCCTCTCATCGCTGCCTGAGCCCATAATCCCCATCCCACTGAAATGCTATCTCATTGTTTGGGGTCCAAGCGGGACAGAGGACAGAGGGACAGAGGACAGGGGGACAGCTGGGGACACACTGGTGGAACCGAACAAGCTACAGAGTCCATCCTATTGGCTGTAAGTTTATCAGAAGCGATTCTCAAACTGTGGTACGCAAACATGTCCACTTCAGTGTTAAAGGTTCACTATAAGTTTTCTGATATAGGGTTATAAGTATGATTTGACCCCCTCACTCCAGTGTTGGCGTACACTAGTGTATGAGAAGTATGAGAATGGGTGAGTGGTTCCTTGATTTTGTAATCTGCTTTGGGTGCCTTGAAAGGTAGAAAAACGCTATGTAAATGTGACAATTTTTCTCCAAAATATTTAATTCCTTTTAGAATACAGGAGCAAAAAGAATCTTCATTTTCTAAACCAAACTGTGCCTGCGCAAATGTAACTATATTTAAACCTCAATTATGTGTAATATACCAAATAATATGCACTCTAGTGAAATCCAATGCACAATACAAATCCACTGCTCCTCGTCACGTAGAACCTTAAGAGCCATCATCGCTCTACCTCCAGTCGAGAACAGTTCTGCGGGTGTAAAATAGGTTTTGTTGCGTTCTTAGATATATTTAGCTTCGGACCTAATGTATTCTCTCCCAGGCATTTTAGGCATATGAGCAAAGAATTCCACTCAAAATTCCACTCTGCCATGGATCTTGACTCTCCGCGGAACCCATCCCCAACCCTTCCAGTGGTTTAGGGTATAAAATAGAAAAATCATGCATTTTTTATCGCTATCAATTAAACATGAGTAAGCAGTTCTCATTCTTGCAGTATGGTAATCACTAGACTAGTTGATGGGTAAATTAAAGCAATGCAGTTGAATGAAAATGTGATGTAGCCTAGAATTCTCCGTCCTGGTTTAGTCTTTGGATTGGAGTCAGAAGAGATTAAGATATCTTGAAAATTGTTATGTGGAAATGGTGGATTTAATGCATGGTATACAATCTGTTCTTTATATATTTGTCTTTGGTGCACAATATAAGGGACCAGGAGGGTCTAATAGAACTACACAGAGATGTTATGGCGTTATATGGAATAAGCGACGGTAGCTCAGCTGGTAGAGAGTTTGTCCACTGATCCAAAGGTTTGTGGTTTGAATCCTGCTCTTGGCATAAACATAATTGGTGGAGCGGTCAAGTTGGCGGTGCAATGCTCCCACAGATGAATCCTCGGGCAAGTCACTTAAGCCACCTCACCCCTAGTGTCTGCTTACACTGGTGTATGAATGGGTGAGTGGTTCCTTGATGTAAAGTGCTTTAGAGCCGTCTAAAAATGTGGCCATTCACCACAGCACGGTATTAAACAGATTATGTACTTATACAATGAGAGGTGTTTTTATTGCAAAAAAAAAAAAATTACAGTGAGCACCTTGTCAGCGTGGAGATAGATCCATTTAATGCCATACTATGGAATATGTTTGGCAAAGCATGGCATCAATGACATCCTTAAACAAAGACAAACATCTGATGCATTATACAACCTATTAATATACAATTTGTCCAAGGCATTTAACTCGTGCATCAGGAGCAGTAGGTGCTGCAGTTCTTGAGCTAGTCTTGGTCAGGACTACCTTAGCTGGAGGATTTTACTGTGCATTTTTGGGTTTTTCTTGCGTTAATGGATCTGGGAGTCCAACCCGGAACCTTCTTGCCGTGAGGTGAGAGTGCTATCCACTTAGCCACCTTGCCGCCACACCACAACACATGCCCATTCTGTTCCTCCAGGGTGTCCTCGTCTCTTTCAGCCTAACCCTGAGTCCTGACAAGACATTTCCATTAGCTCCTACCTTACTCACAGCTGACCCCCTCCACCCCGCCACCCCGCCGCCCCTACCACCTCCACCGCCCCCCTGTCCCCAGCACACCTCCACACCTCCAGCCCAGCGACACAGCTCACGGCCCCCTGATGTTCCTAATGTCCTGGGCTGCACTGCATTAGCGGGTGGGCCGGTGCAGGCTTGTTGTTGCAGACCATGTGACAGAGAGAGGTCAGGGCTTAGCCAGCGTGGAGCTTTCAAGGATTTTCAACAAGGCTTTGCATTTAAGGTTGAGCCATAGTCGGATGTTCTGTCTAGTGTAGTGTACAAACTGTGAGGGTTATTTACGGACTGTGTTTGTGGTTTAATTATATTTGAGGACTTGAATATGGCATACCCTGTATAAATATGACATAAACCTGCTTAAAAGCATATTTTCTCAATGTTCTCAATATTCAAAAATCCTAAACTTTTATTCAAAACTACATTACTGTGTAATACCAAATCTCATGATGACATCAACCGCCTGTAGCCAATGGGGTGCTTAGTTCGTCCAATGCCCTTTACCAGAAAGCAGGGGGCAGGGTCGGGGCAGGTGCGGCAGGTGATGTGTCTGACCTCCCAAAAATACCCGAGTGACCTTCGCATAGGGCCCTTGCTTTGGCTCCCTGTCCCCTCTCCCCTATCTCCTCCTCCCTCCTCTCACCTTCATGCCCTCTGTTATAATGTCATGTGTGTCAGATCGCCTTAGCATCAAAATACAGACAGCAGTCCCTACCCACTGCCTGGTCCTTATCCAATTTTACCAAAAAAACGTAAAAACAGAATAGGTTGGGGTTTTTTTTTTTTTTTTTTTTGTTTTAATACCACCATCAAACAGTTGGATTGTGATTTTGCAGATTTTTGTGTCAGATGCCCTTCCTGTCACAAGCTATGGCCCAATACTGTTGGCAGTTCATGTGTATTATGAGATACACAACGACTGTATGTATGTATGAATCCTGGGCTGGACTGAAATAGAACCAGCTACCATCTGGTTAATAAGCCCACGCTTAACCAACTGCAGCACTGCCAGCCCTTAAGGCCACACAGGACTGCAAATTCAAGAAGCAGCAATATCTGCTTTGACGGCTTTGTGGTATTTGGTGGTAAGCTACATCGGAAGCTACCATGGTATTGTAGCCACAGCTGCCCTGGTGCGGAGTGACGGAACTGAGGCTGCCATGCGATATCAGCCCCTCCAACGCTCATCAACGCTTACATTTTCAGAGCTTTCAATCATGTTATACTTTTTTCCCACTTCTCATTTACCCTGTTGAAGTTGTTTTTGAGGTGATTTGAGCATGTTAGAGCAATCTTTACTTGATTAATTACCCATAAAGCGATAAAGCGATCGATCCCTGTTTTTCACTGCCACCGGTACTTATTTTGTTCTTCAGTTCATTTTTTTTCTTAATCCATGATCAATCAGGAATCAACTGCGTCACGTAGTCATTTTGGTATTTGGTATATACATTTTTAAAGATCCACTACATGCTAGCATCTTCTGCAGCTATCCACAGAACGGGCCGACAGCCACACGACTCTTTGTTGTGATGACATTTACGGCGACGTCAGCTCCCATTGGGCACTGCAGTTTTCTAACATGGAAGTCAGAAGTTAGACTTGTTTTTTTTAAAAGCTTTAGACGAGTATTCTGATTTAAAATGTGTAAATAGATTATAACTATAGGGCAGACACAGGCACAAAAGGTCTGCTTTAATATTAAGAAAAGATATCAGTTGTTCGACCATTGTCATCGAAATGAAGCTCTTCAGTCATGTTTTTGATGAAGAAATGTAACAAAAGATCTCAGACTTCATTTACATTTTGCTTACAGTGTTGTCATACATAAACAAACTATTTCCATACAGTAAAATGCCATCGCAATCAGTGACCGAAAATCTGAAAGTCAAAGTCGCTTACGCCAAGACAAACTTCCATGCATTCTTCAATTGTTGATGTTCCGAGTTCACAAAGCAAAGACACAAATGTTGCAACCAAGCAGAACAAATGGAAAACGTAAGAATTACATAAATGGGACACGATCCTTTGGGTGAAGACATGGGCATGGGCTTCTCCAGATGGTCTACAATAACGTCTTTGTCAGCAGAAGAGACAGTGACCGCTGGGGCTGCTCCAAATCATGTTTTTGTTTCGCTTCCGAATCATGTAAAATATTTGTATAACTTGAGGTTCAGATTTGCCTGGCTGTATTATTTGTATTGGCAGCCACACTTCCCAGTCCATTTGTGAAGTAGGGCACATTGACAGCGGCAAGGTCAAAACACTTTGGAACATTTAGATCACATCGTGTGGACTATGTTTAGGGATATGCTACTATGACCATATTTTCCTATAGTATGATAAATAAAGAGAAATTATGTAAAAAAAAATTTTTGAATATTCAGTATATGGTACGTTTGTTCTTGGAGAGTTTGCCCACTAATGCAATGGCTGTGAGCTCAGTCCTTGTTCAAACTGGGGCACATTGTTGCTATATCCTTGGGCAAAACTCTTCACCCACATTGCCTAGTATGAATGCGGTGTGTAAGTGAGTATTAAAGGTAGTCAGAGGGGCTGATGGCACAGATTGGCAGTCTTGCTTATGTCAGTTAGCCCTTCAGGGCAGCTGTGGCTTTCTGAGTATGGAGTGAATAAATAATGTACTGTAAACCATTGAAGATTGTACAAAATTATGCTTTATCAAATGTATTATATTCCCATTGACAGGATATGGGTAGTGGGTATCTTTGATTATAATTGTATGAAGTTTTTGTCATAATTCCAACATTTCACAATAAATCACTTAAGAAAAGGCTTGTTACTCTATGTCAATTGCATGTCATTGCCATAATGAGGACTAAAATATAAACACAGTAACAATAGTAATTTAATATAATAACACATCATGTGCTCTTAATCTAGTTCAAGTTTTTCTCATATTGATTGACCCAATTTTTTTTTTTTTTATCTTATTAAATACAAATATATTATCAAGTGCATTTGTATTTATTATGTTAAATATAAATTAAAAACTGCTTTCTGTATGAATTATCTGAACCTAAACAATATACACTATAATATATATTTAATCATTATGTTTTTACACAAAACAATAATCAAATTTCCAAAGTCTGAGCTCTGCTCCAAACTATGTTTTTACTAACAGATGACGGGCTGTAGACCTCTGCATTAAAATCATCCAAGCTGATCGTAGAAGTTTACAAATGCCGTATTTGAGGGGGCGAGATGTGTTGTATTTGGTGTGGTTACCATATGTTTTACAGGTCTTTCATCCATCTACACCAAACTTTTACTTAACATCAGCCTGTCCAGGGACTACAGGTGGAAATTAGTATTTATACTATAACCTGGCACCATACATCTTTCCTGTTTTTTAAGGTCAATGTAATGTTGTGCACCGTCCTTGTCCAAATAAAAGCATACCATACCATACCATACCAAATGACAGAATCTCAACCTCAATTACAATTTTGTTCATTGCACAGCCCTATTCACACGTATAATGATTTTTTGGCTTCCGTAATCTGAATAAAAAGCCATGACATACAATACGCTGTCCTTAACCATCCCTCATCTATAGCGTTGTCCCTCAGTCTTGTATGTTGCTGTCAGGCTGCGGGCCCTGCTGTGGTCGCTGTTTTAGAAACAGAGTTGACCTTTAGAGCCCGAGCCTGCGCACAGCCTGGTACAGTCAATGCAGCTTGGTAGTGCCACTGCCACAGGGCAACACACAAGTCCATACACCAGTCCATCATAGTGCTGACATTGAGCTAATCGACTCTGCACTGGAGCAGCAGCAGGACTGTGGAAACAAAAGTCTAATTATGACAAATAGATATTTAAAGGGGCTGTACTTGATAGCTATTCAGGTCAAAATGAGACCGCCGGGTGCTGTTTGCATGTTATTATATAGTGTTTTATTATGTTACAGTCAGGATGTGTGCTGTTAGCATGCTAGTTGTTGTTAGTTGTTCCACTACAAAGGCGGAAACATGGTCTCTGCTCCAAGCGAAAAGTGGAGAGTTAAATTGACTCTCATAGAATCAATTTTAACATTTCCTCAGGTTTTATATTGGTCCAATCTGTTTAAGAGTTAATTAAACATTTTCTGAAATGTTAAGTAACACCGGACCCGAATGTTTAACCTCAATCAAATTTATATTAACATTTTGAGAGTAAACAAATAACACTTCGTAGAGTTATCCTGATTTAGCTAAACAACACACAGCGGTGTTTTAATTTTTTTTTTACTCTTAATTTTAGTTGATTTAACATTTTGAGGAGTAGTAACCATGTGCTGTAAAGTGTAGATTAATAAGGCTCACTGTAAAAGAACAAAAGACAAAAAAACATTCATTTCTATAGTTATATCAACTCTGGCAAATAACCCCAACTCGGACCCCCATTTGACTTTTAAACAGTTAAAATTACAATTTATGTGTTAGAAACAACTGAAATAATTCCCCCTGAAATTTTACCCTCCAGTTTTTGCTGTGTATGTAGAGGCACTGCCAACCCAGGTTTGGTTGTAATACCCAAGCGCCTAATACCTCCACACACTACACTCTATGTATGTACTTATAGTCCATCTGATCTTTGCCTGACCAGCTGTGCCAGGGCTGGATTTAGCCCTTTGATTAGACAGGGCTATCCCGGGCCATGCTGTTCCAAACGGCGGAGGTAGAGTAGGGCAGAGAATTGCTCAAAAGTACAACTTATTGACCAAAATAGTTAATTAAGTAAAAATTTGAATACATTTCGCAATTTTATTTTTGATGTGGTGCACTTAGATGTAAAGCATTTATAATTCAAGTGAAACTAAACACTAAATCATTTTTTTTGCTATTAAACTGTGTATATGATATTTTAATGGTATTGTCTACTGTTCTCAGTGTTTTTTGGGTAATTTTTGGGCAAACTAGATGTATTTATAGCTCTCTGGTAAAAAAAAAACAAAAAAACATGAAAATCTGTGTGTCTTGGTGCCGGTGGCCATTGTAGTTTTAAGTGCTTGGTGACATCACGCATGACTGCCCTGATTATAGCCAAATGTTTCTGATTACAAACACTTGGTTGCTGGGGCGAAGTCTGAAGTGTCATTAGGCCAATCAGCCATTAGACCAATCACACTGTTCCTTATACCTCCAGACCCCGCCCCTCCTGCCACCTCACTCTCCAGGTACAGCCCAGTTTAGCTGTATTTGAAATAGGGTTTGTATGTCGAGTTTAGGTGTTTAGTTCCACTTTAACTTCCATTAAGTTGACAAAAAAACATATACATACAAATTCTGCTATATGTTTTTGATGTTGTAATTAGTAAATACCAGAATGCAGAACAACCTGTACAGAAGAGAGGCAGCAGCAGAGGCAGGAGTGGGTAACCCAAGCTGATATGGACCGTGCGTTTAGGTTTGTTTAGCACTGGTCAGGATCACCATCTGTCCATGTAGAGAGAGAGAGAGAGAGAGAAGGGGATAGAGGGAAGAGGAAGGGAAGAGAGTGTGAGAGAGAGAGATAGCGGTAGCAGAGAGGGAGGAGAGAGAGAGAAAGAGAGAGGGGGGGAGAGACTGAAAGAGGGAAGAGAGAGGGAGAGAAAGAAGGGAAGAGAGAGAGATAGGGAGAGAGAGAGAGACGTGGGGTGAGTGAGGGCCATGATTACATAACACACGACGGGAGTTAGCAGCACCGCTATAGAAACATGATACAGTGTTAAATAAATGCATGCATAGAGTCTTTTTATGTTTACTGGACTACAGAAGACATACACCCATTGTAATTTGGGTGTATGTCCTCATATGAAATTGATCAGTGAGCGTAGTTGGAGTTAGTATGTAGTTATCTATTGAAAACAGGACTGGCAGTGGTTATTATGTTGCTATCAATCAGGCAAGTTTTCCATAAAAAACCCAAAACAAAACTGAAACAACATACACATTTGTACTGGAGGTCAGTATCGCAACCTGTCGGATCAAGCGTGATTACTTAGCTTGCATTTGACATTCCCAGAGTTAAGTTGGTGAGGAGAGCTGATCCTGTGAGAAGAGAGTGAGAGAAAGGGGAGGGCTGCATGCGCACAGGGTCAGGAGAGGAGGAGAGGTTGGATTTTTAGGCTAATAAGAAATAATTTTAAGCAAATAAACCTGCAAGCATATGAATGAGCATTATCCTCCCTTCAGTTTGTATATTTTACAAATTAAATAAATGGGTTAAAGTTGTTTTTTTTTCAAATTTTTTTTTTCCTCTGTGAAATATCAGGAGTGTGGCGTGAGAGCGAGTGATGGGACTCAAATGCGTGAGTTGGCGGCCTTGCCCAAATGTGGCTAATGCTAATCTGTGGCATTAACTCACACACACCCTATTCACACAAGTGAGCAGGGCAAAGAGTCTGGCAGTTCTTACCATACATTCATACATGTTCTTACCATACATTCATACATGATTTTACTATACATTCATACATGTTCTTACCATACATTCATACTTGTTCTTACTATACATTCATACATTTTCTTACCATAC
The DNA here is from genome assembly GCA_019594935.1 of Periophthalmus modestus. Classification (NCBI taxonomy): domain Eukaryota; kingdom Metazoa; phylum Chordata; class Actinopteri; order Gobiiformes; family Gobiidae; genus Periophthalmus; species Periophthalmus modestus. Next base: position 10,525,869 of record JAIEZT010000054.1, read on the forward strand.
ATGTATGAATGTTCTAACCATACATTCATACATGTTCTTACCATACATTCATACATGTTCTTACCATACATTCATACTTGTTACCATACATTCATACTTGTTCTTACTATACATTCATACGTGTTCTTTCCATACATGTATGAATGTTCTAACCATACATTCATACATGTATGGTAAGAACTGTGGTAAGAACATTCATAGACACAAAATTCTCTATCTCTGCCTGCTGCTAAAACTCGATCTCTTGGCTGGCCGATGCAGCCCAGAGTAACGTTAATTTGAACGTTCCAATCCTCATGTTCAAGTATGATATTTGTGTCATTGATATTGTCTCCCCATCTGTACGTGTAAAAGAGGATGTTCAGTGGTCACCAAATGTTTACCAGAACCACACAAATTAGGAAATATCAGTTGAAAGTTGGTAAGCTGTTAGCTCAGATGCTTCTTTTACACAGTAGTTATGATGAGGTTTACACACTCAACAATGACTTTTAACATAAATGTGGTCAATGGTTTGGTACCAGCTGACACCGTCTGGATTACTCAGAATATGCACTTTTTGCATGCTAATGCTAACAGCTATTGAAGAAAAAAAAATATACAAGGGACTGGCTTCGGTGTTCCAAAATCTTCCCACTACTAGTTTGTTTCTAAGTGTTTTTTAGCATACGCATCAAACACAACGTCTACTAATTATATGTCTATGGTTCAAACCACTAACCATATGGTAACAAGGTGAACTTTACCACTATAACTTCTACTTGCTTTTTCTGTTATCCGCCCACAGAGATCAAACAAACATCAAGCAAACATTATAAGGACACATTTCTGATGCTGCCTGTTTGCTGAAGTTGATTGGGGTCAAAAGGGCTATGCTAATTATGTACGCTAACGCCTCCGATCGGACTGTGCGCTGTATGCTAATCATACATTGTTATCTGTACTTGTACCATCATATTCCACTCGCTAGACACACTCATTTGACCTGGGTAAACAAACATATTATTTATCATAGCTGCACTCCAGGTTACATAATCGTACAATAACATTAAAAATCCTGCGACAGCTTGGCAGGGCTTTGTGAGGTTTGAGTTATCACGGTTATCAGATGAGATGGTGTGACTATCTCAACACTAGATATGAGAGCTGGACTTGGGACTTTGTGAAAGGCTATGGACCTTAAGGCTGTTTTTAATAACACATAATGTTACACAATAGGAACATGCACAATGAGAACTTGGAAAATGGATTTTCTTGACTTATGGAAATCAACAGTCCCGTCCACTTCAAAGCTGAGGTTCCGGATGTAGGCTAAATTAAACTTTTCCATAGACTTTCAACGATGGAGGCAGCTATGTCCTTGACGTGATTATTTTTAGTCCAAAAAAAATGTATAAATCAAAACTGTCTTAGAAATGCATTATAAATTAAACTCAAACACTGTACCAACTGAGCTCCTGTCACCCCTCATCAGTTATCGCCTAGGATAGACTATAAACACAGTGAAATTAGCATCAGAGCACTGACACTAACATCCAATCATATGTTGTCTTTAATTAACAAATTAACAAAAAATAAATGCATGCATAAGTAGCTGTTTAGCCCCATGCAAAATCTTATTTTATTTTCGTATGTTATTTCATGTGCAAAGTCTGGAAAAATGAATAGAAATTTAAATTTTGTAGTAGATTAATCCTCCAGCTGGATACTTCGCACTAAGATTCGGGCTCAAGATCTGGATATGCTTGGTGCAGATCTCCGTCTCTCCTGACAAGATCATTAGATATAAATAGCGTAATAGCTTGGTTAGCGGCCAAATTTTCCATAACAAATTAATGTCAAATAAAGTAAAAATAACAGTTGTGTCATGTTGTTAGCAATGCGCTCTACATACTTGCTTACGTATTCTCGTAATTTATGTATTTCATGTAATGTTGCCCCTTTTTACTATTAAATTCTGTTAAAATTAGTGTTTGTCCATTGATCCCAAGGTTGGCGGTTCGAATCCCGCTCTCATAATACATAAACGGCATTGGTCACTGACCCATCGGTTGGCGATGTGATTCCTGCTCTCATAGATGACTGCTGTTGTCGTGTCCTTGGGCAAGACACTTAATCTACCTCGCCCGCAGTGTCTGCGTACACTGGTGTATGAATGTGTGTGTGGGTGAGTGTTCCTTGACGTAAAGATGGGAAAGTTGCTTGAGTAAAAATGGAAAACCCTAAGAAAACCCTGACCATTCACTTACTTCTAATTGTTGCAACATAACATAAAAATTCTACTACTACTACTACTACTACTACTATTATACATTACACATACCAGTACTTTTGTCTGGTTGTTTGTATGCAGACCCTGATGTAACCTCACAATTACCTCACTCACCCTGACTCTCCTTACACTAATAGAAGGCCCAGATGCTCCGATTCCTGTTCATTTTAACGTCTGCACATCCAAAGAGTCCACAGCATGGACACAGATTGTAAAGTCATACAACAGCAATAAAACATATCAGACTGCAGCAGGCCGACCGGTGTACCGTACCTCCAGTGGATAGCAGCGGGACGGAGGGAGGGAGGGGGGAACTAGTACATTGACAAATACTGTAGAGTTTTAGTGAATGGGTCATAGGGTTTAAAGCAGAAAAGTGAGGATAGTAGCGATGTGGCGTTTGTGAATGAGTTGGGTCTTTTGAATAGTTACTTAACGTGAATGGTTGGAATCAAATTTCATTTTTGATTTTCATTTTTTAGTTTTAGAAATAAAATGTATTAATTATGTATTTATTTTTATTTTATTTCTTTTTTTTTTCTACTCTCTACTATTTCATGATAGCATTTCATACCACTTAAAAAATAAATAAATAAATAAATAAATAAAACTTGGTAGAATGGAAAGTTATCACCCAATACTGAACATAGTAATAATAATAATAATTATTATATTAACAATAATAATAATAAGAAGAAGTAGAAGAAGAAGAAAACATAATTTTACTTTTACTAACATTTATTTATAAATATTAAATAAATACATGATACACACATGAACCTATAGCATCTTAGATTTTTTTTAATATATATATATATTTTTTTACAGCTCGCTGTAAAATTTCCTTATGCCAATCCCACAGCTATAGCGCCCCCTGACCTTGATTCCGTCTCCAGATTACTGCACTGCTCTGAACCAGTGCTACATATGTGATCAAACACAGAAAACCTTACTCCCCATACATTCAAATTCTTATTCCACTGCACAGAAACAGACCTGCATATAAGATACTCAATCACTAATATAATTTCAATTCCATGCATGCCAATTTTTCCATGTCCTCATTTGAACGTGTGTGTGAACTCCACCACATACTGCTGAATTATCTTAACAAAACCACTGACGATGCATTGGTACTTCTCTTTACTCTACTAATGAGTAGCATTTTTACATAAACATATCCATCACATGCCCTTCGTCCCACAAATGAGGAAGTGCGCTCTCCAACTTCCTGTTTATATCACAGTGGGAATATTACAGGGACACATGACAGGAAGTGAATACCAAATATGGGTTGTTTGCATGAAAATAGCTTTGATTTATTTTTTTGTTTTGTTTGTTTGAATTAGGCATGTTTGAAATCACATCCAATTTCCCAGTCACTTAACAGAGTAAGCAAACAGAGTACCGCTAATCACTCCTTTCATGTTGTAATTACCGTCATGTGGAGTTGTCATTATGCAAATAGACGACTTGTTGAATGTAGAGAGAGGGTTTGTTGACATGCTGGCTGAAGAAGGCTCAGTGGTTTTCCAATTAACTTATTGGAGTAAAATGCCTTTAAAGCAGCCCTATTATGTAAAATGGACTTTTGACAGTGATGGCCAACCCACTTTTTCATACAGAATGCAGTGATGGGTTTCAAACAGCAGTAATAAAACGAAGGGCCGAGTGAAATAGTGGATCTAACGGTTTCAAAGCAGAGGCTGAAGTCTGCATGTACACCACATCTCCATAATCCAGTACAGAGACAAAGAATGTTTGCGCTATTTATTTTCTGTAATTTATTGGGATACAATGTTTGTTTCTGCGATAAAATGATAAGTTTGATTTTATACTGTTACACAATTCTGAGATATGTTTTTAAAGGATAAGTTTTCATCAAGCCAAAACCATAGATGTGGATGGGGTGACGTTCTAGGCGCAAAAGGCAAAATCCGTGAAGAAGTCAGCTTTATGTTTTACAATTATTATATATGTTTTAAGGCTGTAAAACCCCTCACCACACACTTTATACACTTTTCTCAGACAGGCATTAACATTTTGTCTCATATTTCTCTCTTGTTTAAACACTCTCAAAGTTCAAACCTACGTAGGAGCCTTTGACGGTGCAGAACATTTCATCGACATTGTGGGTTTTGTCTGGGAGAAAACTTTCAAACATACAGCACTTCAGAGTCACACTGCGATACAACATTCATGTAAATTTGGCTGAACACATTCTGTACTGTATAGGAGGAGACTGATGGACAATTGTCTATAGTCTACCTTCCTGTAAACAGCTAATAGTATATCCATTTATGACCTTGTACAGGCAGTATGTAAATAGGACCAGGCTTCTATAGATAGTATCTTTATCAGGATACAAGTACTGGATGGCTCCTTTGTAAGTGTAAGTACAAACACACACACATGTGCCTGCTGTTTGTACCTACACTCCTCTGATACCAGATAAACTTCTTTCAACTCTCCACCTGGTCTGGAATTACTTCCTTCACAGTTACAGGTGTCAGCAGACTTCTTTCTTTTATTATGTTGTTTTAGATTAATATTGTGATTTAAAATGTGCAAATGATAACATGCACGGGTGTCATAGATTATAGCTATAGCAGGCACAAGCACAGAAGGTCTGCTTTAAATAAACATAAGACATAACTGTCTTGAATTGATTTGAAACTATCGTTATTTCTGTTGTAAAGTGTTGGACATCATGAAATACAAATATATGAAGACAATTGAGTGAGAAGTGATGAAGAGTCTGAAATCGGAAAGTTGAAATGGATCTACAGCGAGATCTACTGACCCACAGGTTGGCGGTGCAATTCCAGCTCCCACAGATGAATGCTGTCGTTGTGTCCTTGGGCAAGTAATATATCCAGTGTAAATGCATTTGTTATACCTTCTGCAAGACGTATCCACCTCATTTCACCCAGCCCGCTTTTACTTCTGACTTCTGCTACTAACTTGTGTTTCTGTTGTGGTTGGCGCTTGCCTTTGAGTGAGAATCTCATTCATTTAATTCGGGAACTAGATAAAAGTTTTGCTGCTAAAATATGGTATTAAGTAAGTGCGTTTGTGTAAAACATAAGGAAGTATGTAACATGCTAGTTAGCTTTTACTGTCACGGCAAAACTCCGATCTGGTCTCTGAGAGAAAGTGGTGGAACGGGCTTATAAACTCATCGGGGTGAATGATTAGGACGTTCAGGATGCATACGGTAAGTGAGAGATATCTTTGGTAAGAAAAAAATCAGGTACTTTAATATAATCTACTCCATTTGCGTCAGACTTTTCTTGGGAAAAAAAAACTTTACCGTTCTGTAGTGACTTTTCAATAACATCTAGTTTTCTAGCCTTTTATTTTCACTATTGGTAAAACCCGCATGCACCTCTTATGCAATCATGACAGCTCCATTTGGCCTTGACTTTCCCACACCCAAAGTCCTCTGTTTAGTCAGTCTCATGCTGTCTCTCTCTTCTCTCTTTCAACTCTCTTCCTCTTTCCCCCCGCTCGTGTATTCCTTCCTTTTTTTTTTCATTTCTCGTCCGCATGCGAACAGCTTCAGAGTCATGCTTCGTGCGCGGTCAGCTAACCCCGTGTCATCTGTTTGAACTGAATTTTGAACTCTTACTTAAAGACGCTGCACTGGATTTTTCAAGTTCATTTTAAACAGTTTGCAGTGGTCTGAAGTTATTCCTCAGTTACCTTATGCGTTCAGAGAATCCAAATCGTTCACCCCGCGATATTCACAATCGTTCACAACTTTCAGAGGTCGGAGTTTTGCTGTGACAGTGATGCTAACACGGGTGTCCAAACTTTTATCATTAAGGGCCACATAAAAAAGCACAGACAAAGCTGAGGGCCGATTGAGGGCCATAGACTCGTCACCAATACAGTGAATACTTCAAATCTTATTACAAGTTAGACTGAACCACTAGACCTTTATTCATACATCCTCAGTGGGACATATTAAATATTTGATATGGCCTTGTTAAAGTAGATTCTCAGAAATATACAGTAAAAAGTACTGTTTAAGGTAATATGGGCCAATTCACCTGGAAGCTTGAGGGCCAAGAAAAATTGGTCTGAGGGCTGCATTTGGCCTCCGCGCCACAGTTTGGACATGCCTGTGCTAACAACAACTAGCATGCTATCCATGCACTTCCGGATTTTCAGACAGTAAGACGGTTTATAATTAGATAAAACAGTTCACAGCAGACTTATTTTGACCTCGAGAGCTGCTTATACAATATATCAGTACTGGTGGAAGGCATGGGAAAAACGTGGTATACGGGCCCTTTAATGCTGACTTATGTTGGATCAGAAGAAGTTAGAGATTAGAGAATAGAGAATTGCTTCCAGTTTATTTCAAGTGACTGTTTAGTTTTTGTTTTAAAAAATTATAACTCACATAAAAATAACTCGAGACTAAAATACACTTCCTGGCCAAAAACAAGTCACCACGTGGATTTAACTAAGCAAATAGACACAAGCCTCCTCCAGTTGGTCAGGTCTAGGTTCAGCGACAGTCTGTGCTCAAAGAATGAGGTCAGCTGACTACCTGAATATACTGAATGACCAGGTTATTCCGTCAATGGATTTTTCTTCCCTGATGGCACGGGCATATTCCAAGATGACAATGCCAGGATTCATCAGGCTCAAATTGTGAAAGAGTGGTTCAGGAGCATGAGACATCATTTTCACACATGGATTGTCCACCGCAGAGTCCAGACCTTAACCCCACTGAGAATCTTTGGGATGTGCTGGAGAAGCTTTGTGCAGCGGTCAGACTCTACATCATCAATGCAAGATCTTTGTGAAAAATTCGCAATTTTAAGCCGTAAATTTCTCTCATAAATGTTGAGAAAATAATCGTTTACTTTCTGTAACTTGCATTATAATGATAAGAAGCTCCAGAGAGGTGAGGAGCTACGGCTGGATCAGAGAGAGAGAGAGAGGGAGGCAGACGACACCACACAGAGGCAGAGGAACTTTTAGGACTTTTGGTCAAATTGTGCAGATCTAAATCAAAACTTGTGAAACGTGAGGAAACATGACGAGCGATAAAGAGACGCCCTGTGGCCCGGACCAAGCTTTGAATGAGAAAGCTGAGGTTTATATTGCGATTTATCGATATTCCGATTTTTGGCACAGTCCTAACCCTGCATGCATTTGAGTGTGACTCTAGTAAAACATCTTGGTTTGTTTTCATGACTAACCATGTATGCCTTTCGGTCATTTTCAACTACATTTACTTTAGTAGCTCCAAGGAGTGCTGTCATTTATCACAGTGGTGATGAGGAGACGCTAAAAGACACTAACAGTGACAGCGTTGTGCTTATTCCTTCTCTCAGATCAAGTGATCCACTGACCCCGCGACCCCACGTCTCCTTCCCAGAGGTTAGCCCCAGAGGTCAGAGGTCAACTGGCGAGGTGTTAAAAGAGCAGTTGTTTGGTGTCAGCTGATGTGTCGGCTGAAGCGTCATTGATTAAGTGCTCTCAATGCATGGGATTGTTTTGTAAAAATCGATAAGCAACGTTTAATAGCTGTAAAGTCATATTTTTAAGTAGTGTCACAGTAACAGACTGACTGCTTGTCATAAACAAAATGTGTAATGTTTTGCACTTACTTTGACTGAAACGTTTAATGCATGCAACTAAGAGACTCTATAGGTCGAGCTATCTTGATTACTTATTCACCCTAGTCCCTAACCACTCATTCACTACCCTACCGTACTCTTTAGCAGACTATATATTCATAGAGCGAGTCGGGCGCACAACTCACGACTTTCAGGTCACGTGACTTTGGCGTCTGGGTGAAAAAAGTCCACTAAACTCTGATAAAGCTAGATTTCTGTCGTAAATGTAGCACCCATCCCATGTAGGGAAGGTATTAACTTTAATCTGGTAGTAATACTATGAAGGGGGGACCTGGGTACTTTTATTTTAAAACAATAAACCTTTGTTTGTCAGTGCCTCCAATTAGTAGGAATGTATAAGTGAATTTTGCTTTAACTTTTATCCCTTCGTGAACCAATAGAACTTTGCAAATGTAAACCAAAGTAATACTTAATGCATGCAGCGACTAAATGCACAAGTAGAAATGCAGTAAATTAAAATGATGTTTAAAATAAATGAAATCACATAAGTGCTTCAATGTACTTTGAAGTCAAATAGACAGAGAAAATAATTAACCTCTTCCTGTTTCAGTTCAGATTTGTAACCTCTATATTTAAGTGTATTTGTTTCAGTTCCATTTTGTTGCAAGCCTGATGTTGCTCGGGTGCGCTGGGGCCTTAAAAGTGTCCATGACGTGCCCATGTCCATGAGCTTGTTGAAATGGCGGGCTACGTTTGGTGTATGCAGAACTTAGGCTTCAGGATCAGCACACGTAGTGAAACGAGAAGACTGACATCCATAGCAGGGTCCAAAGAGAGCGGCCTTTCTGCTGTGCACTAGAAAATCTCTTTTTAGCATATTTTACCCAAATAAAACCTGTATACTTTGCATACAGGAGTTACAATAAGGCTCGGTTTGGTGTGAGCATGCTAAGTTGCTAACTCATGATTAGCATTTCACGATTCTTTGATGCACAAAATAAATATATTCAATATCTGTGTAATCCCTCAGTCGTCCAGGTCTGATCCATAGCAAAAGAAAAATATAAAATCTGTTAACTGCACAAAATGTTGCAGGAGTGAAGATGTGAGTTTCAGTGTAGCTTCAGATAGATATAAGGTAGTGTTCCCCAGTAATCTGACCAGAACTGAAGAAGCGGCTCGTATGAGCAGTGAAATATCTTCACTACTACAACGTTGGTCCAGTTGATAGATTTTCTTTTGCTAATACATTCAATACTCACTTAACATCAGGTAACAATAGTCCCACGCAAGACCTGTGCGACCTGCTCAAGGTGAGCAGCTAACGCTAGCAACTTTACACGGCAATGGTTCATTTAAGAGTGTTTCATTCATAATCAGCGATCTATATCTGCTGTATCTGCTGCATTCCGTCGTGTGAAAGTGTCCAGTTAAAGACCTGTTGCCGCGCAGTTGTTTTTCCAACTCTTGCAGTGCATTATGAGCTCTACTTTTTCACTCCTTGGTCATTCAGACAGCACTAAAAATGGCTCGACTCCTAAATACTCCCCTAAGTAGGCAATAGTGTGGACATTTGGACACACCATTGGCTATTTTGTGTTTATTTTACTGGGTTTAATGTTTTTATTCAAATTGTATTATATTTTAGTTTTGTTGACGATAGTAGTGTATAAGGGGGGGAAATAACTCAGAACTCAAAAAAAAAAAAAAAAAAAAAATACAATTATATAAATACATGTATTCGACCCAGTTCACTTTGCCTTCTTTGTAGACTATTGCAAAAAAAAAAAAAAAATCTCTTCGCTATAGGCCTCAGCTTCGACCCCTGCCTCTGTCCTTTGTGCTGTGTTGTATGTGTAGTATAAGTATGTGTTTAACAATGCCATTTTCAGGCCAAGGACGAACTCACCACTGTTCTGTATAGTGTGAATGTGACCCTCTTCTTTGTTGAGTTTTCAATGGAGGTAAATGGCTTACTAAAGCTGCGAGGCAGTGGATATACTCGTAATATAAAAAGCGTGATGTTTTTTGCCAGACAAGTCAAAACTACACACTACAGCTAGTTCTGGTTGTCTCAATAGCGTGGATCTTCATTTACGATCCCACTCATTTTCTACTGGGAATTAGCTTAGCACTGCTAAACTAAATCAATAATTCAAGATCACACAGCAAATGTTGTGTTACAGATGGATAATTGCTGACAGCAGACCTTTGCATACTTTTAAATAGACCCCCAAGATGTTTGAGCTTATAAAAGTAGGCATTTGTGTATTGAAGCTAATGCTAAGCTAGTCTTATACTCAAAATAGAACACAAAAATATTATTATTATTATTATTATTATTATTATTATTATTATTATTATTATTATTATTATTATTATTATTATTATTATTATTATATTTTTAGATTAATTTAATACATTTAATTTAATTTTGGTTAGCATTAGCTTAGATACAGAAACTGTTTCACTTTTTTTTTTTTTAAATTGTATTTTTGCAGTCAGTACAATAGAATTGTATGGATGGGAAAAAAATTAAAAAATTCTAAATATAAAAGGTGGGCAGTACTCAGTTTTAAGAATTTGTACTTTTCAGAGTACTTTTTCTAGCAGCATACATTCACTCCTACTTGAATAATATTTTTATTGAAGTAACAGTACTCTTACTTGAGTAAAAGTTTAGATAATTCTTCCCACTGTGATTAAGTCTGCAAGGGACAAAAGCTTGAAACTATTAGAATATTTGCGTTTCTCGCACCATCACACAGATATGATTTAGTTTGTCTCATTTTTGCATTGTGAAAATACCAGATTTTGTGCATTATTTAAAGTCAGGCCCTATACTAACTTCAAATTACCACTACTTACTACGTACTTCTGGTTGAGTGATATTATTTTGAAGTACTCTTACCAGAAGCACATCTCAACCGGAGTAGTGAGTTAACTTACTTTCAGTGACACTACCCAGCAACAAGATGTCAAGATGTCTCATACCGAACTTCTAAAATGGTAAATGGTAAAGAGTCACCTTTTATACAACTTCTACATGACTTAGTTCCATTAACACTCTGCCCTACCACCCTGCTACATCTCCTTCCATAGAACCATCCCTGAGGTATCACGGGAATGGAAAAATTGACTCCACACTCAAAAAAAAAAAGATAGATTGAGAAAGAAAGAGAAGGAGGGAGAGATATTCTATTGGGAGTTGTGGGAACCCTGCATAGTGCTTGCATCTTAATCCCTCCTAGGCTAGTGTTGGGTTGGATCATTAAAGGGGAGTTTTGGCATGCGCGGCCCTCTACACTGCTTATGCGTGCGGGTATTTGATATGGTAATGCCAGCGCTTCTTTTGAATCTCAATTTCAAGGCTCTTCAGGAAAAACAGTGAGTGTATAATAATTACAGATATAGCAATGAGTTAGTAATTAAAGGGCCTATATAACGCTATTTTCTGATCTATGTTATAATGTTGTTTCCTCATCAAGAACATGGCTGGAGTTGTGTTTTGTTTCATTCACACGTGTCAAACATGTGAATGAAACAAAGTTATGCAGTGCACCTTTAATATTTTAACCAGACTACATGGGAAGTTTAATCTAGAGCTGTAGTGCACAAAGGATAGGGCAGGTCACATGTCTCAAACAGAAAACACTCTGTTCCAATTTGTGATGTCATGTGGTAATACAGGAAGTGCTCCTTAGTGTTTCTAAACACATTACACATGTACTAGAAACATCCATTCATCAATTTTCTTCCGCTTATCCAGCCCAGACTTCTCTCGCCCCAGACATGTCCACCAGCTCTGAGAGACATAGTCCCTCCAGCGGTGTCCTGGGTCCTCCCCGGAGCCTCCTCCTGGTGGGACATGCCCAGAACATCTCCCTAGGAAAGCGTCCAGGGGTCATCCTTAACAGATGCCCAAGCCACCTCAGCTGGCTCCTCTCGACATGTAGGAGCAGCGGCTCTACTCTGAGCTCCTCCCATGTGACCAAGCTCTTCAACCTATCCCTAATGGAGAGCCCAGCCACCCTGCGGAGGAAACCCATTTCAGCCGCTTGTATCCATGATCTTGTCCTTTTGATCATTACCCAGGAATTAGGAATTACATCAGAGGAATATTGGTCTCAAAAGCTATAAAAGAGAGATTTACAATTATAGGTCCACTATGTAACTTTTCTGGTGGTTCATTCCCTGCTTATCTCATGATTATGTTATTGCTTTGACTGGAATGTTCCACAGTATGGTATACACTTTACAGGTGTTTTCATTGCCAAAAAATACTTTGTTTGATGGGGTCACCGACTTGTTTCCATGGAGATTGCTAAGTTTTATGTCATTTGTGGGACATTCCAGGCAGAACAACTCCACTGAGAAAAAACATTGTCCACCAAAAAGTTACATATAGTAGTTCATCTTTAATTTACTTACCAAAACCAAGAATAATCGTGAAATAAAAATACGAGGATCAAGAAGAGCGGGTTAATACGAACATTTTAAGACCAAAATGACAAGCCTGACAACAGTAGTTACAGAGAGAGAAGAGAGAAGCAACAGTTTTTCAATAGAAAGTGAATTATTTGCAGAAGAACACGGTGGCTAGCAGGTTGGTTATGTCCATTTATAAATACAGTCTTTCAGTGACACGTGTGATATTTTTTTCTTAATTTTGTTCCCATACGAAGGACCGTGTCTGTCCCTGATTGGCTGATCCACCTGCCAATCATGCCCCTCTGAACTCAGGACCACACTCACATCTTCATAAAGTATTGAAGAAGTGCATATTCTGGATTACAGGCAAATATACGCATAACTACCATTGCCAAAACTATATTTCAAAACATTACAAAGGAAATCCAAAATTCTCACACGCTGTATTGGGATACACCTGTACCCATGTATGCTCCCCTGCTTGTATCTAACAGCACAGAGGATGGGGGGATGCTAGCTCGTGTGCTCATCTTGTTTCTGTTCTTTATGAGTGCAGCGCGGACGTCTGTAATTGAGCTTATGGGTGATTAAACTCCACATGGCCCCTGGGAGCCCGGGCCAGCCATCCGTCATCTGCGTCAGGGGCCCGGGCTCCTCGCGGCTCCTCACAGTTCCTCACTACTCGACGCTTCTGTCTGTGTATAAAGATGCTAAGAGGCTAACGTCACTCCACACCCGAGCTAAGAGGACAGGAATGTATCGGATTAGGTATAATGTGTATAAATCTATAAGCAGTGGTATGAGCTCGTTACAGGATCACGTTAAGGCTTTTTAAGCGTTGATGAAGACGTATATAGATTTGTCTTAATATGGTATCATTTCTTTTATTAGAATATTTGGTGCGGAAGACTGAATATTGTTTCTGCAGACCTCAGAATATGCAGTAATGGCTTTCGATTGAAATGGGCATAAAACTAACAAAATAAAATCTAACATGCTTTTTAAAAAAATTCGAACTGATTTTGATTTCCATTTCATTTTTTCCCCAAATTATTTAATGTAATTTATTCAGATCACTTCAAACTTTTACTAGAATAAATTTTACTATGCCCGCCTACATGTGTGCAGTGGTGGAAGAAGTACTCAGTTTTGTTATTGCAAAAAATACACAAAAGTATCACATGAAAAATCTACTTAAGTAAAAATATTAAAGTACTAATGTAAAAATGTACTTAAAGAGTAAAAAGTATAATTCTTTTGCATAGAATTTGCGGTATAATGACGCTTCAAATGTATTGACTTTGATAAAGATTTGGGCTGAATTTTGTTCAACAGAAGCAACTGAATCGATAGTTGGGATTTTTTTGGCTGTTTTTATTTGTATATTTTTGTTTGTAAAAACTGTAAAAAATACTTTTACTTTTCAGTCCTGTTCAAAAATGTAGTGGACTACAAAGTACAGATACCTGCTTTCAAACGTAGTGAAGTAAAAGTAAAAAGTATCCACTTTAAAATGTATTATGTAGTAAAGTACAGGTAACTATAATTTCTACTTAAATACAGGACTTTACTACTTTTACTTCATTACGTTCCACCACTGCCCTTGTGTTACCATGGAGATGTTAGTGCTTTGCTTAGAATGTTACACACATTAAATTACATTAGGCATTAAACTTATCCCCATGGCAGGTGAGACCACTAGGCCAAGTTACAGGTCAGATCTGTGGAGAGGCGAGCCTGCTCACAGCATGCCTGTTGTTATTGTATTGTTTCAACCATAAAAACATCTGAATTCGAATGCAATTAGGTTAAGTTAAATGCCATATTACGGAACAGCAGATAAAGTAATAAAATGTCCCTGGAGACAAGCAGGTAGCTCTTTCCACCACAAAAGTCCCATACTGTACCATTAATCTTTTCCAGTGCGCTTTTCCACACTCAGAAATGCATGTTGCCACATTTGAAAACGGTTTAACTTCTATTTTTGCATCATCTGTATCCACGCATTAGCGATGTTAGCACACATATCAGTTGTACCATGACTTCCTGTTTATTTATTCCTCTCCATTGCTTGGTTTGACGTTTGGAATATTACGCACTGAATCATTCGAATGGCTGAACTTTAGCAGTCCACCCCTCCAATCTCCATTCTCTTCTCAAACATGTTTTGAAAGCGCGTAAACACTAGGCTAATGATGTTTATGATTGGGAGGCTACATCAATGGAAAACGCGGGGGCAGACGGAGCGTTGTGGCATTTCAGTACAGTGCTCCTGATTTCGGCGCATATGAATTTATTGATGCCTCCGTGCCCATGTGCAAAGCGCTTTCATGTGATTGTTCGTGGGAAGACAGAGGGGAGGACTGGCTCTTTTCTAATTAGCTCGTTAGATTGTTAATCACGACTTGGTGGGTGGTATATTTGTATGTATTTGTGTTATGGCCGTAGATTATCTCCAGGGACGTGGAGGAGGAGGAAAGGGGTGGGGGTGACTGGGTTCTTAGTTGAGTGATAGCAGCCAGACCTCCATGCAATGTATTGGTTTGTTTGGGACAGTAGGTAAAGTGATTGCAATTTGTATTAGAGGTGGGCGATATATCGGCCAATATCAATACCGATGCGTCAACATGAGTATTGCCGATAACTATATTTGATTTGATGCCGATAATTTTTTGCCGCTGCCCCACACCCTATTTTTTTCTCTCTCCCTTTTGAACAAATGGAGTCAAAATGGAAATAGAAGAGTGTTATATGGCTGTATACTTACACAAATATGAAAGAACTTATTTTACATCACAGATAAATACAGTTTTGTGTTTTTTTACAAAGTGAATTTATGGTCTTTACCTCAACTTAAGATACATTTGCGGGTCTTGCTATGGATTTTAAAAGACAAATATCGGTATCGACAAATATCAGTTATCACCATAGCAGCAGGTCAAATATCAGATATTGGGTTATCAGCTCAACAAATCCATATCAGCACATCCATAATTTGTCTAAGTTATAATATCTTTGGCATGGCTCCTGTTCTGTTTATAGAAGTGTTCCTCAAAATCCTTACTGTACTTTTAAAGATGCACTACGTAGCTTTTCCCATGCCTGTTTCCATTGAGTCGTTATTGCTTTGCCTGCAATGTCACAGTATTGCATTAAACATATCTATCATGCATTTATTCAATTACTAATGATTTGTTAATTCACACTGTGAGTGGACTCGCCTCTCCACAGATCTGACTGTAAACGTGTTAAGTGAAGACAGCATGAGCACATAGAGGTATGGGGGCAAGGAGTGAATAAGAGAATGTGGTTGGAAGCATTATAAACATTTACTTTTGTCTTAGCTAGCTGTAGTAGTAGTAGTAGTAGTAGTAGGAGGAGGAGGAGGAGGAGGAGGATGTAGTAGTAGTAGCAGTAATCTACTGCACCACTTTCTGAGGCCATTGTGAAAAAATAGTTTGGACTTTTTTATTAAACTCATCACTTTCTACTGATAGAGACTTTCTGAATTTGGTGCTACTTGTTTCATGTGGATAGGCCCAGTAATTACAGAGATATTACCTATAAACCAGGACAACAAATTTGGAATCTTACGGCAAATTTTAAAACATTGTGAGGTCACGTGAACGCAAACTATTTCCGCCCAAGAATCCCAAAAACCTGCCATCGTTTTTGGGAGTATGTTTTCTGTGTTGATCTTTTTTTTACTTACTTCCTGTACTTACTACCCTCAAATGCACAAAGGGAAAAACAAAAATGCCCCACCCCTTCTCCCCCCAGGATGGATGTTACTCATGGCAGAGTGAGCTCATAGAAAGAGGACAACAGGTCACGGGGTCAGGACAAAGAAGTCACGTCAAAACACAGCCCCGAAGATGAGACGGAATTATGTTTTTTAAGGCTATAAAGAGAGAGAGAGAAATGGAGGGTTTTAAACTTCTATTTTTGAATTGTGATGAATACATTGAAGTAGCTCAAGAATAGCGAGAAGCATGACTCTGGAGTTCTACCACAGGAAAAGTTCATTTACCATACAGCGACCTACACACTCAAGAAGGCTAAGAAAACGAGGACAGAGCTGGCAGTGTTGGGCTGGCACAGCATACATAGCACTATAGTTTCTTTATAAGTTAAGGGTTTTTTTCAGGTTTTTAAGAGATTAATTGTATAATTTGATTGTAAAAAGGCATATATTTTTGTTGAAATAATAACAAAAGTCCATCTTTTTGCCAATTTTAATCTATACTCTCTCAGATTTTGAGCATGTGGGTCCAGTGTCCCTGAAATCAGCCAGAGAAAGACTTCTTCTTTCTATCTTTATCTTTATTCATACAAGGGACCCCAATGAGAACACGTGGGCTCTTTTTTTTCATGAGTGCCCCGTTAAAAATACAATGCAAACAGAAAAACAAGTATACAAGTCCATTTAAAACATTAAAAACAGATGCGGGTGTGTGTATAAAAGTTTGTTACCCGATTATTAAATTCCGATTGTGTCACCAACGTATCCAATTCTGCTTTTCCTTGAAGTGCATTAAATTTTTGTGAAGCAAAACAACCAAAAGCCCTATTTTCTATCTCAGTTTTGGTGCGGCTAGTGCTTAGCCTTATGCAGTCATGTGATGTGGTATTAAACGTTCTTGTATCAATGATTAACAAGCAGATGAGATATTCACTGATTCACTGTAGCTACATTTTTTTCTCCCAGCAACGACAATGCAGTTTAACAAATTTATAGCTTTACTTTGAGAAGTAACTGAATGCAACCATAATTGAGCACACATTTCCCACAGTATTGCAGTCTTGGCTAAAATCCTAGTTTGTGCTGGCAGAATTCACAGATGGAATGTAATAAAGACATGCATGAAACAATTAGATTTCATTTGGTTCAAGTCCTATCAAATATGAGTTTGTAGATTGAAAAAAGTAGAAAAAAAAGTTAAAATTAATAAATAAAATGAATAATGAAGTTTATGGGGTTCAGTTTTAAGACACTCTTATTTAGATTTTATTTTTTATTGGGGCATAAATGGTCACCATATTATAAAGTTCAGGTTCTTTTTTCAATCCTATCAAATATAAGTTTGTAAATAAAATTAAAAAAGTTAAAATAAATAAATAAATAAAATTAATAATGAAGTTTATGGGGTTCCACAAGGTTCAATTTTAGGACACTCTAAATTAAATGTTTTAATGGGGCATAAATGGTCACTTTGGCTCATCATATTATAAAGTTCAGGTTCTTTTTTCAGTTTTACATAATCAAAGTTAGCTGTTGAATCTCACTCCCGCTGATGTGATTTGGATGTATTTCTTTCATGCCTTGCAGTTTTCTTACCACGTCCTTTTACCTCCTTCCTAACCTCCTGAACTTCTATAAAAATAATACAACCCAATAACTCCTCTTGGTCTTACAATCCACTTTTTCTCCCCCTTTTTACACTGAGCGATGCAAAACAAACCCTTAACTGGATGGAAAAACCCACGGAGCTGTTCTCAAAGTCTTGGCTAGCATGTGTGTGTTGGAATATGGCCAGTGAAAATGGTTCAGGGGAAGTAAGCAGACTTGCTGTCTTCTGTCCACTGTTGCACATTTTGGCTAAGTTTGAACTGGTTTTTAACTTGGGAGACCTAAGATCCAGGTGGTCGCCGCTAGCATGTCCCACCCACCCAAACCCCCAAGCTAGTCCCAACATTCAACATCTTCCTCTCCTAAATTTGCGGTAACCAATCTCAGCCAATCACAACTCCACATCGCTATGGGCATATCCGCGTCAACCAATCAGACGCACCTGTTTTCTTGCAGCGTTCTGGTCGCCGTGCCAACTATAACACCCGCTTTGCTTGGTCGCCGAGCCAATCCCAACACGCAATCCTCGGGCATCCAAACCACCAGGGGCAAAATGAAACATGGCTTTTAACACATTTCCAGAAAAACAAATTGGAGATGCAAGAAAATGTCAAGTAATTTTGTACCTAAAAAGTTGCATCATCGGAAAATGTTATTCTCTCAAAGGGACTGTAGAGGTATTGTGGACTGGAGACGCTGTGGAAATGAGTCATTCAGTGTGAAAGTTTTGACTAAAAGAGAGTTGTTGATGTGATTACAGACTTTGAAAGGCACTGAATGCAACCAAAAACTATAATTCTAGTATGGTGTGCAAAAGTGGTTTTAGCACCAATAGAATAAATATATTTCCTGTTTTTATATTTAGATGTATGAATGTGCATCTGGATTGTCGGGTAGTTTTAACAAATATCCCACTATCTAATTTAGGCCTGTCACAATAAATACTATACCGACCTATTGTTCAATACATGACAGATGGAGCCATTATTTTTGGGGGTCAATATTTTTCTTTGTACTAGTGGGATTTTTTTTTTTTTTTTTTTTTTGCAATAACATGATATTTGAGGTTGAATTAATTACCTCTATGACTGATTATATATACAAATTAATTACGTAAGTGTTACATTTAGAATATGTTTTGGTGATACAGTGGTCCCTTGTTTATTGCAAGGGTTACATTCAAAAAATATCTCGCGATAGGTGAAATCCGAAAGTAGTCAGCTTTATGTTTTACAATTATTATATAAGTTTTAAGGCTGTAAAACCCCTCACCACACACTTTATACACTTTTCTCAGACAGGCATTAATATTTTCTCACATTTCTCTCTTGTTTAATTAATTAATAGTGACACGCGCGTATTTCCTCAGTTTCCTCAGTTCCTCAGACCGTGCCTCTTCGTCCAGGTGCCTCTCCGATGTAGTGTCGATCGAACATTTATGTAAATTTGGCTAAACACATTTTGTACTGTACAGGAGACACAGCACGGAGGAGATTGATGGACAATGGTCTACAGTCCCTTAGCCAATCAGGACACAGAGCACAATGCACGTTCATACAATGTAAAAAAAAACAAAAAAAAAACATGCAAAATTGCACAAAAAAATGTGCAAAACAGTGAGAAGATGAACCTCGTTATAATGAGGGACAACTGTAATTCTGCTTTATGGTTTGGTTTCAATATTATAGTTTATTGTCTATATTTACTTCACATATCGCACTTCAAATGTTTTTATTGTGACAGGCCCTATATACATGTTTGATATGGGTTTCTTGCCATTTTCACATTGACTTAAACCATGCACATCGGTGAAATCCTCCAACTAAGAGAGTCCTGACTACGACTAGCTCGAGATCTGGAGATGGGTCCAAGCACACTGTACTGTGGTGCCCTCTGCTCCCGACAAGTTGCCCCAGCTGCACTGAAGGAGCTATTTTTGAATCTTATTGTTATCTTTTATGTCTCGTTCCCCTTGACAGCTACACTTGCTATATTTTGTTTTTGTTTGTATTGTTGTTTTTCTGTTTCAGCGTAACCCATAGTAATTATTTTTTACTGTTGCACCTTATGATATGTGTAATATGGTGAGTTCGGGCTCCATCTGAGAATACCGACTCATTGCATCAGATTTGCTTATAAGTAACATTAATTATCAGAAGTTAAGAAAAATAAATACATACAAATAATAATAATAATAACCTTTTATAAGATCACCATGGGAAAAAAAGGTTTCAGACCCTAAATGCAATGCTTTTATCAGCAGAAACATGAGGGTTTGTCTGTTGCATATGTACAGTGCATGTTGAACGCTATCCCAAAGTAACCTTGCTCACATGGAAAGGAGGAGTGAGCAGAGGAGATGGATGGTACTCCCTGGTGTTTGTGTTTGTGCTATCCAAACAGGAGCTAGCAGCAGCACGCCTAAGCTAGTCACGTCTGCGCTGAAACGGATGGCTCTCATAATGAATGGGAACGGGACTGAATAGGGAAAACAGGGCTAACTCTCTAACCAAAACAGGGGTCTTGCTACGCTAGCAACATAAAGGGACTTCAAGCAGTAAGTCTGTGCTACAGTGTGGATTTAGATAGCTGGAAGTGGAAAACCATTGAAGGAATGCAGAAGTTTGGCCACCAAGAAAGTCTTTCCCGAATCAAACAAGTTCCCAAACTCTCGTACGAATATTCAAACTAATGTTGTCACAAAAAAAAAAAAAAAAAACGTTTCTCAGATACTATAAAACCAGTATCAAAAGAAGATACTAATTTGAACAAGTAGAGATACTGAAAAAAATGACATAAATAGTACAAAGGTAGAGTTTTAGTTTTGCAATCAAACTACACGTTAACATAGGCATGCCCAAACTGTGGCCCAGGGGCCAAATGCGGCCCTCAGACCAATTTTTTTTTTGGCCCTCAAGCGTCCAGGTAAATTGGCCCATATTACCTTAAACAGTACTTTTTACTGTACATTTCTGAAAATCTACTTTAACAAGCCCATATCAAATATTTAATGTGTCCCACTGAGGATGTAAGCATGAGTAAAGGTCTACTGGTTCAGTTTAACTTGTAATAATAACACAGATTTGAAGTATTCACTGTATTGGTGACCAGTCTATGGCCCTCAATCGGCCCTCAGTATTGTCTGTGTTTTTATATGTGGCCCTTACTGAGAAAAGTTTGGACACCCCTTACAAAGAAGAACCTGCTGTTATTTTGTGTTGACGAATACATTCTATTGTCTAAAAGGAGTGTCCCACCCATCCACTCCCCCAAGCTAGTTCCTATCCCAACATTTAACATCTTCCTCCCCCAAACTGCAGCTTCCAATCTCAGCCAATGACAACTCCACATTGCTATGGCCATATTCATGTCAGCCAATCAGAGACACCTGTTTCCTGTTTTTGTATTGCTTTTTCCTTGGTGTCTAACTTGATTTTGAAATGTTTTATATCATGACAACTCTAGATGATATGCCATTCCTAAAGACAAAGCCGTAGCAGTTAATCTGTCAACCCAACCTTGCAATGGTCAACCACAGTGTAATGCCTGGGACCCCTTAACCAGATCTTGCTAACAACAACTAGCATGCTAATGTGCACTTCCTGATTATTGGACGCTAGAATACTTTATAATTAGATGCAGCCAATACACAGCAGATATATTTTGACCTTGAGAACTGCCTTTTCAATATATCAGCATTAAATATATCGCATTTGCTCAAATACGTTTTTCCTTTTGGTTTAGATTAATTGGGGGAAACCCGAGCACCTGACAAGCACCCACCAAACGCAGAAAGAACATTCAAACTCCATAAAGAAAGATCTTATGTCTGAGAGTCAAACCCAAAACCTTATATTAGTGGTCATAATGATTTGGCTGTCTGGAATATGAGGCTTTGCACTGCCAGTTGTCCTTGTGTGTATTTCGTTGCAGCATCAGTATTTCTCATTGCGTTGGGTGCTTGTCTCCTCTTTTGAAAGCTGCCTGGGGGCTCCTTAAGGACAGCCCACAGTGGAATTCACCAGAGGGCGCTGTCCTGGTTTGATCTGCCTTTCAAATCAGTTTGGGCTTTTCAGACTCTGTTTGGGATCCGGGCTCGGCAAGGAAAAAAGAAACCCTAGCAGCGAAATGAATTAATAGAGATGTGTGTCACGGAAGGATGAGAGATGTCATGATGTGTGCCCAATAGACAGTCATTTAAATGTGTTTTTTATAATCATTTTCACCAGATTGTTTATTGTCTATTCTGATCCCCATTAGCATCTGTAGTGTACTGCATCAGCTGCTCTTCCTGGGGTAATTTTAAATTTTAGTCACAGTTCACAAATATATTCACAATCATTCAGTTGAAAATAGTTAAAAATAAGACTTGTAGATTTTCTAGTGGGTCATCTGCAACTTCTTTGTCTCCATGGAGATTTGGTATATTATTGAACTTATAGATCTCCATGGAGACAAGCAGATGGCAACACTAGATCAGGTTACAGGTCAGATCTGCAAAGAGATGACAGCTCACAGTAAGAATCCATGTTTTTAAAGTATACAGTATGTTTATAGCAATCAGCAAAAAATTTATTTATCAAGTCAATGAAAACAGATATACATAAAATACGACACATAGGCAAAGAACAATAAAACAACAAAACTTCGCCTTATGCCTGTAACTGAATAATCTTTCACACCTTCACCTTCACACCTTCAACGCAAAGAAAGACCATCTCCATGGAGACAAGCAAACAGTGTATCCACCTCCAGAACAATTTAATAAGTAGTAGTGCACCTTTAAAAAGAGACAGCTGAAGTTAGGACTAGTTAATAGTTATTGTATGGTAGACCAGGGGTTTTAAATGTCAGTGATGAAGAGTTGGAGAGGATGAGAGGCTGATGGTTCTTCTGTTGCAGTGGAGACAGCAGAGGAACAAACATAGCGTCATGTAGCTTAAACAGAAAATCAGAAGGATTTACATATGCATGGTTGGGAGGCATAGATAGCAGGTTTACAGTGAGATAAATGTGGCTATGGAGGAAAGAAATATGGGAATTGCAGCTCAATTTTTTTAAACAGTTTCAAGTGACAGTTTAGTCTTGGAAATACTGAAAAAGTCAAACTCCATGTCAATCTACTGGCTCCGCTCTCTTCCTCTCTGTTCCTCTTTTTGTTAATAGCATGTGGTTAGAGTTTTATGAAACTTTGCAAGAAAATTTTAACAATGTTAGTGGGGGAAAAAAACTAACTATGCCATGCCACTTACTAAATTGTAAATCAATTTAGTAAGTGTCATGGTAAGGCAAGCAATTTTAAGCTAATTAGTTCAAAGTGCTTTACAGAATAAGAAAGACACAAAAATCACAATACAAACAAATAAAAACGTAAATAATTATCATAAACTGTTTTGAGCCTGGATTTGTCAAAGTAGAGGCCTGTCTCACATCTTCAGGAAGACTGTTCCAGGTTTTAGCTGCATAAAACTGAAACACTGATTCCCCATTTTTAGTCCTGACTCTGGTACCAGCAGGAGGCCGGTCCCTGAAGTCCTCAGAGTGCGAGATGGTTCATATGGCACTAACATGTCAGAGATGTACTTTGGTGCTAGGCCATGGAGAGACTTGTTCACAAACAGAGCTGCTTTAAAGTTTATTCTCTGAGCCACAGAAGCCAGTGCAGAGACCTGAGCACGGGACATGTGCTCGTACTTCCTGGTTCTAGTCAGGACCCGAGTAGCAGCGCTCTCTGAAGTGCTCCTCAGACTATCCAGGAGGTATATAGGCTCTTCGAAAACAACAAAGATGGAAATCCGAGGCATGAATAAGGGACTTTTTATAAACAAAAGCCCCTTATTATGGCTTACAGGGATATTTCTAATGTTTGGTGTGAATCCTAATGTAATGATCCATGTTGTTTCAATGGTTTGGTGTTTGTAGGCCGACTCTACTCTCAGTTTTTATCTAGTGTCTCTTTGGGTTTTTTTTTCTGTAGTTGTTTGGTTTAGAAATCTGGAAGTCTTCAGCACTCGACTTGTGTGGTCAACGCCATCATTTATTCTAAAATTAGTGTCGCAATCTTACTCCCCTCTCTTCTCATTGTTGACCAAATCTCTTGTACGTGGTGTTTTTTGTCACTAACAGTTCAAATGTTAGCTGCTCGCTGTTAGCCCCACTTACACTGGCCTCAGATAAGTCTATAAAAGTTGAGGGGTAATCATAGTTCCCATTAATTATCGCAGCAATATGTTTTTCTTCTTGGATTTGTTTATTATTGTTGGATCCGGTGTCCATCCGACCCCACTCAATATGTTATTTATCCACCGCGATCCAAGTCGGCTAACAATGAAACGCACCCTCGCTAGCTTCCTGTTGCACGTACACACATATTTTCCCATCACAACTAAAGTTTTGATTGCAGATTTGTCTTGAGAGTTATTGAATTTGTACTTTGGATTAAAGAGGACCTATTATGCATAATGGACTTTTCAGAGCTTTTAACCTTGTTATAGATCTTTCCTCTCCCCATTTACCCTCTCAAAGTTGTATTTAGAGTGATTCATGCATGTTTAGGTAATCTTTATACTCTACTGTACTACTACTACTGTATTCAAAGACGTCATTGCTCCAATCAACCCCAATTTTCACCACCATCGCACCGGTACATGCACAGTGCTCTGTATTTAATTTGTTCTACAGTTTTATTTTCTTAATCACTGATACACGTAGGATTCAGCAGCGTCAGCGATTTTGGTACAAATGAAAAAAAAAATTGCTTCTCGCTAGTGTGATCTGCAGCTGTCCATAGGAGGTACATGTTTGCAGTGTGTTGTTGTGATGACGTTTACGCCGACGCAACGGTACAGTTTTCTTATATGGAAGTAAGCGGATTTGTTTTTTTTTATTAAATCGTTTTAGAGCCGAGTTGCCCAAAGTATTTTTTATTGAGGGCCACATCTCAAAACATATTTGAAGCGGGAGGCCACAGACCAATGATCCATACAGTTTGGTGCTTTATACACAGCTTTGACAGAGCCGCTGTGTATTAATAAGGCTTAAAACACATTCATTTTAGGTCTGTATCACACTGCAGTGTGCATCACCTGCTTCTCTTTGAGATTTTTTCCCCCCTTTATTATTAGAATTTTCTTCTCTCAGAGTTTTGTTCTCAAAAGAAAAAATGAACTTGAAGCTATAAGCCGGTATTTTCATTTCATTACCAATACACTAGATTTTGGACAAAAGCATGAATTTACAAAGAATGAATGCTATCATTTTCAAAAGGCTGCAATTATTTGAGAAATAAAATGTCCTCCGTCGCGGACAAAATATCCTTCCTCGCTACTGAGTCTTTCGTAACCTGCTAACTGTAGTTTTAACCTCTACAAACATTACCTGAAATGCACGGATTCTTGTATTTAATTGGTACTTCATGTTTTAGACTAGCTTTAAATATGATATATATGTGAACAAAATCCTAAAAAGGTGGTGGCATGGTGGCTTAGTGACTATAACTAATGCCTCACAGCAAGAGGGTTCAGGGTTTGACTCCCGGGCTGCCCAGGTCTTTGTGTGTGGAGTTTGCATGTTTCTCCGGATTCCCCCATCAACCCAAAACATGCA
Organism: Periophthalmus modestus; assembly: GCA_019594935.1. Taxonomy (NCBI): domain Eukaryota; kingdom Metazoa; phylum Chordata; class Actinopteri; order Gobiiformes; family Gobiidae; genus Periophthalmus; species Periophthalmus modestus. The sequence goes on from JAIEZT010000054.1 coordinate 10,551,127, forward strand.
CAATAGGTCAAATCCTCTAGCTAAAATAGTCCTGACTAAGACTAGCTCAAGATCTGGAGATAGGCCCCAGTCACTGCTTCAAGAAAGATGTGTCACCTTAAACCTTAATAAGTTACTTTGAAAATCTTGCAGTCCCAGCAAATACAACTGGAGAGAATTTATGTGGGTATTAATAGTAGTAATGGTGTAATGTCTTGTTCTTATATGAATCACAATATGTTACCGTAAATAACAGTGTAGTATCAAAAGAACATTGGCATTTTTATGAAGCGCAATGGTGTCTATGGGGCCGGGTGGGACCAGTGGAACATCTGGCCCAGAGCAGTTCCAGGTGTGCAGATCAAACGCACCCTGTTGAAAAGCTCTGAAATGTTTACGGTAATGGACTGTCAAATGGAGAGGGGATACTGTAATTTCATGTGAGTCGTGAAAACTGAGAATTCTGTTATTATCAAAGAATGCTACAGAGGCCATCATTTAACAGTTTTGCAGAAATGATACTGCGGTGGGGTTTTACACTGATCTTCTGCCAATGGTGAATGGTCCCAGTTTTATATAGACACTCAGAGCGCTTTACATCAAAGAACCGCTCGCCCATTCACACACTGTTATACAACCACACACTGAGGGCGAGGTGGGTTCAGTGTCTTGCCCGAGGACACGACGACAGCATTAATCTGTGGAAGCTAGAGTCACACCGCCAACCTGTGGGTCAGTGAATTTGACCGCTCAACCAATGATGTTTATGTCGAGAGCGGGATTCGAACCGCCAACCTTCGGGTCAGTGGAAAAACACTCGAAATGAGCTACTGTCGTCCCAGTGTTGCCAGTGCTGATTTACATGTTTAATATAGAGTAACTGTATAATGATATTGAATGTAAAACATTTCTTATTTTATTTTATTTTTTATAATGCCAGAATGTTGGGGTCTGTTTTATTATTATTATTTTTATATATATATATTTTAATTAATTAATTATTTATTTATTTATTTATTCATTCATTCATTCATTTATTTTTCAAATACATATCAGTTTTAAATATGTGAGTTTGTTCCATAAACATAAATTGGATTAGGGTTATAAATTGGATTGAATTGAATAGAGAAAAGTAAAGTCAAGTTATATAACCCAAAACTCAACTTAAATAAGTGTCCAGTAATTTATTTTTGATGAAGTCATGGATTTCTAAATTACTGTGTACAAATACTATATCTCACCAATCAACGTTGACTCCATATTTACCTTGCATGTCACTGCAATCTCTCATCCAAACATCCCATCCATCACACCTCCATCACTCACCCAGTCATCCGCTGTCAGATTCCCCATGCTGATGTCACTCTGAGGCAGGCACACTTTCCCCTCTCTCCCCCCTCCCTCCTGGTTCTAATGACGGTAATGAATCTCCACGCACTGATGTCTTTATTACTGCGCGGTCGGAACAAGAGTCGTCCAAACTCACTCGTAAATCACTTCCTCCCGTCCTTGGCTGTTCGAGCCCAGTGTAAACACGACGGAGCATGTGTGGAGTGGGGTGTCCGGGCCGCTGATGGATGTCTACGGCAACAATAGCAGCGCAATTAGTTTAGCCAAGTGCCCCATATGAGGGAGGGTATAGCTGGTGCAAAAGTATGTAGCACTGTGGTGGGGTTAGCGTAAAGGTGTTGTTATTGTGTGGATTGTGTGCTAGCATACATGGTCGAGATTATGTGCGTACTGTAAAGATTTATGAAAGTCATAAAAATTAGTTAGGGACAGGATTTAAGCGACATTATGCAATTTTTTATTGTATAAACATGAACTATCTGTTTCCACAGATACCAGGTTGACATGTTCAAAATAAATATTGTTTTCACTGATAACAATTGTAATGCTGATTTATTCTTAGTTACAAAAACATTGGACATGATGGCCAAGTTGTTTATACTATAATTTGGTGTTTTGGTTCTCAAGACGATTATCTAATCAGAAAGTAGAATGAGCCTCACATGAGTCTCTCTATTGAGTTGCCAGGTTCATGATGAAATCCAGTTGATTTAAACCTAAAAGGACTCTCTCTGATCTGAACCGTCACTACCTAAATCCCAGCACCTGCAGCCAAACATTAATCAGTGCCTCTGCTGCTGAAAAAATATGCTGCCCATATGCTGAGAATGAGAAAAACTTGTATGTGTCCTCTATCTGCATGTTAAAGCTCTGTCAATTTATCTATTTTTTTTTTCTTTTTTTGTACTACAGTGGTCCCTCGTTTATGTTTTAATGCTGTAAAACCCCTCACCACACACTTTATACACTTTTCTCAGACAGGCATTAACATTTTCTCAAAGTTCAGACCTTCTTATATTATACCCCTCTTCCTCGATGATGCCTTAAATGTGTTGTTCACGTGCCTCTGCTTCAGTGGTATCCACAGAGGCGCCTCTCCGTGCACAGAAGCACTTTTGAGCCCAAAGCAGTTCTGAAATTTGTCGGTGCAGAACGTTTCACCAACATTGTAGGTTTTGTCGGGGAGAAAACTTGCAAACACACAGCACTTCAGAGTCACACTGCGATCGAGCATTTATTTAAATTTGGCTGAACACATTCTGTACTGTACAGAAGACACAGCACGGAGGAGACTGATGGACAATGGTCTACAGTCCCTTAGCCAATCAGGACGCAAAATTGCACCAAAAAAAAAAAATCTGCTAGATCACGAAAGGTGAACCGCAATATAACGAGGGACAACTGTATATTACTTTTCTGGTGGACTTTTGACATCTACACATCTCGTCGTAGATTTTCCACAGTATGGCATTAAACATATCCGTCTTGGATTTATTCAATTACATGCCTTGCTATTGTTACATACATTCATACAGAGAGTGGGCTTGCCTCTCCACAGATCAAACCTGTCACTTTCTCATGGTTTTCGTAATGGGAAAGTTATGGACCATACCAGTCCACACAATGACTTCTCCATGTAGACAAGCAAATGGCGAACTCTCCACCTGTTTGAATTTGCTTCGTGATTTCAATTTTTTTGTCAACCACATGTCCTCAAACAGACCTCAACAAGCTAACATCAGATATTCATTTTTTTTTTCATACATTTGTACAAAGAAGCCATCCTTTGACAGCCAGCGTGGTGCATTCACTTACCATTTCCCATCTTATTTCCTCATCCACTCACAAAAGCCGCTCATCACAAACCTAGCATGACGCACCAGCAACCCACCAAGATGTTCACATCACGGCTAATGCTTTTTCCTTTTAGAATCTTCAAGTATTGAGATTTTTTGAATGAATATGTGTCTTTTTCTTAATCCCACAAAAATGATGGAGAGACGTTGGAGCTCTTAACTTTTTTTTTTTTTCTTTTTTTTTTTTTTTTTTTGGTGTCCAGTGTGAAAGTGCCAAACCAGGAAGAGTGACACATTCAGGAAGTTATGAATCATTGGACGTCCCTGTGTCAAAGAGTGGCCTTATCTGACTCGAATTCTGTCAAAATATACTTATGGCACATTGATAAGAGATAAGAGGGAGATTTATGTTGAGTTAATGGCATTAGGTCAAGTTAGAGGTCAAATCTGTGGAGAGGCAAGCCAGGTTAGAAATAAGGTGAATGGTTTTCAAGGTATTTTAGTGAGTTAATGCTAGCAATTCAGTTGAATTCAATTTAGTATAACGTTATTTATCCCAAAGCAATTGGTGGTTTTCAGATTTTAGAAGGTGACGATGTCATAATGTGGGAGGCGGGGCAAGAGCCAATTTCCCTTATTGTTTATATTGTACTTTGCCATGAAATATCCAAATGGAAAATGTACATATGTTGTACTGTAGAGTGAATGATAGGTGCGTAGACACTGGGGGGTGAGGTGGGTTAAGTGTCTTGCCCAAGGACACAACAACAGCGTTCATCTGTGTCAGTTGGAATCTCACCACCAACCTGTGGGTCGTGTGGATCTGACCACTCGACCGATGTATTTAGGTCAAAAGTGGGATTCGAACTGCCAGCCTTCGGCGCAGTGGACAAACATTTCACCAACTAAATGGAGACAAGTAGAAAAGTTACTTCGTGTATCATTATAGGTAGTTTTTAAGTTCAATAGTGGTATACGTTGGTTTGGTGAGCCACAAATAGGTTGTTGGTTCAATCCCAGCTCAGACCAGTGCATAATGTTGTTTGCTGGATCCATGCACCAGACACTTTGACCACTGGATTTATACACCGTCTTTCAAGATACCCAAAGCACTTTACCCACCTTGCCCATGTGCGAGTGAATTTATAGTTCAACGTAAAGCACATAATGAACAAACTCCAGTGATAGCAGCTCTTGTTCACATCATTTAAACTGCTTTATTCCTTTCACTCTACTTTTTTCTATATGCTTAATATGACTGTAGTTTTAAAAGCCTGCAAGATACATTATTTTGAATCTTTTTTGTTATACATAAATGGCAGCTGTACAGTTTATGTTCTAACCTAAACATCCCATCATGCATTTCTCTGCCCTCCCATTTCCATGCGAACGAGCCTCAGACGGCCTGTTATGTCTATCATCCCTCCCCACAAACCACTGTATATATTTTCCATTATTTTAATAGCCATACGTCTTCAAATAACAGTCATTGCATTCATACAGTCTACAATTATGTTACGAAGCTTTCCTTAAAATAAAGGCTTTTCCAATGCATTTAAATAGGATGTTTACATTGTTTTATTCAAGTTTGATGTTATCCAGATGGTGCACGGAGTTAGCTTCTTGGGCAACATTGCTAACAATGGTACCACTGATAAATATATGTAGGTAACTATGGTAATAGTTTTGGTGAATTTATGACGACAAGACCTTACAAACTTGACACATTAACTCATCCAGTTTATGTGAGACTAAAGCAACTTTCTGGAGGTGGCACGTCACCTGTACAAAGCCATAATTCGTAACATTGTCCTTGCAGAAAGTTTTATGTCGCACTGTGCAATATTATTGTCAAATAAATATCTCGATGCAAAAAAGCAGGAGGAAGCCCTCAACCAGGCCAAAAAGAATAGTCAAAGTCAAAAGTTTTTTTTTTTTTTTTTTTTTTTTTTTTATATAATATAATAATAAATGAATAAAAATTACATTAATACACTATTTTATTTCGGCCTTTGCATTTTAATTTCTATAAACTGTGAGTTATTTACCTTTTGTTCTTGTTAAATTATTATTATCCTTAATACTAATACCTATTTTTTGGGCAATGTATCTCCATTACACTCTTATGTTCCTATATTTTTGGGATTTTTTTTCCTTATAAAACTGTGATTTTACAGTTTGTTTTTTTTTTGTAAATTTGTATGTATTATTATTTTATTTTATTTTATTTTTTAATATATTTTTATTTGTATTTTAAGTAAATTTTCAAACACAACCAAAAGACATTTCCCTAATATTCCCTCCCCATTCACTAATCCTCACTATTACCGTATCATGGCAGTGTAATTGGCCAAATGGTGTGGTCGTGTCTGCCTGCGCCTCTGCCCTCTCTGCCTTATCACCTCAGCGCTCAGTGGGACAATTAGACCATATCAGCCCCATCAGAGCGCTGGCAGCCGCTGTTAGCGCCGGAGCTAGCCCTGGCACCACGCCACCCTTACACGCCTCCATGGCCTCCCCGCACACTTAAGAGTCAGACAGGGCAATGGAGTAGGGAGGGAGAGAGGGGACTAGCCTGGGAGTGACAGCGAAGTGGGAGAATTACGGTAGGTTTTTTTTTTTTTTTTCAATCGTTCTGACACATTTCTAAGCTGTTGCTGGATTTCAGATGACATCACAACATTCTATAGGCCAGTAATAGTTAATACAGATGGGGGCAGCAGAAATGAATATTGTTAAAATGATGATTTTTTTTTTTTTTGTTACTATTGTCATACAGTGTTTTCTTGGGTCTACTCACCAATAGAAATGATTCAACATGTGTGAATTTACATGTTGAATATTTCATGGTAAAGCACAATGTAATCAACAGGAAAACCTGGATCTTACCCCTCACCTTCAACAGCAAGTTTTTTCATCAAAATTCTCAAACATTTCCCATGTGTTTTTATGTGCTCTGTCATTCATCCTGTTCTCAGAGACCGCAGAGAATCATCAGTTTACTGCAGTCTGCCATTGGAGTTCACACTTCAACTACACATATGAATTTTGGGTTGGAGAAGATGTATTGTATTGTTAAAGAAAAACAAAAAAAAAAAACAGGTTTGAGCAACAGGTTTGATTGGCAGCATTGCTAAACCAACGGTATTGGCGGGAAGAGGTGTTACCTTCAACAGCTGCACTCTTGATTGGCTCTTCGGTTGCTATGATACGCGGTTGGGATTCCAAATATGGAAATCAGCTCCAAATTTACCCCAATAGCTGCTAGCCTCGATGAGCTTCATTTGACTGAAGCCGAGCGCTATGGGTGTCATCACACTCACTTAGTCCACTTCTTTATGCAGTCTATGGGGTGAATAAATGTTTTTTTGAAGGCATGTGTGCTGTAAAGACATATGAGGACCCTTTTTGATTTTTATGCTTTTATAGAGTCGTATAACTGAGTGTTTGGACTGCTCAGAAGACTGCTCATTGATGTGTGAATGAATGAAACAAAATATTATTCCAGATATATATTTTTGATGAATAAAACAGCACTGTAATATTGTTAAAAGCTCAAAACATTCAATATATTTTGCACAATACATCCCCTGTAAGTGTCTGAATAGCGTAACAGCCACATTATGTATAGAGTTAGCACAGAGCCCACCTACTGTGAGGAGATCAGACCACATTAGATTAAAGCATGTGTTGGTACATTGGGTCTTTAGTGTATTAAGCACTGAATAAACAATGACAAAAAAAAAAAAAAATGCATTCATTATTATTATTATATTATTTTGAGGGGCAGTTCATGTCAAATAAAATAAAATAAATAAATAAATAATAATAATAATAAAAAAGAGGATGTATGTTTTTTCTATCAAAGCATCCAAAATAAAATAAAAAAATAAAAATAAAAAAAACCCAAAATGCAATACAATACAATGGAGTAAAAATTTGAATTGATTGAGTGGAATTAAAATGAAACCTTGTCAGTCCAAAGGTAGTTTTAAAAGCCTCGCTATTACATAACATAATACAGCAACTTGACAGGAAAGTTCCGAATGGTGAAACTCTTTGGTGATAAGAAGAGCTGGAGAAAACGTCCTTATCACCTGTTATCACTAAGTTATTAAACTCCAGATGTGCAAAGTGCAAAAACTCCTACGTATGTTTATCATTTATAGGACAGATTGCACAATTGTTCCTTATGGCTGTTATGTCTAGACATGCCGGTTATCAAACATGTAATACTGTATTGTAAAAAAGAAATAATTATAATAAATACATTTTACCTAAATCAGTCAAACATGATTCAGTTGCTGGGTTTCAGATGACATCACTGCCTTCGAAAGGACCAAATTAATAATGTTCAAATTCAAAATTATATTGCAATACAGTGAGTTCTTGGGTCAATAATTAAAAATACCAGGTTCAGTATTTGTGCAGTTGACAGTTGCGCAATGTAATCAATAGGAAAAACTGGCTCTTGCCCCCCATTTCTGAGTAAAACATCATCACATTGCAGAGTCTGAAAACTACCAGTACAGATGGGCTAACACCAAAATAACCTTAGACAAACTTTTCCACATGTAGGGAAAGTACTTGGATTGCAAATCAGAAATACAGTTTTACATAGCAATACAAATAAACTTGTAATGCTAATCTGAAATATCATATCATATATTTAGTTTTACAATTTGGTGTCATGGTTCTGAAGACTTTATGCAAGCATCCAAAAAGCAGAATGAGTCTTTCATTTGGGTTGCCAGTTTCAACAAAGAAATCCAGTTGGTTTAAACCTAAAAGGACTCTCTCCTATCTGAGTCCTCACTGCGTAAACCCCAGCCCCTGCAGCCAATCATTATCAGTGCTAGTGCAGCCTCTACAGCTCAGTAAGTGAATTCTGGAGGTTCAGAGCCTTTTAAAAGTACTGTCTACTTTAAAATGGGCTACATAAAAACGGAAGCAAAATCTATAATCCTTTATGCAGACCACATAACATGCTGTAATATAAACACACTGAGTAGTCTGCAGTATAGGGGTACAGTGCCTTAGTGGTAGATCATTTGCCCACTGACTAGCAGGTTTGTGGTTGTGTATCCTTGAGCAAGACACTTCATTTACTATTCAAATAATGGTTTACACTTTATTGGTAAATGTGTCTTCTGCATTTGACCCATCTTTCAGTGCTGCTGGGGCAACTTCCCAGGAGCAGTGTGACCTATGTTCAGATTTTGAGCTAGGCCTGGTCAGGACTACTTTAGCTGGAGGATTTTACCTATGGTGCATGGTTTGGGTTGATGAGGGAAAGCGAAGTACCCAACCAGACACAGAGGGGAACATGCAAACTCGAACCTGGAATGTTCTTACTGTGAGGTGAAAGTACTCAGCCAGAACTAAACCAGGGTCAATCAAGACTAAAAAAGGACTACAACCAAAGTGGGGCCAAGGGAGGACCAATCATGAGCCTGATTCTCTCATGACATTCCATATACTGTATTATAACATCAGGATCCTGAACCGGTGCACTGATATTGACAATCAGGTTCAATATTCTTCACCGGACTGGGCTAGGATGCAGCGTCGTCATGGCAACTCATCTCAGCCAGAATGGAGCTGTCAGAATAAAGTTTGGTTATATATTTTATTGCTCCTTTTTTATGTACCAGTGCAGTTCTCGTGGGTTTGCATTTGAAATGTTTCCCACTTTTTGCCTCTAAACTCTTTGCAGAGGAGCATGCTAATGATGAGAACGTGATCCTGAAATGCCGATGAAGTGTGACTCCAGGAAGGAAGGAGGAAAGTTGTTTTGGATTTACTCAAGTTGAGATGGTGAATGTAAAGTGAAAATGTTGGGTTCTGCAACAGTAGCTCAGTTGGTAGAGCGTTGGCCCTCTGATTGCTGTTGTTGTGTCCTTGAGCAAGACACTTACCTCACCTCACCTCCAGTGTCTGCTTATGCTGGTGTGTGAAAGGGTGAGTCGTTCCTTGATGTAAAGCAGGCATGTCAGACTCAGGCCCGCGGGCAAATTTGGCCCTTGATATAATTATATTTGGCCCGCGAGATCATATCAAATATGTATTAGAGCTGGCCCACCAGCCGCCACAGCAGTATAGCGCATGCACCACTAGTGCTATGAATCCCAGAATGCTTTGCAAATATGTTGGCGCCGGCCCCCACCACTTCTGTTGACACTCATTAGAATCTGTTACCTGTCGTCTCACTCAGATTGAATCCACTCCTTCTGAAAAAGATGCAGATGTTGTTAAAATGTTTCAGTAAATATTGAGTTTGGACCTTGACTTAGTCCCAGTTTTCAATTTTGGCCCTCCATGAATTTGAGTTTGACACCCCTGATGTAAAAGCTTTGAGTGCCTTAAGGAGGAAAAGTGCTGTATAAAAATGTGACCATTGATCGTAAATAAATATAAAATACAGTTATCTTATTATGTGGAAATATGAAATAATGCCTAGATAAAGTCTTATTTCAATTGATTAAAATAAGACTTTATCTAGGAATTATTGCATCATAGCATCGTGTCCATGAACAAGATGCAGTTTACAGTACAGCAGTTTTAAGTGTACAAAAAGCACTGAATGAATTCCAGTTTAGTCCTGATGTAGACTGGTTTGGTTCCGTCTCGGTTCTGGTTTAGTTCTTGGATATTCCAGGTTTATCCGTCTATTCATCCATATCTCAGTCTACCCATCCATCTATCTATCCAAATAATCCAAATAAATAACTATAAAATACAATTATAGTACAGGTTAATATACTTTAAACCCTGTCAATGACACAAGCACAAAAGATTGGTAGGACATAAAATATGATATTAACAGGTATGAATAAAAAAAATATATTAAAGTTATGATATATATTTGTACTGCAAAAAGAATCAGAATAAAAGAAATTCCATATTTGTTTTGTTTGGGCTTTTTTGCTCAAATTAATAGAAAAAATAAAAACATAATGATTCATTGAAGTCAACGTTTTACCGTTTTGGCTTTTGTTTAAGGTTTCGTTTGAGGCTTTTGCTGTTCTGTTATAATACTAATAAAAACAGAACACTTTTTATACTGCTTTGCATAAGTTATGATTCCAACATCACATTCACTTTTGTATAAAACGAAACTGAGATTTCTGAGTAAAATTGACATGTTTTTTTGAGTTCCATTGAAATCCTTTTCCTCACAGGTGCTGGTGACTCACACGACCAAACCATACGCACTTTTTCCATGGCTGCTCCCTCTCCCATCTCTGCCAAACCTCATATAGAACGCCCATTGTCCCAGCACCAAACACTCACACAGATTTTTATATACACTTAAAATCTGCAGTCTCTTGAGTATAGGCTCAGTAGAAAAGCGTATTAACCTAAATCTTTGGCTGTATACGTTCATTCACAAACCAGAGCTGTTGTTGTGTTTAAATGAAGTCTGCCCTTTGACCCATAATTCCTGCTCATGCTATTGTTCGCTTTTCAATAGATTTTCAGTTGTATGTGCTTCAATATGGGGATTTAGGCACTTGTGTTTTGTAAGTATTTCTACCTCAAATTATTCAAGAGTATATGAGGACAGCAAAAAATGAACATAAAAGTAAAAGGTAAAAAAATGAAAATAAAAACTAAATTAAAATGTATTAATGCAGACCTAAAAAATATAGCTTATAAAAAATAAAAAATAATAAATTTTAAAAAAGAAAAATAAAAGCTAAAAGGAAAAAAAAAAGGCTTAGATTGATTAATGCAGCCCTACTATGCATAATCAATTTTTTTAGAGCTTTTAACCATGTTCTAGTTATTTCCCCTTCCTCATTTACGCACTCGAAGTAGTATTTGGAGTGATTTGTGTATTTTTCATCAATCTTAAATCGCTTATTTTCAAAATGCCATATTGCCGATCAACTCCTATTTTCACCACCACCAGTAAACTCCCACTGCATATACTGGTGAACGTAGGATTCGGCAGCGTCACATAGTCATTTTGAAACAAATGAAAAAAAATCTGTTGCTTGCTAATATGATCTGCAGCTGCCCATGGGAGGGGTCAACAGCGACACAGCTCTTTATTGTGACGTTTATGGTGATGTCAGCTCCCGTTGGACACCATAGTTTTCTAACACGGAAATCAGCGAACTTTTTTCTTTTTAAAATGTTCAAATTATAGCACAATGATCCGGGGGTGTCATAGATTATAACTATATAGTCGATATAAGCACAATAGATCTTAAAGTAAACTGTTTTTTGTTTTTTTTGTTTTTTTTGTCTTTCTGTGAATTATTGGGTCATAGGAAAAAAATAAATAAAATTACATGAAATAATGCTTAGATCTTTATTAGTCAATTTGAAATAAGACTTCATTACATCATGCATAGTGCCACTGTTGTGTCCTTGGGTAAGACACAGTATACAATAAAACCGTTCCATGCACACAAAAAGCACTCTGGCTGCTTACACTCTCCTGATCGGTTCTGTTCTAGCCCCGGTTTAGTCCTAGGCCAGTCCAGGTTTAGTTCCAGATTTAGTCCAAGTTATGAATGTGGGTTATATGTGTGCAGTTGAACACATGGACCCCAGTCTATCTATCCATCTTTCCATTCACCTATCTAAGCAGAATTATCTAGAATTATCTTACACAGCTGGTGTGTCTGAAAAGCTTCAGAGGATTTTCAAACAGCATGAAATTCTGGTCTATTTCAAATTTACAAACACTTTAAGACAGAAAATGGTTCACTCAAAGGACAAAACCCCGAGCCACAAACAAAGCACTGTGGTCTACTAAGAGAATGTACAAACATCATTTTGAGAGCTGCTCAGGACCCCAATCTGCTGTGCATTTCCATCTCAAAGCCACTAACCACTACTTTGAAGATTGTGAGGTACAGCTCTTAGCCAAAGAAAAGAAATGGTTTGGGAGGAGAGTTAAAGTTTTTGTTAGGAAAGACAATCCATCTTTGGACAGGAATGAGGGGCTTGGACATCATCTATCTCATATTTTTAAACCCGTCCTCAGACCTAAATCTAAACAAGGAAAAGAATAGGGCAAGTCAGTATGCTAATAGGTGTGAGAGCACCCATTAGGAGCCTGAATGATTATGCAAAATATGACTCAGACACAGTTCACACTTAAGGTAGCTCAGTAGACCTAGCTAGCACAGAATAATCTAGACTATTTAAAGGTTGTTGAGAATTTTATCTCTGCACGCTACTCGCAACAAACAAACACATTAGCTGAAAACATTTTAATCAAATCAAGACTCAGATCATCAAGATAAAAACAAAAGTGCATTCAATTCTCATATCAAGTTGTCAGTCATTCTGAAATGTTCTAATAGTTACCAGAGAAAACATGCTGGATCAGTTTACACTGCTTCAAAACTAAATCAGCCATTTGTCTAAAACACCTTGTTCCAATACATTTTCAAGATGTTTCCTTTCAATTCAAACCCAAACACTTCTCCTCGAACTCGGCCTGTACTCCACACTCCAACTGGCCGTGTGTCGGAAGAACCGGAAAATCATAATAAAGCAGTTTGTAGTTACCAAGTGAAGGGGAAGATACCTGGAGTTGTGTTTTGTTTCATTCACACATGTTTAACACACAAGTCCTGTATATTTATGCTGTGCTCTTCCCTCAAATAGAAAACTCTCTGTTCCACCTTGTGATGTCATGTGGTAATACAGGAAGTGCTCAAGTGTGTTTTTAAACTCAATACATCTTCACTAGAATCATGGATGATTTCAGCTGTAGAATTGCCCATCTCTGCTGAACTAAAGGAAAAAGATAGATGGTAACTACAAGACCTCACAAGGTGGAACGGAGCATTTTGAAGATGTAGATAGACTAATAATGAAGGTTTACTCAAACATGTGTGAATGAAACAAAACACAACTCCAGATATGATTTTGAGGAGGAAACAACATTATAGCATGGATTGAAGCTCACAAGAGTGAGTTTTACGTAATATAGGACCTATAATGGGTGGGTCCCAAAGCGCCGTACTGTGGCACCCACTGCTTCTAACAGATTGCAAAATTGCTAAAGCAATACTGTGCAGTTTTCAGGGGGTGGAAATAGAAAGCTAAAACCGTGCCACTGAAACATTCTCCATGGAGATAGATATGTTTATGCCATACTGTGGAATGTTATAGCCAAAGGAACAACATTTCCATGGAAACAAGCTAGAATAGGCCCTCCTCCAGGCCTAGTAACAGTCAGGTTTGTGGAGATGCAATCCTGCTCATGGTAAAGATTTGTATTTCGTTCCAGTGCAATAAAAAAAAAAAAAAAAACATTAAAAAAAAAAAAAAAAAAAAAAGAAGGACACATGCTTTTAGTTAAGTTTTTTTTTTTTTTTTTTTTTTTTTTTTTTTGGCTACATAAACAGTGGGGCTTTTAGCTTTGTTTGGAAAATGATCAACAAAAGTCAGTCAAATAAGAAAACATATCACTGGCTGCAATTACACGCACACTCAAAATCAGATTTTTTGGAGTTATATGATTACTAAATTTCCCTATTGATTACTCACGTCAGATTTAGCTGCTTGAGTATGATTTAAGTATTTGTAAATGTCCAGAAATCAGATAATAATCAGATTTTGGTGTGTTTGTATGTTAATATAGCCAGTGTCAATGTCTTATTAACTATTTATTTATCTTTATTTATACTATACTACAATTTCTGTGAAGCAAAACAGCCAAAAGACCTTCTCCATCTCAGTTCTGGTGCGGCCATACAATCATGTTATCTTATATTAAATGTTAAATGTTCATATTGACCCATTCTGTATATTTAATGTGTTTAATGGATTAATACAGACATTTTAAGACCAAAATGATTAACCTAACAGAAGTTACAGAGAGAGGGACGACAGTTTAACAATGTAAAGTGAATTGGAGCCAGAGTCATTTGAGCCGGAAGTGCATCCATGATCACTTCCTATTTGGCGGCTAGCGAGTTAGCTATGCCCATTTATATATATATATACAGACTGTGCTCCCACTCTACCTTTTCTACTTTTCATCTTTTCTATCTATCAATCTAAAATGATACTTACACTGTATTCTAAGGTTGTGGTCCTTGTTAGTGAACTATAATATAATATAACTCATCCATGTTGATCACACTTGCAATCTGGTGAACATGTGTCCGATTGAAGGCTCATAATTTGCACATAATGATAGCTGTCACGTTTCCCTTATTGACTCATTCAGTAGAAGCCAACAGCAGCAGTACACAAACACATCGTATACCCCTCTCCCTGACACAGCACTCTGGCTCGCGGTGTGCTTGGACGACTGCCACTCACTTCTTGGATGCGGTGGGACTATTTTTACTCTGTTAAAATTTACTCTCTCTTATCTCACGCTGTCAACATGTTTAGAGAGGGTTTGGACTACGTTTGCAAGTACAAGGCGTATCGTTCATGTGTTGCGAGCTATAAAAAGGGGAAGTGAACAGCGTGAAGAAGACCAATAAAAGGGTCATAGATGGCTCAACCTAGGATGACCTACAAAAACTCCATCGCTCTTAGCAAATCAGCAAAGTCTTGAGACAAATCATCTGTTTTCTTTTTTATTTTATAATGAAGCACAACCATAGACTGTAAATATGAATGGACATAGCTAACATGCTAGCCGCCCCACTCCAAGTCGGAAGTGATCATGAGCAGGCTTCCGGTCCCATTGGCTCCAGTTTACTTTACGTTGAAAATTTGTTACCCCTCTCTTGGTCTTAAAATGTTCATATTCACCCATTCTACATGATCCTGGTATTTTTATTTCACTATTGTGTCTGTAAATCAGGATATGAACATTAATAACAAACAAATCAGGTGCCATCTTTCCCCGAGGTTGCTCCCATTAGCATTAGCAACAAATTTGATTGACAGTATTGCTAAGCGCCCGCTCGCTGCTAAACCACCAGTGTGAATAGGAAGAGATGTTACTTTGAACGGCACTGGAACTGGTGACGATTTAGGTGGTTAGACGTTCAAGTCAAGGCATTTTTAAAACATTATGTGTGCACTAACTGACGGTGCTAGCATCGTGATATAGCCCAAAGCTACTGTTAGCATTCTTGGATATTTATGCAGATTTGAGCTGTTGGACCACTTCTCCGTGTCTGTCTATCTATATTTGGCACAATATAACTCCTCAAATCTTGTAGGTGCAGAGCATTGGAGACAGAGCATCTCTTTACGTTAAAATGAATGAATTAGCTTGAAGCTTCCAACCTTCAACCTCATCATTGGCCAGTCTAGAATCTCTGTGTTATTTATGCAGAGGCATATCAGTCTGGTCACCACTCCTTCCATCGCCAAACACAATCGTGCAATCAGATCTGTTCAGGAGCTCATTGGTCTCTTTTCATTTACAACAAAATGACATCTCTCTCACCTCAGATTAACAGTTTAGTTCTTTGCTCATTGATTCTGCAGCAATCCACAGTGTGCTTCAGGATTTTTTCTGTATTTTTTCCTCATAAGCAGCCATATTTGCTGTGATGCAGATGAACCATACCTGTCCCTGATTGGCTAATCCACCTGTCAATCATGCCCATCCAAACTCGAGGAGATTAGATAGGCCAGACTCACATCGTCGTAAAATATCGAAGAACTGTTTTTAATGGATTCCAGGCAACAATACCTCAGATGCTGACTCATCTGTCCCGATTTATCCAAATAAACAACACGAAATGATGTTGGTTTTTATTCTCTCCATCAATCCATGTCTTGTTTACCAGACTTCATGTGGCGTATTAGACCACAACCTTCTTCTAATCCTCCTTAACCCCATCACTCTGGTCTGTCCTCCTAGTGGTACAGAACATCCCGAACAACAGACACATGGACTTAGCCAACGTTTGTGCTTTTCTAAACAATTTACCATTTACGATCTCACACACTGTTTGGATCAAGCCTCATTTAAAGCAAAGCTTATACCATAGTTTTGAATAGGAAACAGCAGGCATCGGTCGGTCTGGCGTGTTTAAATGGCGGTACTGTTACGAAGGGAAATACTATGACAATAACACAAACACTATACATATGGTTTCTATGTTCTCTATTACATAAACAGTTACGAGAAATATGCTACAGACTATACACTGCGGTGGTGAGATCCCATCCAGAAAATGTTGAGTAATATGGAATTTAAAAAAGAATCACTGGGGGAAAATGGTAAGAGATATTTTATTGCTCCAAATGGTTATGTTTGAATTTTTTATAGGCATAAACTAAACAGAACCATTTCGGTGTTCAGTATTCTATATAGTCTTGGGAAATGCCATTTGAAAGAACAGGACTGGAGGTCTAATGGATACAGACACACAGGTATAATATGGTTCGGCTTCAGGTAAAAGTGATTTTAGTTTGAGTAGTCTGTGGCAGATGTGGCTCAGGGTTACCATAGTGATTCTTATCATTTCTGTTTCATTTTTTCTTATTTGAGGTAAGTGTCCACCCTCCTTAAATGTGCGTACATTGTTTCGAAACGTACCGACCATTCCACCCACATCGTCCACCCTCGGACTGAAAGATCTGCCACCCGCTTGGTGTCCATGGAGATGTTACTGTTTTGCCTTGAATAATCCACGATATAGCATTAAAAGTGTATCCTCCTAGACAAGCTGTAGGTTAGATCTGTGGAGAAGCGAGATCTGTTTGTTTTTTTCAGTATTTTTTTTTTGCAATAAAAACTCTTGCAATTGAATAAATCATAAATAAGTCCATATGACACAGGGGTGCCCAAACTTTTTCTTCCGAGGGCTTGAAAAATATTCCACACGGAAGGCCAGTCATCAATACAATGGATAATTCAGATGGGTGCATTTAACATAGTTTTGACTTCATACTTTGAATAAGGCTTGAAATATTAATATTAGGTCTGTATGACAATGCAATGTGATGTTATATAGGTTATATTGGTAGGAATACTCAAATTTGCCGTAAAAGTAATGATTATGATCAATTGGGCCAGTTCAATTGAGGCCTTCAGTTGAACTGGCCATAGTTTGGACACCCCTGATATAACACTTCTCACATCCAATGAGCTTTACAGTGCATCATTCATTCACTTCACACTAAGCTAGTAGCCACAGCTGCCCCTGACTGACGGAAGCGTGGCTGCCAATCTGCATGCAAAGTATCTTGCCTAAGGACACAGCAACAAAACTTGGTCGGAGCGGTAATCGACTGTCTGACCTTTGGTTTGGGGGAACACTGAGCCACTGTCGTGTATTGTCTCTCGTGTTGTGTACCCCCCCCCCCACACACATACTCGCACACACAAACATACTACACCTTTAACTTTCTTAATGTAAACAGCTACACTTACTTTTTTTTTTTACCGACATTTCTCAATGTAAACAACCACTATGTATTACCACAAGCTTGATAGAGACATGCTCCAGTGAAACATCCCTTCTCTCCTCCTCCTCTTCTCCTCCTCCTCCTCCTCTCATCTTCCTCCCTGCCCCCCGCTGAGGCCCACAATGGCAGACTGGCAGCTCTGATATCACGCTCTCTTTATCTCCACAGCGCTAAACCCCATTCACTGACACCATGTGGGAATAGAGGGAGAGAGAATACTATATTTATTTATTTATCCAGGAATGATGTGTGCGTTGTGTGTGTGTGCATGCGTGTGCGTGCATGTGTGAGTGTGTGGGCGCGTTTTTGGAAGTGTGGGGAATGAAAATATAATCGGCTGCAGTTGTATCATTGGGGATTAGCCAGTGATCTAATGCTAGTACGTTGTTAGCCCTTTATTAAGATGGATAGTCATGTATGTGTGTGTATATGCGTGTGTGGTAGAGAGAGAGGGATTACAGGAAGGAAAGCAGGATGCAAAAGTTGGAGTTTTTCATGTATTTGTAATAATAGAGGATATAGTGCTGATATGAGACAATGGCGAAGATCCCAGCGGTTTTGTGTTAGCGCTAAAACTAATATGTGAAGGATGGAGGAGCGAGTTTGCCTATGTAAAATGCTGACTTTTTCAAAATGACAAATTATTGAAATCAGATTTCAGTGGTGGAAAGTAACAAGGTAAAAAAGTTTTTTAAAGTATTGCACATAAACATAAGTTGTATCTGTACATTTTAAAGTGGAGGCTTTGGATTTTCTACTCCACTATATTTTTGAACAACACTGAAAAGTAAAAGTACTTTTTTCTTATAGTTTAAGACCTGCTGAATTAAGAGATTGATTCAGTCACTTGCACAAAAATCAGAACAATCCCTTATCAAAATCACTACATTTACATTTAGATCTAAACATTTATGTCTCTCGGCTGGCCTGGGAACGCCTTAGGGTCCCACCGGAGGAGCTGGAGGACGTGTCTGGGGTGGGGGAAGTCTGGGAGTCCCATGACCCAGCCCTGGATAAGCGGAAGAAAATGGATGGATGGATTAAACATTTGTCAAAGATACTTACTTTTAACTCTTAAAGTACATTTCTAAACTGGTATTTTAGTACTTTTACTTACGGTACAAGTACTAAAATCTCCATATGATAAAATTAACCTTTTATAAATGAAATGCACAGTGAATCCTGAACATTTACATAAGTAACAAAAAACTCGTTGAGCTACTGGTGTGGAAATTCTCCTCGGGATTTCATCAAAGTTTAATGGAACACGTTGTAAAAGCTCTAACCACTAACAGAACACAGCCAGAGTGGAACGGCTTTGGTGATGGTTTTGTAACCTATAGCGACTTAACATCCAATGAAAATCTAACTTTATTTTTTTATAGCAAACTAGTCGAAAAAGTACTTTGATGCTTAAACATACACATGTACCAGCCCCATGCAGGAAGTGCACTGGTACCATCTGGGTCTAGGTTTATATTTGTGCCAGACTGAAGTCCTTATTATAGCCTGTACTTCTCAGGAATATGCTTATGAAGAACAAAAAAAAAGCTCTATGCAACTGTTCTGTTAACTTCTTGTCCCCATGGCGATGCTATTGCATTGCCTAGGATGTTCCACAGTATGTTAATAAACTCCATGGAGACAATTAGATAGGTGACAGAACGCCTTACCAGAATAGTTACATGTTGTACTTTTACACTGCACCCCTCAATATAATAAAGGTCCCATATTACACAAAATTAACTCTTGTGAGTTTTAAGCTGTGTTATAATGCTGTTACCTCCTCAAAACATACCCGAGTTGTGTTTTGTTTCATTCACACTTGTTTGAGTAAACTTTGCCTATAGGCCTGTCTGCATTTCTAAAGCTCAAAATGCTCTGTTCCTCCTTCTGATGTCATGTAGTGATAGTTTTCAAGTTAACAGCTACCTTTTACCCTTTAGTTCAGCAGAGATTGGCAAATCCAGAGCTGAAATCATCCAAATGATTCTAGTGAAGGTGCATGGAGTTTAAAAACACAGTATTACCACATGACATAACAAGGTGGAACAGAGTGTTTTCTGTTTGAGCGAAGAACTCAGGCTAATTATGCAGGGCTTGTGTGGAAGTGTGTGAATGAAACAAAACACAACTCCGGGTATGTTTTTTACTACTGTGAAAAGTAGCAGGTTAGCTCCCACAGATGAATGCTGTCGCTGTGTTCTTGGACAAGACACTTGACTCACCTCACCCCCATTGTCCGCACACACTGGTGAATGTGTGTGTGAATGGGTGAGTGGTTCCTTAATGTTGAGTGCCCTGAAGGTGAAAAAGAGCTATGTAAAAATGTGACCATTTACTTACAGCTCACAATATGTTTTTATCACGTTCTAATGCAACTGCACAAAGTATCAATTTCTTTGGAAGGGCATCTGACATAAAAAATAACACATATTCCACATATACCAAAAGCAGATACTTTTGGTTCTGTTATATGTCAGGTCTAACTGTTACTTTAGCTTGTCATCGTTCAATTTGATTATTCATTGGAACTGCAGTATAATTCAAAACATCATACCCACGACCATACAGACATGTGCTTTGAATTCTATCTTTTCCATTTCCCCACAATATGAAATACAATATCAAAAGCGGGTTGGAGTATTGGCTGTACGATAACCCAAGAGCCTGGTATGTGAAGTTATCGACTTAGGAGACTGGTGGCTGCCTTTGTGTTCACTATAATGACAAGGTGAAGGGTGCTACTCTTGGTGGTTTGAATCCCGATCTCGACATAAACATCATTGGTTGAGTGGTTAGAAACACTGACCCACAGGTTGGCAGTTCGATTCCAGCTCCCTCAGATGAATGCTGTCGTAGAGACTCTTAACTCACCTTTCCCCCAGTGTCTGCGTGAACGGGAAGTGGTTCCTTGATGTAAAGCGCTTTTGTGACCGTATTGTAATAGCATAGTAAATTCTCCAAGAGGCTGGTATTTAAAACAGCATTATCCCGCTCTAGGATACCCCCACACCTGCCCTCTGTCTAGTCCCATATCGCCCGTGCTGACAGCTTATGGGATACAGGCCCTGTCTTTGAAAGGGAGCAGGGACTGTGGTCTGGATGGCTGAATCGGACTCAGTTCAAACGCACTGCTCTTCGGTCACGGTGCAATGTCAGACTACTCCTCTTCTCTGATTATATCTTAGTTTGAAAGTATTATAATGCTTTTTTTTTTTGCTTTTTTTGAACTTTTACCACATAGTTATGAAAAACCTATAGCTGGAGCTGCAATTAGCAGATCATCCCATCTCATCCCAGATTATCAGATCATCCCATCAAATGTCAAGCCAATTACTCCAGAAACCAAGCTTTATTTCGAGCGCAGCAGCAGGACCATTAGCCTCCTCCGTCTCCTCCTCTTCACCATCGTCTGACATAGATTATCCGTTCAATAAACAGCAAGTCAAAATGTTGGACACTTATATGCGTTGTTAAGCTTAAAATAATACTACATTACATTAACATTATTACATTAACACATCAAATTTGTGACACTCTGGCTGGCAGTGGCTGGAGGTATTTGCTGTAGAATAAATTGTAATAGCGGCCCTAGAGTGTTATAGTTCACCTTCTCATTTACCCTCTCGAAGTTGTATTTAGCGTGATTCATCCATGTTTGAGTCATCTTTATACTCCTGCATTCAAGATGTCGTTGCTTTGATCTACCCCTAGTTTTCACTGCCACCAATATTCGCCCACTGCTTTCCTTTTTCAACTTTATTTTCTTAATTGGTGATAGCCAGAGGATTTGGCCGCATCGCGTAGTAATTTTGGTACAAATGAGAAAAAAATCTGCTGCTTGCTAGTGTGATCTGCAGCTATCCAAAGGAGGGGCCAACATGATGCAGGACTCCGTACTGTAAAGGGGCAGACGGGAATCGGCTCCCATTGAGTCTTTAATTTTCCAACGCAGAAGCCAGCGGACTTGTTTCTTTCAAGTCATTTTAGATCAGTAATGGAATTTAAAATGTCTTGTGATAGTATCCATTCCAGTCAAACCTAGCTTTGGTTCCATTGTAGGGAGTATTATACTGATGACAAAGGTCAAGACTGAGCTAAGTATAGTATACCGTTTCCCTGGTTGCATATACTTTTCACCCTGCTCTCAGATACCCCCTCTTGCTCCATCCCTCCGCCCCATCTCCTCACTGTCCCATATCGCTGGTGTTGACAGCTTATGGACTTTGAAGGTGAAGCAGACACTATGGTTTGGATGGTAGAATCGCACGTACAGTTCTTCGGTCATGGTGCAAGGTCAGGCTGTCCCTGTCTGTCGGTCGTCACCTCTCATTCATCTCATACATTATAGATGGGTTATAGAGGGCTGCCTGTCCTCAATGTGTCTCTGGGGGGACAGCATGGACAAATGGGGGTATAGTACAGCTAGAGAGTGGGTCAAATCGTATGCTTCTAACATGGCGTAATATAATATGCAGTAAAGATGTAGTCCCTGGTTTAGTCCTAGTTTAGTCTCGTCCTACTTTAGTCCTGGTTTAGTCCTGGTCTAGTTGTGGTCTAGTCCTAGTATAGTCCTGGTTTAGTACCTGGTTTAGTCCTAGTTTGATCTTGTCCTACTTTAGTCCTGGTTTAGCATCTGATTTAGTCCTGGTCTAGTCGTGGTCGCGTCCTAGTATAGTCCTGGTTTAGTACCTGGTTTAGTCTTAGTTTAGTCTTGTCCTACTTTAGTCCTGTTTTGGTACCTGGTTTAGTCCTGGTTTAGCATCTGGTTTAGTCCTGATTCAGTCCTGGTTTAGTCCTGATCTAGTCGTGGTCTTGTCCTAGTGTAGTCCTTCTTTAGTACCTGGTTGAGTACCTGGCTGAGTCCTGGTTTAGTGCCCGGTTTAGTCCTGGTTTAGCACCTGGATTAGTACTGGTTTAATCCTGGTCTAGTCCTGGTCTAGTACTTGTTTAGT
Source organism: Periophthalmus modestus (assembly GCA_019594935.1). NCBI lineage: Eukaryota > Metazoa > Chordata > Actinopteri > Gobiiformes > Gobiidae > Periophthalmus > Periophthalmus modestus. Next base: position 10,573,571 of record JAIEZT010000054.1, read on the forward strand.
CCTGGTTTAGTCCTGGTTTAATCCTGATATACTCCTAGTTTAATACTGGTTTACTACCTGGTTTAGTCCTGGTCTAGTCCTGCTTTAGCCCTGGCCTATTTATTACTAATTAATTTGGCATTAAAGTATGTTAAGTAAAAGTATGTTAAGTATGGCATGAATTTACCCAACTTGCATTTACCTTGAACAGTATGTATTCTTACTATGAACTCCTCTCCACAGATCTGATTGGTCTGGTGGTGTCATTCTCTTTTCTCAATAGAGATGGATAAGTTTACTGCCTTTAAATAGGTATTCTGTTTTAGTCCAAGTTAAATGTTCTTCCTAACTGTTTCTTCTTTTTTATTTTAAAATGGAGACAGTAATAATACAGTTTTCTTTCTGATTGAGGGACAGTGCACTCCGTAAAGGTATTTCCCTGCTAAAAGTTGGCATTTTGATTGTTGTTACTGTAATAGCATGGAGCCAATGTATTCTTGGGCAAGACACAGCCACCAGTAAAAACTAGTGATGCCATAGTTGCCATAGATCTTTTAATACTGCACTTTAGCTTATATGTCGTATGCTAGTTGGCAGTTCTATCTTCCATATGTTTAACTGTATAGCTGCTACTTCTGGTGTCAAATCTTTTTTTCTCCCTCCAAAAATTCCTACTCTGTTTATTTAAAATGTGATATATTCAAGTTACACGTTGGTTTATTTTCACTTAAAGCTTATATTTGGATAACTTGTCATTCCAGTGCAGTTGTTTTAATTACATACAGTAGACGCATTCTCACATAACACTCTGAGCTTTGGTGAGATCATGGGAAGGTTGTGCTGTCAAGGAAAGTGCAAGGACTCAAACATGCGCCGTGACCTTTAGGGGGCGTACTACATATCGACTTTACATATCGACATTATTTGGGCTGTCATCACTATGGGATATCGTCACGTCAATGTCAGTTTACGTATGGAAATCTTTTACTCAATTTCAGTGTTGCGGTCACGTAGATCTGGGGTGTCAGTTGCACACCTGGGAATTTAAAAGTGTTTTGAAGGATAATATTTAATACGATAAAAGTGTAATGGAGTTTTGAATGAATTTTTGTTTGTCATTGAGGTATTAACGCAGTACAAGCCAGTGTCTTAACCTGCATATCAAAGACGCATACAAGTTTTTCTCATTCTCAGTATATGGACAAGCCTCATGTGAAAGTTCCAGAATTCACTGACTGAGCTGCAGAGGCTGCACTAGCACAGATTCGTGATTCCCTGCAGGAGCTGGGGTTTAGGTAGTAACAATTTAGATCAGAGAGAGGTCTTTTAGATTTTAACCAACTGGATTTCACCACTGAATCTGGCAACCCAAATGACAGACTCATGTGAGGCTCATTCTGCTTTCTGATTTTTTTTTTTTTAGTAAAATCAATATTTGATTTGAACATCGTCTACCTCATATCTGGGGACACAGCTATTTCTAGGGTATTGAAATTTTGTCAAAATCTTACAAACAGTTCTTTTTAAAAAATCTTATATTGTTACTTGAAAACATTTTACATTTATCCTTGTAAGATGTAAAACTTATTTTGAATGTGTGCTTCAAAAAAAAAAAAAATATATATATACACATAGTGTTGTTGAATGATTTCACACACAAAAAAAGTCCCTGACATCCATAAACATCCCACTTAACCTTCTTTCTCCTCCTCTTTGCAGATTCTTCGGGCCAGGTCACCTCTTCTCCCCTGGGCTCTCCCACGTCTCACAGAGGGATGCACCCATCCCTGCTCAGCCCGACCTCCATGGGGCCCTCGGGATCCTTGCACTCTCCCATCAGCACCCTGAGTTCTCCCATGAACGGCCTGGCGTCGCCCTTCTCTGTCATCAGTTCACCCATGGGACCCCACTCAATGACCTCCCCCGGCATGGGCTACGGACCGAGTGTCAGCCCCCAGGTAAGGACCAACAAAAGAAAAAAGGGATTCTGCTTTTGACATCTAAACTGGAGACTAATGCAGGATTATTGGGTGAATAGACAAAAAGATACAATGAAGGAAGAAAATATTTGTTCAGGAAACCATCTCAGTTGGATCGGTTAAGCACATAGACTGTGTAAAGAAGTTGACTAAGTGAGTGTGACATCACCCATAGCGTTCGGTTCCAGCAAAGTGAAGCTCATTGAGGCAAATTTGGGGCTGAGTTCCATATTTGGAATTCCAACCACAGATATCATAGCAACAAAAGAGCCAATCAGGAACAAGGCTGGTAACGCCCCTTCCCACCCGCACTATTGATTTGGCTGTCAATCACACCTGTCGCTAATACTAGCAGGTAGCGTTTGTTATTAATGTTCATATATTTATTTAGGGACACAATAGTGAAATAAAAAAACACCTGAGTCATGTAGAGCAGATTCATTTCAAGACCAAAATGACAAGCCTGACAGCAGTAGTTACAGAGAGAGGAGTGACAGTTTTTCAATAGAAAGTGAATTGGAGCCAAAATTGACGGAGCGATCCCTGTTCAGAAAAGTCCAAAAATAACTTTACATTGCTTTAATTAAGTAGCATAGCAGGAGGGTATCTATCTCCTTAATGTTCCAAATATGTTCCAAAGTATGTTCTTAATCATGCAGGCGATGTGCCAGCTCCAGAAATGTACATACTGTGATTTAACAATACAATAGTGTTTTTTTCACTGAGAACAAAAAAATTGAAAAAAAAACAAAAAACAGAACAAAAAAACCTTCTCCTTGAGATGTGATTGATTGAGAGTCAAAGGTAGCAGGTTGTGATTGGCTAACAGTGACAGACAGGTGACAGGAGGTGCAAACAAGGAGTATGTGGTGAAATTGTATGTCATTGGATTGAATGTATCGACACATAGTTGTTTTTTATGTTTTTTTCAAATTTGGCAAAATGAACCAAAATATAAATGTATTGATATGGCTATGACATTATTTTATTCTTTTACACTGCGCAGTTTTATCTTTATGCCAGTTGTAATCTTTATAATCCCATAGTATAATATCTGTAGTTTACATGTTGTTAACACGCTGCACCTGATTTTTACCGACTTAAAAACATGAAAAACACGATTAGTTCGTTTTAAACAGTTTGCAACGGTCCAAAGTTATTCCTCACTTACCTCATGTATACCGAACATCCTAATTACTCCCAGCGATGAGTTTATGAACACTTTCCACAACTTTAACAGGCCAGAACAAAGGTTTGCTGTTATAGTAAAGCTAACAACAACTACCATGCTAACAGTGCACATCCTGCTTCATGGACCAGGATGCCGACTGCATGCCGCGGACTTATTTTGACCTCGAGAGCTTCGTATTGCGTATGTCTGTACCAGGGCAAGACAAATGTTGCTGAAATATATGGGAAAAAATCGGGTACATAGCCTTCAAGTCAATATGCATTTTTGAGAGAAACCTTTGCTAACAGTCTACTCTGCTGCTAACACCATTGCCAGTTGTCAGGGGCTGATTTTCATTGTACTGAATTGGCTAGTCACTTGTAGGTTCATCTTTTGCTTGTTGGTCATTAAAGTCCCAGAACTTTCAGGGGTTGCATAATCACCTGACTGACAAAAAGACAAGTTTGCTTGAATATTACACATTTTTGAAACAAAAAAAAGTTTTTATAATGACCTCAACTTTGAAAGATTGTTATTCAGAATCACAATCGGAGCAAGGTTTGGAGTTTAATTAGATAAAAAAAAGTCTTTAAAATGTGCAAAAACAACTAGTTAATGTAATAATGGTTATTTCTCACTTACCGTCTGCATTCTGAACATCCTAATTATTCACCGTGATGAGTTTATAAGCACTTTTCACAACATCCAGAGACCAGTGTGGGGTTTAGTCATGACGGTAAAGCGAACAACAACTCAAGTCTTTTCATTCATTGACTTATTTTATCCACTGCATTTGTCCCATCCCTCCATGATACTTGGGCGATATGTCAAAAATATATGACAGAGATCGACTAATATGTTTTTTTTCATAGACGATGCCAATACTGATTGTTTGGAATACTTGTACGAAACTATAAGAGAACTGTGTAGTCACGTTTTGTGCAGCTATCTCTCTGTATTTAAGTGTTCATATGAAGTTCTATCTCTAGTATCTGGGGACCTATCTCCAGATCTTTTTTAGATCTGGAGATAGGTCCAGTTTACCTATTGTACATGATTCAGGTTGATGGGGTAAACCAGAACCACTTCCTCTCCCCTACTGTCTCGTTACTGTCTTTTCTCTGCCACCATTTCATTGCTGTATAAAACTCGCTACGACTGAGAACATCAAAGCTCGGAGTGACCTAGATTCCCCGTGTGAAAGCAGCCGATCTGAAACGTGTCCCATGTACAGTACAGTACAGCAACTGCTTTTTTTTTTTCTGCTAACTCACAATAGTTCTACAGTCAAACACCAACACGCCCATCGCTGCTCCTCTGTCCCGCGTGGAGAGGATTAAAGTCATATTAGAGAACGGATATAGAAATCAGCAATAATAATTGTAAGGTTTTTGTATTTTATGAGGTTTGAGAGGTAGCAGTTTACAAATATTGGTGGTTAATCCATGTTTATAAGCCTGTCACGATAATTACTATATCGACTTATTGTTCAGTACATGATAGATTGAACAATAGTTTTTGGGGGTCAGTATTTATCAAGGGTGCTTTTTCTTTCTATCAATGAGGAAGTTTTTGTTATATTTTTTATTTTTTTTTATTTATTTAGAATATTTTTAGCCATAATCTTGCTATAGAGTTATTGTGCCCATGGAATATTGTAATTTCAATATTATCGTTTATCGTCTATATTTTTTTCCATGTCCGAATTTCATGTTTAATCCTGAAATTATTTGGGATTGGGAGGCAAATGCACGGTTTGCAATGTTGGGTTATAATACATATCTGATTCAACTCAACTCAATTTTATTTATATAGCACATTTAAAAAACTTTAGCTGACCAAAGGGCTTCACGTACGCGATACATAGGAAAAGAACCATCCAAGTACTAACCAGGCCCAGTACTGCTTAGGTTTGGAGATGCGTTTTGAATTATTGTCATTCTAATCGGCTTGTAGTGTCTTGCATAAGGACACAACAACATGCACTAGACTAGAGCCACTGCTGCTCCTCCGCTGCATCTGTATTCCCAGCAGTCTCCCATCCAAGTACTAACCAGGCCCAACCCTGCTTAGCTTTGGAGATGTGTTCTGAATTCTTGTCATTCTAACCAATGGGAGTACTGCTGTTTTTGCAATGAAATAGTTTTGCGTACAAGCTCTGTTTTTAGTTGTTTTCCAAAATTCAGGAATTCCAATATTTTTTCTTCAAAACATCTCATCTGTACAGTTATATATTGACATATCTCCGCCATACCACCGCCTGCACCAGAAGAGCATTCACAAACAGCCTGTGTAACTTTCAATTTCCTTTAGCTCTGTAGCTGCAGTAGTTTTACAAGGCCAACATTACAGGTTTAATGTCACTGTATAAGCACAAAGGCGCGCTCAATTAACTTTTACACCAACCACTAACAAGCAGTACGCAGGGCTATGGGAGAGAGAGCTTCATGCTGGAATAGTCAAGGTGCCGAGAACAAAAAAAAAAAAAAAATAGCTTTCAAAAATCCATAGACATATTTTTGAAAATAATTATTCAAAGTTAGTATTTTTTTATAAATTTTTTCTCTTTTTTTTTTGTTCAACAGTCGCTAGCAAGCATGTACAATGACGCTCGGGAGTTGTGTGGGAGGGAGCGAGAGAGCTGCTGAAGTACTCAAGGTGTCAAGAACAGCAGGCACAACAAAACTAAATCTAAACCCCAGTGTCTCAAAACAGTACCACCAAATTGAAAATGGCTTCTGGATGGCAGCTCAAACGTCTTATGCATGCATTAATTTATGTATTTATTTACTATGATGACCACAGTGAAAGAGAAACCCACTTCCATGGACTTAACCAGGACTGAACCGAGACTAAACCCAAAGCCAGACCTTCCTATGCTACACAGTTGCCTTGAAAGAATAAGAGATAATACAATGGGCATAACACAAGCCAATTAGAACAAGGTGAAATGCAGTAGAGAAAAGGAAAAATCTCTATAATACCCAAAATATTTAGGGAAAGACCCGCAGACCCTCCTTTTTAATAGTCTGACATTACTTCTAGTGTATTTGTAGCACTAAAGTAGCAAGGTTCCCAAAGACAAATATTGCTTAGGGAGCCTGTAAGGTTAAATCTGGCTCTGACTAAATAAGGACTGAACCAGGACCAAACCAGGACTGAATCATCTTACACTAAATTATCTTAAGGAAACACAGGGAGAACATACTCCTCACCAAATGACCCCACACAACCCGGGGATCAAACCACAAAAGATTCTCCAACTACGAAGTATTCTAACCTAATAACTTTGTCCGGAATTCATTGTCAATCTGTAACACGCTGTCTACTCCTGGTAATTGTCAATGAGATTCTTTTAAAGTTGAAACAATGCTTTGTAACCACCTCTTAGTTCAAATTCACACAGATGACAAGGCGATGAAAGCACTAGGCATGTCCAACAATGGTTCCATTCTCACTCCATTCTTGTCTCTCTCCAAAACCAAACCACATGTAAAGAAGCACTTTTATCAACAGCCAAGTCCTGCATCCCATAATTTCACTTCACCCTTACGTCGCCCGGAGACCAGACACATCTGCTTAGTGTGCGGTGTCTTTCCCATTGTATTCAGGAAGAGAGGAAGTTTTGGGAATGGTCAGTCTTAACTTATTGTGACAACTTTAAATGGGCTTTATTGAAAAATACATGCTCTTTTAACCATGTTATAATGTTGTCTCTCTAAAAATACTTAAAAGAACAAAACACATGGTTGGGCTTGGAGAAGAGCCTCCTACTACTTGTCTCCTTGGAAATCTTGTTGCTTGGGCTGTATGGCATAAAACTCTTTTAAATAGCATGCGACCTCTGCTGGAAAACTATTTTGCTTTCTTAGAACAGGGGTGTCTAAACTTTTCACATTAAGGGCCACATATACAAACACAGACAAAGCTGAGGGCCGATTGAGGGCCATAGACTGGTCACCAATACAGTGAATACTTCAAATCTGCATTATTATTACAACTTAGACTGAACCACTAGACCTTTATTCATGCTTACATTCTCAATGGGACACATTAAATATTTGATATGGAGTTGTTAAAGTAGATTTTCAGAAATGTACAGTAAAAAAGTACTGTTTAAGGTAATATGGGCCAATTCACCTGGAAGCTTGAGGGCCGCATTTGGCCCCCGGGCATGCCTGTCTTAGAAGAATTAAAATTACATGTACATATTTTTTTCCATGGATATAGCATAAATGTGTCCAGAAAAGGTTCAACAAGCCTCTACAATACACTGCTTGGCCAAAAAAAAAGTTGCCATTGGATTTAACTAAGCAAAATAGGTACGAGGCTCCTTCAGTTGGTCAGGTCTAGTTTCAGCAACTGTCTGTGCTCAAAGAATGAGGTCAGCTGACTACCTGAATATACTGAATGACCAGGCTATTCCATCAATGGATTTTTTCTTCCCTGATGGCACGGGCATATTCCAAGATGACAATGCCAGGATTCATCAGGCTCAAATTGTGAAAGAGTGGTCCAGGGAGCATGAGACATCATTTTCACACATGGATTGTCCACCACAGAGTCCAGACCTTAACCCCATTGAGAATCTTTGGGATGTGCTGGAGAAGCTTTGTGCAGCGTCAGACTCGACCATCATCAATGCAAGATCTTGGTGAAAAATTAATGCAACACTGAATGGAAATGGAAATAAATCTTGTGACACTGCAGAAGCTTATCGAAACAATGCCACAGCGAATGTGTGCCGTGGTCAAAGCTAAAGGCGGTTCAACGAAATATTAGAGTGTGAGACCTTTTTTTTTTTGGTGGTGACTTTTTTTTGGCCAGGCAGTGCATAAGATATAGAGGCTTTAAAAAGTAGTCTTTGTTATGTTTTACTGTATTGGCTTTCCTGGTTGTCTGGTGCACGGGTCACCGATAGGCTATAGTATGTCTATAAGGGTTGGTTTGAAGAAGAGAATTGGTTTGTGGTTGAAATAAAGTTTAATGAGGAGCATGTCTGGATCTGAGACAGACCAGCTGGGACTGATCAGGTCCACTTATGGAAGATGTTTGGTACTTTGAACAATGGTTGGTTTTGACCGCGGGAAATGTAGTGTAGCTAGACTTCTTTAGACTACATGGATGAGATGGTTTAAGATCAGTTTCCCAATGTGTCTCTATAGCTTCAGTCAAAATATAATAAAAACACTTTGTAATTGGATGCAAACAGTACACAGTTGGTCTCATTTTGACCCTAAGCTGACAAATTTTGCTCAACTATGTGTAAAAAAAATTGCCACTTTAAGCAAGCGTGCACACAAGCCACAAACCGTGTAAATGCCGTATTGTTTTTATCCTGGACATAAAAAGGTATGTAACATTTACGAGCTACTCCAACATGCTCTTTATAAGTTATAAATGAGCACAGGGCCTTGTGTCATGGTCTCCTGCTTATGTCATGGAGTCACTAGGAGACTGTAACACAACACTACAGTACATACAGTGAAAGTGGAAGTGAGTATGTGTAGGTATATAACATGGTTTGGGTTTTGATGGGTTTTGGATATGGGCAGTTGAGATTCTAATCCTTTTGCACAAAAATATATAGTGAAATATTGTGATAGTAACATATTTTTAACAATAATTTTGCCTTGAGTGTTCATTTTTTTTTTTACCTGGTATTGCAGTGTCCACCACGACAGCTGTTTGCCCACCACATGCAGTCTGGTTAGTTTGCCATCACCGTTCTTTTTTGCTTTTGTTTTGTTGTTTTTTTCTTGTTTAAACTGTTATCGGTTGGTGTGCTTAAATTTGGCTTTATAAAAATGTTTGCTTTACTGACTTCATAAAATTATAATATATATTTTTAAGAATTGAAGTGCATTTTGATTGAATGCTTTGCTTTTTCTTGGCTTTGTAATGCTTTTTCAAAACAGTTTCATGTCATTGTATATTCAAGTTTGTTTTTATTTCTTTTTTTTTCACAGCAAACTAAAAAAAAATGCAATTATTCACACACCAATAATTTTAAGAAACAGTTCATAGTACCCTGTTTGGTTTGAATTCTTAAAGGGCCTATGTTACACTATTTTCTGATCTATTTTACAATGTTGTTTCCTCATCAAAAACATGCCTGGAATTGTGTTTTGTTTCATTCACACATGTTTAACACACAAACCCTGTATATTTAAGCTAAGTCCTTCTCCCAAACAGAAAACACCTTGTTCCACCTTGTGATGTCATGTGCTCCATTGTGTTTTACATACATCTTGACTTTACTAGAATCATTTGGATGATTTCAGCTCTGGAATAACTTCTCTATGGAACAAAAGCTAAAAAATAGCTGTTAACATGAAAACTACTGCTTCATCATGTCACACGGTGGAACAGAGCATTGTTTTGTATGTTTTTGATGCTGTAACAACATTCTAATATGGCTTAAAGCTTACAAGAAACCATTTTGTGTAATACAGGACTTGTAAGTTCTCAGATTGTAATTTTTTTTCCCTTTTAGTTAAAGTATGAACCTAACCCTGCCTCTTCTGTAACGTTAGTGGAATGTCACTTTCATCCTGAGCATGACATCACCGTATAGAGCAGTCTAATAGTAGCCTATGGAGCAGTCTAATGTCTGGACAAAGGGGCAGTGTCCGCGTCCCCCCGAGGACACTTAGGTCCCGGGACGTCAATCATCCCCTCAGATGGACAGGGTTTTTTAGCCTCAGCTTGTCTCCAGGTAGCAATTAGCACAGACCTCTCTCTCACCCCTCCCCTTTTCCTGTGCCGTGGTCCAGGAAGTGTGACTAATGTGTGGAATTCATTTAGCAGGGCTTTTAAAAGAATGGACCCTTCATTGTTTATTTTCTTTTTTCTTTAATATACCTCTACTAAATGTACCGAGTAATATGTTTGCTGCTATTTGCAACAATTTCATAATTTGCATTGAAGTTTTTTCATCCACATTCATTCTTGTAGCCACAGCTGAAATTGCGTCGACAGAGAGAAGTGAAGCTGCCAATCTTAGCCATCGGCCCCTCCGACCACCAACAATCGTTTAATCACACGTCAGATTCATACATAGGTGAGGGGGTAAAGTGTCTTGCCCACTGACATAATAAGAGAATGTAATTGTAGGAGCTGGGATTGAACTGACATTTGGGTAGGTGGGGGACACTTTAACCACTAAACTATGAAGTCCCCTTGCTTTTAGCCTCAGAATTCACTCACTTTTAATTCCACATGGATTGTTGCATCGCGGGTAGAAATGTGGAGGTCTCCTTTTCTGTTTTAAAGCCTGCATATGTCAAATTTTATGATTCTCTCATGTTTACTTTACTAATTTGGTGGGATACTATCTATTGTAAATATATATATTATTGTTTTACACCAATCAGGAAGCAGTTTGTAAAGTTGAAAAAAATATGTTGAAAATTACAGGAAGTAGAGAGTTCTAAACCATTGATGGCAACACATAATTTTCTCAAAATAAAGGTATTTTACTATATTTTTAATTGTTAAATAATCATTTCTGTGTGCATTTGAGGGGGGTTTGGTTATGGTTTCTAAGTAACAGCTGTGAAATTATTTAGTGCAGTGTCAGAAAGTAAAATTTGAAATTTGAAAGAAAGTGAAATTTTGTCTTCTTCTTAAATAAAATGACCTTAACTGTGTTTTGGTAAAATTAGTAGATTAACCTGTCATGCAGTTTAGGTGAATTAATCACTGCCAAACTCATTCTGAGCATTTCTGATTTCAAATTGTGTTTATTACAACTGCATGCTTGTGTCACGTAAAAATATACATATACATACCACATTTGCAGGCACACGCAGCCCTGTACAAAGTTGCAGCTAAGGAGCGAGGTGGAAGGAACAACATTAGTTTAGGGTTTCAAAGATCAGCCTTCTAAAGTAGGCCCTGGCGCTATGGCTCGAATGCCTCAGGGGTAACAATTATTTTAGAGCCCTGAGTTTTGTCCTCCAGGCAGTAGTGTGATGTGACATAGTTTTCACACCACGGTACAGACAAGCAGGCGGGCAACGGGGACTATTCAAGTGTGGGAGTGCAAGACAAGGCGCCCTAGGTCTTTAAAACATTAAGTATAAGCTCATTTTGGCACCTGGTTGAAATCTTTATCATAAAATATGGTCTGATAAAACTATACAAATACACCAAATGAACAAAACTGTGTTGTAGTGGTTGGCATTCTGCCTCCCCGTTCAGCTCCTTGCATAAACATCACTGGTGTCATTCAGTGGTCAGATCAGAAAACACAGAGGAGAGCTTCCTGCAGTACCACTTAATGGCATTGCAAGGTGGAACAGTGTTTTCAGTTTGAGGGAAGAACATATCTGTGTTAAACATATCTGAATGAAACAAAACGCAACTCCAGGTGTGTTTTTGATGAGGATACATTATAACATAGATCAAAAAATTGCGTAATACAGGCCCTTTAAAGGAAACATCAGAGATCTGATTATAGAACTGGAATGGTATTGCTTAGGGACAATATTTGGTTCCTTAGATACAATGTCAAGACTAATAGCAAACAACACTTGGAAAGTACATCATGTTTTTGTACTCCTCAGTAAATTTGCTACATGAAATAAAGTAATGCTTTATTACTGGAACTTTTTATTTTAATTCAAAGCCCATTTTTTCAGCACATTACTAAGGTCCCCATCCAGCAACTTGCATAAAACCTATTGATAGAGTGGTCAGATCAGTATGCGTGAGTGGTTGCTTGATGTAAAGCGGTTTTAGTACGTTGAAGGTAGAAAAATTGCTATGTGAATGTGACCATTTAAACGTCCTAGGTTTGATTCCCATGCCAGGTGAGGTCTTTCTGTGTCGAGTTTGTGTGGGTGCCTGAGTCGGTGTTGTCTATGTACTTCAGTCTCCCCCATCAACCTAAAGCATGCAAAATATACCCTTCAGCAGTGTTACTGAGTAATCTAGCTCAAGAGATGGGTTCTTGACAGGCTGTCCCATTGACAGTGAAGGATAGGTCAAATGGAGAGTACATTGAGCCTGTCTATTCTAGATGAACAGTGAACTAGCAAAATTAAAATCAGTCTACCAACCTAGCTATCCAGTTATCCACCTAGATTCATAGGGTTGTCATTTCAAGGAATTCTTTTTATTGCTATGGATCATACCAGATCACATCTGTAATTGCCAGATCATATCAGTTCTATCATATCAGTTCATGTAATGTATTTAGAAACAAAGCAATATAATTACTCTCTTTACAAACATGAGAAGCTTAATTAATTGTTAAGTTATTAGCCAATACGCCAAAGATTAAGAATTTCACAACCGTAACACACTGTTCAGTTTGTAAATGAATTATTAACTATCGAAAACTACAAATCTTGCACTAATGGGTTAACTTTGGCAAATGGAAGTGACTGGAAGATATATGTTCTCTTATTTGAAAGTCAATTTGTATCATTACCTCATCAAAATTAACGCATATGGCCTTTTTATTACATCACTCGTGCAGTGGTCTTTAATTGGTGACCTCCATGTCTTGCTCAAGGGCATTGCCGCTTATGGTGCGAACGCTCGGCTATCCATCAAAACATGAATGATTCACAGTGTCAAATGGATTTCATAATTATGCAGTCACTATTGTCTGGTCTGAGACAAAGAGAAAATGAAGCAATGAATCAAAAAAAAAAAAAAAATCTTGCCATATGGAAATGTAATTGGAATTTCAATGGAAAAGTCATAATGTGTATTATGGTTTATGTGGCAGAAGTAGCTGTCGAAATCATCTTTGCTCAAGGTGAATCAATACATTTGCACGACCCTGTCTTCTTTTCAATTCTCTGTCTCACAATTTTGGAAGATTTATTGCTATTGTGGTCCTTAGCAGCTATTATTTGACTTGTAGATCATATTTAGTTGACATTTTGCAGAGCTTTGTGAAAATCTGTAGAAACAGAACAAATGTTACTATAATTTTGATGAAGATGACAAAAAAAAATTACTATGTAATATTTTTTGCCATTTACCAAATTTTTTTTTTTTTTTTTTTTTTTTTTTGGGGACAATACTTCCTGTGTTTATTTTCTACTTGCAGTTCAAAAATGTATAATGTGTTGTAAATGGGTGAAAGAAGAACAGACCTAAACCGGTGCCCTGTGGCACACCTTTGCCATCCTTGTCTTGTTTGCATTAATTTGACTAAAACTTAACCACACCAGGAACAGTTTGTTTTCTATTCAGTGGTCTGTATCTTTTAATGTTAAGATAAATATTGTTATTATATATTTTATGCTTTTATTGAAAATTATTTTGTTACGGATTTAAGCTGCATGCACAACAAATTATCTGTAACATTTGTTTTTTATGAAGCTGAAAACCACTAAAACATATTATATTAAATAAGTTTTTGAAATGCACAAGCTTTAGGTAAATTGCATTATACCATGGTCAGTGAGAATTCGAAGGCTAACTGCTGTGCATTATTTCTGTATTTTAGTAGTCACATTCTGGGGGTATATTTGACATCAGATTATTAAACAGGGGGTATTATACAAAATTGACTTTCTGGAGCCTTCTACCATATTGTAAAATTGTGCCCATACCAAACGTGCCTGAAGAGGTTGTGTATGTCATCCATGCATCTTTGAGTAATCTTGTGATCTAAATATATTATGTATTAACAATAAATACCTTGTAACAGTGCGTTTTTAATTATTATTATTATTATTATTATTATTATTATTATTATTATTATTATTATTATTATTATTATTATTATTACCAACTATACCCCAGTTTGTCCAAAAACGGCATTGACAATTATTACAGTAACAATACGTATCCCAATATGCCATATCAAAACCAGATTCATAATGCCCAAAGACATGTAGCCAACCCCTCTGTCCCATTCCCCATTCACCACTCGAGACCCCATGCTCTTCATGCCTCTTACCATCTTAATGCCCCTTTTCAATTCCACAAAAGTTCCTGTCAAAATACACACACAAAAATGCACGGAGCACCAGCGGATTCATTTTATCTGTAGAGCCGCAGCATGTGGCGAGGGTGGCGTGCTCCGAGCTGTCTGCTGCAATGTCTACTGCCTGCTAGACCCTATCCACCGGGAGAAGAAGGAAGACTTGTATTAGGGTTGATGGGAGGAAATGATTTCGCTATAAGAAGTGCTTAGAAGGAGTTAGCGCTGCTTAGTAAGTTGTCACGAAAGGTTTTCACTGAAGTGGAATGGTTCATTAATAATTTTTAACAAGGAAGAGAAGAGAGAGATGAATAGGGAATAGGCTTTGTATATAGACTTGCATTGTGCCATGCGAATAAAATGGGAAGTGTTATAGCGTCTATGCAAAGCGTCTATGCAAAGTGGTAGCTTTAGAGTTAAAGCAGACTTAACATGCCAAAATGACTTTATAGAGCTTTTAACCATGTTTTAGTTAAAGTTTCCCCTCACCATTTACACTCTCAAAGTTGTATTTAGAGTGATTCCTGCATATTTGAGGAATCCCACTTCTATCTACTTTCATTCTCCAATTAAATTTTCTTAATTGTTGACACTCATACGATTTGGCAGTGTCACGTAGTTGTCTTGGTACAAATGAAAAAAATGCTCAGTAGCATGCTAGCACGATCTGGAGCTATCCATCCGAAGTTAGGCATTTTCAACGCTCCAAATTATTCAAATGTTTCTAGTGAAGATGAATGGAATTTAAAAACACAGAGGAGAAGCACACAGCCTAAATATGCAGGGTTTGTGTGTCAAACGTGTGAATGAAACAAAACACAACTTCAGGTATGTGATTTATGTATGTTTCCATTCAGATTCAAAGCACCGTTGCTCCAAAAATCCTGCTTTCTCCTACCCCCCATACACGCCCACTGCTTTGTCAGGGATTCAGCAGCAGAGCACAGACATTTTCATTCAAAAATATGTTCTGAAACTGAAAAAAGGCATTATTATTGATGATTATAGAACTGGTGTTGCTTAGAGCTACATGAAATAAAATAATCCTTCCTTCTTGAACTTTTTTTTTTTTTTAATCCCAGTTAACAATTCTGTCCCCTACCGCTGTATTCATCCAGAACACATTGAGACCATGTGTTCCTTCATTCTCATTCCCAGTGTAACTTTCCCCCAACAGTTTATCCACAAATAGCATTCATGTCCGATATGCATGCCTTGGCTTGTGTTGTGTTGATTTGTGCACTTGTATGTGTGAAAACAGGTGTCTTTCACAGGCGGCCATATTGATTCCATAGGCCCTGTGACTGTGAGCGTTCCCCGTAGAGTATTATCACCTCGTGCTCTGAAATCCTATCCCGCTGAAGGGTATGCTTCCACTGAGGGGTGTAAGGGGCAGTGGGCTCAAGTGCTGGATATCTTGATTTTTGGAGGGAAAGCATTGTTATAGTACACTTTAAAAAGCATATGCTATGCAAAATTGCTTTTTTGAGCAGTTAAATTATTTCCCCCTCATCAAAAACATACCTGGAGTTGTATTTTGTTTAATTTAAGGTTCTTTCATTAATCCATTAATGCAAAGTTTTCTTCTCTGAGCACTCAAAATTTGCTCCATTTGCATTTTGCCCAAATTGTTGCGCCACGGGTAAAAATATAGATGGCTGACTACTAAATACAGTTTTAAGCCCATAATCTGTCTCATTCATTTGATTAGCCTAGTATAGTGTCAAAGTGTCAAAGTATTTTCGCCAAATGTAGATTTTAAGGTAGCAAATGCGAAATACGTACCCAAAAGTGACCATGTTTTAAGGGAATTAAAGCTACAATTGATAATATGTGTTCTTATATATATAGTGTAGGTTATATAGGTGGGATCTGACCCTCAAAGTCTAAAATTGTTCTCATTTAAGTCACTGAACTCACTTTACTTGCTTTTTATTTGTATTCTATCCATATTCTCTATTGTACATAACCATACTCATAGCCACTTATTGCACATAATAGTATTATAGCTTGGCATTCCTACTTTTTTGCACTTCTGATGTCTATACCCTTTACTTCCTCAAATGTTCCAATCTATGCCATCCAAACCCTTACATAACACTGAGTAATTTAGGAAAGGTGGAGGAGATAAGTTTATTTGTTGAGGGAAGTGAGTGTGTTCGCAGGGGTCAGGGGTGAAAGGTCACAGGGTTATCTGGGGGGTGACACCGTGACCCTGTCCACACCTCCTCAGGCCCGGCTGTGAAGTGTCGTCTGCTGTCAGCGAGAGATGGATGCCCGGCCCACCTCACATGAGCGGGTCATGGGGGGTCAGAGGGGGTCCAGGCTGGTGACTTACTCAACCCAGACAACTCAGCTGTCAGGGTGGGACGACTGACCAGGAGCAGTGCTAGTGGTATTAGTTGTAGTAGTAGTAGTAGCAGTAGTAGTTTATTCAGTTGTTTGCAGCAATCCCATTCATTCAAAAATAGAAGTATGGAGTCTCGCTGCTAAAGTCGATTTCTGTAAAATGTTCAATCTTCATGTCCACCAACAAGTCAACACAGCACCAATTCTCTGGGAGGCTTGAAAACTGCATTGTAGTCCGTGTAGAACTTATTTGCTGAAATGGGCAACTGGAATTATCTTCGTGGCGCCTGTGGCAACTTCCTGAATAAGGCAAAAAGCAAAGTAAAAAAGCTGTTCAGTGTGGTAAATGGTCACATTTTACATAGCTCTTTTCCATCTCCAAGGCACTCAAAGCTTTACATCAAGGAACCACTCACCTATTCACAAACACATTCATACACCACTGTACACAGACACTGGGGGCGAACGTGTTAAGTGTCTTGCCCAAGGACATAATGACAGCATTCATCTGTGGTAGCTGGAATCGCTCCGCCAACCTGGGTGTAAGTGGATCAGACCACTCAACTGAGCTACCGTCGCCTGATAACTGTAAAGGGCATAGGAAATCAATGTAGCTAAGCAGCGAGGTGGAAGGAGTATTACTATATCTAAGTACTATATTCTAAATAAATAATCAGAAAAAATGAACTGGCTTGTAGTGGTTCATTTTAAAGGCACAGTCACACACTGCTGTCACACTGCTTAGACAGACCGATTTGTTACACACAGATGCTTTAATGCGGAAGGCTTCATAAATCATTGTTCAAACGGCCACTGTGCAAGGTGCAACAGCAAATTACATGATTTTAAGCTACTTGTAATGTGCATATCGATCACGTAAATAAATAAATTAAAGTAAATTAACTTATATTAAACATTACCAGAAACAGTGATTTCATGATAGTAGTAAAGACAATTTGCTTATTTGAGTTTTTGTGCAATGCATAAATGATAGATTTCATTTTGGGGGAAATAGTAGCTCAGTTGGTAGTTTGTCCACTGATCCGAAGGTTGGCGGTTCAAATCCCGCTCTCGATATAAACATCATTGGTTAAGCGGTCAGATCTCACCACCTCAGACTGGTGGTGAGATACTAGCTCCTACATATGAATGCTGTTGTTGTGTCCTTGGGCAAGACACTTAACCCATCTCAGTGTCTGTGTACACTGGTGTATGAATATGTGTGAATGGGTGAGTGGTTACTTCATGTAAAGTGCTTTGAGTGCCTTGAAGGTGGAAAAACGCTATGGAAAAAAAGTGACTATTAACCATTTTAGATTTTCAACGCTCTTCACAAAAAAACGCATTACTGGTATGGTGAGTCCATGCACTGATTGTTTTACCTGTCCCAATGCTCATTTTTAACAACTACACCAACTTTCTCCAAGCCATTTACCAATTTCCCGGACACCCTCCCCAAAAAAACATAATAGTAAAATAAAAAACAACTTTCTTTCCCTGCTCAATCCGAACACCCCCTCTCCAAAACAATAGCCTGTTCAGCTCTGCATCTCCTGTAACCTATTAGCATTCAAACTCTGCTGTGGAGGGAGAGATGGTCCCAGGAGTGAGAAGAGGAGAAAAGAACGAAAGAATGAAAGAACAGACAGGAAAAACTGAAGACAACAGAGACCTTATGCTTAAGACTGGCTTAGCTCATAACGACACATCAAACGCACCTCTCGTCTGCACACAACCCTCCCGTGGAAGCCTTCACTTCAAGGGCACCTTTTTAGACAAAGTTATCTTTCCGAGTGTGCATACGGAGAACAAATAACATCCGTGCCGTGAGTTTGTATTATGCAGCAGTGGCACAACAGCAGTACAGCATGTCCGTAGCCAGGAATAGAGCGCGCCAGGCTTAGCACTAGCATGGTGCTTATATACAGATCTCTGTGTGTACCTCTTCTGTTGTGGTGAGTTGAATTAGAATAGAGGTAATAAAGTGTGATGGAGATGTTTTTAAGGTTAGTTAATGTTGGAGAAATTGGACTATTCGACGAGAAATTATGGAGAGTTTATCAGCTAATTCTTTCCCAGGAGATGTTTCCATAGAGATGTTCCACAGTTTGGCAGTTTGGCTTTATTTTTTCATTTTTTATCTCTGAAAAAGTACATTCTTACTTGCCTGGCATCCAGAATACACACTTCTTCAATACTTTACGAAGATGACAGTCTGGAAATCGGTGAATATAGCTGTTTTCAAAATGCCGTGGTTGACAGGTGGATTAGCCAATCAGGGACTCACACAGTCTGTCAGTATCGGGCGAAAAAAAGCAGGAAAAAAAATTGATGGCTGGAAAACATCGCGTATTTCTGCAGAATAAATGAGCAAATCTGAAGTGAAGTAAATTTGATTTTACTTGTAAATGGTAGCTAGGTGACCAGCTCCTTCTTTTAAGATGCGTCACTGAAAAAATGCAAATCTGATTTCTATAACTCCATCCTCAGACCCAAAACAGAGAACAATAGCAGGGTCGTTAAGGATTGAATGAAGTAGTTTCAGCTGAAACTGGAGACAATAGATACATGTTTACAGTTTCAGTGTGTAGTTTTGCCCCTCCCTTCAGATAGATATAAAGCAGTGTCCACCAGTAATCTGACCAGAACTGAAGAAGCGGCTTGGATGAGCAGCGAAACGTCTTCTCTCGTACAATTATTTGTCAAGTTGACAGATTGAAACTTTGTCTTTTGCTGCAAATCTGATTGGACAATCACGTTTAGTCTGGCTTGAGATGCAAAGGAGTACAAAAAATACAGAGAAATATCATTCTTGATTTACTTGAGTGGGCTCACCTCTCCACAAGTCTGAGCTGTAATATGGCTTGGTGGTGTCATGTGCTTAGGTAAATCTAATGCCATACCGTGGGACATTGCTGGTGCTCTACCTATTTGTACCGTAGTCAAAAACAGATTAATTTTAAACTGTTAGCAGAGGTCCAAACCATGTCTTATAGTACTTTTTAATCTGCTGTTCCTATAATTCTATTTCTTTAGCATGAAACCTCCAATACAAGGCAATAACATCTCCATGGTGACAAGCAGGTGCTTTACCACCACCAGAGAAGTTGCATATCGTGCTCTTTCACTTAGTCTGCACGAGCATTGTGGGAACTTAAGAACAAACATTGCAAAACATTTGATTGACCGAGCCCCTAACTGATATTTGGAACCGATACCAGTATTAGTTTTGGCATCTTTGTTGTTAAGTTGAGTCTAATCTTGTAGGGTTTAGTCTAATTTTAGGCTAGTTCTATTTTAGACCTGATATAGACCTGGCTTAGATCTGGTGGTACGCTGAAAGCCAAAGCTCAAGTACTTAGTTTGAAAATCTTCAGGCTCATGCGTTAATCTTACTTACTAACTTCAAACTCGCTAGCACCCATATAGCCCCCCATACCATCTCACAACACGTCCATCCCGCCATCTGGAGCTAAAGCGCTATAGCTATCTCTGTACATTGACCTCACTCTAATATTAGCGCCACCAGTATCCAAGCTTTCTCTGTGAGCCATTAATTTATCATGACGCTGCGTTTGATTACCAGTTCGCTCCAACCAGGACCCGCTGGGGGGTTGGGAGTGGGGGGGCTGAGGGCCTCCTAATCACTTCTATCAGCCGTGTGGAGAATGTGACACCCGTGGGCGAATGTGGGCCCCCTGCTGTGCTGTGTACGTCCTTCACTGCTCGTTACATAAGCGCATGAGAGCGGCACGCATGTTGTGTGAGAGGGTGGGCTCTACCGTATACTGTAAAAGGGGGATCTTGAACTATCTTTGGTATAAGTTTTTTTTCTGATTAATATGTTTCTAATTGAATATTTTAAACATGTGTCACCACGCAGGACCACCCTGATTACATTCAGGTGTTACTGATTGCAAACTTCTACCTGTTGGGGTGGAGTTTGAAGACACCTGTTCATGTTGGGCCAATCACACTGTCCTTATACCTCCAGACCCTGCCCTTCCTCTCTCCTCAATCGCTTCTTAAGTCACCCAGGTCCTGCCCAGTTTAACAGCTCGAATTGAAATATAGTTGTGAGTGGAGTTTAGGTGTATAGTCCCACCTTATTTCTTACCTTATTCCACCCTGCCCGTTTTTGCCTCAAAATGCTACAAAACCAGGCTTCTTTGTGGCGGCACTTACGGTTAAGCAGGATTCCCATTAATTTTCATGGAGGATTTGAGAAATGTTTTGCCAAAATATGACATAAAGTAGGTGCATTTGTGTAAAATGTTCAAATCCATAAACAAGTCAACACTGGACTGATTCTCTGGAGACTTTAAAACTTTTTTTGTAGAACTTTTTTTTGCATTTGCTGTCAAGATTGGCTGCCCCATGCAAAATAATACAACCCCACTCACAGGAACTTACGAAATAAGGTGAATAAACCCACCACCCTCCTGAAGGTCCGTGGTTCAAATCGCGCTATGGCGAGTGTATACTGTGTCCTTGGGGAAGACATTACACCCATGAAGGTAGTGTGTAAGTGAGTGATTGGCAGACTAGCTTTAGTGTATTCTAGGGCAAATGTGGCAACAGAAAAACCTTAGCATCACAGAGGTGGGGTGAATTGATAGTGTAGACCAGGGGTGTCCAAACTTTTACCACATATACAAACACAGACAAAGCTGAGGGCCGATTGAGGGCCATAGACTGGTCGCCAATACAGTGAATACTTCAAATCTGCATTTTTATTACAAGTTAGACTGAACCACTGGACCTTTATTCATGTATACGTCCTCAGTGGGACACATTACATATTTGATATAGGTTTGTTAAAGTAGATTTTCAGAAAGGTACAGTGAAGAGTACTGTTCAAGGTAATATGGGCCAATTCACCTGGAAGCTTGAGGGCCAAGAAAAATTGGTCTTAGGGCCACATTTGGCCCCGGGCCACAGTTTTGGCATGCCTGCTGTAGACTAAAGAGCAATGCAGGATGGAGAAATATTTAAAATGTTATTATATCCACCCTGATTGGCAGGTCATTTTGTCATTTTTGTCATCTGAAAATACTTAATCTTCAAATTATAAATTATAAATTATGTCAAATAGGCCTGCCAATATCACTAGGCACTAAACATCTCAAAAATACTCAAATCAAGTTTAATAGTGAGGTAGTTTTGTTTCAAATATTGCATCATAGTCTGCTTTGATTGATTGCATTCCCAATTTGTCCTGAGGTTGAAGCTGTAAGCCTGCACCAATAGCCTCCCGATGACATAATGCTGGAGGAGTGGAGGGGTTTCCCAGGACAATATGGCTTAGTCCAGCTGGCATAGCCCGGCCACAGCTCACACGTGGCCTGTTTTTTTAGACGGGAGGTCTATAGTTAGTAATCTCAACAGCTTTCTCCATATTTCTTGTATCTAACAAGTATGTGTCAATGTTTTGTTCATTTTACACTAGAACCAAATTTGTGAAAAAATTGCACGTTTTCCTAATATGGAGAGTATCTTGCGAAACTACTGTAAATGGTAAATCTTCTAGGCACCACTCACCCATTCATACACACATTCATACGCCAGTGTGTACTGGGGACGAGGTGGGTTGTGTCTTGCCCAAGGACACAACAACAACATTCATTTTGACACCAGCCTGTGGTTCAGTGGATCTGACCACTCAACCAATGATGTTTATGTTGAGAGTGAAATTTGAACCGACAACCTTCTGATCAGTGGATAAACACTACTGTCGCCCTGTTTGCTACACATACAAAGTTCCCCAAGGCTTTATATTATTGCTCTAAAGTTAAACTTTGTTTTTCATGCCAACAGAGATCAAAATTAGTTTGATGTGGTGTAGGACTGATGATGGGCAATACCAGTGATTTTTTTTTGTTTCAATCTGATACCAATTAAGTCTGTTTTCCCAATGTCAATTAGATAATGATGTGTTTTGGATAAAAGAAAATTAAAGCTCCACTGCAATATAATTTACTGCTGAATAGAGGAGCTGTATGTTGCCTCACTTACTGGAGTGCAACAACTACAAAGAGTATTTCCTGTGTAATTGCAACTAATTTAAGTCGTGCAAGGAAAGAAAAATAAGTACTAATTTGATTTTTTAAATATTTTGTATATTTTATAGTAATTATATTGATGTATGATGTATGAAGTTCATGGCCTATTATTTTGATACAAAATACAATTTCGAGAGGGGAGATGCAGATATACTGGGGTCCAAGCAGCTCTTAGGGTCAAAATAAAACCACCGTGTGCTGTCTGCATCTTATTCTGAAACGTTATATCATCCAAGAAACAGGAACTAATGCCCGTGCGCTGTTAGCATGCTGGTTTAATAAGTGAATACGTTTGGACCACTACAAACTGTTTAAAATGAGGGTTTCAGACATTTTTAAGACAAGATCGTCAATATTTGCACCTGATTTTTCGAGCCAAACGCCACCTTAGCTTCTCAGCCCTCAAATTAGCACGCTAACGCCACCCCCGACCCTCCATTCTCCGAGCCCCCCCACACTGCCTCACCCCACCCCGCTGTGCCGCCGTAGGGAGCCCTGTTGGTGCAGATTAAGTTGCATGAAGCTCTGAAAATAGACGGTGAGCAGTAGCAGGTTTACTCCGTCAGACAGGCGCATACACAGGGGCGCTTGATTGAGACCTCGCAGGCTGAAGGAGACAGTTAGAGGTTAGCATAGCGCCACGGGCAAAGAAGGACGACTCTGACCCTGCGTTTAAAGGAGAGAGGTAAGAGAGAGAGGAGGGGGTGGGGGTGTGCACGTGAGGGGTGTGTGCATGGGGTTAAGGAGTGGAGGGGAGGAAGCGTTTTGGGGGATAGACAGTTTTGAGTCCAGCTGCAGTTGTTATTATTATCATTATGTATTTATTTATTGTCTGTATAATTTAGGTTCACTGGGTCTGAACATACTTTTTTTTATGTGCATCGTGTATGTGCATATAGATGATATTTGAGGTGCTGTTATTCCAAAGAAACACCATTTCCACGGAAACACACAGGTGCATACCATCCTTAGGCCAAACAAGAGTCAGGTTTATGGAGATGCAAGCCCAATCACATTAAGGGTGCATGTTTTTCATTGCAATAAACATAACCAAAATGTATGTATTTTATTGGCTGAAAAGTTACATACTGCGGCTTTAAGTCTGTCTTTATAGTTTATTTTTTTTTTTAATATTGTTTTTATTTTTTTTTTTTATGTATTTTAAATTTGTAAATTCTAATGTATATTCTAATTTATAGATTTTTTTTTTTTTTTTTTACACTGAAATGCTGACATTTTCATTGACCTTGTTATTATATTTAATACTTATTTATTTATTGCCTTACTATATTATTCTAAGGCTGTTGCTTGGATCTTTTTCATACTTTGGGACAAACTAAGATTTTCAAATGCTTTCTTGTCTTTGCAGACTACTTGTGCATGAGTTCATTTTTTTTTTTTTTTTATTTATAAGCAAAAAAAAAACAAAAAACACACAGATTGTTCTTTTTGGCCGACAAAAATCCTCTATGTGAATAAAAACAAACAAGTGCTCTGGGATTCAGTGAGTCAAGGGAATCTTCTGGCGAGAGCTTTAAATCTATGAGATCAATACACAGCGCATGTTTAAACAGCTACATGTAAATAAAGCCCGAGTGTGTGTCAGGAGATAGAGCGCATTATTGAGTGTTTCGTGTCAGCTGCTCAAGTGCTAATGCCACAGCCGCTAACAACTAAACTCAATACAGACAAAACAAGTTTTATGCATTCCAGTATATACAGCACTGTCCATAAAAAAATGTAAGAATGAAACAGTGGTTGTGTAGTTTGTATTAATACTGACTTATATATACAGTATATACATTATTTATTCAACTCTCCAATGCTCGAATCTTAAAGCAAATAAATGGGCACAGGATTTTTTTTAATATATTTTTGAAGAAAGTGCCTATTAGCATGCTAGTTGTTTTTAGCGTAACTGTTACTGGCAGCAAAACTCTGAGAACTGCGGCCTCTGATCAAACTCTATCAAAACAAATATAGATGCTGATGAGGGAAAAAAGGGGAAAACGTATCACGAGGGACAAAAAATATCACGGATTAATGTGATTTTGTTAAATGATGATCGGTGATGAATGAGGTCTTTTGTTTAACATGCGTCACTGCAATAAACTAATCTGAGTGGATGGTTGTGTTTTAAAGGGCCCGTATTACGCTATTTTTTGATTGTGTTATAATGTTGTTTCCTCATCGCAAACATACCTGGAGTTGTGTTTTGTTTCATTCGCACATGTTTAACACACGAAATTACATATTTAGACTGAGTTCTTCTCTCAAACAGAAAACACTCTGTTCCACCTTGTGATGTCATGTGGTAATACAGGAAGTGTTCCTGTGTGTTTTTAAACTCCATACACCTTCACTAGAATCATTTGGACAATGTCAGCTCTGGAATTGGTAAATATGTATTACATAAGCAGCTCTTGAGGTCAAAATAAGTCCACTGTGTACCATCTGTGTAATCAGGATGTGCATATTAGCTTGCTAGTTGTTTTTTTTAGCATGGCCTTGACAGCAAAACTTTGAGAACTGCGGCGTCTGAAAGTAGTGAAAATTGCTCATAAACTCATTGCGGTGGATAGTGAACTAAAGGTCAAAGGTAGCTGAAAATTATCCCTTCGTGACATCACAAGGTGGAGCAGAGAATTATCAGTTTTGGTGATGTTGACAGCCTAATAACACAGGATTATTCTGATGTGTGTGAATGAAACAAAACACAACTCCAAGTATGTTTTTGAGGAGAAAACAACATTATAACATGCCTTAAAGCTCAGTTTTCTGTAATATAGGACCTTTAAGCCTGGCTCAAGGCGTGATGGAGAATGTGGTGGCCAGATTGATATCCCTCTGTACGAAACATTGATATAGTATTTCAGTTGGTTTGTCTGCTGATCTGAAGGTTGGCGGTTCGAATCTGGCTCTCGACATAAGCATCATTGGTTGAGCAGTCAGATCCACTGATCCACAGGTTGGCAGTGCAGTTTCAACAAGGGCAAGACACTTGACCCCACCCCTCGCCCACAGTGTGTATGAATGTGTGTGTGCAACTGGGTGAGTGGGTCCTTGATGTAAAGAGATCGAGCAGAGGAGACAGAGGGGGAGGAGACGGAGAGAGAAGAGACAGGGAAGAACAGCTAGTGAGGATGGAGGATATATTCGTTCCAGTATTGGTACTGGTTCTATCAGAGGGGTTTCCCAGAGAGAGAGAGAGATGACGCAAAAGAGAGAGAAAGAGCGGCAAAGAAAGCAAAAGAAAGAGATAAAGAAAGCATAGAGAGAGGTGAAGAAAGCAAAGAAAGAGATGAAGAAAGAGAGAGAGATGCGAATAAAGCAAAGAGAGAGATGAAGAAAGAAGAGAGAGAGGCAAAGAAAGCAAAGAGAGAGATGAAGAAAGCAGAGAGAGAGGCAAAGAAAGCAAAGAGAGAGATGAAGAAAGCAGAGAGAGAGGTGAAGAAAGCAGAGAGAGAGAGAGGAGGAAGCAAATAGAGAGAGAGAGGAGAAGAGAGAGAAAGAGAGAGTTAGAGGCATAAAGAAAGCAAAGAGAGAGAGGGGAAGAAAGCAAAGAGAGACAGAAAACAAAGAGAGAGATGAAGAAAGCAAATAGAGAGAGAGGTGAAGAAAGCAAAGGGAGAGTTAGAGAAGCAGAAAGCAAATAGAGAGAGAGAAACGAAGAAAGCAAAGAGAGAGAGAGAAAGAGAGAGAGGTGAAGAAAGCAAAGAGAGGCATGAAGAAAGCAAAAAGAGAGAGAAAGAAAGCAGAGAGAGAAAGAGACAGATAAAGAAAGCAAAGAGAGAGAGGTAAAGAATGCAAAGAGAGAGTGAGGTGAAGAAAGCAAAGACAGAGAGAAAGAGAGCGATAAAGAAAGCAAAGAGAGAAAGAGAGGTGAAGAAAGCAAAGAGAGAGAAAGAGAAATAAAGAAAGCAAAGTGATAAAGAAAGCAGAGAGAGAGAGAGGTGAAGAAAGCAAAGATAGAGAGAAGGAGAGAGATATAGAAAGCAATGAGAGAGAGAGAGAGGACAGAGATCATGTGTGTGTGACTTCTGTGCTCAGGGATCTCCTAATGCTGCCTGTCAGGTTGGTCCAAACACAGCTGAGCTCCTTTTCAGAACTAGAACAAGACTCTTCTGTTGTCTGAGCTCATGACATCAACTTACTCCAACCGTATTATACTATGGCCTAAATGAAGCTACAAAACAGTGATGAAATATACCGCTTTTTCATTTTTTACCTAAAGGAGGCACTGTGTAGATTTTTTGGTTGGGTCTATCACCTACTTGTCTCATGAAAATGTTATTATTTGCCTGGAATGTTCCACAGTATGGCTTTTATTTGGTTACAGGAAATACTTTGTTTACTGACAAAAGTACTCGTTATCGGAAAGTTAGGCTGTATTCCATTGTCCATGCTATTCCTTAGTTAGGGCATTATTTAGAAGCGCCCAAATGTCCAGTTAGCGGAAAAGGTTGTGCACTCAAAATTTCCCACAATGCACCTTGAAAAGTACTGTCCAGTCAATATAGACCACAGTTCATTGCAGGATTATGCAATGCACTGATTATGAATAAAACACTCCTAAATGAACCGTTTCTGTGTTGCTTGTGTTAGCCGCTTATCTTAGCTTGAGTTGTTAAAAAAAGAGCGATAATTTTCCCATTTCAGACAAAACGCAAATAATCCATCTTGACAAAAACTTGTATGGTTAATCACCTGACCAAATTCATTTTAAGGTGCTCCATGTAAGCCTTTCTGGAGACCCATAACCTGCTTATCTCCATGTAAATGTTCCACAGTATGGGGTTTAATTCATTCAACTTGCATGTCTTCAATTGCAGCACTTTTTATTGCCTTGAAAAAATACATTCTTACTGTGAGTTAGGTGGCCTTTCCACAGATCTGAGCTGTAACTTTGCCCTGGTAGATACATTGATGTCTCCATGGAAACAAGCAGCTCGTGACCTTGCATCAAAAAAGTTACGTGATACACTTTTGAAAATAACTAAAGAATACATTTTGTTGAGTTAAACAAGGCAAAACCAAAATGATTAACAAAATTTAACAAAAAATCATGCAAAACTAAAAACGCTCATCAAAAATTGGTCTAGTTACAACACAATGATACATTCAGGCCCAACCTGAGTCCTTTCTTTTCACAGTCTCCTCTCTCGTCGTCGAGTGCTTTCATGCTTCTATTTTTATTATAGCGGAGATGCTTGCTAATGGTTTGCCTAGCTTGCGTTCCACTCCACATTGTAGACTACATGGTTAATGCTGGATAGTGAGGTCTGGATATTTTGACTGTTTTTTTTTGTTTTATTTTATGGTGCAAGTTGAGATAAGTCTATTGGATGAAATCACGATACAGTGGTTCCTCGCTATATCGCAGTTCATCTTTTGGAGCCTTGCTGTTTTGCAGATTTTTTTTTTTTTTTTGCAATTTTGCATGCTTTTTTTTCAACAGCATATGAACGTGCATTGTGTTCTGCGTCCTGATTGGTTGAGGGACTGTAGACCATTGTCCATCAGTCTCCTCTGTGCCATGTCTCCTGTACAGTACAGCATGCTTTCAGCCAAATTTATATAAATGTTCAATCACAGTGTGACTTTGAAGTGCTGTATGTTTGCAAGTTTTCTCCCTGACAAAACCCACAATGTCGATGAAACGTTCTGCACTGACAAATTTCAGAAACGCTTTGGACTTAAAAGTGTCTCTATGCACGGAGAGGTGGATACCGCTGGAGCAGAGGCACATGAACAACACATTTAAAGTGACCATCGAGGAAAAGGGATATAATATACGAAGCTTTGAACTTTGAGAGGGTTTAAACAAGAGAGAAATGTGAGAAAATGTTAAAGCCTGTCTGAGAAAAGTGTATAAAGTGTGTGGTGAGGCGTTTTACAGCCTTAAAACATATATAATAATTGTAAAAATTAAAACTGACTACTTTGCGGATTTTGCCTATTGCAGGTTATTTTTCAAAGAGGGACCACTGTATTTATCTATGACAACTTAATAACAGAAACTTAGAAAACTGCAGTGCCCAATGGGAGCTGACGTCACAGTAGATGTCATCATAACAAAGAGCCATGAAGTTGTCGGCGTTTCCTACGGATAGCTGCCAATCACGCTAGTAAGCAGCAGATTTTGTTTCATTAGTGCCAAAATGACTATTCAACGCTGCCGAATCCTACGCATATCACAGATTAGAGAATGCAGTAAGTAGGGAGCAGTGGGCGTATGCCGGTGGCGGTGAAAACGAGGGTACACTGCTCAAACATGCACAAATCACCCCAAATACAACTTCGAGAGGGTGAATGAGAAAGGGAAACAACTATAACATGTTAAAAGCTGTGACAAGCGTAGTAGGTCTGCTTTAACCAAACCCCAACCAGTAAACTTCATTACTTCGAATGCCCAATCCCTGCAGAATGTCCCTCCCAACCCAAGATTCTAGCACTAATCTATTACATTTAGCTATTCAGGATCATTTAAACCCTAACCCGAAACATTTTTAACAGCAAAAAACCAGCATGTCGCCAGTTAGCACAATTAGCCTTTAGCCCGCAGCATTTAGCAAAAGGCAAGAAGAGGTCATCGCAAGTTTTATCAAAGCTATTTCTAAAAAGATTGTGGAAATTAGGCTTTGCGATTTATTCTGCTGTTCTGTCGAAATCTGTAAAGTCAGGGACTATTTTTGCTAGTGTAAGAACATTTGGGAGAGAGGGCGTGAATAAAATAGAAGCTGGGGTGGAGTAGACCAGGGTCCCGCTGCGCTAGATTTGGATCTGAGAAGAGGAGGGAGGAGAGCAGAGGTTTTCCCCAAAGATGGCAGATTTAGACATTAATACTACTTCTGCTACTGCTGCTACTGGTGCTACTGCTGCTAATGGTGCTACAAGTGCAGACCATGTTGGTAGCATGGGGAATGTGAAATAAAATTAAAAGTTGGATGTTGTTTTTTAAAGGCTTTTGATTTTGAGATACTTCACTGATTTCAACATTATTTTTTCTCTTTTCTTTTTATTTATTTTTTTTGGACTCCGAGGAACTGTCTTCCTTGTAAAATGTGCTCTAGAAAATAAAGTAGATGAATGGAACAGATGGGGCATTAGGGCAATACTTTTAACACTGATCTGGGTAACTTTTTTGGTGCAGATCCGCCACTTGCTTGTCTCCATGTGAATGCTAGCTTTGCCTGATATGTTTCACAGTATGGCATTAAACAAATAGAAAGGTTGCTGCTTCTTCCAGGCTTTACGAAGAAATTAAGCCATCTTATGAACATTAGAATGAAACAACCATCTTTCATCTTGTTGTGGTCATTATACCAGAACATATCAAGGCACTGGGTGAACATTTCATCAAATAAAGGATCTCTAACGTCATCATAAAATGGACAATACAACAAAAAAATTAGCTTCACTTTCCGCTTCTCCCAACTCACATAAACCACAAAGTCTTTCTTCTTCAGGGACTTGAGAAAACCTCCCAGTTTTTACGGCCAGGGGAAGGATCCCTGTTGCAGCTGTGCCATCAATGATCTTTGATTCTTACCCAAATTTGCTCTGACATAAAATTCAGTCTTATCTTATCTTTTATTTGAATATATGGTTGCAACTTGGGTTTGAATGGAATTTTTAGCCAAGATCCTATTCACCCACTGCTCTTCATAATTGGGCACCAATTTTGCTCTTATTCTGTTGATGCTGCATGGCAAATTGTTATTGAATACATACTGAAGTTGTGCTTCAGCAAAAATAGCCCGTAGCTCTCCTGCTCAGGGTGACTTGGGTTTACTCCACTCAAAGACCTTTTTAGATACTCTATTACCAGGTAGATTAGTAATCCGATTCCACAATCTGACCATATGACACTTTCTTTGGATTAAGCCTTTACTACTCAACATATGCATTCTTACACAGATCTGACCTGTAACTTGGCCTGGTCGTGTCACAGGTTTGTCTCCATGGAGATGTAGAGGTTTAATGCCATACTGTAGGACATTCCACGCAAAAAGGAATAGCATCTCCGTGGTCACAAACAGGTGGAGGGAACCCAACAGAAAAGTAACTTACTGTACATTTATTTGCATGATAATTACAGGACTTATATAACGATTAATCCTCACACTAACCTGGTATGAAGACTGGATTACTAGGAATTTTGTATAACGTAATTGCTGCAAAATGAACTCATCTTTTCTCATCCCAGTATTATGTGGTTTATTATGTTATTGTTAAGTATGTTATAGTGACATTAATGTGCTGTAAAGTCTCTATGGTCAATATATTTATGCAAAAATCAATTAACGCATCGACACATCAAACATTATTGCTTGTGATGTGATGATGTACTGGTCCCAGGGGGAAAAGAGACAATTTTCCCGGCAACGACACAGTTAGCGTCACTACTTTCTGTCCAATTTTATCTCCATGAGGTTTTTGTGGAGTCACACTAAAACGAATACTGTAAATATTTAAAGATAAGACAGTGGACGGGGAGCTGCGGGTGGATATCACTGACAATGTGTTAAAATTACACAAATAAAATGAATACTTCAGCATGTATTGATGTTTGTGTCTCAATACTAACGCTAATGCTGTGTTTGAGGCATAATAATATTAAAACAACATCACAAACTGAAACATTTCACATTTAAAAACGATTGGGTAGTCTTTATTTTGAGTAATTTGAATTTTAATAGGTCGGTATTTTATATTTTACATCTTAAATAAAAGTTAGCATACAGTTTTGAGACAAGGGAGCTAGCTAGCATGTCGCTGTGGACAGAGCCAATTGATTATGTTGTACTTTGCCATGAAATATCCCAAAGGTACATTCATAAAAGTCGAACCTGATCATTTTTTTCAGCGACTAAACCCAAGAACTCAATGTGTTTCAGCAAAAAGCTACATTTTCTCAGCATTCATTTTATCCACACTTCATCTGTTTAAATATGATTGACTTGTAACATGTTGCAGCGGTGGAAGTTTTTAGGTATCTGTACTTTACTTAAGCACATTTTATAGCGGGTACTTTTTACTTTTACTTCACTATGTTTGAGAGCAGTATCTGTACTTTCTACTCCACTATATTTTTAAACTGGACTGAAAAGTAAGAAGTACTTTTCATATGATTTGAGGAGTTATCTTTACCAGGCTCATGGTAAATTCCCGACTAAAGTTTTTGAGTTCAAGCTTCAACTTTGAGCAAACAAAAATAAATACACGAAATGCATATGAAAAATTAATACATTGATTTGTATCGTTAATGCGACCAAAATATGAATCTTTTTTTTTTATTAATATCATAATATTTTACAAATTAACAACACTTGTGTGAAATACTTTTACCCCTACAGTACATTTTTAATACTTAAGTAGATTTTTTCATGTGATACTTTTACTTGAGTAACTTTTTGCCTCTGTATCTGTACTTTTTTTTTTTTTTTTTTTTTTAAACATGTGATTATTAAGATTTTTCATTTCCATTTAACAGCATGAACAAAGAACAAGGACACATGATAATAAAGGTGGTATGAAACAAAAAAAAACTTGTATTAGTAGTTAAAATAAGGATAATAGAAGTAAAATATAAATAAGAGACAATGAGAAAGAGAGGGCCAAAAAATTATTAAATATAAATAAATAAAAAGAACATTGTAGAATATTGTCCATATTTCTCAAAGCTTGTCAAGTTCGTTTTTTGCAGAATAGCTTATCTTTTCCAATAGTATCTGTACTTTCACTTAAGCATGTTGTGTGATCTGAAACCCAGCCCTTACAGTAGTAGTGATCGGTCTGTGTTGTTTGCATGTGCTGATGTTCCAGTTGAATTCGCCCATGAACTCGGTGAGCAGCTCCGAGGACATAAAGCCTCCTCTGGGTCTAAACGGAGTCATGAAGGTCCCGGCCCAACCCTCCAGCACCGCCTTGTCCCTCACCAAACACATCTGTGCCATCTGCGGAGACCGATCATCAGGTACGCCAACGCAACAACTCTACATGCAAAACACTAACTCTAGACATGCATTAGTCAACAAAGTGCTGTGTCTAGTTTCTGTTTTCTTTATTATGCAGTAGCTCAGTTGGTAGCCCGCTCTCGACATAAACATCATTGCTAGAGATGAGATCCTCTGGGTTGGCGGTGCAATTCCAGCTCCTTACTGTCATTGCGTTCTTGGGGAAGACACCATCTCGCCTCCAGTGTCAGCCGCTTTGAGTGCCTTGAATTTCAAATCACCCATCGTCTGCTCTGGATTCGAGGGCTGGAGGCCTTTAGTTGTTTAGTTGATTAATTGATGGTGGTCAAAATCAAAATTTGCGTTAGTTGATTAATCATTTTATTTAGATTATAAGGATTTATATGGGACAGCAGCAGAAGGGACAGATTAATGAGTGAGTTATCAGAAGACCTTTTTATATTTATACATAAAAAGGCAGATGGAACTCAAGTTTAATCTCTAGTCTAGTTTTTACAAGAATTCTTTTTTTTTTTTTTTAACATAAATACTTCTTTTTGCATGAACTCCTGTGCAGGTGTAGTCTTGTGAGTGCACTTTGGGTCAGATACATAGAGCTATGTAACACTGTTTACTTATGACTGCCATTTTGACATGGAATAAAAGCATATGTTGTCATGATTTAAAAATGTCGATTAAAAGACACAGCCTTGATCACCCAGCCATAACACCCATATTACAAACTGGGTCTGCTTTCACTCAAATGCTCCATACATCCTTGTCTGTTAACATAACCACTATAGCCACCTCAAAGATATCACATGCGCGATCTCTGTAACCGTGACATTTCTTCATCCAGGTCTCTTATTTGGACCTGTAAATCATTTTGAAGTATAGACTGAGAGTAATAGAGGATCAAATGCATGTGGGCAGCGCCTCTTACCACATATACTGTAGAAGCCCTTTCAAAATAAGAGACCTCCGTAGACGCGTTTGAGTTGGCACCACTTCACACTGCTGCTGCTGCTCCACGCTGCGGGACATTTCACTGGAAGCACAACAGTCAACAGTGTGTGCAAATCTGGTGCTAAACGCCACCGTCCAGGAGGCTAACCGGGAGCAACTGCCCACCCGAGCCGTTTACTGATCCAACAGTGAAAACGGGAATGCTGTATGGTTCTCATGTGTGTTTGATTATTTTTTTGCTGGTGCTAACAAAGCTTTTTTTTTAAAATTTTGTTTTATTTCCCCCTCTTTCTCTGCATTTCAATAATAATTTGCTGTATATTAAATGTGAAGATTTTAATTTCGCTAACCTTTGAACGTGTACAAAAAGCTACGAGAAGGCAGATGTATAGAGTTAAAAAAAAAATCATGGAGAAGCTTCATAGATTGCTACGAAATGACAAATATCACTGAGGGGCAAGCATTTTGACAGGGGGGTGGTGGAATTAGGTCGATTTAAAAGGTCAACTTTGTATCTTTTCTTGTATCAGATCTGTGGAAAGGGTTACTGTGCCCGCCCATGGTAAGAATGCATGTTAAGTTCAGTGTATGGACAGGCCATGTCTCATATGAAACCCCCAGAATTCACTCACTGAGCTGCCGAGGCTGCACTAGCACTGATTCATGATTGGCTGATGTTTATATAGTGCCGATTCAGATCAGAGGGAGTCCTTTCAAGTTTAAAACCCGCTGGATTTCAGTGTTGAAACTGGCAACCCACATAAACAACTTGGCCATCATGCCCAATGTTTTTGCAACTAAAAATAAATCAGCATTATAATTGTTATCAGTAAAAGCTATATTTGATTTCAACATGTTTATCTTGCATCATTGGACACAGATCCGTCATGTTTAAGAAAATCAACATCTCACATATTGATTTTAATGCCATATTATGGAGATCTTCAGGCAGGGTATTAACATCTGCAGGTGCTTGCCCAGAAAAGTTAGATAGTGCAGCTTAAATGAATCAAAACACAACTATGAGATTAGGGTTAATATTAGGTTTCACAGCTTAAATAATCAGACCGGTCTAGTCCTGACAGAGTGAGGATCCAATGCGCCGGTGCATGTTCGCTGGGTTTTCTGGAGGTGAGAGAAAAAGGCTGTGTCTAAAGCAAACCATCCACAAAACATCACTCATCCCTGGGCATGTCTACCGCACAGCTCCCCATGCCCTGTTGCCATTGTGTGGGTGGTCACCTTCTACTATGTAACCTAATATACTGTAGCAGAGGTATGGGGAGCCAATGCAAGTCAGCACAGGAAGATGGGAAAGAAGATTGCATTAAGTTCACAAAAAGCTCTTCCTGAACAGCTAAGTGCTAAAGGTTTTCAAATTTGCAGATTCTTCTCTTTTTTTTATTCTTTATTTATCAGAGATCTTGTACAAATTCATTAATCTTACCAAAGAAACCATGATTAGTAACAGTTTTGCTACTGCTACTTTCCATCTGCAGTCCCTGGGCAAGTGAACACACATTAAAAATACACATTTTATTACAATTACATTATAATAGTTCACTGTTAACATTAGCCGTTAAATACAATAAGATGTCCCCATGTCCAGTACAGCATGTTTCCTACAGTCCATACCAATATAAAAAAATCATTACGTGCAGGTTTTTTACAGTGAAACAGAACAGTACAAATTAACTGGACTAATGTCGACACATTTGATTATCTAAATGTACTTTTTCAGATTTCTAGTAAAATTATTCAAATGTACAGACAATTTCAGACTGTCTGGAAGCTGATTTCACTGGCTGATGGTTTGAAAGGAAAGCGTAGGCATGTGGAAAACAGAACTACTAGATTTTTTCCCCCCTTTTAATAATAATAATAATGCATTTGAATTTACGTAGTACCTATTAAGACATCCCATTATTCAGTCCCTCCACACTCGATGATGGAAAGCTACAATCATAACCACAGCTGCCCTGGGACGGATTGACAGAAGCAAGGCTGCTAATCTGCACCCCTCTGACCATCATCAACACACTCCACATTGATACTATGTAATGTGGGTGAAGTGTCTTGCCTAAGGACACAGTGACAGTTTTCACTAGATCCGTTTCTGCCCCAGTGTGACACCTGATATTCCCAAAGTCCATACACCTGCCCTATGCTAGCTTTTTTAATAGTCAAACAGACATGAGAACCATACAGCATTCCCGTTTTGTTTTTTTTTTTTTTTTTTGTTTTTTTCGGGTGGGCAGTTGCTCCCGGTTACCTTCTGACCATGATCAACACATGCCATACTGATCCTATGTAATGTGGGTGAAGTGTCCTGTTGAAGGACACAGTGACAGTTTCCACTAGATCCACTGCTCCCTCAATCTGACACCCTGTATTCCCAGAGGTCTCCCATCCAAGCGCCAACCAGGGCGCAACATTGCTTAGCTTCCGAGATCTGATGCAATTGGGCTTTGACGAAGATCTTTTAAGTGTTAATATATTTTGAATTTTGAAATAGCAAGACAAAGGTCACACAGATAACTTCCTTGGAAGAAAGAACATTAGCAAGAAGAAGGCTTCTAATGTCAGTGAGTGTGAATGAGTGATTGGTGGTGGTTGGAGGGGTAAATGGCACAGACTGGCTTCCATCAGCCTACTGCCAGGGCAGATGTGGCTACAGAAGCTGCTTGACAGTATGGCGCTTTGAGAGGCTTATCAATTCTACACCGTGAATGCAACTTATACAAATGCAAAGCCATTTTTGTTGCACTTTTTACCCACTTTCAACCATCCCAACCTTGGCCTAAAATAACCCAAGCTTATACCACACTCTCTCAGATCACGTTTTGGTTCTTATCCTAACCACATTATCCACAGAAATCCAGCCATGTAAAACCAGGCCCTTAACTGTTACAGTCTTACCCGGGGCACCACTGCTTTTCCACAGATCCAACAAACAACCTACTGTTAACATGTACACCTCAAATACCATGCAAAACGTGTCCGCTGCGGGTTGAAGTTGGGTAGCTAATTTACTGGACAGTTTTAGCTTTGTATCTACGTCATCAGCGCTACAAAGCACCTCGGGGCCAAACTCCGAACAATGCTTAATAGCTAGTCATGCTTCATTTCTTATAAGCGAGCTACTAGTCTGACACGGTGGTCCTACAGCAAAGATATGCACACATGGTAATGCTAACCTCCACCCGTCATAATTAACAAAGAGAAGCTGTTGGCGAAGATACGCAAAACACATCGTGATACAGAGTGCAGGGTGCCCCAGTTAAAGGCTCCAGGGAAGGGGCCCGGGACCTTAGATTAGCCCTGTCAAGCCCAGACACAACCAGCAATCACATGTGTGGTCATTCAAGGTGTTTATGTTGAGTATGTTGTTAGCCTACACTATTGGTTAAGTGATAAGTTAGCTATATCTTATTTTTTAATTAAGGTGAAAACTTTGACATTTGTTTTAAAAAGGGCAAATGAAGTCAAATGCATTGTAAAATCAGCTCTTAGGGTCTGAATAAGTGTAGACAGCATGCATGGAACAAGGAAGTGCACTGTTAGCATGCTAGTTGTTAACATTACCATGACTCCAAAACTCCTCTCTGGGCTCTGAAAATTGTGAAAAGCACACACATACTCTAAAAGCAGCTCTTAGGGTCTGCTCTGCCCTATAAAATGATGTAATTGTGCAGTAGTACATAAGCATTAAATCCTATGTTTTTGTGTCACTGGGCAAGACACTGATTGCAGTTGGCAGTGCAGGTATCTATAGGCTGAACGTATAGACAGAAAAAACAACACAGTTAGGTTAGGTTTGACCCATCTACCACCCAGTTGAGGGGCAGACACTTAACGCACTGTGACTGTCATTCAAACATGGTAAACACATTATTTTCCCTTAGGATTACTACTCAGAATGACACGTCTAAGCACAGCTGCAAAGAACAATAGATAAAATGAGAAATATCTTTGACTGCTTCCTCTACTACTGTCACCGCATTCTGTCAATCAAACACTCAACAATACTTTCAAATGCCCTATATTGTGCATTGTTGAACCAGTTTTGAACACCATATGTACACATTCTCGAAAACTACACACTACATTTAACCTCACTATTGGATGAGTCCTTGCTTCTGCTCACACACAGAGGAAACACATTCTAAATACAGCTCAAGTTATTAAAATTTTAAACCCACCTGCAACAGTCAGTCCGTTTAGTTAGTTTTACCATAGGTCTACAGAACCTTTAAGAAGACTTTTATGCTTTTTCTGTGATATTTAGTAGTAAACCTTTTATGTTATGTTACATAGTGTTTTTTCCAGACACTCAAAGTCGCTTAACTTTACAATGTCCATGCATTATTCATTCATTGGTGAGCTACTTCCCTGGGGCAAGACCTACAGAAGCAGAACTTGTTATTTAAACACAAAGACAATTGTTCAAGGTGATGAGAGCAGTCATAATGTGTCAAATGAGCATCACCAATAGCTGAGCCAGGAGGCACCCGCTGCCGTTGGTCCCAGAGACAAATTCAGCTTAGGGCCCCGTGAAAGCTAGGGCCGGCCCTGATCACAACATATACTTCATATTCATACTAGGCAGTGTGGGAGAAACACCTTGCCTAAGGACACAACAACAGTTTTTGCCACTGGCGCCCCGCTGTGGCACCTGATATTCCCAGCAGTCTCATCCAAGTACAACAAGGCCCAACCCTGTTTAGGTTTTGAAATCTGACAAGATCTGGGTACATTTTGTTTCTTGTAAACCATGATTTATAATTAACTAAATAAACCAGCGGAAATTACTGTAATACTAACAACTAGCATGCGTCCTACCTATTTGCGGATGAAAACATGTAATACATTAGGGAAACAAAAATATATTCCCTTTCAAATGTCCATATTATTGCTTTTTTTTTAACCAGAACAAACCATAACCTCTGCTGATCTCTCGCAGGTAAACACTACGGCGTGTACAGCTGCGAGGGCTGCAAAGGCTTCTTCAAACGCACTGTAAGGAAAGACCTGACCTACACGTGCCGAGACAACAAGGACTGTGTGATCGACAAGCGTCAGAGGAACCGCTGCCAGTACTGCCGCTACCAAAAGTGTCTGGCTATGGGCATGAAGAGAGAAGGTACAGCGCATACCGTACAGGACACAGCACCTTAACCGCTACATACAAGTCTATACTAACAACGATGCTTTTAAAGAATGTTATACTTTAGTTTTTATTTGCTTTCAAGGGAATCGGACTTCGCAAAAGTATTGATAGTCACTTGTAAGAACACCAAAATTGGAAGTAAAAGCCAAAACTAAAATCTGTCAACTGGACAAAAGTAGGAGTAGGAGTAAAGGACCTGTAATCTGACCAGAAGTGAAGAAGCGGCTTGGATGAGCAGCGAAACGTCTTCACTCCTACAACTTTTTGTCCAGTTGACAGATTTGACTTTTGGCTTTTACTATGGATCAGACCTGGACGACTGAGGGATTACACGGACCAAAACAGGGACTAAACTATGACTAGGCCATGCAAAACAAGGACTAAAACAGGACCAAACCAAGTCTAAATCAGGACTAAACAGGGCTCAAATCAGTACCAATCCAGAAGAGGTGTGAATGCACTCTATCCATGGGAAAAAAAAAATAATAATAAAATAAAAAGCCTAGATGAACCACTAGTTTGCAACAGAGAGTAGAACAGTCAAAAATCTTACTGAAGAAAGAGGAAAGCAACATCAAAAATCTATGACTAATGACTTTAGTAATACTGCTAAAGTAGTAAGTAGTACATACGTATTTTGGGAAGCTAACTCAAGTAGTATTGTAAGAGTAAGTTTGTCTACTACTACTACTGCTAATACAGCTACTCCACAACTAGTACTTCTACTATTACTGCTGCTAATAGTGCAACTTTTTCCACCATGACAACTACTACTACTACTACTACTATTTAAAACTGCTATTACTACTACTGCTGTTAATGCCTGGTTACCACTACTAAGCCTACTATTATGCTATTCCTTCTTACTACTACGTCTAGTACTACTATACATCTATACGCATGTGTCTGTGTAGAATAATGACAATAACAGCCGTTCAAAAACACAATTAATTTTAACAGCCCAAAGGTGTTACATTATGGCGGGATTATGCTACTTTTACTACCTCACTTTCCAAAAATCTCAGTCAAACTACCTCTCCCCCCGCTCCCCCTCTCCTCCTCCCCTCTCTTTCCGTCTGTGTCAAATTATACAGAGGAAGTACCAAACCCCCACCCCCAGCCCTCCATAATAATGTCTCCTCCTCTGACTGTATTGTATTGGCGCACTGCATTTGGACTTGTGGCAGTACTTTGTGGCAGTACTTTGTGAAGTATTGGGGAGCGCGTTGAGCTGTACATGCCCGGGGGGTGCGTTTCATTTCTCCATCTGGCAAACGCGGGGGGACTGTGTGATTAGGCAGACTCCAGGGATCTACACTCAAAGAATTCAAATATGGCACTTTCCACATTTCTGACTAGTTGTTGATTCTATTACTACTACAACTAATACTACTACTACTTCTGCTATTACTGCTTCTTTTGCTGCTGCTGCAAATGCTACTATGACTACTACTACTACTACAGTCAGTCCTACAGATGACCAGTGCTATTTCTACAACTTCAAATTCCAATAGAACTGCTTGCAGTAGTAGATGACTATTACGACTACTACTACTACTACTACTGCTGCTGCTACTACTACTACTGCTACTAATATTGCTATTGCTGCATTTGCTATTAAGATAACTAATAATACCTAATACTAATTGGTACAGATAAGTAATTCTTCTGTTACTGCTTCAAGTATTTCTCCTGCAAATTCTACCACAACTATTAATACAGTCATCGGGCCACATGACTACATCTACTACTTCCAATCTGACTACTTGTACGACTAATGGTATTTAGCTACTACTACTGCTACTATTGCTATAAGTGATACTACGACAACTTCTAATGCTAATGCTTGTCAGTGGTATATTTGTACTACTAATGCTATTTAGTAAATGGTTACTACTACTAATACTACTACTGCTAGTGCTACAAGTGCTATTATGACAACTACTAATGCTAATGCTAGTCAGTGGTACAAATAACTACTACCACAACTGTTACTGTTAAAACTACTTCTACTGCAAATGTTATTACGACCACTATTGCTACTACATTTAGAGGTACAGATGATTGAACTGAAATTAATTCCAATCCATAGTAGTAAAAAAGTAAGTAGTGGTAATTCTAATACTACTACTATTACTACTACTACTAACACCAACATTGGTAGTGGTTACAGATGACTATTACTCATTGACTCCTCTACTACAATTAATATTTCCAGCCTACTACTACTTCTACTACTACTGCTGCTATTGCTAGACAATGGTATGAATGACACTATGGTTGCCTTAACCACTAATACTACTACTACTACTACTACTACTACTGACCTACTACTAATTCTACAATTTCTGCTACTACTACTACTGCTATTGGTCTACTACTATTTCTACAGTTTCTTCTACTACTACTACTACTGCTGCTGTTGTCGCTAGATAGTGGTGAATGACACTACGTCTTCTTTGACTACTAGTACTAGTATATTTTTAATGATACTATTACAGCCA
Source organism: Periophthalmus modestus (assembly GCA_019594935.1). Classification (NCBI taxonomy): domain Eukaryota; kingdom Metazoa; phylum Chordata; class Actinopteri; order Gobiiformes; family Gobiidae; genus Periophthalmus; species Periophthalmus modestus. The sequence continues at coordinate 10,614,661 of JAIEZT010000054.1, forward strand.
TTATTACATCTATGACCTCTACTACTACTACTGCTACTACTACTACTGTTACTATTACCAGCCTACTACTATTACTATGATTTCTGCTACTACAACTACTGCTTTTGTTGCTAGATAGATGTACAAATGACAGCATGACCATGACTACTGATAGGTCTACATTTAGTATTACCATCACTACTATTCTTACTACTCCTGCTATGACTACTACTGCTGTATAGGAAGGGCGGCTGAGTGCACAATTGAGCTCTTGTTTAGTCTGTTTACTTTGCCCGAGTGGCGTTTGGAAATTTAATCAAAGTGCCCAAATTAGATTATGGATTGTAATTACTTGCAGTCGAAATGTGGACGGCATTCCTCAAATTAGAGAGAAGGGAGAGGGGCGGACCAGGCGTCCTGCTGCTAGCATGTTCAGAGAGGAGTGCACTACTGCTTTAGGAATAAAAAAAAGTGCATTTTATGTGACTTTTCCAGTAGGATCAAAATGTGACTTAAATTAGAAAGATTTTTTTTACTTCCATCTTCTTTCTCTTAGAGACAACCCATTCAGCTAGTGTGATTTGTTTGTTAGTAAAAAAAAAAACAAAAAAAAAAAAAAACCTCTGCCCCTTTTCTCAACATAAAATTTTAATGAAAAAGTCAAGTCAGATACTGTGTATGTATGTATGTGTATATGACAAAAACCTTACTATTAAAATGGTTTATTATAAAGATGGATAAAGCACCTCTGCATATTAACACTCAACAAAAAGCGATATTTTATGATAATGATGATGATAATAATAATAATAATAATAATAATAATAATAATAATAATTATTATTATTATTATTTTATTATTATTGTTATTGTTATTATTATTATTATTATTATTATTATTATTGTTATTGTTTTTTTTTTTATTATTTTTTTTTTATTATTATTTTTTTCCAAAAAGTAATTTTTGCAAAAATTCTTGAAAATTTTAATTAAAACAATAAAAAAAAATAAAATAAAAATCTAAGAATTAAAGGCCCTGTACCCATTTTTCCCATGTAGGCCTGTTTGAGCAAAAATGTTTTATTGTCCGATAATTAGAAAGTGCCCGTTAGCATGCTAGTTGTTGTTACTTTTACCTGAAAATTGTGAAAAGCACTTATAAACTTTTTTTTTTTTTTTTTTTTTTCGTTACTTTTTTAAGATGGCAAAAATCTGTTTCATTTTCCTTAAGCTGCATTTTAGTTCATGATTCTTGATTTCTGGGCTGGGGAATGCCAAGAGTGCACTTTGAAGGCCACACAAAACCACTGAAAACCCCTGCCCTAAGCAAATTAGCTCAGAAATTTTGAAATGTACAAACTTTTTAAGAGATACTGGATTACTTGGTCAGTGTCGCGTCCTGCTGATAGCCATGGGGAATGAAGCTTGTTGAAATAGCTAATTAGCAGCACTACTATTATCAACATGACACAACAGATATACACTTTTTAGTGAATGAATTTTGTAGTGAAGTAGACAGCTTCTTCAAGTCTATATGATTACTCAAACATTCTACATAATCATTCTCCCCTATTATTTCGACATGCACTGCTTGTAGCCTGGAGTCACCATAGCAACACTATTCCTATAAAGTAATGCATGTACTTTTTTATAATAATCCCTGTATTATTATTTATGAAAACCAATCCAGCCCCTGTGCTTTTGAATGTTAGGAACAGAACACTCAAATCTTGCCCAATTGTACTGAGCAGACGAAAACACCTTTATGAAAACTGGCTAGCGTCCATAGCATACAGACAGAGGAATGCTCACTATTTGAAGGGCTAAAAAACAGCTCCAGCCTCGGGCGCTTGAGCAGAGGGGAAGAAATCACACTTTTGTACTTGTTTGGGCACAGTTTCTGCAGCATTCAAGACAGCAGGATGTGTTCAAAAGAAGCCACAACGTTATAAAGTGATGATTCTCATAAAACATAAATGCTGCACAGGTGAGAGTGTAATGGAGGAAGTAATAGCTACATGCAAATTGCGGATGTTTTGATTTGGTTTATGGTTAATGTTTATGGTGCTGCACTTGATTTTTATTTCCAGCAGACTTATTGTGCTTGTGTCTGCTATATAGTGATAATCTACGACACCAGTGGATCATTATGTTATAAGTTGCACTTTTTAATTCACAATATTCATCTAAAACAACTTAATAAAAAAAAAAAAGAAGTGTGCTGACTTCCGCGTTTGAAAAATGCAGTGCCCAATCGGAGCTGATATTGCCGTAAATCACAACAAAGAGCTGTGTAGCTGTTGGCCCCTCCTATGGATAACTGTAGATCACACTAACGAGTAGCGGATTTTTTTCATTTGTACCATAATGACAAATAACAAATCCTACACATATCACTGACTGAGAAAATAAAACTGGAAAAATTGGAAAATGAAGTACAGAGCAGTGGGTGTATGCAGGTGGTGGTGATCACAATATGGCGTCTTGAAAATAAGCGACTAAAGATTGCTGAAACATGCATGAATCACTCCAAATACAACTTGGAGAAAGGAAGTGAGAAGGAGAAATAACTATAACATGGTTAAAAGCTTTGAAAAGTCAATTTTGCACAGCAGGTCTGCTTTAAACAGCTTGATTTTAAACTGAACAAGAACAGAGTTTAGCTTGACGGTAGGGCTGACAAACATAAGCACTTCCAGTTTCGCAGAGAGTAAAATGCTCTTTAATTATATGCAGACAGCAGACATTGGTCTCATTTTTTAAAGCTGCTCTCACTTAAAGGCCCACTCTTGTCTATGGCTGGATTGATACATAGTATGGCACCCTTCTCACACATTCATTCTATTACAGAAGTTTTGATTGCTCAGAAATTCAAGCAAGTGGGCTCGCATCTCCACAGATCTGACTTGTGACTTGGCCTGCTTGCATTACCTGCTTGTCCTCACAGAAATGAAAGCAACAAAGCTGTAGCCTATTCATATATGTATGTATCATGTATTTTAAGCTCTCTCTGAGCTTAAAATACATTGTTCCAACTATCTCCGCCTTTGGTTCCTATCCTCCTATAATAAGAAACAATGACCAATCAGAAAGGCCTCTGCCAGTTTTTGCTTCATGTGGAAAAGGCCAAGCAAACACAGATATGTTAAAAGTGTGGTTGTACATTTCATTGTTTACACAGTTGTTATTTATGGGGTTTATGGGACGAGGTCAAGCAGCACTTGACAGTATTCCTATGCAGTTTTTCATGAGTCTTTATATCTTGAGAATGACATTTAAACATTAAATCTTGAGCCTCATATAATTCTAAAGGTTATGAGCAAATTGCGTCATACAAAATGCAAAATATAAGGTGGAACTGCACTCTGCTGCCCTCTGCTGGACATCATGCCTATTTCAAAGTAGAACCAGTGGAGGAATTTCTGAAATTACAGTTTTTATAGCCAAATTGTAACTATACAAACTTTTTTTTTGTAATTTAATTTTGGTTTATAAAAGACAATAAAAGCTGAGCAAATGTATTTACTTCACCTTATTCACATGAAACAGAAATAGTCACAAAGCATTGACTGGCGGTGGAATATTTTTATTTATTTTTTCTATTTGTTAAAAAACGACTTTATGTAATTGTAGTGAACATGAACATAACCATTAGGCCTGTCACGATAACATATTTTGAAGTTTGATATATCGCTGAAGTAAATATGCATGATAAAGAATACCAAGCGCAGATTTAAACCACAAAACTATTCTAAATCTACAATATTGTTAACAGAAATTATGAGCTGCAATATATTCAAGGTCATTCTAAAGCCATTTCAATACACTTGACAATCCAGCAAAACACTTTATTATTTAGTTTGGATCTGTAATGAGACCCCAAGGAAATATTGTTCCAACTTCTATATTGAACATAAATGGATATAGTAATTAACTTGACAAGCCTAATACCCATAATACAATCATAATACAATCTGAATATACCTTCATATGACACCCTGCTCCTCGAGTTCATAATGGGCTTTCCAAACCCGTGTCTTGTCAGTAGAATCGGACTGATAGATTACATGTTCCCGGGAGCTGGGATTAGCGAGCGGAAAATTGCCGTAAAAAGAAGCAGTGAGGTGAGAATTCTGACACTTCTGAGGGTGTTACAAATATTAGCGTGCTCCTGGCTGCCTGTTAAGTAGCCCTTCACACATCCAATGAATCAGTCTGTGCTGCACACCATCAGGGTGACGGTAACATATGGAGGACGTGCACTGGGAAACAGGGGAAGGGAAGGGGTTCAGTAAGGAAAACAAACTAATATCACGTTATTACCCAAGGTTTCAAATTAGTGCTAAGGAATAGACTCGATACACGATACCAATTCTGATACCATGATTGAAAAAAAGCCAAAACTCTTTATTCCAACAATGTAATTTTCAGTCATCCAGGTAGGTTCCATAGTGATCCATAGGTGTATACTAGTCTTTGTGGGTCTTATTCACCTTATTCTGAAAGTTGGGTTGTATTATTTTGCATGGGGCTGCCGATCTTGGCAGGAAATAAGTTACACGGACTACAGAGCTGTTTTGAAGCTTCCCAGAGAATCGGTGCTGTGTCGACTTGTTGCACATAAACACTGAACATTGGACACAAATCAACCTACTTTATATCATATTTTGTGAAACTTTTCCCAATTTCTCAATTGAAAGGAACGGGATTGATACTTAACCAGATAAGTGAGGTTTAGTCACATTTATGGAAAAAGTGGGCGGGGCACAATAAGGCGTACTTATTCTGATACAGCTCAAGATCACACTTTTGACAATCCTTATTGCGTTGCAGGAAAGCTTATCCAATCTAAATCTCCAATCTCCAAGCTACTGGGTTGGCAGTACCTTAACCTGCAGATACTGTAGAGCAGGGTTGTCCAAACTTTTCTCGTTAAGGGCCACAAATAAAAACACAGACAAAGCTGAGGGCCGACTGAGGGCCATAGACTGATCACCAATACAGTGAATACTTCAAATCTGCGTTATTATTACAAGTTAGACCGAACCATTAGACCTTTATTCATGCTTACATCCTCAGTGGGACACATTAAATATATGATATAGCCTTGTTAGTAGATTTTCAGAAATGTACAATAAAAAGTACTGTTTAAGGTAATATGGGCCATTTCACCTGAAAGCTTAAGGGACAAGAAAAACTGATCTGAGGGCCAAGAAAAATTTGGTCCCCGGGCCACAGTTTGGGCATGCCTGCTGTAGAGGACACATCCAAGTTTCTCTCATTCTCAGTATATGGACAGGCCATGCACCAAATTATTACATAAACTTGGCAATCATGCGCAAGGTTTTTGTAATTAAGAGTCAATCAGCGTTGCACTACCATCAGTATACTGCTCTTTTAATTACAGACAAGTTGGACAAAGTTATTAATGTTGGCCATTTAAAGGTCTTAAAGTACAGTGTTATGAATGAAAATGTACTTTATGTATTTTATGGTTTTTATCTCTATAAATAAATATGTTTATCTTCCCTTCTTTTTGCCATATCCAGTGCATTCATAGACACAAACTACAGTATAGAATCTAGATCTATTGCAGCTCGTCTCTAAATAATCACACAAAACCAAGATGGCAGCCAGGTGTAAACCAATTGTTTACGGTCGGAACAAACGCTACACGGATCTAATCTTCCTCCTATTCTTACATCCTCCCCGATCTGAACTGACCTCCGCACGGCCCCTGCTGCCCTCCTCCACCCTCCCCCTACCTTACCCGCTTTTATTTATACCATTCTACACTACTTTACTCCTTTCAAGGATATTATCATTTACTGCCTAGCTAGCTTAAGCCCCCTTTCCCCCCCACGCCCCCTTTCCTATACCTATACACCCCCAGGCCCCATGCACGGCTCCCATCCAGAACAAGGGTCCGAAAAGGCTGAGCGAAACCGCAGAAAAACAGGATTAAATGAATTTATGCTCTCGGTAAGGAAAGAAAGGAGAGGGGATAGGAGGTAGAGGAGAGGAGAGAAGGGAGGAGGAGGAGGAGGGATAAGCTAACATGGTTTCAGCCCGGCTCACCTCTCTCTGACTCCGACACAAGTATTCTAACCTTGGGATGACCTCCACCGGCAGACAGCCCCCCCATAACCTACCCAACGCTCTACCCAACCCACTCCTCCGAAATCCAGGCAAGCGCTTTCCTTTCTACCCCCTAAAACATAAGCATGGCCTCTCGGAATAGGAATAGCAACCAGGAGTGAGGAAACCTTATCCTGGAAGTGCGCGACGGATTGGGCTAGCATGTACATAAAAACGTGGCAAATGTCCAGGTGTGTACCGTATGTGTGAGGCTAATATTGCAAGACTTGTAATAAATCTTAGCCAGGTTGAAAGTTTTAAAAGAGATGTGTGAGAGTAATGATTTTTTTAGGGGTGGCGGTGGATGGATTGGGGGAAAGTTATATCGTTTTGCAGGATTTTGAAAAGTTGAAAAGACGGGTGGGGAGGTGCGGTTTTACAGTGTCTGCTCAGCACACAAGCCATTTCCTGTGTCTGCCCCAACAGCCAATCACAGGGCAGAAAGAAACGGGTGTTTTTTTTGTGGAACAGACCTATTCATACAATGGTGTTATTGAGGTAAAGTGTGTTGATGTGGTTTTATGACAGGCAGAAAAAGTTCAGCGGAACATCGGAGAGACATAAATATAATTACTACATTTTAATTAGCCTTAATAAAGCATTCATACACTATTTTCTAATCTATGTTATAATGTTGTTTCCTCATCAAAAACATTAATGGAGTTTTGTTTTGTTTCATTCACACGTTTCACAAACCCTGCATATTTACATTGGTTTCTTCTCTCAACCAGAAAACATGTTCCACCTTGTGGTCATGTGGTAATACAGGAAGTGCTCCACTGTGTTTTTAAACTCCATACTTCTTCACTAGAACCATATGGATGATTTAGCTCTAGAATTGCCGATATCTACTAAACTTAAGGGTAAAAAGTAGCTGTAAACTTAAAAACTCCGCTTGATGACATCACAAGGTGGCACAGAGCATTTTATGCTTTGGAGATGTACACAGATTGATAATAAAAGGTTAGTCAGACATGTGTGAATGAAACAAAACACCTCTCTGGGTATGTTTTTGATATTTGTAATAACATTATAACCCGGCTTAAAACTCACAAGAATCTATTTTGTTTAATATAGAACATTTAATTAATGCTCTTCTGACCTTTTAATTAGTAACACTGAATTGTTCTTAATTACTTAATTGTTCATTTTAAGGCTGTAAATTGTGTAGTTATTATAAAAAGTCACCAAACATAAAATACTTCTGAAAAGCTCAAAGTTGTACTGTGTAACTCTTCTGATCAAGGCCCTGCTACCTGTTTATCTCCATGGAGATGTTATGGCTCTATGTGGAATGTTGCACAGTATGGCATTAGACATACCTATCTTGCATTTATTCAGTTGCAGGTGTTTTTACTGCTAAAGAACTTACAAACATTCATTCTCAGTGTGAGCAGGGTTCACCACACCACAGATCTGACCTGTAACATGGCCTGGTGCTTTCATGTGCTTGTGTCCATGGTGGTATATAAGTTAAATGCCATACTGTGGAACCTTTCAGGCAAAGCAATAACATTTTCATGGATTCCAGCAGGCAGTCGGCCATCCATCAAAAATGTACATAGTTCACCTTTAAGTATTTGGTTTTATCAAAGTAAATGGATCTTCTGTGTGCATTTATCCACTTTGCAAACTACAGTTAAGAGTATTTAAAGTACTAGGCAAAGTAAGGATGACAAATTGATTGAGCATTTCAGAATTTCAACCAGGAGTGATTTGATACTTGTGGTGGTAGTGAAGAGGACATGGGTAGGCTGAGGAGGCTCATTATACTGCTGCTATGGCAAAGAAGGGGCTGTAGAACGTTTGCCTATCTATAGATCAAATACACAAGAATGAGAGCAGAGAGAACGCATATGATTGCTTAAGAGATGATTGGCTGAGAGGTAAAGGAAGCAGGCTGGGATTGGCTAATGAGACGTTCTTTTTTTTAAGTTTATAGGGAGGGACAACTTTCTTCTCTATCGTTTTTTATACTTTAGACTTTTATGTAGAAAATCATTTACCCTAGAAAACAGTTAGTTACATTAGTTCCTGGTTGAAAAGTATGATTCCACGTCCTTCCTCAAGTGTATTTGGGGACAACTTTCTTCCATAAACTTTTCACATAGCAAATCATTACACGGATGGGATAAGATCTTGTGCCACAAGATCTCACGAGATTATATTGCCACAAGATTGTGCTCACATGGAAAATGATCTCATGAGGTTTTTAGCCTAGGTGTTTACCTTTGGTCTGAACTAAAAATGGTTGGGGCATTGTGCAAAACTGACTTTTTGAAGCTTTCTACCATGTTATAACATTGTTTCCTCATCAGAAACATGCCTGAAAAGTTTAAGCAATTTCTCCCAGGCCCTATTCTATCCCTCCTTATGGTTAGCAATAATCTCCTGTTCATTGCTTAGCTCACAAGCTTACGTCAGAATATAAAACATACTCTACAACTTCACAAACCTGGTGAGATGTGCGGTAGTTTTATTAGCGGGATGCGTCCTGATTATATTGTGATAGCACTCTGAAAGGGAACTGACTTAGAACGGAGAGGAAAAGGAGTGGTGACACAGAGTCAAAAACGAAAGTGAAGCAAGTTTTTTGACAAATATAGCATTTTCAAAACAATATATAAAAGTTATTCAAAGAAGTGTAATACCCCTTCTTTAACTCTGGAGAGGTACATCACTCAAGAAGCCATAGTTCCAAGTAGCAGCTCTAAAATGACATAAAAAATATGAAATAATCTAAAAAAATGTGTATTGAACCACTGAGTTTTTTTATTATAACTTATGTAAAAATCTCATCTTGTTTCATTCTTCATTAGTGGAAGAAGTACTACATTTTTATATAATAATAGTAGATATACCGGAGCAAAAAAAAAAAAAAAAAGGTACAAGTATCACATGAAAAAGTCTAGTTAAGTAAAAAGTACAAAAAATGCACTTAAAGAATAAAAAGTAAATGTATTCCATGCATATTTTGAGGCCTTTTGCTCAACAGAAACAATTAAATCTATTGTGTGTTTTTTTCCTAGCTGTTTTTATTTGTAGATTTTTTGTTTTTTGAACTCATGAACATTTTAAAAATAAACCCCTCTGCCTTTTCAGCAGGTTTTAAACCATAATAAAAAAAATACTTTTACTCTTCAGTCCAGTTCAAATATAGCAGAGTAGAAAGTACAGATACCTGCTCTCAAACATAGTGAAGTAAAAGTAAAAAGTATCCACCAAAAGTGCAAAATTCTCCATTCTTACAAACAAATCAATGACCATAGAAAACCATGGTCACATATAACTAAGTTTGAAGGACTCCTCGAGATTCTACGGCTGCGTAAGTTCTATAACGCAGGTCGGAAGTCACTGAATGTTTGCTGTTTACACATCTCAAGATATTACTGAAGTTTGTCCTTCGATGTGCCGTACCTTACCGTATGCATAGCTCTACTGTTCATTTACATTCACCGAGAAGGCTGTTGTCACCACCTTCACTTGTTTATACTGAAATATTGATGCAAACTCATGCAAGGAACTTCAACACAGACACTGGCTAGGTGTGAACGAGGAATAAACAAGTGCAATATGTTTCTTTGTGGTGGGAAAAGTGATGAGAACTTTGCTAAGGGAAGTTAAGAGCAGTGTAGTATCCAAGGACAGCAGCAGGTTTTGGTGTAGTCACGAAGGATTCATAGTGCGACTAGACTCAGTATGATGCAGCAGAAATACTTTGTCATGTTTTAGGACTTTAAAAAAAGACCTTGGAAAACATAAACAACATAGACGACCAATGAGCTCCCATTTTTTCAACACACCGGTGAAATAAACTGAGTTGGGTCTGAGATGCAGAGGACGAGGTGTGTGACCAGACTGTGAGATACACTGAGGATCAGGCTAGCTAATATACATTATGTACAGAAACGCTAAGAATACATTTGATCACGGTTTATAGACTTAAAAACCCTAAAGGAGATTTGTGGGTTTGTAATCTATGACATAACAATCTGGGAAAAAATGCAATGACAGTATTTTCTGAGTGAAAAGACAACCTCGTGAACAGAATTAATAAAACCAGCATGAAAAAGGTAAAATGCAACCTTTGCATGTTCCTTAAAATATTATAATCACATTTTTTTTTTTAAGTAAGCAGAAAGCAATTTGCAATTTTGACCATAGCTCTAACAATTGACTTTCTAGTGAACGGCTTTGGGTGAAAACATAGCCCAACTATATAGCATAGACTGTATATATAAATGGACGTAGTTAACGCACTTTCCACCGTGTTCCAAATAGGAAGTGAGCATGGACGCATTTCTGACTCAACTCTAATTGACTTCTATTGAAAAATGGTGGCCCCTCTCTCTATAACTGCTGCTGTCAGACTCATGATTTTGGTTTTAAGGCAATCGTATTAACCTGCTCTACATAATCCTGGTGTTTTTATTCAGCTATCTTGTCTGTAAATTAAGATATGAACATTAATAACAGACAAATCAGGTGCCTTCTTTATCCGAGGTCTGCTTGCGCTAGCGCAGACATGTCAGACTCAGGCCTACAGGCCAAATTTGGCCCTCAATACAATTATATTTGGCCTGCAAGATCATGGCAGTGTAGCACATGCACCACTAATACTACGAATCCCAGAATGCTTTGCAAATACGTTAGCGCCGGCCCCCTCTGTTACCTGTTGCCTCACCTAAATTTTATCCACTCCTTCTGAAAAACATTCAGATGTTGTTAAAATTTTTCAATAAATATTTAGTTTGGTCCGCGGCTTAGTCCCAGTTTTTAATTTTGGCCTACTGTGAATTTGAGTTTAACACCCCTGCGCTAGAGTTAGCAACAGGCTTTATTAACAGCGTTGCTGTGCACCTGTCCGCTGCTAAATCAATAATGTGGTCAGAAAGGGGCGAGTACCTTCAACAAACTTGCTCCTGATTGGCTTTTTGGTTGCTATGATACACACTCTGAGAATTCCAAACACGGGACTCCGCTCGTAATTTAGCTCGCCCGAACTGACTTATTATGGCTGGAGTCGAACGCTATGAATGATATTATACTCTCTCAGTCCACTTCTATACACACAGCTAACAATAAGTACCACTAACTCATTGCTATTATGTCGATGTCTTGATGCAATGACGTGACTAGCAAACAGCAGTAGTGACCGGAACCAGTGTTGTTACATGCAGCTGTCCAGGAGGAGCGCCAGAGAGCCAAAGAGAAGGCAGAGAGCGAGGTGGAGTCGAGCGGCTGTGCCAACGAGGACATGCCCGTGGAGAAGATACTGGAGGCAGAGCAGGCTGTGGAACCCAAGACTGAGACCTACATCGAGACCAACCTGGGCATGCCATCCAACTCGGTAAGTTTATCTATTTACTTTTTAATCACTGTTTTGCTTTAAGATGGTTCATGAGCAATTCTAGCGCTGCCATGTTTTTGGGTTCTTGTGCACCGCGATAGGGGAATAGGTTGCCGTCATAATTTCAGATGGTGGACAGGGGCCTATGTAAGTCAATGGAAGATTATTTAGTTTTTGAAAGAAATAACCAAACTTAAAATCCACAAATGTTGAACCCTATCATTATTTGTTGGGGATTGGGACTACAAACCTTTCATATTATTCTTATAATTTAAAGCATTTTTAACAGACAACAATTTTTCCACTTTCAAGGCACTCAAAACACTTTACATCAAGGAACCACTCCCCCATTCACTCACACATTCATCTATCAGTGTACACAGAGACTGGGGACGAGGTAGGTTAAGTGTCTTGCCCAAGGACACAACGGCATTATTCATATGTAGGAGCTGGAATCACACCTCCAACCTGTAAGTCAGTGGATCTCACTGCTCAACCACTGATGTTTATATTGAGAGCGGGATTCGAACCTCTAACCTTCAGATCAGTGGACAAACGCTCAAAACGAGTCACAAAGACATTAAAGATGTATTATGTAACTTCTCTGGTGGCTGTACACTGTCTGCTTGTCTGGCAATGCTTTGGTTTGTAGGGTTAGGGTTCCACGGTATGGCACTAAGCTTATCTTTACACTAGGAGACACGTAAATGAGGTCAGATCTGTGGAGAGGCGACCCAGCTCACAATCATAGTGCAGGATTTTCAAAGTATTGTTTAGATTTACAAACACTTGCAATTGAATAAATGCAGAATACATGTAATATAGATAAGTTTAATGCCATACTGTGGAATATTGTATAGTAGAAGGAGGAGGAGTTGCGTTAGTAATGGTTTCACTTTGCTGAGAGGCAAATTGGTCACATGCTGTGGTAGGCGATAGGAACAAAGTTGTGTTTTTCATTGTTGCTATGCTACATCTTCCGCCTATGGACTGGTTTGCCAAGTCTATTGTACAAAACATGAGGAAAACCATAAACCTTTCACTAATATAATAAAGATGAATGCTTTTCAGATGCACAACATATGATTTCACTTCCAAGCTATCCCTGCCACATTCCCACCATTGTAGCTGTAATTTTTCACCGATGCGAGACTAGCTTTGCCATGCATTGTTCAGTACACAATGTCCACTCACTCTTCTCCATAGCACACTTTCTACTGGATTTAAAGCTCCCTGCAAAGCCAGATCGTGAAGTGCATCAGTCATCACAAACAAATTGTACCCATTTTTTCCCCACGTTATTGCAAAAGTATTTCTGTTCAAATAAGCACAGCTGCTACACTCCGCTGTTATGTTGTTAAAGGGGCACTGCTGTTCAATAGAAGTGACTAAGATCAGGAATAAATCATTTACTTATAATAGATTGGCTTTCTCATCATCAGTTTTGTGAGGGGCATTCTCCATTCCAGAGATATAATTTTTTTATTTGAATCGTGTTATTGCTATAACAACGAAGGACAGTTACCATGTCAAATCATTCAAATCAGGAAAGTTGTATTCTCTCATTACATCACGAGATGCGATCTGTCTGAGAGTGTGTCAGCGTTGACTGGGCAGAAGAAGAGCAGACAGCAGTATCGTAGATAGCATCTAGTGGTGATATTTGAGAATACAACGGGGCCGGGTCTACCAATCTACAAATTGGGACTTTAAAGGAGCACTATGTATACACTATACTGTGGAACATTACAGGTAAAGCCATGACATAACAAGGGAGACAAGCTCTATTATTTTGAAACTCATCCAAAATACTTGTTAAATAATCTTTAATTCTATAGTGGAGGATGCTATCGTCGCTCGATAGAGCACGGTTGCGGACTTTCCGTTACCGTAACTCCGCAACCAATTGTGCTCTCATGTAAATTCAAACAGCATCTCAAAGCAGAGGCATGGGGCTCTTTAGATATTTTACTGTCATTACGGTAATCTGCCTCTGTTGTTCCTCGACGATGACGAATGAGAGCGCAGGTGCCGGGGATTTTCCCAGTTGCTTATTCAATGCATCAAAGAAAACATATGAATGGATATGTAAAATAGAGGTAGTTGTGTGAAAAACTGCTGTATATTCTGATACTTCCTTTAACATGATTTTTATGGCTAAAAAAATAAAAGTCTAGGCGAGCTATACTGGTCTATAGTGTGCTCAGTCCTTAAAGGGTTAAGTAAACAAATCCCTAAACTAGCAAAACTTATATTTTAAGTCTCCATTTTTGCAGTGTTTTCTATGATCCAATAATAGCTTCAGCTGAATGAAGCCTAACTGGACATCTCTTGAACATCCAGCTAAATGGATACCCAAGGTTTATTGAGTAGCGTGTCCCCATGGCAACATAACAATGGCGTGTGCGTCATGCTAGCGGACAAGATTATACATAGTGACTAATCGTGCAGGGAGAACATGGGAAAACAAGCAATTTTAACTAAAGTATACGGCCATTCTGTAGTGCTGTCTGCTATTACGGGCATGGAACTACTCAGCAAAGAGATCCACAATTTAGAGCTGGTTCACAGAATTTGGACTGTAGGGAAATTGGAGTGTTTTTGAAGGAGAAAAGTGATGCACACTGATTGAGAGTTATTTCAAAGCAATCTTTATGGGACCTGAAGTTATTGGGACCTTTTTTTCATTTTGGTATAGATATAACTTATGAAAGGTGAAATGTTGTATTATAGATTAACTTTACTGACAAAACATGTTATATTGAAAGATGAAATGTGTATGGGGGGGGGGGGGGGGGGGGGGGGCTAAAACATGGGTCGACTGTAGGTCAGTGGATAGCTCCTATGAAAGGAATCAATCAGTTAATTTTACTTTACCCGGATGAGTAATTTAAACACACTGAGCAGTAAAATACAATAATATCAGAAAAGCTCAAACAAACAAGTCTCAATGCAGCTCGAATAGGTTTGAGTCATCAGATTCAGTGTCAGAGCAGTTGGAGGACTGTTGCGTCCCTCAGGACAAAAGTGCATTTTATTGCAAAAGTTATATTGTTGTAAAAAAAAAAAAAAAAAAAGTAGCAGGTCAGAGCTAGCTCCATACAGGGTCATGATGCATAAAGGAAAAACAAACTGCTCAAATGACATAATCTAATAGTCCTTAATTTCTATCTTTTGAACTGTATAAGCTGCATTTCTTAGTTGGTCAAAATAAAAATATATTAAGTAAGATAGACATTTTAAAAGCTTCAACACTGCTCAGTGTGTCAGCTAGTCCACCACAAGAGCAGCCACTTGTGCACTGAAACTAACACACAAATAGGTGCATTAGTTTCAATTTATTTAACTCTAATCAGACAGATAAAAGGCAGCAGATGAGCAGTATGTAAGACTTTTATTTTAAGAGTCACAAACATGACCAGTGTGTTTCTCCATTGATTTTCAAATCAAACATAGCTTTTACAAACAAATGCTGATTAATTGATTGGACGTCTTATATATTTATGTTAGATTTAGGTGTTTTGGTTCTAAAGACAAAAGAATCAGAAGAATGAGCCTCACATAAGTCTCTCATTTGGATTGCCAGTTCCAATGCTTAAATCCAGTCTGTTTAAACCTAAAAGGACTCCTCCTAGTCCTAGTCCGAATCTTCACTGCCTAAACCCCAGCACCTGCAGCCAATCATGAATCTAGTGCTAGTGAAGCTTTTGTCGCTCATTGAGTGAATTCCGGAGGTTCTGTCCATTAGTACTCAATTACATTTACTCATTTACTTTAAGAACTACAAGTGATAAAAGCTTTATGTTGGTAATATTAAATGATCTGAACATTTGTGTTTCTTGCACCGCTTCCTTCAGATATGATTTGTCAAATTTTTGTGTAAAACCTTTGAAAATATCAGACTTTTTTAATATTTTCTCCTTCAAATTCCATTAACTTCAAATTAAAATCAGATGTTACAAATGTCCTGACAGTTGCCCTTACTTGAGTATTACATTTCCCAAATACTTTTTAACTCTTACTTGAGTCATTTGTTGGACCACTACTTACTTACGTACTTTTGCTTGAGTAATATTATTTTGAAGCAAAATTACTCTTACTCTTTAGTAAATTTTGGCTACTCTCTTCACATTTGCATATACTGAGAATGAGAAAAACCTGTATGTGTCCTGAATCTGCAGGTTTAGACACCGGCAACCCAGGTTACATGCTACATACAGTTCCTTTAACCACCAAAGTCAGTATTTAAAAAAAATCTGTCAGTAAAACTTTATTTGGCAACACAAGATAGCGCATACCACACGTTCTCATGTAGAGGCTATCCCGAGCTCCCCTTAGCAGTTAAAACTTTATACAGATAGATGCATTTCAGATTAATGGCGGTTGACATGACATTTATATTGTGCTTTCTAAACTATTTCTGGAGCCTTCCCACCATTGTCTCCATAATGAGTCCTAATGCGTCCCAGATGTGGAGAGGCCTGTGCATATGGCCCCTGAGTAATGCCATAACTTCACATGGTATGGTCTGCGTATTTTTGTGATTACTTCTACTGGGCTAACTTCAGAAAAAATAAAATAAAAACAAACAAATAAATAAATGTTTCCTTCTATGCTGTGCTGTCAAAAGGGAGAGATGTAGATGTAACTATTCTCTAGTCAACATTCTCTTCCACTTTGTGATGTCATGTGGTTATACAGGAAGTGCTCCACTGTGTTTTTAAACTCCATGCACCTTCACTAGAATCATTTGGTTGATTTCAGCCCCGGAATTGCCCATCTCTACTGAGCTAAAGGTAAAAAGCTGCTGTCGACTTGAAAACTACTGTTTCATGACATCACAAGGTGGAACAGAGCATTTTGAGCTCTTGAGATGTAGATGGACTAGAATAAAGAGTTACGCAAACATGTGTGAATGAATTAAAACACAACTCCAGGTGAGTTTTTGAGGAGGTAACAACATTATAACATGGCTTAAAGAGTCAATTTTGTGTAATATAGGACCTTTAATTATGGAAATATTACTAATTACTAATGCAACTTTTCATACTGGACTATAGAGATAAAGTTGTCATTCAAACTTTAAAAAAAGAAAGAATTAAAGCTGGACTATGTAACTTTTCTGGATGGGGTCTGACCCTAGTCTCTATGGAAATGTTAATGCTTTGTCTGGAATGTTCAATTACAGGTGTTAGTTTTACAGCTTAAATAAATGCCTAGTGACATCACCTACTTATCTCCATGGTGATAGATAAGTGTAATGATATACTGTGGAACATTACAGGCAAAGCAATAGTTGCCTAGTGCACCTGTAATGCTTCCTGGTTTATTTAGATTATAGTTCAAGTTTAGTCCTAGTTTTAAAGGCTCGGCTCTGTATTGCCTTGCTACAGATCTATTGTATAAGCAGCTCTTAAGATCAAAATAAGTCTGCTGTGTGCTGTCTGCATCTAATAAGAAACCATTTTATTGTCCAATATTCAGGAAATGCACATTAGAATGTTAGTTGTTGTTAGCGTTACCTCTCTGGCCTCTCTCAGAATGTTGCGAAAAGTGCTTATAAACCCATCTCTGTGAATAATTAGCATGCTCTGAATAGATAAGATAAGTGAGGAATAAATTTGGACCACTGCAAGCCTGTTAAAAGTAAAAATAAGTACAGCACCTTTAATTCAGTGCTGTATTAGCCTTGGTTAAATCCTGGTTTAGTCACTCTCTTGCTAATAAAGTCACCAACTTTCCCAACTACATTTCTACCGGTTCTGCAGAAGTGTCCAGCATAACAAACTCATCCACCTACAGTACTTTTTCCCCCCAATCCACTCCTGTACTTTAGAACACTTTTATCCAGTTAGACTTGAGCTGTCCTCTCCTCCTCTCTCCCTCTCTCACCCTCTCCTCTTCCCTCTGGACCCGAATGGAGCTTTTGGTGTAAAGACCCTGGTTCTCTGTTGAAGTCCCTCCCCTCTTCTCTCCTCCTCTTCATCTCTCCATCAGTATCAGCTGGCCACGGGGGCGCGCCGGAGCATGAATTATCCAACACGCAGCCTGTTCCCTGAAAGCATCGCGGCCCCGTAAGCATTCAGCTCTGTATCCGAGTGAGAGGAGCCGCCTGTCCCGTGAAAGGGAGTAGTAAGACAGAGAGAGGTAGGGGGTGTCATGGGAGGAAATGGATTAAAAGAGCCAGAGCGAAATCAGGTCTAAGACTAGGACTAGAATAGGATGCTAAATCAGGAGTTGCACAAGTTTTACTGGTGTAGGGTCTACCACTTATTTGTCTCCATGGACATTACACTTATTTGCCCTGGATGTTTTATGATATGACATTAACATGCTTATACTTTGCAGAGACATCATGCTGGGTGTGGAGTGGGTATTACGCTGTTACCATGGTGACACAATGCTCATATCAGCAAACACAACCAAATATAAAAGTCCCTCACAAATAATATATATATCACCTGTTGTAGTTCCAACTAAGTAAAGTCTTTATTGTTAAATTGTGTTAAAATGAAGCTCAGATGAAATTATCTTCCAGAGTTTCAGACAGAGCAGTGCTTCTTTAGTTAGCTTCACCCCCGCAGGGAATTTTGGGTTTGCCTCTCCACAGATCTGACCTGTAACTTGGACAGGTGACATCTCCCTGTAGATACAAAAGTTTTATGCCATACGGTGGAACATTCCAGGCAAAGTGCACACATCTCCATGGAAACAAGCAAGTGGCAGACTGTCCATCAGAAAAGTTACATAGATTACAGGGCTGATAAAGAGTAACTAACCAAGACGTGATCCGAGTTTATCACTTAAGTGTGACTAATCCTGAACTATACCTCAAATTCTAATGAAAACTAAACCAGGCCTAAAATGGCTAAACCAGATTAGATTTAAGATAATGAACTAGGATTACACCTCAGATAACCAGGTCAAAACGAGGACTAAAGCAGGTCTAAACGTCCACTGAACCAGGTTTACGCTAGGACAAAACCAGGTCTAAACCAAGACTAAACCAGTGCTAATCCAGAGTTAACCAAAACTGAGCCAATAATTAATCTTTAGAAAATGTGCCACTAATTCAATCTGAAGGACAAGAGCTGTGTCCCGTAAAAATGTGACAGAGAGAGGTTAGAAGAGGAGAGAGGGGTAATGTGGGTTCATGGAGGGGCTATTTTTGGTAAGACAGATAGAAATGTAGGAGATGAACGCACGGACTTTGGATTGGGGTGAGTTAGGAGAAGCAGACAGGAAATCATGGGAGCAGCTAAGACACACTCATGCACCATACTGGACAAGGCTGTTGATACGACAAAGTACTGGTTACCTTGAGGTTATCAGGCGTGCAAATACTCAAAAGAACTGGTTTTCAGGTTAAGGATGCTGCACCTGATTTTTACTGTGTCTTGCATTCCATGGCAACAGTCATTGGCTGCTCTTGTGGCTGCCTGGCTGACCCACTGAGCATCTTTTTGGCTTTTGAGCTCAGTTTTTAACATACGTTGGGATTTTAACCAACTAAGATGTGCAGCATGTGCAGTTGACACAGTAAGGGGCTGTTGGATTGTGTGTGAAATTAGATGTTTGTTTTTCCTTCATCCACGGAGAGCATGCAAGAGGCTAGCTAAGGAGATAGCTAAGGATCTAGCTATAGACCTCTGAGATACTACACCAAATGTTGCTGCAAATATGGTAGAAGACCTTCCAGAAGAAATACCTCGAGATCTTTCAGAGGAAATACTTCGAGGGAATACACCATTTTAGCACCAACAAAAACAACAGAGTGGCGAGTGAGAATGAGGCTTAGAAGAGGAGGAGGTGTTTACCTGGCTCCCCCTGGAGGCTGACTGTGATGCTGCAGGTCCAAAGCTATTTCTCACTTACCTTACATGTTACGAACATTCTATTGATTCACCATGATGTGTTTATAAGTGTTATATGTTTCCCCAACCCTCAGAGACCAGACCAGAGCAGAGTTTTGCCAACGTGCACTCCCTGATTATCAGACAATAAAACGCTTTATAATTAGATGCAGACAGCATGCAGTAGACTTATTTTGACCTCAAGAACCATTTATACAATATATCTGTACTGGGGCAGGGCAGATTTTGCTCAAATTTATGGGAAAATCTGGCACAGGGCCTTTGAAGTGCATATGACAGGTTAGCTCACTCATTTCATTACAACATAGTTAACATTTTTATTATACTAAAAATCTTGCCTAGTCTTTTGTGTTTTTTTAATTTTGATGAAGTTTATAATTTTACTTCCTGATTTGACATGGACAGCAGATATGACATAGGTAGAGGTTTTAAATGACATCATAACATTCTATAGGCCAGTAATATTTAATACAGATGGTGGGGCCAAAACATCTACATTAAATTACACAATAGTTATGATTTGACTAATGCAAATAGATGGTAGATCAAGGTTAAGATTGTAAGAAAAATGTGTTCCTTGAGCAAAAATTGTCCCTGCATTTTGGATAGAATTTTTGGTGTTGTTGACATCTGTTTTTGAACTCAGCACTACTCTACTTCCTGTATTTTTGTACTTTTTTCACCCACAAACCACTTAACTGATGTAAAACTATGACAAATATTTACCACAGGTACTATCCCACCAAACCAAGAAACCAAGAACCCCCCCCCCCACACACACACACACTCTCCCCCCGCTGTGAGTCCTTTCAGCTTCACTGCCCCGTGCCCTGATGGAAGCATAGGGCCCGGGTCATGAGTGCTCAGACTGAATGGGACCACCGCAGCTGCCCCATGTCTCAGGCTCACCGGCCCTGCTTATCTCATGGTGACCTAGAACAGGAGTTAAACAGGCGCGAGTAATGTGGGCACAGACTGAGAGTGAGGAGGGGGAGGGAAATGAGGGGACGGGGTGTGTGTGTGTGTGTCATTTTCTGGTACGACACGGCAGGAAGGAAATGCTGTTTGATAGAACTGAGAATTTTAATCTAAATTTTGTAGTTTTATGGTTTTAAGTTTGTTAGAATTTGTGAACTTTTTATTTCAGGCTATTGTATGTTATTGTTTTGTTATTTCCAACCAATGCTAGTCAGTTATGTCATAAAATTGCACTTTTAAACTGCAATTTTGTTAAAAAAAAAAAAAATCTTTGACATATTTGGCATATTGGTAGTGTAAAAAAAATACAAGACAAAAAAATCTATATATATAGTATTATATTATTAACTTGAGTTTCTCTCATTTTGCACACCAAGCCTAAAATACCTAACTAAAAAATGAAAATTGTCATATATGGAAATAAATTTGTAGTATTAGGGAAGAGCAATAGGGAAGTGGAAGTGCAATACAACAGTTTTTCATTCATTTGTTTGTTTGTTTGTTTGTTTGTCTGTTTTTTTGTTTGTTTTTGCATCCATGCATACAAAATGTCCAGGGTCTTGTACTACATGCCAAATTATATGTGACTGCCAAACAGGAAATGGGTAAAGCTATTTGGCATACTGAGTCAAACTCACGATTCATACAAGTTCCCTTGCATATGTGCTGCTACTCTACCACTGAGCCATGCAACTATCTGTACCTTTTTTCTATCCCATTACATACATTTTTACATGCATTTGATCAAAATTTGTCCTTCACCATGAGCAGCTCTTGAGGTCAAAATACGTCTGCTACGTACTGTCTGCATAATTATGAAGCGTTTTATTGTCTGATAATCAGGAAGTGTGTGTTAGCATGCTAGTTGTTGTTAGCTTTACTGTGATGGTAAAACTCCACTCTGGTCTCTGAGAGTTGTGAAAAGCGCTTATAAAGTCATCCTGGTGAATAATTAGGATGTTCGGAATGTATAAGGTAAGTGAGGAATAACCTTGGACCACTGCAAACCGTTTAAAATGAACTACTTTTAAGGAAGTCAAAATCTGGTCCAGTGCCTTTAATTCTCAATTTAACAAAAGCAAACTATTTATACTTTTACATCCAATAGGCTCCTCTGATGCTGCCAATTTCAAAAACCTCTTACTAATTTTAAGGCATTTATTTTGATACTATTTTCTACCTCTTTATATCAAACCATTCCCGAGACTTCCTTTTGACGACTATAATCTCCATGACTCATCCCCCCTGTGCAGTACTGTACACACGCTTCTCTCCTCCTGCTTTTAAAAGTGGGACAGTCCATTTCCATAGCGGCTCCCTTCACTGTTGTCACGCTACTACAGTCTGGCTTCGGCATAATGAAAAATTGAAAGATTGAAAGTCTTTGGGCTCCTGTTCAGAAGTGATGAAAATTTGATGGAACAGTGTGCAAGCCCGGCGTTCCGCAGTGTAGGCGCTCATGTTCCAGCCGTGGAAGTATTGGGAATGGAGGGACAGACACGCTGATAAAAATGCAATGATTTGTTTTGGGACAGTGTAGCAAAAGCAGTGTGGAAGTGAGAGATGTATCACTCCATGCTTGTTTGGCGTCCTGGGAGAGGGAGGAGAGGGGTTTAAAAACTGTGTAAAAGATAACATGCATATTTTAGTGGTTATTTCAGGCAGTGTGCAAGTTTTTGGTTACTCTGGCTTAGGCCATGGAGTACAACAACATAAAAACGTATTTTATTGTCCTTGTAATTTGACCCTTCTTTCAGTGCCACTGGGGCAACCTGTCTAGTCTTGGTCAGGAGGACTACCTTAGCTGGAGAGTTTTACCTGTGGTCAGTAAAGTATTAAAATCCTTGTTTAAAAAATTACTCAAAGTGTTTTTGATAAAGATTTGTCTTGAATTTTGAATTGATAGTATTTTCCTAGCTGTTTTTTTTTTATATTTGTGTTTGTCAGTGGAGCAGAAACTACAGATACATGCTCTCAAATGTAGTAAAACAAAAGTAAAATGTATCCACTTTAAAATCTACTTAAGTAAAGTATTAATACCTAAAAATGGATACTTAAATACAGTACTTTACTATTTTTACTTCAGTACATTCCACCCCATCTGATGTTAACAAACCCTTTTTAATACTTGGCCCACATAAAGTCTTACAATCTTCCAAGTAAAGGAGATCTGGGTCACTATTTTTGGGGTGGTATTTGGCTATTTCGACTTGCCATGTGGTTGATATAAAGGAATAAACATGAATTATGCAATTTTGCACCAATTCTCAACGACATTGCCAGATTGCATTGGCGGGTCAAGTAAAATATCATTCTTTCTTACGACCATATTGTGAACAAATCTACCTGATATTCCATGTACCTTTTTAAAATGCACAGGTGAACTGACTGAAATAATGAGGTTTAAAGTTCTGACCACACATAGTTAAGTAGGGCTGTAGACCTTTAGTCGTTTAGTTTTAGATCAATTGGTTGATGGAGTCTTGGAGTGACCAAAATGTGCATTGGTAAACTAATAAT
Source organism: Periophthalmus modestus (assembly GCA_019594935.1). Taxonomy (NCBI): domain Eukaryota; kingdom Metazoa; phylum Chordata; class Actinopteri; order Gobiiformes; family Gobiidae; genus Periophthalmus; species Periophthalmus modestus. Next base: position 10,637,500 of record JAIEZT010000054.1, read on the forward strand.
TTTATTTAGATTATACAGATTTAAATGGACAACAGCAGAAAGGAGAGGTTAGTGAGTGAGTGATTTGGTATTTTGGTATGTAAAAAGGCAGATTAAACTCATGATTCACAAGTTTATGTCTGTCTTTATATAAATACATTGTTTTCCTGGTACTTTTTTCTGCATAAATAGATTTTCTTTTTTTGTTTTTGCAGTGCGGGTATAATCTTGTGAGCGCATTTTGAGTCAGATGAGCTAAAGATACGAAATAGTTTTAAGAGCTTTTGCCGCACCCCCTTTTTTAGTCGATTGATCTACAAGACAAACTCTGCACAGAAAAGCCCAGGCGATCCGAGAATCGAACCCAGAATTTTCTTTGTGTGAAGCATGGAATCAGGGAATGGGTTTTTGTTCATATTAACCTCAAATTTGACCGCACTCATAAGCAAATTCTTGATAAAACTATACATATATGAATAAAGAAATCAAACAAGTTCTAAAATTTTAAGCCAACATAATCATGAATTCCACTGTAAACATCGTATTTCACCAACTATAAAACTGGAAGTTGCATGGTAGATGAGCTTAAGTCATCTTCCATGCAACTTCCAGATAATTGATAAAAGTTGAATGAAGATCTCAGCCTTGTGTACACTGACCTGGTTTCCCCTGTCTCTCTCTGTCTTTCTACCCACGAGGAGATAGCTAACCCACTATCTCTGCTCCAGCATCACACTACTGTATTTACTGTCTCAATGACGCGCTTAGCAAGGATATAATACACAGTGGAAGCCAGGGGTTTAAGAATTGGAAAAATGAATGGATTGGATGGAAATGTTTCAGGTTTTTACATGTTTATACAAATTGAAATGCATAATTTGTCTTTCTGCATGTGAATAAATGCTGCAGTTATTTTAATTCAGGCAGCTAAATTGCAAAATACACATGTTCAAAAATGTGCACAAACTGACCTGACCATAACTTTTCTATGGCTGAATCTCTGAATTCTCTAACTAGAATCCGCAATCAAAAGAGAGTACAAAAGAACATGTCCCGACCCATATCCCTCTTGTCCTAAAAAAAATAAGAACCACGTCTTCAATGTAAAGATGATTTGGGGGATTTTCAAAGACAAGGCATCCCAAATACGCTGGTAGCTTTGGGAATCTCACCACCAACCATTAGATCAGTGGACAGGGCAGTTTACTCCATCTAGTTGGCACAGTAACATTTCAGTGAGTACTTCTACCCCACAGCAAGAACATTGTAGACTTGATTTCTATTTCATTTACATGTGTACTGTGCATCTTCTTTGAATATGGGTCCAAAACATTCTTGTTTCCATGGAAATTGTATTGTTTTTCCGGTAATGTTCCTTAGTATGCCATAAAACCCTGCTGAGTGATGAATAGTATTTATGTGTAGAATATGAGTACATTTATGAATGAGTTAAATTAAAGGGCCCATATTACACCATGTAAAAGGCAGCTGTAAACTTGAAAACTACCACTTCATGACATCACAAGGTGGAACAGAGCATTTTGAGCTTTGGAGATGTAGACAGACTAACAATAAAGGATTACTCAAACATGTGTGAATGAAACAAAGCACAACTCCAGGTGTGTTTTTGAGGAGGTAAAAACATTATAGCATAACTTAACTCAGCTCACAACTGTCAATTTCTCATAATATAGGACCTTTAATAATAAAACATGCAACATATTCCCTTAATTTTTCAAGTAATAGGTTTGTTCTCATGATGCTACTCAATATTTCTAATGTTACTGGAAACTATATCTTCTCTTTACTTCTTCAAAACAACCCATGGATGGACTAAAAAGCCTGTTGCACTGTCCCCATCTCCCAAAAATGATACAGCTTTTAAATATTTATACAGCTTTTGTTTCCTTCTTCCACCTTAACGTCTTTCTCAAAACAATGGCCTCTTTGTGCTAACTTTTTGAAGATTCCTCTACTAATCTGTGGTAGTCTCTGCTAGCTTCAAACTGTCCACGGGGAACAGAAGACAGGATCGCACTTCGGCCTGTGCGCTACATAAAAAGCTAGCATGCCTTCCCCTCTTTATCTCATGCTAATCTACTCTAGAGACCTAGCTGTTGATGTGGTGATCCCGCTAGCTCTTTAGCATTGATCGCAAGGCTTTAGCTGAAGAAGTTAGTGGGGGAGAAGTTACTACCTGAGGAGTTCACTTTGGGATAGTCAGTAATTTTGTATGAATTATGCATAAAAACAATGTGTATTGTCTTGCATTGTTTACATTTGGGTTTTGCTAGCTCGGGGGATGCTGTTGAATAACTTGCTAGAGATTGACGGCTTTGTAGAGGATTTTTGAGGGATTTTTGGAGTGCGAATGAACCGGAGGCAAGATGACCCACGGGAGTGAGCGTCGCAGCAGGGTACCCCATCGAGAGAGCCCAATTTTGGAAGGGGGGGAGTTCGGTTGCGTGGGTAAACAATGCATCGGCTCCAAGGGATGACAAACAAAGGTGGTGTGTGTGCTGCTAGCAGATACTGACGTCGTATGCTAATAGTGTTGTCTTTGTCTTGTACCTTACCATCCCCAAAGTCACTAAAATGTAATGTTTATGCAGCATTATAAATTTGGAATAAGATTATAAGAAAAGTGCTGGTGTTTTCAAAAAGTTTAATCTCTCATGGCTCTATTGTCATTGTATGCGCTTCTCTTTTGAAGGACTTTTTGCATTATGAGTGTTGTAAGGATGACAATAAGTTAGTGTGAGCAGAGATTAGAAAGACTTGTAAATGTATTGAGGGCTATCATTAGTTTTATAATTAAAATCCTTGTGTTGAGTCAATTTTGTCAACGCTTTCACAATCAGTGCTATAAGATTTGACACATTTGGCTTTGCACATACATCAGGAATAGGGCAACAAGACTACTACTACATCTCGTCTAAACCTGGACACAAAAAAAAAAAAAAGCTCTAAAAAAGTCATTCTAAAATTGTCAATGCAGAACTAAAATATAATGGATAAATGTACCTAAATGCACTGTTTAAAAAATGCTACGAATGCTATATAGACCTACACTTTTTTTTTTTTTTAATAGTGATATGCTAACAGGGTTGCCAGATTTGCCGAGAACAAAAAGCCCAAAACCAGTGACCTAAGACCCACAAAAACAAGCCCCCCCCCCAAAAAAAAGTTGTATGTCACTAATGATAATATCATTTTATCCACATATTTAACATTATCAACATATTTAAAACGTGAAAAGTTGTATTTACTCTGTCTATTAGCGTGAAACCACACTGAAAAACGTTTGCTAGCAACTTTCTAAAAAAAAAGAAGCCCAAAGTTGCTATAAAGAAGCTGACTTGGCAACTCTGTCCAAATTGTATTAACGTTAAAATTGCACTGCGCATCTTTTGTTTTGCCATAGCACGCTCTAAAAATATATGACTTTTTCATTACCCTACACCTTACTCCTTACCTCCAATCTTTACACAATGTGCCTTTAAATCCCTCTCAAACTACTTTCACAAAACGCTCCCAACGCCTGAAAAGAACTACTCTTCCTTTATGGCCCATTACATCTTAACACACGCACACATCCATCATGACCAGATTTAGTACGAAATAAAACCCACCCTCCTCCTCCTCCTCTTCTTCTTCCTCCTCCACGTAGTACTCCCTATCTGAGACCCCATTTGTGCTGCTAAGAGCCTGCTCAATTCTAAGTGTCTACAAGGGGCCTCTTCAACTCTACTCTTTCTTTCTTTCTTTTTTTTTTTTTCCTCTACCAGAGGAAAAAAAACCCAAAAAACTTCTATTATTTAGTTTAAATTAATCAATTAATCAATCAAATGGTAGAAGAAGTACTGAATTTTGTTAGTAAAAGTACTGATACAAGTACTGATACAAATTCTACTTAAGTTAAAGTACAAATTTAAAAAGGAAATTTGACCCAAAAAAAAGTAAAAGTATTTGACACATATTCTGAGATCTATTCAAAGCATTTTGATAAATAAATGTGCTGATTTTTGATTGAAGCCGAATGCTATGGGTTAGATATGTCAAACTCAGGCCCGCGGGTCAAATTTGGTCCTCGATATAAATATATTTGGCCCGAGAGATCATATCAAATATGTATTAAAGCTGGCCAACCGGCTATTGTACCAGTATAGCACATGCACCTCTAATACTATGAATCCCAGAATGCTTTGCAAATGTGTTAGTGCCAGCCCCCACCATTTCTGTTGACACTTATTAGCATCTGCTACATGTCGCCTCACTCAAATTTAATCCACCCCTTCTGAAAAACATACAGATGTTGTTGAAATTTTTCAATAAATATTTAGTTTGGCCTGTAGCTTAGTCACAGTTTTTAATTTTGGCCCTCTGTGACTTTGAGTTTGTCACCCCTACTATGGGTGATGTCACGCTCCCTTAGTCCACTTCTTTATACAGTCTATGCTTTAATCAGTAGTGACCCTTGTTAACATTATGGTTGCTAACAGAACTAGAATTACTTTTTATCATATCTGCTCCCCGTGTCTCACCAGGAAGTAAAATGATAAACTTCACAATTAGAAAACTAGACAAAACTACTCAAGATTTTTTGTATAAATTGAAAAATCCATGACATTAATGATGCTTTAGTGAAAAAGTACTCTAACCTGCCATATGCACTTAAATGTCATACTGTGTAACATTTTAAGCAAAGCCATAAAATATGAATAGAGAGAAGCCTGCTCAGTTTTAAGTGTCTAGAAGGGGCCTCTCCAGCTCTCTCACTCTTGTCCAAAAGGGTGATTTGTACTTCACTAAAAGCTCCCCAGTGGCTCTGTGGAGAAGTGCGAGCCATTTTAAACGCGTGCCTCACTGTAGGTATTTCCCCTGCACGCTGGGACAAAACCACTGTTTGTTTTGTCTTCTCCGTGGAGGATATTACTCACCAGAACATGTTTCGGTTATAGGGGGTTCAAAGCCGGGAAGGGTGGGATGGTGAGGGGACACTGGGCGGGCTGCCAGGAGAAAAACTGGAAGTGATATGACACCTTTTCTGTGCTTTTATCTGTTTGACTGGGGGTAATTGCTCACTATGGCTGGGTACAGATTGGACAGAGATTTTAAATTCTAAGTGGAATGGTACTTTTGGGTTGCAAACTGCGAAAGTGGCACATTCTTTCTAGACCCTATATCACACAAAAATGATTCTTGTGGGCTTTAAGCCATACTGGAGTTGTGTATGCAAGCTTTTTATGTAGCGCACAGGCCGAAGTGCGATCCTGTCTTCTGTGGGCAGTTTGAAGCTAACAGAGACTACTACAGATTAGTAGAGGAATCTTCAAAAAATTAGCACAAAGAGGCCATTGTTTTGAGAAAGATGTAAAGGTGGAATAAATATTTAAAAGCTTTATCATTTTGGGAGATGGGGACAGTGAACAGGCTTTTTAGTTCATGTTTTATTATCAAAGGTCTATATTATGAGAAAATTGACTGTTGTGAGCATTAAGCCATGTTATGACGTTGTTACCTCAGCAAAAACATACCTGGAATTGTGTTTTGATTCATTCACACATGTTTGAATAACCCTGGATTATTGGTCTGTCTACATCAGCAAAGCCCAAAATGCTTCGGTTCCACCTTGTGATGTCATATAGTGGTAGTTTTCAAGTTAACAGCTACATTGGATTAGCAATTCCACGGCTGAAATCATCCAAATGATTCTAGTGAAAGTGAATCTAGTTTAAAAATAGAATGGAGCACTTCCTGTATTACCACATGACATCACAAAGTGGAACAGTCTGCTTTCCGTTTGAGAGAAGAACTCAGCCTAAATATAAAAGTTTTTTGTCTTAAACATGTGTGAATGAAATAAAACGCAACTCCAGGTATGTTTTTGATGAGGAAACAATATTATAACATACATAAAAAAATACAGTAATATGGGCCCTTTAAGTTATAGTTAAAGCTGCACTATGTCACTTTGTCTGGTGGAGAGTCTGCCATCTGCTTGTCACTATGGAGGTATTAATGCAGAATGGTCCACAGTATGGCGTTTGATTTTACGTTGTCCATGAATACAATACAGGTCAATAGCCCAAGTTACAGGTCAGATTTGTGGAAAAATGCATTTTCAGCAATTAAAAAGGTATAATTGAATAAATACAAAATAGATGAGTTTAATGCCATATTGTGGATTCTTACAGGTTAAGCAATCACACCAGACTTTCCACCAGAAAAGTTACACAGTGAATGTTTAATAAATTTATTAAACATATGTTTTTATTTTGACATTTGTTTAATCGCTTTGGATGAAACAAGATTATATGATTTTATTTTAATATTTGTACTAATTTGAGGCCAAGATGTTTAAATTGTATTGCACATAGAACACTTCAAATATGAACAGATTTTTTGTCCATAGGCAGATTCTAGTCTTTGTTTTGTAAAATGACCTTTTGTTCAGTAAGAAATTGCAATTTCAACAGAATCTCAAAAGAAACATCTCAAACCAATTAATCACAACGATAAATGGGAATCAGCATTTCAGTTTTCTGCAGCTAAAGCCTGGAACAGTCTCCCTGAAGATGTGAGACAGGCCTCTACTTTGACAATGTTTAAATACAGGCTCCAAATGTGCATATGACTGAAAGCTGGGACTCTTTCTCTTTTAATGTTCATTTTATGATGATGATGATTTATGCTTTGATTTGTTTGTATCGTGATTTCTCATTCTCTAAAGCACTTTGAAATACTTTGTGTACGAACTGTGCTAGACAAATAATCTAAGCCTAAGACAAATCGTGGCTTCTTCTCATAGTTATACATGATTTCTTTTAGCCAGACAGCTTTGTTCATGAGATGTAGCTCCACATGTTTTATAACTGTCGTAAACTGAATACAAGATGAAGATGAATGAATAAAATAGTTCATGTTAAGTATTGATGCATGTCTTGTAACTACTACTACTACTACTAATTCTTTGTCTGTCTCTCTTTCCCAGCCCAATGACCCAGTGACAAACATCTGCCAGGCCGCAGACAAGCAGCTCTTCACTCTGGTGGAGTGGGCAAAGAGGATCCCTCACTTCTCTGAGCTGCCCTTGGACGACCAAGTCATCCTCCTACGAGCAGGTGCGTGCACACGGGGATTCATGTGCGAGCCATTGTGCGAGCATCACTGTGAAGTGAATTGAAAAGAGGGAAAAAATCAATTGTGCATTCATGAATACTATGAACCTTTCTGAAGGGAGATCTTTGTAAAGGGTCCAAAGGGGCATTGTATGAGATAGCGAAACCAAGGTGATGGCATATGTAGCATATACAAGAAATCATTTTTATTATTTCGTAATGTGTAACTTTCTGCAAGTGGTATGTCACCTGCATGATTCTATGAAAAGTTAAAACCATACTTTGGAACATTGTCCATGGAGATAGGCCCTAGATACGTTTTAAGCCATACTGTGAAACATTACAGCCAAAGGGTCAAATGTCCATGGACAGAAAGCAGGAGGCTAAGAGTCAGTTTTGAGGAGATTCAAGTCCCTCAGTGGACGCATGTAGGCCTGTCACAATAATAAATTTGTAAACGATAATATTGAAATGCATTTATATAACTTTCACAATAATCTTAAAACAGGATAATCACAGTAAACTCTTTTTTAAGTGAATCATATGAAACATAATATGGCCAGCAATATATAAATAGTACAATGAAACACTAAAGTAGTTCATTTTAGCGTCTGTAATGTGTCATATAAGTTAATTATTGGACCACTGACAACTCAAATGTCATCACACAGGCCTAATACTACATAAAAATTATGAATAGTTTCAGACTAGTTTGAAGAAAAGGTACATGCGATAAATATTGAGCCTGAAAATATATTGTTAATCTAACAGCTATAAGTCGATATAGTAATTATTATGACAGGCTTACACATGTTTCTCAGTGCAACAAACACAACCAAATAGTTTTATTTTAGTCTTTTTTTTTATTTTTATAAAAAGTTACACACTGTGGCTTTGAATGAATAATGAATTATAATTTAAACTGTAATTATTGGACCCCAAATAACCCTCATTGTAAAACCCTATGACACCTCTCAAAGTATGGAATGCCAAATTTGTTCATTACTCTTTCCATGTCTTTATAATTTATTTTATATTTCCTGCAATCTTAATGCAAGTTTTAATATGTTTTTGTGAGACGGGCAGAAAAAATGTCAGACTGCCCTAAGAACCCAGCGTTAAGTTAGCTACCAAGTTGAATATTGCTAAGAAAAAAACTTAACTTTTTAGATAACCGCTATATAAAAGCTCTCTTTGCTCCATGCAAGTCTCTACAATGTATAATACTACAATAAAACATACAGTATACCAACATCAATAAATGTTCCAGTTGCTAGGGAACAAATGGACTGTCTATGGCGGATTATTACTTTGATAAAAATAGATGCATTCAGCCATTCTACGTCCATTATCTGAAGGCCAACCTGATCTCCTGAATTGTTCTTCATAATATCAAATTTAGCATGTTAAATGATCAAAAATGTTATTGTAGAAATGAATAATAATAATAATAATATGCTAAATATTTTGAAATCATAATTAGCCTATTGTGTATTTCCAGTTTAAATAGAAATTGTACAGGCAACTTCATTATGAAAACAGTTAAGTGCCCACAGCATTCATCAGAGGTGGGTATATTCGCCAAAATGTACTCAAGTTACTTCAAAATAATGTTTCTTGTCAAGTTGAAATGCACAGTAGTGGTCCAAGAAATTACTAGAGTGAAAAAGTATTTGGGAAAAGTACACTTCAAGTAAAAGTGTCTTTAAAAAGTGACTGCAGGACATAACATCTGATTTATAATTTGAAGTTAATGTAATTGACTATTTTCAAAGGACAGACACAAGAATGAGAAAAACACTCTGTTGTTCAAATCATTTAATATGACAACCTTAAGCTTTTGTCACTTGTAGACTGACAGCAGGAAAGCTTTTACTCGAGTAAGAGTTCTGTTACTGTTCTGTTTCTTCAGTAAAAATTTGATTTGGGCACATCTTATCGCATTGACTCAAAAAACCCGTTCTCTGTCCCAGTTCGGCACATACAGACACGAGGGGGTGGGTCTGCTGTACAGTGAGCGCGACAGAGACGAATCCAAGCTCCATCTGAGTTTTTACACTCGTCAAAAAGAGCCAGCGATCTAGGAGAAACGGCTCGTTTAAGTCTACAGACGCTAAATACATGATTCAATATGCACGTGGAGGTTTATAGATCTATCAGCGGCAATGTGCAGAGTTTACCGCACATGTCGATCGTGTTTACTGGTTTGAACCAGGAGTAAACAAGGACTAAATTGGAGGACTGACCTTTACCAGACCTTAATCAGGACTAAAGCAAGACTAGGACTCTAGCAGCCTTCTATTAGACTTATAATGAGCAGAAAGGAGCATCAGACAGACTATACAAGACAGTCACACAAACAGAGGCTTTTTCATATAAAACATAGTTATAGCTTCAAAAGGTTAAATAACTCCAATCCTATATTTGATTGTAATAAAAAAAAAACTAATACTGACACTTTTGATATTATTTGGGCTTTGAACTTGGTCCCAGATTGAAAAAACATACACAAGTTGAATACTGCAGTATATTTAGGCCTAAATGGTAAAATAAAGAGCTATTTAGGAGCCAAAAAATCCAAATAATATATTTTTTTTTTTTTACCTTTGTGTGCAACATGCAATTAAAACATCTTAGTTTATTAGCTTTTTTTTTTTTTTTTAATAACTATTTTTAAAAGAAATTGCATGAAAATCTAATGTGGAATAGATAACAGAATTCATTATGCAGCTTTCCTCATCTGCAGTCTTGCATAAATTACATGGAACTCCATAGCCCAGAAAACAAAATGGCTGTTTTATTCATTAGCAACGCACTTTCACATTACTTACTGCTTGGGCTACAAAAGTCCAACTAGCCTACTACTAGTCAAGACCCCCAAAATATCACAATACCACAAGATCACACTGTTGCCTCATGTTGAACCGGCGGCTAACAGCTAACCACAAACGCCTGACCAAAACGCCCATTTAAAACGCTAGAATGAATGAATCACACTTCGCTATGCTAACATCACAAGCGGCTAGGTGTTTCGGGTTCTTTCGACACATTGCCCTCGCTGCCTTGCCTGTCGCTAACGATTACTCTTGAATTTTACTGCAGGAACCCAAAACGCTATTACACACCCCACCCCGTTAGCTTGTAGCATCATTCCTTATCCTTAGCACGTAGCATGATGGGGAGAGGAGAGAGGCGAGAATCCGAAGTCGGGTTTTCTATAAATAACCGCTTTAGTTCTGCGGTTTCACACATAAAAGCTCTTCGCTCGACTCGGGAGAGGTGTTGCTAGGCAGAACAGTTAAAGGAGCCCTGTCAGTCTAAATAAAATAAAAACAAAATAGTCGTCTTATGTGTTGCGGTGTCACGACCTCACTTTAGCGCGTCAAAGTTAGCATCTTCATTGCGGTGGCAGGCGCGGTTCATCCTTTTTTACACGCTTGTCTCTTTAGATAGCAAGTCTCAATACACGCAGCATGCTAGCTTTTGCCGCAACGTAGCTCATTCATTAGGATTCCCTCCTTGTTGTCATCTTGATTTGGTTGGAAAGCTGTAAATGTGAACTTTGGTGCGATTTTTATTTTGCTGTTTACGGAATTTTGTGGTTTTCTGTTACAGGTTGGAACGAGCTGCTGATAGCTTCATTTTCCCATCGGTCGATAGCGGTGAAAGACGGGATTCTCCTGGCGACCGGACTCCACGTGCACCGGAACAGCGCCCATAGTGCCGGCGTGGGAGCCATCTTTGACAGGTCCGACAAAGAAATGGGTTTCGGGCGGCAGGAATTAACATATTGACAATGATAGGTTCTTGCAAAGACAGGCTAGTGGAGATGGGTCAGTATGATATGAATCTGAAAAATGGATAAATTAAATACTAAAAACTTTGAATAAAAGTTGCACTTATAATAGATAGATAGAAAAAAAATGTTATTATTATTATTATCATTATTATTATTATTATTATTCAGTGTTTTATGTTGCACTTTATCACCAAAGAAAGTTCCTAGTTTGTGAGTTGTGTTCACTGACAATGGCAATAAAAAAAAAAGTCTTCTGATTTTGCTACTTAAGTAAAAGTACAGATACCAGAGCAAATAAATACTCAAGTAAAAATAAAAGTATCTTATAAAACAAATGACTTAAGTAAAAGTATTAAAGTACATGTTTAAAAATGTACATAAAGAGTATAAAGTAAAAATATTTCACACAAATTTTGAGCTCTAATGAAGCTTCAAATTTTGTGATTTTGACACAAATTTGTGCTGAATTTTGATCAACAGAAACAATTGAATTGATAGCTTTTCTGGCTGTTTTTAAACCCCACAGCCTTTCTAGCAGGTCTCAAACGATAATAAAAAATACATTTAATTTTCAGTCCTCTTCAATAATGTAATGAAGTAAAAAGTACAGATACCTGCTCTCAATTGTAGTGAAGTAACAGTAAAAAGTATCCACTTTAAAATGTACTTAACTAAAGTACTGACATCTGAAATTTACTACTTTTTTTACTTTACTACTTTACTACTTTTAATTTGTTACGTTCCATCACTGCCTATTGGCTAATGAAAAGACACATTTTGTGCTTGGCCTACAGTAAGGCTAACGTGAACTATTGTTGTTTTCACGAGCAAGACACTTTTTTTCAGATTTTTAAAAATGTTTTTATGGCTGTATATGTGGTTTTCGGACGGGCCAGAAGCAGTTGGCAGTTACACTTACATATCAGTTTGCTCCAGTAGGGAATGTTGTGTAGTGAATGAATCATGTACCCATAAAATACTATTTTTAGTATTTTATAGAAAGCAGGATAACAATATTTTCCATGAATATTAATAGGCCAAGACCAAATTTTGTTATCGATCCACCCATCATTACCAGGAGGACAAAATAATGAAAGTAAGCAAGCATGTTAATACAAACAACTGTAAGCAACATACTATTCCCTCTCTGTTCCATTCAAATGAGCTATTAACTTAAAATTACTTCAGTTATGCAGTAGCCGGGCTGTTTCTCAATCGAATTAGAATGAGCTAAGTGCTGCCATTGGCTTTACTATGGGTTGGTGGTGGCAGGGTGACCGGGTGAGCCAGGGGGTGAGCCAGGGGGTGAGCCAGGGGGTGATCCAGGGGTGATCCAGGGGTGATCCAGAGGTGACGAGTTTGTGTGACACCCATAGAACCCATGTTGATGTCACCCTCAGACAGTAGCACCACGTGTTGGGTTTCGGTCTATGTTTACTCTGCGTTTTTTTTTTTTTTTCTCTCTCTTTTTACAAGCCCTGCTACTAAAAATAATGAATATGAAAGCTTGTTAAGGATTTTTTTTACATAAGTTTGTAGGCCTAAAATATGTTTGTGTACATTTTAAATAGAATGATGCAGAACAGTGGTTAAAGCATATTAAAAAATATTGGTCAGGGTTTTGGTAATTAAAGTTTGCTAGCAGTAAAAGCGTGCCTGTGGTTTCATGTAAAGTGGTATGGAGTTTATGGAGTTTGGAGGAAAACAGGTCAGAGAGAATTCAGAAGTATATGGTTGTAGTTGTAGTTGTAGTAGTTCTTTATAATCCATTCACTGTTGGACTAGTTTCTCTTTTGCCTTGGGGCAGACTAATGGCAATTTGGCAGCCATTCTGTGCTTTTGACCTCACGAAGCACCATCTGTCAATGTAATCCAATAAACCAACAATGGCGAATTTGAATCAGTTAGACCAGTGGTTCCATGAGATGACTGGAAGATATAATTTTAAAGTTATGATTGTATTTAATCTTTTTTTTTTTTCTTTAATTTTCTTTTTTTTTATTGAGACCAGCCTAGTTTAGTGAAATTAGATCAAATAACACAACAAACTACTGAAATAAACATTGAAACCTGACTTTAAAACTTGACACACATCAATTTAACTTTGTAGTAGGGTCACAGGTTTATTTCATGGTCATTCTGGGCATCCTGGCTTAAAAAGTTAAGTTTGTGAAGCCCTGAGTTAGACGATGCATTTTCTTTAATCATTGCTTGGATCAAAACTGAGAAAAAATAGGTTGATTAAATTACAATGAGTAGAATGAGCAAGCTGCATTATGGTCAAGGTATGAATGTCTCTCTTCACTCTTCATACTTTTGCACACAGCTTAACTATCTCACCCAACAAATCCTACAGGTCAAAAATAAACTCTTTAAAACCCACGCCAGCAGCTAAAATAACAACCAAAACCCTCCCTTTTAGCTAACTGACACTTTGTTTTGTCTTTCTTCGCAGAGTGCTTACCGAGCTGGTGTCCAAGATGAGGGACATGCAGATGGACAAGACAGAACTGGGCTGCCTGCGAGCCATAGTACTCTTTAACCCAGGTAACTATGGCGACCCGCACTGCATTCACACACCTCGGCGGAAAGCATGGAAATTAGAGGTGCCAAAGAATCCAGGGAAACGCTCTCGGCTTTGAACCTCACTTTGAACAGCTTTATATAAAGCGGGAGGGATATATTGTGACATGCTGATCTATATAGATGTGGGGAGGAAATGTAAAGGTGAACTTGTGCAGAGTTCACATGAAAGATATTTTGGTGGATTTTTTTTTTTTTTTTTTCAAATGTTGACCAGTTTTGCAGTTGATTGACTGAAAGATTTAAAGATCAACACCAAGGCAAAAACAATGGGTAATGGGTAAAAAAATAACATAATATTTAAATTTGTGCCCCAAAATAAGATTTTTTTTTTTAAATTATTATTCTTAAATTATTATAAATCTCAGTGTTGCTTTGTTCATCCCAATTGTGGTTAAGTACAGCAGTGATTCTCAACCTGAGGGTTAGGATCGTGATGGAGATTGCAAAATTATTTGTTGAGTCCCCTGATGATATGGGGACAAAAAGAAAATGTATGCGATAGTCGTCAACAAGATTTGAAACCCTTCAAGTGCAGTGGTGTGTAGATTCCAGTTTGTTGGCCTACCTAGCTAATTTATGTTCATTTATATAAGCTCATGTCCTGAAAATGAAATCAAGCATTAGACAAAATGTTGCATTATAATTTTGTGGGTAGCCTACATGGTGCTCGAATGCCAACCGTTGTTATTATGAGGGTCGCGACTGAAAATGGTTGAGAACCATCGAGGCGCTGTACAGCAAGGCCCTGAACTTTGTCCTATACCTAGTCAGCATGTTGCGTGTTGATGCTTTTCGTGTCAGAATATACGACACTATAGCCTAATCATCCTTCTGAAATGAGCAGGCCCTGTGCCAGGAGAATGAATGTTTACAGCAGCCATCACGCATACCTCATCCTCATGTCGAAGGGGGGCTTGGTGGGGTACCGGGTTCATGGGAGGGCCTCCGAATGTGATGTTGTAACTGCTGATTAACAATAATACTTTCATGTTCTCAAAAAAGATAAATGCTGTTCAGTGCAGATTTTAAATGCTTCAAGGATTGTGGATATCCTTGAAGCATTTGTTATTTCTCAAAGATTCATTATGACAAGCCAAATTACACTACCGCTACCTTTTGAACCAGTCCTGTGGTTATTTAACACATTTGTAAGCCAGATGCCCTTCTGATAATCATGCCTTTCATTTATATTGAGTTTTACAAGTTTGACAAGACTCTCAAAGTGCTACTCTGTAATTATAATTAATTCACCTCATACTTTGTGCTGGTAACTGCTAGTTACTACAACTGTCCTGGCAGATTGACAGAAGCAAGGCAGTTAATTTGTGGTTTCGTCTTCTCTGACCACCAGCAATCTCTGTCACCACATTTATACATAACCCTCAGTCGTCCAGGTCTGATCCATAGCAAAAGACGAAGTTTAAATCTGTCAACTGGACAAATCGTTGTAGGTTTGAAGAAGTTTCGCTGCTCATCCAAGCCACTTCTCGTCAGAACTGAAGAAGTGGCTTGGATGAGAAGCGAAATGTCTTCACTCCAACAACGATTTGTCCAGATGATAGATTTACACTTCGTCTTTTGCTACATTGATACACAGGCAATATGAAGCATGGGTCAAACAACCTTGGCAAACCTTCTTGGCAACTTTTTTTCAGAGCGCAAACACAACTAAAAAATTGTACTATACTAAAGATTCCTATCTCGCAACATCTTGTCAATCCAAAGGTGTTTCAAACTCACACTTCTCTTCAAGCTGTCCTCTCCCATTAAGCCTGCTGTTAAACTTCTGACCTCCACCATGACCTCTTCCAAACAACACTATGAGACCCCATGGTTCACAGACTGGTCCTGGCCTTAAAATGGTTCATGTGAGTCCACCCCGGCTCCACTCGCCCCTCTGCTCATACTAACGCTCTGTCCTGCCTGCCCCGACTTCATTAGGAGTTCACCAGACCATCCATGGACTGGCTCTTCTCAAAAGCCCCTCAGTCCTCCCTTTCCCACACTGTGCCATCCTGTTCCGGACCATTCTCCAACATTAACGTCCACTCTTTGTTCGCTAATTGTGCAGCGAGATGTTAGCCGGTGACGTGTTTGTGCGCCTAATTGGAGTTGAGTCTTTCGGAGGCGGGGGACTAAATTACAAGGTTTAATTGGTCCAACCCAGAATGCAGTGACACACGTCCAAGCACTGTTCTGTATAGGGGTTAAAACTCAACTTGTAAGCCACTGCTGTTGCTGTTCAGTGAGAATATTGGATGTTTTTGCTGATGTGAATGCGTGATTGGATTGTGTTGGCAGATTCCAAAGGCCTGTCCAATCCCAGTGAAGTGGAGGCACTGAGAGAGAAGGTCTACGCGTCTTTAGAGGCCTACTGCAAACAGAAGTACCCTGAGCAGCCTGGCAGGTGGGTCGGAGTTTGTGTTACTACAGTTAGAAAATGAAAAAATAAAACATATTTTACTTGTCAATGCTTCTGCTACTCAATCAGAATGAAGCCTTTTAAACAATAATATATTCGAAGGGTGTGAGATTGTGTACGTATCTCACATACTCAAGGCTGGTGGGAGCCCATCAAATGCTTATCTCCAGAGTATGGTATTAAGCGTATCTTAGCATTATTTATTTATGTACATGTGGTTTTATTGCTCAAAAATACATTGAAAAACATGTTTTTCATCATGGTATAAACTGCCTGTGTCCATGAAGAAACTAATTCAACTAAACTACCCCATTAAAAATATAGTTTAAGAGTAAAAAGTGGTGGAGTATGTACAGATACAGCAGTTTAATGCAGCTGAATTAAAAAGTATCTTCTGTACAATTAAGTAAAGATACCTAAAAATGGGCTAAAGTACAGTACTTTTACTTTTGTACTTTCCACCACATATAGAGACAAGCTGGTAGCGGATTCCCCACGAGAAAAGTTATGCAGTATACCTTTAACACAACCAACAAGCTAATGTACGGGGATTGAAAACAACATGATATTCAAACCTAAATGAAAACTAACATCTGCCCAACATCCTTATCCCATCTCACCACACCCTTCGTCTCCTTTGTTGCTGACAGGTTCGCCAAGCTGTTGCTACGGTTACCGGCCCTGCGCTCCATCGGCCTAAAGTGTCTGGAACACCTCTTCTTCTTCAAGCTCATCGGGGACACGCCCATCGACACCTTCCTGATGGAGATGCTCGAAGCCCCTCACCAGATGACATAATGACCCCACCGCGACCCCACTGCGACCCCACCGCTGACCCCACTTCCTGCTTGCCCTTTGAACTTTGATACCCCCAAGGCTTCGGACTGGGACCCATCCTTTTTAGAGCCTCGTTGGAGGGACATAATAAGAGAATTTTGGAGGGATTTTCCTTAATTTTTTTTTTTTTTTTTCGCATTTGTCTCTTTGCAATGAAATCATAATGTCTACAGTTCGGTTTTGTACAATATATAAATAAGAAAATATATATGAAATCATGACGAAAAACACTGACGGATTGAACGTTGAGCCATTATTTGGAACTTTTTCCGGTTTGTTCTTACTAATGTACTTGCAGGTTTTTGATGATGTCACTATTTCGTGATTGGACAATCGTGAACTATCTTGAAAAACTTGGATCCTTTCAGAATTTAAAAAAAAAAAAAAAAAAAAGCAATTTGAGAAGGGAGGAAAAAACCATGAAATTTGAAAACTACAGGTCTGCTTTTGAGGAATTTCTCAACAACACGTCTTGCACTAGCTGTTTTCGAAGCTTTTTTCACTCAATCGGGAGGTGGATTTTATCAAGACTGCAAGTACGCAAAAAAACTAAATTGAAAAAAACTGCTCAGGTCTCTGCCCGGGTTTCAATAACAACCATGTCTTACTGGAATAGCACTGTGTAACTACAGACGTAACGTGGAGTTTAAATCCAGACTGTGGATTCAATGCGTTTGAGTGATGGGATGTTTGGAAGGCTCGTACAATCTGAACCTAGACTTAGCTTTATTCCAACAAAAACTACCAGCAAGGAACAACTGTGGTCATCAATGCTTTCAGACATTTCCTGAAGGAATGGTTGGGCTTTTGAGGTTGGGTTGTACATGATAATTGTAAATAGGTGATTTTGACGAAGTGGTGGATCATGATTAGTTCAAGAAATTGAATTTGTCTTTTGCCTTTAAGTGAATCATATCAAAATCATGAGACCAAAACTGCTGTGCATCAAACCTTGGACAATCAAAAGTAATTAAAATCATGCAGTGAATGTTATAATCTCTGCTAACTTTGGTTGGTCATTTTGTATAAATTTAATGGGAGTGTTGTATAATAAATTGTACTAGCCCGAAAGTTAAAAGGAGAAGAGGCATGATGCTGGAGATTTAACGCAGGAGAAGTTTATCTACCATCAGTAAAGGACCCAGCACCTGGAGACATCAACCCTCAAAACACTGTGATAGTGTTGTCCATTCCAGTCTAGTACAGTCCAGTCTGGCTGTGCTTCCGTTGTAGGGAGTATTATACCTTTGATGATGCAGGCCAAGATTAAAAGGACTGAACTGGCAGTGAGAATTTCTGTAACAGCTCAGTTCTGTAACAAAAAAGTCAACATCAGTTTAGCCAATTAATATGCCAATTTGATTCTACTCCCCCGGTATTGCAATTTGTATCAAACTGCTAATTCATCAGTATTAAGTTACAATTAGAGGCAAGGCGTCCAGCACTCTTTCGTCATGGCAAGGTCTCGGGTTTGACTCCCGGACCACCCGGGCTTTTTTGTGTGGAGTTTGCATGTTCTCCCTGTGTCTGGATGGGTTTTCTTGGCCACTCAGGTTTCGCCCATCAATCCAAAACACGCGCCATAGGCAAAATCCAAGAACAAAGGTAGTCCGGACTGAGAGTAGCTCAAGATCTGTAGATGGGTCGCTGGTTGCGGCACCAAAACATCCTCTGCTTTTGTGCCCTCACGTGTAGGGATGGGTCAAATGCAGAGAAGAAATTTGTAGTGAACCTTAACCTTAATCTTAACAATGCCAATTTTCACTTGAATTATTGATTTTTTATTATTGAACATTATGGAAAAGCTCTTTAAAATATATTTTTTACATGACAAAAAGGATGATTTCATACAGTTTTTGATGTGTTTTGAGTCTACTTTAAATTATCCTATCGTGACATAGAGAGGTTAAGCGTACATTTTTCTTAGTGCTACAAAAATGTGCAACCCAACCTCAGGAAATGCTCAACTATTTCTTTGATGTAAGTGTAAGTGTATTTCGCAGCCATTGTTTGCGTTGTTGTATTGTTTCCATTGGCCTGTGCGCTCCTGTCCTGTTCTGATGTCCGCACTGTTTTTAACTGTCCACACACGGTGACCTCTACATGACCTCTACACATACCTCCTCATACCTGTACATTGATCTATACAGTATTCAGTATTCAAATGCACAAATACCTCTGCTTCAAACTTACCATACAATGCAAATTAATAGAGAAGTCATTCATTTCTTGGCACTTAAAGGTCCTATATTATGCTTTGTCAACTTTCAGAGTTTTTGGTCATTATAATGTTTTCTTATCAAAATCATACCTGGAGTTGTGTGTTGTTTCATTCATTGCAACTATATTTGATTAAACCTGCTTTTTTTTAGGCCAAACTAATTCTCAAGATCTGTTAACGCTTGGTTCCACTGCGTGATGTCATCAGTTGGTAATCCAGGAAGTGCTGTGTTTTTAAAGCCCATACACATTCACTGTAGTGCTCAAATTACCTTCACTATGCATAACTTGGCAACTTTTTGCTAGCAATTCTTATTTTCAATGCTTTTAAACTGCTTCTCCCCTGACCAGGTAGGGTTATAGCGCCCTCTTCTGGTATACATGGATTTTTATTTATTTATTGTTTTTTTTATAGACACACAACATCACAAACAAAAAAAAAAAAACCCAAAAAATAAACAATCACAAACAACAGGGAATTTTTCTATACTTAAAGTTGCGCTGACTTTCTGTTGAGGGATCTCCTGCTTGCTTGTTACCATGGAGATGCTGTTGCTTTACCTGGAATGTTCCACAATATGCCATTAAACTTATCAATTGTTTGTTCTTGGCGTGTGCT
Organism: Periophthalmus modestus; assembly: GCA_019594935.1. NCBI lineage: Eukaryota > Metazoa > Chordata > Actinopteri > Gobiiformes > Gobiidae > Periophthalmus > Periophthalmus modestus. The sequence continues at coordinate 10,657,083 of JAIEZT010000054.1, forward strand.
CCTCCCCACAGATCTGATCTGTAACTTGACCTGGGGGTGTCACCTGCTTGATAGATAAGTGTAATGCTGTACTGTGGAACATTCCAGGCAAGGCAATAATATCTCAGTAGAGACAGGCAAGTGGCATATGCTCAGTCTGGGAAAAAAAAGTTACATAGTGTCACTTTTACGTTTTTTTTCATACTAATAGATTAATGTAATGTATTAAACATGCAATACTTATGAAGTATAGGTCACGTAGGTTAAATACGTCATAATATAGGACCTTTAAACCTTAACATTTTTAACAACAGAGCCCAGTCAGGAGGTTCACATACATTTGGCTCTGTCTTTCCATCGCTGCATGTTAATATGTCCATACTATGTGCAAATATAAAACAGCCTATGTTATGTGGCTTGGTTTTCACATTCTCAAAATGCTGCAGCCGCCCTGAATCTATGCATCCTGTGCATTTCCAAAGAGTGTTCTGGGGATGATGTGTTAGGAACATGGGAGAGAGAAATGAATGGGGATGTTCGGATGATTGTATATGGCAAAAAGTAAAAGTGAACCATGTTTTTAAATATAGACCTAGCAATGTGGTATGGACAAGGTAATTTACTTTTGAATTACAGTCAAATTACAACCTTTTTTACTTAACGAAAATACGTCATTCAAGCATTCTTGGTACCTGGTCCAGAAAAAATTAGTCATGTTTTGTTATTTTTCTTGTTCAGTAATAGACAAAGCAGAAGAATGTGAAAGCAAGTCATCACTTCTAAACATTTTAAATAAATTGGTATTGAAAACATATTGAAAATTACATTCAAAGTAACTGTTTTTTTGTTTTTTTTTTTTCAGTAATAGACATGAGTAATTGCCTGGCAAATCCAGAATGATGTCTCAAGCCTGGTCAAAGGAGATCATGCAATCAAACCAGTTCTTCTTTAGTGACACATGAAAATAGGAGCTCATTGGTTACATATGATTTACACATAAAATCAAATTTTCTCACCTCAGATTAACGGAGTTTAGTGCTTTGCTCATTGATACCGCAGAAATCCATGATGTTTTTTAGCCCCTGTAAAAAACGTTCCCTTTAATATGGGCGGAGCACGCATGTCCCTGATTGGCTAATCCACCTGTCAATCATTTGTCATTTGAAAACAGGAAGATTCACCAGTGACCAGACTCACATCTTTGTTAAGCGTGTAAGTGTGTACAGTATTGTCGATTATGGACAAGCATGACATTATTTATAATTTGAATTTCTTTTTAGAATCAACTTGTAACTTTTTTCTTAGCAAACAAAATTAACCAGAAACACTTTGTCAGCAGAGTTAAAATCTTCCCTTGAAACTACATAAAAATTGGAAAAAAAGTGGAAAGTTTGCAAAAATGATCTAAAACGATAAGTGATACTATATTCAAACTAGTATTTCATGATGAATTCAAACTGAACGGTGCTTTTTTAACCTCTCTGGCCCCACTCCTTTCCGACCCCGAAACTACCTTACACATTTGAACTGTTTTGACATGTCCTTCGTATTAACTGATGGTATAACATTACATTCAAACCCTGTAGAAATCATAGCTGTCAAATCTGACCACTCAAACAAAGTCCACGTGTCAATCTCTCCTGGATATTTGAGCCTAAAGTACCCCGCTGGGACATTTCCTGTGACAGTTCATCAGTATTAAGAGTTCAGCCACTGCATTCAGCAGTGGTGAGCTCCCTCTGGTGGACAACACAACACCCAACAGAATACACAAATTTGCAGTCTTTGCTACTTAAAATTGCATTTAAAACAGGAGCGAACAGCAAAAAGTCCATGCGTCATTTTGGTAACATACATGCATACATTAAAGATCCTATATTACGCAAAATTGACTCTTGTGAGCTTTAAACCGTGTTATAATGCTGTTACCTCCTCAAAAACATACCTGGAGTTGTGTTTTGTTTCATCTCCAAAGCTCAAAATGCTTCGTTCCACCTTGTGATGTCACGAAGCGGTAGTTTTCAAGCTAACAGCTACCTTTTAACAACATTATAACATAGATCAGAACATAGCGTAATATGGGCCCTTTAAGTCTATAGAAAAAATGGGAAACATAGCACTTTGTATGCTTAACTAACCTTGAGTTTTACTATTTGAATAAAAGCAATAACTTGGGATATTGTCCAGAGTTGAACTATTCAGGTGACAATAGTGGCTGCCAGTGCTGATGAAGTTTTTATGAAATTGTTGTATTTGTATGTTTGAAATCTAGCGGACATAATAATGAACAGTACCATCTTTGCATTCGGACAGGGTCACCCAATTTTTGCAACAGAAAACCTCCATACTGTACTGTGACTGGTGAGCCATACTCCCACAAAGAACCGACGGATCGCAACAAGACAGGACGACACTTACAAATGCTTTATAACCTAAAGCTCTATTTTGTTTATATGTAAATGTGTATATACTTAAAAAATATATATCTGCAGATGAGTTGCTCGAGGATTTCGGAAAGAGGGAGACAAGTCTTTTAAGACCAAACTGTCCAGAAGCGCTTGTTTTTTTGTTGTTTTTTGTGTTTTTTTTTTGTGAATTTTGAATTGAATTAGATTTTTTTTTTTTTTTTTGTAAAATGGATTTCTTACAACCAGCAAATATGGCAGCACTTCTTTTTACAACTTTAAAAAACCAGCATGCAGGACTCTTTTTGTCAATGTGCCCACTTGAGTGATGTGTTATGGGTTGGGTCAGTGCAAAATGTTTTAGCAAAAAAGTAAATTTTTAGGTTACGCTAGTGTGGTCCATTACTCGCACTCCAAAGTTCCAAGAAATCACAATTTTTAAGACGTATATAAAAACAAATCTTCCCAAGAACATACACTGCTTATTAAAGCTCCACTGCGTAAAATTTTGTCTAATATGCAAGTTAAAATCATATTATTTAGCTCATTATGGGTGTTTTTTTGTTGCTCAAAAATACCTGGGTGGGCTTGCCTCTCCAGAGACGTGACTTGTAACTGTTTGTCTGCATATTTTAGTGTATTTGATTAATTGGCTGAAATGTTACGCTGTGGTGCTTTAAGGAAATTGCAACCACATGGTCTTGTCATCTATTACTTACAATAATAAAAACACATTTAGGTTTTTAGTTGATGCTCAGATTTTAAGCTAACATTAGCGTCAAACTTTTCTGTTAGAACATCCGCCACCTGCTTGTCTCCATGGAGATGTCATTGCGTTGCCTGAAATGTTCCACAATATGACATTAAACTTAACTTTGATGTATTCAATAACAGGTGTGCAAAATTAGCTCGAAAAAAATGTGCATTTTTACTGTGTGCGGGTTCGCCTCTCCACAGACGTGACCTGTAACTTGACCTGGTGGAGTGACTGTGGAACAATATAGGCGAAATACGGAGACCAGCAGGTGACAAAACCCCCCAAAAAATTCCGTAGTGCATCTATAGCAGTACACGTTTGCCTACAATCCCAACTGTACCAACCCATAAGAACACTCGGTGGACCAAATATCTCGGGACCTCATGAAATAATCAAATTTAATAAAAAAAAACATGGTTGAGACTTTAAACCCTCCAAAATGTTATGTGTGGCTTGGCAAATACAGCAAAAGTTTAAAACCATTCAGGAATTGCTGAGCTTGCGTTACAATCACTGCTTCTCTCTGTGGCATAAACGCTAAAATATTCAAGAAAAAAAAAAACTTTAAAAAGAAAAAAAAAAAACTGAAAAGGTCTATTTTTGTACAAAGGTAATTTTATCCCCGCTTATGTACTTGTTTCTTCTCCGGGCGTGTGATGGTAAAGCTTATGTTGGAGAGTGAGGGGCGGGGCCTATACATTGGCTCCATGGTAACCGCGGTGTCGCCTTTACTTTGTCATGTCATTGGACCTGTCGTTGCCAGATGGGAATGTCGAATTTCATTATAATTTTGTCTATTTTTGGAAGAGATGGAATTCTGTCTCGTCTGTTCTTTGTGGTTTGTTCTCGGATGTTCTTTCATGGACATTAAATGTTATGAAAAATAACATGTGTTTGTCATTTTTTGTGTTGTTTTTAGTTGTTCTCTAAGCTAATTTTGTTAAGAGTTTGGGAACTAGGGATGAGAGTATGGTGATTTTATAATGCTCACAAAACAAGGGACTTTTTATTCAAGCAAAATAGGCCTACAGATACTTTAATCTTATCAAAATGTTAAAAATCCCAGAAATGAGGTGACTGGAGGCAAAATTAAATGGATCATAGCACATTTACTCACATCAGATGAAAAGTGCAAATAGTTTTAAGTTTTTACAACAAAAAATATAGCTACAATGTTGAATTTCCACAGTAGAAATGACAGTTTGCTTTCCTGTTATAAAAAGATGGGGAAAAAAAAATATTTTTTGTAGCCTCAAATTTGTATGTAGGCTCCCAAAAGTATAAACTTGCTTGCCTATGTTCTAAAAATAACCCGCAATAGGTGAAACCACGAAGTAGTCAGCTTTAGTTTTTTACAATTATTATATATTTTAATTTTGCAAAACCCCTCACCACACACTTTATAGACTTTTAGGAGACACAGAAGGTTTCATCAACATTGTGAGTTTTATCGGGAAGAAAACTTGTAAACTTACAGCACTTCAGAGTCACACTGCGATCCAATATTTAAGTAAATTTGGCTGAACACATTCTGTACTGTGCAGGAGACACGGCACGGAGGAGACTGATGGACAATGGTCTACAGTCCTTTAGCCAATCAGGACACAGAACACAATGCACGTTCATACGCTGTAAGAAAAGCATGCAAAATTGCACCAAAAAAAATCCACAAAACAGTGAGGCCGTGAAATGACCACTGTATATCTTAAGATGAAATTAAAGAGTTAAATAAACAACAAAAAACTCAGTTGTAAATGGTATCACTCACACTCACATAATTTTAAGCTCTGCACTAGTTTACACATGACAGGAAATTGCATGGATCCTGGAAGTGTTAGGTCTTTTACTACTTATAAAAAGATCCAATTCACTATGAAAACGAATATCTGCTTTCTGTTAAATACATCCAGAAGTCCTAACAATCAAAAATTATTGATTTAAACTGACATTTGGTTTGGTTGGACATACTTCTCATTCTTAAAGAAACCAAGTATTAAACATGGACAATATAACGGGTGAATAAATGTTCATATATATGTTAATGAAGTGCCAAAGAAATACCATGAGCCAGTTTTCTAACATAAAACGTACAAAAACGTGTTTATTAAGTCACAGGTTGTAGCTGTTAAACATATTAAAAAAAAAAAAAAAAAAAATCATGTCCAACTACATACAACAGAGGCTGGCTTTGTGCAGAAACTAATGATCTAATCGAGCAGAAGAGGGAAAAGAAAACCACAGTACAATTCAATGGAGTATGTACAAAAACGCCAACATACAAAAGTCAAATGTATCCATATAGTTTCAGCGGGTCGAACGTCAATTAGGGCCACGCAATATTCAAAAAAGCCATGTTCTACGACTATCTGTTGACTTACAATTTCGTTTCTGTGTTAAAATTCAAACTGAACCAGGACCAATACCAGTCTTAAGTATTTTAAAGTGCACTATGTAACTTTTCTAGTGGATTCTTTGCCGCCTGCTCATCTTTACGGAGATGTTATAGCTTTGCCAGGAATGTTCCGCAGTACAGTATTAAACTTATGACTTTTCGTGGACACAGACACTTACAATCACCAGGTTAAGTTACAGGTGAGATCTGTGAAGAGAGGCAAGTCTGATCACAATTCAAAAAGATGTTAAAAAGAGTTTTTTTAAGAGTTTGTGTAATTGATTAAATGCGAGATACAAGATTAATGCTATAATTGGGGACATTCCAGGCATAGCATTAAAGCAGACTTTTTTTTTTGCAAAATCGAGTTTTCAGAGCTTTTAACCCTGGTATAGCGGTTTCCCCTTTTCATTTACACTTTGAAGTTGTAAAATGGCCAAATATAAACAAATATCCACAGGTGTCGTGGATTTTTAGTAGTCAACCTTTGAGGGAAAAAAAAAAAAAAGTTACGTAATGCACATTTAATCACTCCCAAGTCACAAAAATTCTGTGAAACGGAGTAAGTTAGCATAACCTGTAGCACTTCTAGTCTTAAAAAGGCTCCTCACCCTTTGCATGGTATTGATGTTTGAATAACAACCCCTTTAAAACCACTGATATTGTTTTTTTTTTCTATATTGCGCAGCCCTAATTCCATAATCGCCAGGTCCAATCGTGAAATCTTCGCGTATCCCGGAGCGACCCGTGCTCCCACTTCTACCACCGAGCGAATGCCTTTTTCATAAGCGCGGGCATTAAATATACAACCCCGGGCACTTAATTTGAGGAGAGCAGTTTGGTGTCGGGACAGAGGAGAACACTTGGGTGGGACCACTTCAATAAATAACACAAAATCTGAAGACCAGTGAATACGTTTTCAGAAATTCAGAGATGGATGTTGTTCATGAGGCCAAGCTGACAATGCAATACAATACAGTTAAGACAGTTAAGACAAGCCAGAGAACCATTTGATGAACTGTACAAGAGTGAAAATTTATGAATTACTGTTTCAGAGTGACCTTAAGCTACACTGTGTAACTTTTCTGGTCTGCTTGTGTCCGTGAAAATAGTTATACAGTTATACATGGCATTAAACTTTTCCATGGAGGCGCCAGGTTCCAGGTTGAATCTGTGCAGAGGCGACCAAGCTTAAAGTAAGAATGCATGTTTTTCTATGTGTTTTACAGCAGGTAAACCACCCATAATGGAGTAAATACTAGATTATAGATGTGTTTAATGCCATACTCTGAAACATCCCAGGCAAAATGATACCATGGACATAAGCAGGTAGCAGAGCCCATCCTGAAAAGTTACATAGGTGCAGCTTTGAAGTGCATATGACAGGTTTTCGTTTTTTTTTGTGTTATTTTTTAAATAATTTGGTGGGGTAACTGTGGTAAATATGTATCCCAATTATACACAAGGCAAGCGACAGTTCGAGAAGAACAAAAGAATACAAGTTACATGAAATGCAAGAAATAGAGCTGCGTTCTAAATCAAATTTTTTTTTAAAAATTGAGAACATTGGAAGTGGGAGAGGTTTTCATCTAAAACACAACCACAGTTCACATTAAATATATATTTTTGTCCATTTAAAAATAATTCAGGGGCAGCGCCATGGAGGGGGGGCACTTTCACAGCACATAGGACATCCAATCTCAACTAAAAATGTTCAAATGGCAAATAAGACTACAATAAGAACAAAATTCCATATAAGCGTCGTTTTCATAAATCATTACAGGGGCTGACCATATTTAAAGTTGTTTCAAACAGTGATGTAAAGATGGTAGAGGAAGGGGGCGCACTCTCATCCATGTAAGACTCTAAATGAACATGTTAAGTGAGCGCCCCCATAGCCCCTCCAACCAAAAATGTCTGGCACCGGCTGTTATAGATTTTTTATTTTACCCCATATAAAACAACCATTTGTGTAACTGTGCATCTTTCACTGTGTACATTGCACTATGAACAGTTATGAAATGACCTCTTTTTTGCCATGGCTTCCAATCTCTAATCAGGAAATACAGTTAAGTTCACAAAAGCTAATAGATAAAGTCAGATTTTTTAGTGAAAATTAAAACTACACTTTTTGAAACCTGTCATATGCACTTAAAAACCAGAACAATGGCAGATTATCCAACATCTAGGACAAACATTTGACAAAAACATTTCAGTCTGCTCGTTAAACTCCGAGTTCCGAGGGGGCTTTCAGTTAGAAAATGTTTCTCTTTTCTTACAACAAAAACTTTATTTTAAAAAAGAAAATAAAATATAAAAGAACTGTGGTAGATTGAAGGAGAGCGTTTAACAGTCGCTTTTCCATAGCTTGATGGTTTTGTCGTTTTCTAAAGCTGCAGAGGCGATGATGTTCTCTGTGGGGTGACAGGCTGTTGAGATGACCACATCTGCGGAGACAGCACACAGAGATTACTGTAGAGTTATGAGGGCAAGTTTGATAAAAGACATTTGAAACAATGGCTGCGGTTACATGCAAACTCAAAATCTGATTAATATAAACTTTTTGGAGTTATTTAATTGAAATGGAAAAAGCCAACTAAATTTCTTTGTGATCATGGTCCCTCTGATTACTCACATCACAGTTTTGGGTCACTGAAGTAAATCTTTAAAATCCAGAAATCAGACTGAAGTCAGATTATAATAATTTATAATTTTGGTGTGCATGTGAACAAGACCAATGACACTTCTAATGTTAGTAAACAGAACCTCTGTATCCTAAAGAGAGGTATCTGTGTAATCCCTCAGTCGTCCAGGTCTGATCCATAGCAAAAGACAAAGTATAAATATGTCAACTGGACAAATCGTTGTAAGAGTGAAGACGTTTTGCTGCTCATCCAAACCACTTCCTCAGTTCCCTCTACATTGCGAAAAACTTTGTCTTTAGAAATGTAGAGGGGTATTATAATAGGCTGGGTTGGACTACTTCACCACCTCGTGTATAGTTTAGCCCACAGCGAGTGACCCCTGGGTATACTCTGCCTTAGGCTAAACTAGCATCACGATAACAAAATTTCAAACTCAATTTTGATACTAAGAAATAGCCTCAATACTCAATACTGACATCACAATTATAATAAACACTCTTTTGATGCTATTGTAGTAATTTATTTTATATTATAATGTGGTCTTATATCTGTGTAATCCCTCAGTTGTCCAGGTAGGTTCCACAGTGGTCCATGGGCTTATATTAGTCTGTTATATTGGATGGACATTGGCTCCAATGCATTTTCAATAGATGAGTTAGCATAAACTTCCATGCATCACAAAGAATGAATATCCACGGCAGTTAGACGACCAACAACCACTCGCCCACACGTGAGTAACACCAGAGCCTTGTTTGAAAACAACGCTACAGACCGACAATTAGCATAAACGATAAGAGAACCTTCATTTGGCCCACAGTGATCAAATTCCAGTGTTGCATCGCACAGAACAGCAAAAGAATAGAAATATGCTCTCAAAAATAAAGCTATAAATAACTATTCGAAAAAATACATTTGAGAACGCAGTGTTTTTATTTTGGAGGCTCATTGAAATTCAAATAAAATAATGTTAATCTGGAGAACATGCTGCGTGCGTAGCTCTTAATTGCTGGGTTTCAACATTCTATAGCCAATAATATATATAATACAGATGAGGGGCAACTAAAATTTATATGGTTAAAATTCAGACAGTGAATTGTAGGGTCTAGTCACTAAAAGGCACGGGACGATACTGAAATTTGGTGTCACGATTATCATGGCCAAAAATAATTGGGATTGACGATTATATCACGATAATCAATGGTGCTGAGAGTTTTAAAATGTTCTGGATATTAATAATTACAATTTAAATATTATGAATAGGTTCCATATTTAAACAACTGTGATAACAACTGCAAAAACAATCTAGAGGGTCTAGAGATCATCAGGGAGAAGTCGTTTCTTTCCTTCACATTCTGGTGGCATAATGGCGATTATCTTTGTTGGCGATTGTCATGATTATATAAATAGTGCCATGAATGATTATTGTCAACCCTCGTCTCTAATAGAGAGGATCAAGTTCAACATTTAGCTTTACCTTTCATCAGAAAAGTAAAATATAATCAATAGGGAAAACTGTCCCTTGTCCCCATCTGGGAGTATGACATCATCACATTCTCGCATCTGAAAACCACCAGAACACTCCCAGCAGGATCTAATATTATCGCAACTTTTAAGCAACAGTCTGTGATGCTGTTAAACCCTGTAAAGCTACCTCAGGACACTTCTGACACAATGGAAAATTTCACAATGTTCAGAGCTCTGGTTCGGACCTGTACAGCTTCTCCAAGTCCAGGAAAATGAAATGCTCTTTGTCAGAGATGTTCTGTTATAATCAAAGTGTCATGAAATATAACTATGGGTGGGAATTTTTTAAATGCTTGTGCTGAACGAGACAATAATTCGGAAAAGCTAAGAATTATTGGTTGACTAATGCACCATTCTCAAACTGGGATTCTTGGGCCATGTGTTTGGGGTTTGTGAAAAAAGTACAAGTTATATTTTTTGGTAGAAAACTACTATAATCTACTATAATCAATATAATCAAAAAAAAAACAAAAAACAACACTATGCACAATGACTCCTGCTTACACCTAACTGTTGTGTGGGGGGTCACCAAGAGATTGCTTGGTCTGGAGTGTCCCACAATTGATACTTTGCAGCTGATGTCATCAATATTCCCTGGGAGCGTGATGCTAACTGTAGGCTCAGTTCTGTCTGTGGCTTTGTGTTAAAACTCAGATTAAATTCTTAGCCACAATCTGACCAGAAAGCACTGACGTAATTGGAACTGTAACAGGTGAGGTGATTTGTCCTCTTAAAACAAGTTCCTCTCAAATAGCATTACAGTCACACGCTAGCTAGCATTAGCCAATGGTTTTTCATTTAGTCATTAGTCTCACCTTTATGTTGAAAATCCAGCACCTAAACATGAACATGGCCTCTCAAATCGAACACAGACTTCTGAAAATGTGTTATTTAAATCCATTTTGTACTTTTTCTTGAGTTTTCAAACTATACTAAAAGCTTTTTGGCTGTGTTCACTAATGCATGTATTGTATCACCATAGTAACTGCTGAACATTCTGCCATACACCTCCATACAGAACACTCCTTTAAATTTGGATTTGTTACGGTCTGAACTTATTTTGTTGTCACTGTGACTGGAAGTGGAAAATGGTCAAATCAGGTATGCCTATATTCAGGACAGTTTGAGAACCCAATACATTGATTCTATATTACATTACAAAATACATATTTAGTCACTAAAAAAGAACTTATGGATTAGAGGTCTTATATTAATCTAATTTCTGATCTATGTCATGATCTTGTTTCCTCATCAACAACATAGATACATGTAGAGTTGTGTTTTGCTTCATTCACACATGTTTAATGCACAAATCCTGCATATTTAGGTTGAGATCATTTCTCAAACAGAAAACACTCTGTTCCACCTTGTGATGTCATGTGGTAATACAGGAAGTGCTCCCTTTCTCTAGAATCATTTCAATAATTTCAGCAGTGGAATTGTCAATCTCTACTAAACTAAAAGGTAAAAAGGTAGCTGTAAACTGGAAAACTACAAAAGATTACTCAAACCTGTGTGAATGAAACAAAACAACTCCAGGTATGTTTTTGAGGAGGTAACAACATTATAACAAGGTTTAAAGCTCATAACATTATAAATATGAACACAAATTGCCTTACCTGTGTGTCCCTGTAATTTCTGGACGATCTCCTTGGTCTGCAGGTTCCAGATGTACACCATGTTGTCCTCAGAGCCGGACACAATCCACTGGACACATGAGTTCAACAGTCAAACAGAATGTACTGACCATGATACAAAACAACAGGGACAGAACCACATCAGAACATTACCTTTCCACCGGTGACAGAGAAGTTGGCAAATATACAGTACTTCTCATTTTTGTGGCCCGTGTAGGTTTTTAAGCACTGGAGGAAAAAAAAAAAAAAAAATGAAAAATTACTAAATAAACAAGCGGGATCACTGAATGCTTTATAAATCCATTCCAGTACATACCTTTAAAAAATGAAATACATTATTCATTCAATGCAAATACAAGATTGAATATTGAATTTGTAATTTTTCCAACTAAAAACGGGCTACTATTTCACAATATATCAAGACATATAATAACAGTAACACCTTACAGACAACAGGCTTGGCAAGGCCTCTTTAAGGCTACACTTAGTCATTATTCATTTACTCCATGCATGGCGGTGGTTACTATTGTAGCCACAGCTGCCCTGGACAGACTTACAGAAACAAAGAAGCCAATCTGCACCATCGGCCCCTCCGACCATCACCAACACTCACATACATTCACCACTTTCATAACAGCCAAAGTGACAAGTATCTTGCCTAAGGACCTGACAGGAATCAATCCTTAGGGTCGGAGGACCACTGCTCAAACAAATGAGCCTCTATTGCCCCAAAAAGCACTTGTATTTATATTGAAACTAGGTGCCAAATTTACACCATCTACATGGGCACTCATGTTCTTACACAGTAGATTTAAGTATCTAATATATATATATATGTAAGCAACTTCTCCAAGTTAAATTAAAATTATGTAATATGATTTGCTTATAATTTCAATACACTCACAGCAAGAAAATATGGTATAAAATTCAACATTCTGACTTACCTTTCCTTTGCTGTAGTCCCAAAGCTTCAGCGTGCTATATAAAAACAAACATGGTTAGACAGACACATCTTTTTTATGAATGCATTGAAGGGGGTATAGCTCCATCTGGTGGCTGTACGAGCACATAACCACACATGGGTGAAGCAGTGGTGAACTCACTTGTCAAGTGTTGCTGCCAGGATGTATTTTCCGTTTGGAGAAAACTTTACGAACGACACAGGGGGGTTGTCGTCATCTGAGGAGGTATGACAGAGGTAAGTTGGCTCATTGTTTGAAGTTTATGAAAATCACTAAATTTATTAAAAGTTTTACCTATGAGTGTTTTTAGGCATTGTCCTGATGCTGTGTCCCAGATACGACTGAAACCAAAAACATGACATTACAGTTATTTAAAAAACAAAGAGAAAACATTCAATAAAAGAAAGAATGATCTGAATCGTCACTGCCTGAACCCCATTAATCATTGCTAGGCTGCAGACAGTTCCTTCAAATGACCAAATATTGTTTAAATATAGTATTACGTTCCAGTAGTTATTTCCTACAGTTACATAGTTAGAGTTAAGGTAGAATCTGTAGTAGTTCGACTTCAATCTGCCCGAACTTATTATAAAAACACAGCATTCTCACCATAGCCCATCGTAGCTACTCGACACGATCAAGGAGCCGTCTCTGTTGAAGTGAACCTGAGGAGACCCATAACATTCCCACGTCACATGACATCGACAAGTCAAAGCTCATCATCGTGACAACCATCTAAACACACTCACCGCAGACACTGGATCCGAATGAGCCGGCAGCGTTTTCAAACATTTCCCCGTCTTCACGTCCCATATCCGAACACTCTCGTCAAACTATGACAGCATGGACAGGAGTTTAAGAGATGAACGATGTGAGAACGGTATCGTGAGCAGACATCTGGTTTAAATTATAAGCTTTAGTCTCTCTCTCACACACTCACCGATCCGGAAACGATGAGGTTGGACTGTGGATTGAAGTTGCAGCAGAAGACATAGTTGCTGTGACCCTTTAGAGTTTTCAAGCATTTGCCCTGGAAAGAAAAAAAAAAAAAAAAACTTAGAAAATGGTCTAATAGCATTTTACAATTAAAGTTTCAGCTTCACGAAATGAATCATGCAAGATGTGTACGTCAGATCAACATATTACAGTAGAATTAATATGGGCCGTGATTTGTGAAACCAAAATAACAAAATAAGTCAGACTTGGACATTTGAGCCTAGCTTACAAAGTAAACCACTTTTATGAAACAGCCCTCTGCTTTGGATAAGGTAAACTACACACAACAATATTCAGACATAATCTTTTGTCTTACCGAGTTGACGTCCCAGATCTTCAGTGTTTTGTCGTCAGAGGCAGACACCAGCAGGTTGGAGTCAGACGACCAGGCTACATCCGAAATGCCCTGTACAAACCAGCACCAATAATAGTCTTTCCATCACAAATATAAAAAACAAATCTTGATTTGACATAAAAAACTAATCTTGATTTTACACAAAAACAATCCATATAAATTTCAAATTTGTTTTATTTTTGTGCCCAGACATAGTTCAGAAGATTAAAGGTGCCCTCTGTAACTTTTATGGTGGAGGGTCCAGCACATATGTCTATGAAGCCTTTTTTAGGGTATTTTAAAAGAAACACTTATTCAGAATAAATGTAAGATATGCAAGTTTAACACAATTTTACTGAGCATTCCGGGCAAAACTCCATATATACAATATCTCCATGGAAAGAAGGAGGCAGACCCCCAGCCGGTCATCAATGAATTGCACTATCGATTCATTGATGCCAAGCTTACATACAGTGGCTCCATTTTATTCTTCGATGGCCAGATCGATTGCATTTAACTTAAAAGCTGCATCATATGCATTTCTTCATGTATTTTCCATGTTGACGGTGTGTGCACGATGCGCAAAATGACAGTTCAAAATCAAAACTAGTGTATTCTTCAGCGCATAATCCTTTCCCCTGTCTGTCTCACTTTTGCATTTACTGCTAGAGAGTGCCCCCTGGTGGCTGCTAGCAAGTAAAAATCTACAAATTAGCCGCACCGTTGTGTAGGCTGCAGGGTTCAAAGCGTGGGGGAAAAAGTAGCAGCTTATAGTCTGAAATTTATGTTAAAAAAAAAAAAATCTCATTCAAATGACAAAATCAGGCCATGTAGACCCTCACTCACCAATTTGTGTCCGGATATGGTTTTCTCAAATTTCCCATCATATGCTCCCCAGATTTTTATGAGTTTATCAGCCGCTGCAAGACAATATACATGGCATTATTATTTCTGTATTCATTAACAACCCATTCCTTCACTGTAACATTTCTGTTTTATACTCACACGAGCTGGCCAGCCACTCTCCGCTGGGGCTGAACTTTACTGAAGACACAGCCTTAGTGTGACCTGCTAATGTGAACTTCAGGCTGTAGTTGGGTTTAGCAGGTGCGGACTACAAACACACACAATATTAAGTGGATTAGTGAAGAAATGTTTGCGTTACAAGAAACAGTATTAGGGGTGGGAGATGTCCACACAAATGATTATTTGAATATTGCACATCATTCCAAAATAACAACTTTTTTTGACCAACCCACTGTCACTGCTCGTTTCTAAAGAGTCAAAATGAGTGTCGCAGAGACTGACAAGTCAAATGATCAACACTTCTTCTCCTTCCGATTTCAATTTTTAATCGTGATTAATCACATGTTGTGTGCAAAGGTTAGAAAACTATATTTAGGACTTCTTGGCTCCTAAATGGCTGTTTATTTTACAATTTAGGCCTAAATATACTGCAGTTTTCACACATTATTTGCTGGCTTGACTTGGATATGATGTTTCTATGTATCTGGGATTAAGTTATTTAAAAACAGTATTAGCTTATTGTACTATTTTTCCAGTATCTACATTCAAATATAGGATTGGAATGTTATGTAGCCTCTTGAAGGGGAATTTTTTTTTCCTGTGGTTGTCCTGTGAAGTCTGCTGCTCCTTCATCCTTACTATGAGCCTAAAAGAAGGCTGCTAGAATCCTGGCACAGTTTTGTTTTAGTCCTGATTCAGGTCTAGTAAAGGCAGCTGTTAACATACTGTTAAAACACATTCAATCGTAGTATTTTCTTTTATATTATCCTGTGGCCTTATATCCGTGTAAAACCTAAATCGTCCAGGTAGTAAAAAAAATTGTCCATAATGGTCCATGGACGTATATTAGTCTATGTGGTCTATAAGTGTTCTGATACAACTCAAGATCACTCTAAAGCTGTTAAGGAAAGGTTCATTTCTGTCCTGTGAATGTGACTTTTTGAGTATCGATACCTGCTGTAGAGGGAGACTGCTTGGTTTGGTCAAGAACCCGCACTTTCCCAGAGATGGACAAAAGGAGCCACATCAGAACTGCTGCATCTGCATAATCTCAGCAGGTTCAGATGACCCAGTAAACTTAAATGGCCACTGACTAACATCATTGTGCTAACATTAAGACTGTTTTATAAACAACATCCTGTTTAGGAAGACAGTGATAAATCACTCTCCTCTCCTCATATAATCTGCGACAAATGGACTGGTTAAAGTTGGTAATTTACCATGTTGGCCTAATAAATGCACGATACCATGCCGATGTGATGTTTCTGATGTGCTAATGTTATTCTGACTTTTTCAATTATACAGATGTGTAACACTTCAAACTTTTTGCCTAATGCTACACACAGTAATCTTGTACTTGTGTGTACTTGTGACAAGACTTTACGCGTTAATGCTGTATCTTCTTATAGGGGATCTACTTTTCCTCGTTTGTCACAGTAAGAAGAATCAATGGTAAATCTTGGTTAAGGCCACAGGTGATCCTTGTGAAATCTCTACTTATTGCGTAAACTGATCTTGCAACTTTTTAACCGGATCTCACTGTACAAACAGCCCACATTGGCTAGTTCTTTGTTGTTGTCTGGATGCAAAATATTTAACCTCTGTTTTTTTCTAAATCCCTAGTTACCTTTATTTTCAAGCTAAAGACAAGTAAACAATCTGAAAATTACTCAACTAACTCACTGATGACTGCTGCTGGGACTCTGATTTGACACTTTTGACAACTCTAGTCAGGGCACATTTCTTTGGTGCAGTAAAAAATGCATTTCATGGTCGAAGAGAATTAAGATAATATCGTTACATGCCAAAGAAACTCTCACTCTAAACTCACTATCATGCATTAGAAGGTGTGAACAATGAAAAAGAAGTAGGAATCAATCTGAGCAACAGGAATCTGCGCACTATTGACATTACCAGAGGGGGTATTAAATGCTAACACATAACATATTTAGATAATCATGTTCCCTTTCAATGTTTAAAAGTTTCACATTTGTTTTTGTATATTTATGGAAAATTGTTGTGTGGGAAAATGGGTGACGTAGGTTTCTGAGCTGAGAATTGGACAGAATCTTACAGCTAATCGTGAGGACAGTTCGAATAGGAGAAATTGGTAAAACACTCAAACATGCATGGAGGACATCTAAAACTTCTTCAGAGATGTTTTTGATGAGAGAACAATATTGTAACATGGTAAAACGCCAATTTCAATTTCAACAGTATTTCGCAGGCAAAAGTACAATCATAACCACTAGATTGGCGCATCTCATACATGATTAATCTGGTTACATCATTGGGATTGCTGCACTTTACCTTGCTTTGAGTGGAAGAAGCTGAAGGTACAACTGGAGGTTTTGTGTCGGTCTCTGGCTTCTTATCTTCTGACGACATGGTGAGGGACAATCATATACTTCTCACTGTAAACAACAAATCGACAAACAATAAACAAACATAATAAAAGACAAAATTATTATTCTGCTCAAAGATCTAGAACCAAAGATATCATACAGTGTAAATATAGCAGGTCATCTTTGTCACAAATCAGGTCACCTTCAGTAAAATCACATATTTTAATCTGTACTTCTTCAGCTATGTGGAAAATAAGTTCATATGATTATCTTCACAATTCTATTTAGCCAATTCTCACCTTAAAAAAATGGCTCAAATCTAATCAACACTGCTCCCACTAGAGGTGTTCAGACTTCGTGGTACATGATACATATACGTATGTAACATTACCAGGACTGTCTGAACAGACTCGTATCATATTGTACTGTTGTTGTTGTGCGGTGCATGCATACATATACTTATGTAGGCATGCACTGCATACATGTACCTGCAATCCATGCTGTCACTGTTACCCTGTAATCTATGCGGTCACTGTTTTTTGCTGTCATTAATATGTAAATATGTAAATATGTATACATGTATGAATGTTGTAGGACCTGAGGGCACTCTGTAAACTCCATTGTCTTGGTTGTCTCTGAGCGGCAGGAGATGACTAACACATGTGGACTGAATTGGTTTTAAACTAAATTAACTTATTTATTAGAATACCACAGCACTTTAAAATTACTGCAAGCACTTTAGCTACATACGCACTTTACAAATAGGCACTTTAGACCGAATGAGTGTGAATTTTTTGGGGTCCGTGGAGTTGTTTGATTTTTGTTTGTTTGTTGTTTGTGTTGTCCTGTCTCTTGTCCCGTTTTAGATGTGAATGAATGTGCGAATGAAAAATAGCTGTGCAGCTAACTTGGTGTTTATTAATGTGCATTGTCCCTTTTCAAATAAATAAAATAATAACAAGTCAACTGGTTTAGTACTCTAATATATCAGTAAATGTATGCTCTTTGTTATAAGTTTATTAATCTCATGGGCATTTTCAACAAATACACTACAGTATACCAAACTTCTAGACAACAACGAAAATCTCTGTCTCTGGTGTTAAACTATGGAAGGACTTCAGCCTAGATTTGAAACAATGTTCAAGCATGAGAACATTTAAAAAGAAATAATTATAAAGATATTATATTCATGAATTAAAAGTGCTGATTTGAATATGTTTTTCAATTAGTTGAATACTTTAATTATCAACTTGTAACAAGAAAGTGATTCCAATTAGTTCCAATTAGGAAAAGGGGTGGCATTAAATACATTATACATTATTCCCACTCCTTTTTGGACATGTAAACTTGCAGCTCTGTAGGCTTTGTATCATATCCTTTGGTTTGACTTTTGATTGCTCTTGCTATGTCGTCATTTGTGACACAACGTGTTTAATAGTTTGCATGGGTGAAATAAGCTCATTCATTCAAACTGTAATATGTCCAATGGCTGTTTCCATTGGACATATTACAATTGCATGGAACAATTTTCTCAACCAAGTTTCAAGGCTTAAAATGCATTATAAGCATGTTACAAGAAATGATAATCTGTGAAATCTGTCTGCACATCATAGTAAAGGAAAGAATCGGTACTTTTATTGGACAATGACTACAGGCTGATAAAATCTACTGCAGCTTAAATGCAATACAGCATTGGAAACCACGTAGATGCAACATTATTGAATTAACTTTTAGGTGAAATAAGACAAAAAAGTAAAGGAAACGCCTACCAATAGGATACACGTTAAAGCAGGATGAAAGGTGCAATAAAAACATCAAATAGGAACAAAAAGCTAGCCTTGCACGTCACATTATCACACAGTTTAAACGTATCCGTATAAAAACTACAATGAAAAGAAGGCTATACCGTTACCAATAACAATACACCGACATACGCTGCAATCACCGCATTTATCCAGTAACCAGCGATTTAAAATTAACGAAGCTATGCCATGAAGCTGTTGACAAATTAGCCGAGCTGTAGCGCAGCGGGCCCACCATTCCTGCGATCAACAGTCACCGAAAAGCCCTCCACTCACCTGAAAATGGTGTTGTTTTCGGCCAGATCGACCGCCCCTCCGATTAAATGTCCGTCAGAGGTTTTGTATTTTATTTGTGAACTGCCACAGATCGGGTAAAACGAATCGCACAGCTCGATCGTGGGGTTTTGCTTCTTGCATGGAGCATTAGAGGAAGGATGCTAGGCTAGGCTAACAGGCGGGGAATGCGGTGCTTCTCTGAGCATGCGCACTACGACGAGGAATTACGGGGAACAGCAAGGGACAAAATGAACCAATTGAGCGCACGCAATTGTTTTACTTTTGAGTATTTTTTGGTATGTTGGTATATTTAGAAATGTACTTTTTAGATATTTTAAGACACTTTTACATTGGGAATTGACTTTGTAGTGGTTGAGAATTATTATTAATATAAAAGACTGTTAAAGTTTTTTCTTTTTTTTAAAAAGTTGATCCAAATGTGCCTTTTTTGCACTTTTTTTTTTACACGCCTAATTGCTTTAAAATATATATAAGTTAAAAGTCTCAAATGTTTAGCAAATATATTATATCTGAAGAACTTCTAAATGTGTTTGATTCAATTTCATGCTTAATTTCCATATTTTAATTTGTCTAATGATCTCAATCCCACAATGTATTTGGTAATCTAATCTTTTAATTGCATTTACAATCCCAATTTTTTCTGTTTATTAAGTTTTGGCCCCTGCATCATAACACACCTCCATGCAGTAGATGGCGATGTAAACCAACGCATATTGTTAAAGAAATACAGACGACGAGGCAGACTGGAGAGCTTTTTTGCACACATACACACACGTTTGGATTGTTGTTATAAACTTTTCTCTGCTCTGATTTTTTGCACTTGAACGTCTCCGTCACTGCAAGACATTCTGCACGTGGAAATAATCTGAAAACGAGATGAAATAGTCCCCGGGTAATCTGATTGGTCTTGTTTACATGCTGGCTAAGGCTACACATGCGTTATGTGATGATAAGATTGTACAATAGTGCCATATGTTGTTATTTACTGACATGTGATTAATGCTGCAGTGTATTGATACTTTGCAGTGCCATCAGACTGGGGGTGTTATGTCATTTTATGTCACAGGGATTTGTTTAACAGCACAAATCATCTCACCTGTTGTAGGTGAAGCTATACCACTTCTTTATGGTCAAATTGTGTTAAAATAAACTCAGATTCGTCTAATTTGAGTAACAGAGCTCCAGACAGAGCAGTGCCTACAGTTAGCATCACACCAGGGAATGTTGATGACATCAGCTGCAAAGTATCCATAGTTATAGACGTCACAGTGATTTGTAAAACTAACTGTTAAATGTACTTAAAGGTGCACTGTGCATTTTTTTCTGGTGGGGGGTCTGCCACCTGCATGTATCCATGTTTCCTCTTTAATGTTTCACTGTGGCATTAAACAGCCTCAATTTCTTTCATTTGTGGTGTTATTGGGGACTTGCCAAAAGTATCCAAAATGGCACAAATTAGTACTAAAACTAGTATCAAAACTAGATACTCATTTGAGCAGGTATCAATACTAAAAAAGTCACATTCACAGGACAGAAATGAACCTTTCCTGAATAGCTTTAAAATAATCTTGATCTGTATCAGAACAAATATATCATCACATGGTAATATAGAATAAAGTGTATACAAGACAGGATAGAGTACATCTGATCTTACAGTGTGAACAATTTTCTGTTATAGCTGCATTAATTACTTTCATATCCTTTTGTCAACAGGCATCTCCACTCTGTAGACCTCTAGTACAGTTTATCTAAAGCTATGGATCAACCAAAGACAAGGAGTAAAAACTGCAAAGGCCAGCCGTCTCCAGAACAGATAGTGTCCGGTAATCCTCCATCACAGCGCCCCCTGCTGGTAAACCCCCCTCCCCCTGAAGTGTCCAACCCCCACAAGCCCGGCCGCCGCACCAATCAGCTCCAGTACATGCACAACGTGGTAGTCAAGTCCCTGTGGAAGCACCCATTTGCATGGCCCTTTCACAAACCAGTGGATGCAGTAACTCTTGGGCTACATGTAAGTTAAACAGGACTAAAGTGGGACTAAACCTGGACTAAACCTTGGGCTAAAACAGGACTAATCTAAGACACAACCATTACTATATCAGGACTAAAGAGGACTCAAAATGGGACTAACCCTGGGACTCAAGAAGACTGAACCTGGGGCTGAACTGTACTAAACTAGGTCTCAACTGGAACAAACATGCGTTAATTTAAATGTCTTTTTCCAGGACTATCATGAGACAATCACCTCTCCTATGGATTTGGGCACCATAAAGAAACGACTAGAAAATAACTATTACTGGAACTCTGCTGAGTGCATGCAAGACATCAACACCATGTTCACAAACTGTTACATTTACAACAAGGTTTGCCCTGTTTCGTTGTTGTAATAATATCTATATGTATAAGAATATGTAATTGTTAGATCTTTAGTTGTTATTTATCTTAATTACGGGCATAATTATAATCTGTAAAGGAACATAATGGGGGCTGGGAGTATGGTGAAATGGCAATAATCACTATATAATAACACAATTACATTAACAACTGTATTACATTGTAAAAATTTAATTGATGAAACTAAGCTTGTGTACCAAACTTTGAATTCTGTGGTGCGTTTAGCTTTCTGACCTGAGCGCATCGGCCTCAGCTCCAACTTTAGCTGTCTGTTCAGAGGTGAGACTGGGTGAATTAACACTTCTTTCGTTTAGTGTCAATTAAAACAATAATTTAAATTTGTCCTATACTATTTAATCTGCATTTATAGTGAGGAGAGAGGATGTAGGAGAAGGGATGTGATGAGGATCAGTCACATGGAAAATTTTTATTCACACCGGAGCTCTGACGAGGTACACTAAATCTATGTTTGCATTTCTCAGCCCACAGATGACATCGTCCTGATGGCCCTGGCTTTGGAGAAGATTTTTTTAAGCAAAGTGGCTCAGATGCCTGCAGGAGAAGTGGAGCTAAATCCCAATAAAGTCAAGGCTAGAAAAGGTATGTTTTTAGGCTTATAAGTCTTATGACTATCTCTCTTATCTCTCTTGTTTAAACACTCTCAAAGTTCATACCTTCATATATTATATGCCGCTTCCTCGATGATTGCTTTAAATGTGTTGTTCACGTGCCTCTGCTCGAGCAATATCTGCAAAGGTGGCCTCTCTGTGGACAGAAACACTTTTATGTCCAAAGCGTTTCTGAAATGTCAGTGCAGAATGTTTCATCGACATTGTGGGTTTTGCCGGGGAGAAAACTTACAACAAACATAAAAAACTTCAGAGTCACACTGCACTCGAACGTTTAGGTAAATTTGGCTGAACGCATTCTGTACTGTACAGGAGACACAGCACAGAGGAAACAGATTGACAGTGGTCTACTGTCCCTTAGCCAACAAAAAGCATGCAAAATTGCACTAAGACTAAAATTTGCTAATGAGAGAGACTGCGAAAGGTAAACCGTGATATAGCGAGGGACCACTGTATTGCCTAATGATATCAGTAAGTGGGATCAAGCGTTATGACACATGAAAAATGTGGGATAACGCCAATGTGGGATTTATGACTGAAAACAGATATAGTTTTTAGTGAAGAAACAATAACATGTTAAAACACTCAAAAATGTAAATTTCTTTGGCCTGATGGTATACTGACAAAAGAATAGAGCACAGTTGTCTTTAAAATGTTTTTGATTTTGTTTCCCCCCTTTAAATCAGGGTTGTCAAACACAAATTCACAGAGGGCCAAAATTAAAACCTGGGACTAAGTTGTGGACCAAACAAAATATTTATTGAAACATTTCAATAACATCTGCATGTTTTTCAGTAGGGGTGGATTAAATTTGACTGAGGCAACAGGTAGCACATGCTAATAAGTGTCAACAGAAGTGGTAGGGGCCAAGCATTCAGGGATTCATAGTATTAGCGGTGCATGTGCTATACTGGCGGGGGTCGACGGGTCAGCTCTAATACATGTTTGATATGATGTCGTGGGCCAAATATAATTATATCAAGGGCCGAATTTGGCCCGCAGGCCTGAGTTTGACATGTCTGCTTTAAATCGACCGTACCTCTCTTGAATCTGTCGACATATAAAACATCTGCTGCTATTACCCGCCTCAGTGCACTTTGCTCTTATCTGAAATGCCATTGCGGAGGCTTTCTAAACTTCTGTCACAATCTTTTACTGTAGCCATAACAATGCACTTGCCGTCAGACCTGCGCGGGTGCTTTTTCAGCCCACAGCACTAGGTTTTGGCATTTGCTCTTTTGTACATTAAATCTTTTTGTTAGACAACAAAAATAACTTTATTTTTTCAACATTTGTAAGATTTTAGATTATATTTCATATCATAGATTCCATTTTATAATCAAAATGTGTTATACAAGTTTTCATACTGTGGAACATCTCCAAAATCTCCATTCTCCTTTTCTGACTCTCAACCAGAAAAGTTACAGGGTACAACTTTAAATTACAAAAATAGTCTTTTACCTTTTTGCTGGATTTCAGACTTAGTTAGTCAAAAGCTCAGCATATTGGTAACTTTTATACTGACATATTCATGAAGCAATGACAATGAAGCAAACTGTTACTTATCGTGTCACAATGTGTCTTCTAGGCAGCCAAGACGGAAATGGGCCAAAATCTTCCCCAAAATCCACCATCAAAGTGAGTGTTATTTGACTCATGAACTCACTGGAATTGCATTAAAAAGATTTGGCATTAAATGTAAAAATATTAACAAATGTACTTTTTGTATTTTCTTAGAAGCTTTAATTGCTTATTGATGTTTCTTAAAAAAAAAAAAAAAAAAAAAGGTATGATCCCAAAATCATCAACACAGGTTCTGTTAAAAAATCAGACAGTAAATAAAATTTCCTTTTTTTTTTTTTAATCTCTTGCTTCATAATCAATTTGTCTGTTAAGTCCAAATGTAACCAGATTGTTGAGTTTCAGTTTTGCTAGATTAAAATACTGAATAAAAAGCATTCTTGCCTCTATATTCTGCATTTAACCCCGTGTTCTGTTATGTGCTGACACAGAAAAAACCCTATAAAAGGAAAGATGAATTGGACCTTCTGGCCACAGACGCTTACCTGCCCGAAGGGAAGAAGAAGAGGGAGAATATGGAGCGGGCCGCAGCGGAAGAAGCCCAGGTGGGGGGGCATCTGAGTGAACAGCTTCAGTACTGCGCAGACATCCTGAAGGAGCTGCTGTCTAAGAAGCACTCTGCCTACGCCTGGCCCTTCCACTCCCCTGTGGACGCCCAGGCACTTAAACTGCACGACTATCACGACATCATCAAGTACCCCATGGACCTCGGCACTATCAAGGTCAGACATTCAGAAGAATAATAATAATCTGTATTTATAATGGTCCTCTTTGAAAATCTTGAATGTAGCATTAGCAAGCTGTTACGCACACTCCTTTTTTGCTGAAAATCAAACGTGCAAATGCGACCATAAACGCTTGCATTGATCCTGTGCTCTTCTAGTTCAGGAAAACATCCTTTGTGCCATACAGTTTGTTTAGAAGAGAAAAAAAACAAAACACTATGCAGTTTATCAAATGCTCAGCACTCAAGTGTTTGGAGCCACTGCTTGGATCATGTGACCTTGCTTTTGTGGCCTGGCTTCTGGTCTGCTGATGTATTCCAGTCAGATGCACTTCTGACGGACAGTGGTTCAGTCTAAGGCAGGTGTTTGGAAGTGATTTATTGCGGCATTAGGAAAAACTCAGGACACATCACTATCATAAAGTAACAACCAGCTGTGACGCCTCGTTTTAATGTTTAGATATTAGTGATAGTTGATACAGTGATTTCTGTTTCGATCTGATACAAGGTAATACAGTGGCCCCTCGTTTATGGCGGAGGTTATGTTCTAACAGTAACCCGCGATAGGCGAAATCCGCAAACTAGTCAGCTTTATTTTTTACAATTATTATATATGTGTTAAGCCTGAAAAACCCCTCACCACACACTTTATACACTTTTCTCAGACAGGGATTAACATTTTCTCACATTTCTCTTGTTTAATTAATTATTGGTGACTCACGCGTATTTCACAGTTCCTCTGACCGTGCCTCTTCATCCTGGCGCCACTCCACTGTTGTGTCGATCGAACATTTATGTCAATTTGGCTGAACACATTCTGTACTGTACAGGAGACATGGCACAGAGGAGATTGACTGAGAGTGGTCTACAGTCCTTTAGCTAATCAGGACACAGAACACAATGCAGCAAAGTAAAATGGGTGGACCGCCGACTCTCAGCCAATCCTTGTACTTCTTACAGCTCTTCTTCTGGGTTAACAAAAGATAAGATACTTTAGTTTTAGATGCAAACATTAAGCAGGAATTTGAAATGCCAAATCTAATCAGTTACAGGAATACCTCAGCTTTAATTTCTGTGTATTAAAATAACTGAAAAAAAAAAAAAAAGACAATGCCACATTGGTGATCAAATTGGCTATGTTGTTTTAAGTTCATCTATCTCCCTGATTGTAGTGTTGATTGATCAGTGGCAATGCAAAATTCTGTGGGACTAAACTCTAAAGATTAAAGGGGAGAATGAGGGACGTTGGGTCTGGAGGTATAAGGAACAGTGTGATTGGTCTAACAGGCATCCACACATATCCAGGTGTTTGTAATCACTAAACTCCTGGCTGTAATCAGGGCAGTCATGTGTGATGTCACATAGCACTTGAATAGCACTTGAAACTGCAGTGGCCACTGGAGACGAAACACACTCAGTTTTCACTGAAATTGCCAAAAAGGACTAGGAACAGTAGATAATGCCATTAAAACACCAGTGACACAAGTTGATTTAGTGTTTAGTGTTTAAGTTAATGTTAACAGATAAATTAATAACATTTTTTATCTGCAGAAAAAGATGGATGCCCGACAGTATCCCGACGCACAGGCCTTTGCCGCAGATGTCCGTTTAATCTTCTCAAACTGTTACAAGTACAACCCTCCCACTCATGACGTGGTGGCCAAGGCGCGGAAACTGCAGGTATCTATTCCCCATATGGTTTATTTATTTTATTTATTTAATGCTTTATTTGATAGGGACCGTACAATTAAAGATTAACACTAAATTGGTAACAGATGTCCACGTGCACAGGCTAATAGAGAAGAGGCATAGATAAGAATAAACAAAAGGAATTGGTCTGTCCACACTACATCCCAGGGCCATGTAATGTTCACACTGGATTTTTTCTTGAGCCAGTTTTTGAGTTTTGTGGAAAAAAAATCTAATGTCTGACTGTGACTTGAGCTGTGGCACAAGTGTGAAGCTTTCACTAAGAACACAGACTGACCCACAGCCTCCGGCACCTTTTGACTCTGCAGTTCCTACTTATTGTTATATTTTTGAATCAATTCACACATTACACAAGGAGCCATGTTATAGTTTTGAATAATATTGCAATGATGCCACTTCATTTTTTTAATCAAATACCTTAAGTGTCTGTTTATGCAGCCACACTAAAGGTTTCGGGACAGATTTTGTTCCCTGGCCCCAGACAATGGCACAATACGACATGTGAGATAAAGTCATAGCATGCATATACACCTGTGCAGGTTGCATAGACATACATGGTCGAATCATACGAAAACAGTTTGATTCTTGCCCTGTACTCGGCACATTGTAACCCACACCCGTGTCTCTCCTCAGGGGGTATTCGAACAGAGGTTTGCCAAAATGCCTGAAGAACCGGTTGAGTCTGTTTCCACCGTCAGCACTTTAAATCCCAGAACTTTGGAGCGATGCATCTCCTCAGATGAACAGACCAACAGAGTGGCCGAGCTGCACGAACAGGTGAATACAAGGCAATTTAAAGGTTTTTTGTTGTTGTTTTTTTAAGTTGAGATGTTAAAATGCTGTAGGAGTAGGTGTTTTTTTTTTCTTCTGTTTTGGTAGTTCTTTCTTACATAATACATAATTTCTTAACAGTGCAGAAAAATGCCTTAGAGTAAGCCACAAATATTTACTTACATTTGTTAACATTTTTTTGCGTTTTCTCTTCAGCTCAAAGCCGTTCACGACCAGCTTTCTGCACTTGCAGAAGGCCCTGCCAGCAAAACTAAACAGAAAATAGAAAAGGACCAAACCAGGTAATCAACTATGAGGGCCACCCCATTTGATTGATTGACTATTTGAAATGTATTTAATCGGAGGATCAACCCCTTGAGATTAACCAACTTGTTTTCCTTTTTACTAACACTAACCTAGCCAGCTGAGACACCCCTGAAATGTAATAAATTACTGAAAATATGATTTGTTATATGAATAATTTTCTGGGGGAGGACCTCAGACCCCCCTCTTCTTAATAGGGCTACTATATTAGCGAAACCATTGTAAAACATTAACAGTTTCGACAAAGAGCTGTATGAAACCTATTTACGTCCCACCACTTTTTTCCTGTGGTCCACTTGGCACCTCCATTTCAAAACCAAAGGCAACTATAAGCTTGTCAGTCATTTGTGTGCGCGGAAATTTTGATTTGACTTGTTTTCCCATGCAGAAAAATCTGATCAAACAATTTCAGATTTCAATCTAATTATATTCTATACATCCAATATTTCTAGAAGTAAATGATTTTGGAGAGACATGAGGTTATAGATGTGTTAACTAAGACTTCATGAAGACAGGATATATAGTTTTGTTTAGTTATGAATTATAACTAAATAATCACAGCCTTTGTTAATTGCTAATTGCTTTCTTTTACAAAAACATTAATTAATCTTGTAGCCCTTCAACCTACAGTATATAATGATACACAAAGTCACAAACGCCCTTTCACATTTTTTTGTCTATTCACAGTCAACTTTTAAGGACCAGCACAGATGAGGACTTGAACTCCCTGCCCATGACGTACGAGGAGAAGCACAAGCTGAGCCTGGACATAAACCGCTTACCCGGGCTGAAACTGGGGCGCGTGGTACAGATCATCCAGAAGAGGGAGCCCTCGCTGGGACAGGCCAACCCCGACGAATTTGAGATCGACTTCGAGAGCCTCCAGCCCTCCACGCTCCGCAAACTCCAGAAATACGTCCGCCGCTGCCTCGACAAGAGGTTCAAGAAGTACCAGAGTGAGTGGCTGTAGTGGTGATTTTCAGATTCTTGAATGGGGTGTTGTCATAGTTGTCATAGGGGGAGCCATGAAATATCCAAAAGGTAAATTCACAAATGCTGAACCGAACCTGATCATTTCTATTACTGATAAGTAATAGAAACTCACTGTTGTAGAAAAAACAACAGAATCTTACAATATTAGCCCCCATCTGTATTAAATCATTTTGACAGATACAACCCAGCAGTAGTTTGTTTGACACCTCAGTATAGATTTTTAAGGCCAGTCGTTTGTTTGTGTGAATAGGAACAGTGCACATTAATTTGCATATCTATGAAGTTACTGTACTTTCTTTTTGTTGTCCCTGGGCAAAGTGTACAGATGCTGACAACAGACACACAGAAAATGGTATAAGCGTTAATTGGAAAATGTATAAGATATAAGAAAGCAAAAGTTACTAAGCTGGGTAAAGCCGTACGATATCTCAATACATGAGAGTATTACACCAGACTAGGGCCAAAGCAAAGCGGGTTTTCCTTGCATGCCTGAAGAGGTTTTAGATCTCATCCATGCATGTTTCAGTAATTTTGTGATCTCTCCTGGGCCCCATTTGAGATTCTGTGCAATGGTCAGCCCTCAAGCCTACGTCATCCCTGCTCCCACAAGACAATTCTCCATAAATATACAAAAACATAACACAAAACTGTACACAGCAAATTGGCAAACCCGATGTCATGTGCAGTAGTTTTATTAGCGGAATGCACACTGATTATGTTATGATAGCGCTCTGAAGGGGGAGTGACTTAGCGCGGAGAGCAAAGGGAGGGGAAACTCAGAGCATCAAAAACGAAAGTGAAACTTATAAAACGCGCTAATACGTTGTTTTCAGCAAATACAGCCTTTTCAAAACAATAAAATGTAACATGGTGGTCTAAATATGTTATGTGTTAGCAGTTAATACTCTTTTAAGTAAAATACAAAATCTGATTATAGGTTTCAATTTGTTAATTATTAATATATACATGTTTTAATTTGTTTTATTCGTTTATTAGTATCATCCACAGCTGCGCTCCTTCCTTACACCCAGTACAATTCTGGTGTAGTTCTAGTTTAATAAGGTTTAATAATATAGACAAGAAAAACTCAAAAGATGCCTTCTGTTTTAAAGGAAATAGTTGGAATTGCGCTGCCGTCTCTGCTCCAGGAGAATGCAGCGAGCCCTCCCCCCAGCCCCCCTCCAGCAACAGTTCCTCGGACTCCTCCAGTGAAGACTCCTGCTCTGAGATGTCCGACATGTGAGCTCCGCCATATTATCTCTCAATGTTTACAGATGGTATTTTTATATTTTTAACAAATAAATTACTTTGGGTTTGAATGCATTTGAGTCCTAATACTTTTTCTTTCAATATAAATAAATTAATTACACTTTGACCACTAGCACTGTGTACAGCTATCTGAAGCTTGTTTTGGTACATGAATGAGGGGGAATCAAATGTTATCCTATAAGAGGAGAACTTGTATTTGCAGACGTGGGTAGTAGTTACATTTACTTGAGTAACTGTTCAAAAAAAAAATCTCTAGCAGCATACTTGTACTCCTACTTGAGTAATATTTTAATTGAAGTTACAGAATTCTTCCTTAAGTAAAAGTTTTGTTTTCTCTTCCCACTGTGAATAAGTTTACAAGTGACAGAAGCTTTATGTTGACAATATGAAACGATTTGGACATTTACATTTCTTGCACTTTTGTGTCCTTTGAAAATACCAGATTTTAGGCATTTTTAAAGTTTCCAATTACCAATTAAATGAATTAACACTACAGACCAGATGTTACCTCTCTCCATTACTCTTCAAGATACTCTTGCTTGAGTAGTACTTTTCCCAAACACTGTTTTACTTTTACTTGATTAATGTCTTTCTATCTTTCTTTCTACTTTGTACTTCTGTTTGAGTAATATTATTTTGAAGTAACGTTACTCTTACTTGAGTTCAATTTTTGGCTACTCTACTGACCTTTGAGTACTTGTCCCGTGAAGAGGAAAACTGTTAAGCAAGGGCAAAGAACCCTTCCACAGTTGCATTGTTATTTTTAGCCACCAGATGTCACTATAGACCAGCTTCTTAACAAACATGCATACAAGCTACTGTCATAAGTATAACTAGGAAATTGTGAAGCTATGTTTATTGTTCCAATATAAAAAATAACTTCAAGTAATTATTGTTAGTCAAGTAGCCTACCCTTATGTATATATCTCTCTCTGCGTCATCTTATCTTGCCTTTGTATAGCATATTCTGCCAGAAATAAAATAAATAATAAATAAATAATAATGGCTGCATAGTTGAAGAGGCGATTCAAGCACAGAAATGATCAACTGATGGTGTATGGACACTTTAAAGTAAACATAGCACACACAGCAAATTCGACTTTTATGAGCTTTTAACCATGTTGTTATTAGCATACTCGGAGTTGTATTGATTGATTCATGTGTGAGGAGTCTTGCACTGTTCTGTATTTGAGACTTGAATGCTCAAAAAAATCCTGTTATCACCTACCCCCATCTCCGCCCACAAGCCTGTACTTATGATTTGAAGTTATGAGTTATACACATAGCAGGTTCAAAAAGGGTTCATTAGCCATTCTTCAAAATTTGAATATATACATTGAAACTTGTTGCTTTCTATTGTGAAATGCCGCTATCAAGATGTGAATTTCAACGCCTGCAAAGCAACCACCCCTACAACGCCACTGGCCCTGCATCGCGACCGCCCTCTGCATCGCGACCCCATCCCTGCAATGCAACCCCCTGTGTGTACCAAATTTCAAGAGTCTAGGACCAACACTTTTTTTTTCATCAGTTTCATTACATAACCCATGCACTACTGTGACAAATGTTGGATGTTGTCATGGTAACATGAGTGCAAATAGAGGTAAGTCCTCTTTGGCTTGTCAATATGACCAGGTGACCATCTGTCCCAAATTTAAATCATCTATGACAAACACTGTCCTCCCCTCAAAAACCTCTCCCCTCATACTGTCCCCCTCTCCCCCTTACTGTCCCCGTGTCCCCTCATACTGTCCCCCTCTCCCCCTCTTACTGTCCCCTTGTCCCCTCATACTGTCCCCTCTGTCCCCTACTGTCCCTCTCTCTGCCCTATTACTGCCCCCCTCTCCCCTCATACTGTCCCCCTGTCCCCTCTTACTGTCCCCCCTCCCCTCATACTGGCCCCCTGTCCCCTCATACTGTCCCCCTGTCCCCTCATACTGTCCCCCTCTCCCCTCATCTGTCCCCCTCTCCCCTCATACTGTCCCTCTCTTCCCTCATACTGTCTCCCTTTCCCCTCATACTGTTCCCCTCATACTGTCCCCTGTCCCCTGTTACTGCCCCCCTCTCCCCTCTTACTGTCCCTCTCTCCCCTTTACTGTCCCCCTCTCCCCTCTTACTGTCCCCCCCTCTACTGTTTTACTGTCTCCCTTTTACCTCTTACTGTCCCTCTCTCCCCTAAACTGTCCCCCTTTCCCCTCTTACTGTCTCCCTGTCCCCTCTTACTGTCCCCTCTGTCCTCTTACTGTCCCCCTCTCCCCTCTCCTCTTGCATTAACGACTTATACAAAATAGCTGACTGTGGTAAAAACCTATTTATATATCAGAATGTATACAGTATCCACACAGTTGGTTGTCATTAAATAAGTCTGGAAAAAAATAAAAAATAAAAATTCGATCCACCCCTCCCTGTTGTTACACGTTGGTTTGGTCCGTTGCTCCGGTGACGCGCGTGCAGGTGTAATTTTTCGCGCCAAAGAAACAAAACCGGCGAAAATATGTGTCCGGCATTTATTTAACTTATGCCAATAAAGCCTAATGGTAAGTATAATTCAGAAAGTCAGTTTTCTTATTCTGCTCCGTTACTTCATGTAAAACGTGTTACGTGTTCACAGTAATGTCCAACCTTGGCGGAAAGACGAGTGGATATTAGGTCATATTTCCACCCGCCAAAACGCACAGTAAGTTACTAAACTTCACGGTTTTCCAAATATAATGTTATAGACTTTGAAGAGTGAATATATTTAACTTAATGTCGTAGGCACGGGAAGGAGGGGCAGCTGTTAAAACATTTCAACCACGCTTCATGTAAGGTAAGTTCATGAGTTTTGATTTAGACATTTAGGACACAACACCAGAGGGAAACAATTAGTATGAGCTTGAGACGCACAATGTGTGAACTCATAAAATGCTTCTGGACAGTCAGTGAGGCTGTTCTGGGATAAAACATCAAATGCTGCCAACCTTCAGTTCCTTGGCTTTAAATGTCTGCGTCAATGAACCAGTAAATATAAATATACTGAATGAACAGCAGTGCAACTGCTCACAACACATAAAATGGCACCACTCACGTTTTAGCCTTTGGGTTTTAACATCTTTGCCAAGCGCAGTGTATTTTCTTACCGATAACAGAAGAAACTGTGTCACAGTCAAAGTGTTGCGTTTTATAATATCCACGTTCAGTCACAGTCTGCAGCGTTCTCGTGTAAAGTTGAAATCAAACATATAATATGAACAAAAAAAACTCCTCGGCCCTGGTAAAAGCGTAATCTTCAGGTAAATGTGGTGTAGTATATCCATGTGGAGCGCGTGTGCTAAAGATGCAGCCAAATGAGTCCGCGTAAAGCGCCACAATCATCCTCCAGGAAACCGCAGAGTAAAATCTTAAAGTTATCAAAACAAAAGGCACGTGCTCCCCTGCGCTGCTTTTGTTATTACTTGTCATAAGCGGAGAAAACAAAAGTGAAACATTACAGCATGCACATTAGTTTTGAGTTATAACTATACAAATATCACACAGGCTGCGTATTTTTAATAAAGGAATTATAGTCATAACATGACTAAAAGCTTGAATCATATTTTTGTTTAATCTTTGCCATTAATTTACTTTTTTATGGTGTAAAAATGAGATGTAGTGCTTCTGTTTAATCTTTAAATGGTTGTTTTTAACAATAGTTACTTTTATATGTTATTGTGACTGTTAAATAAGCATATATGGTTCAGGTTGTTTTTAGACAAATATCTGTGAGGGAGACATTTGAAATTTTATGTGGGACCTCCATAATCTCCTCTATTAATGGGACACACTGGATTTTGTGTTCTGTAAAGTGCGTTTAAAACATTTACCACTTTTTTATTTTACTTTCTTTTTCTAACTCTAAAGTTAAAAAAATAATACTAATAATATAAAGGCTTACAGGGAGTTGTTTGAACAATTAAGTGTTGGATTTGTTTTCATATTTTCTCATTGTTCAACAGTATTTTGTACAATTGCACAGATAGATTATTTTGTAAATGAAGTAATCTGTTTACTGTTTACCTTTTCATTGTTCAAATGGAAAATATTCACTAGTAGGCTAATAATAGCCTCATCATAATAACATAGTTATTGAATTTATGATTAGGTATCGTTAAAACCCCCTTCAACGGATAGTTCTAATTTCCATCGATTTATTGTCCCCCCCAGATCAAACTGAGAGTTTCGGCCCTGAATAGACATATGCCGTCAGTGGCTTTATGTTTACCAAATTTCAATGATCTGTGACAGACCTTTTTTTCATCAGTTAACCCAAACCCTTGTAATTTGATGACAAATGTTGGATGTTGCCATGGTAACATGTTTGCAAGTAGAAGTATGTCCTCATTGGTCTTTTTGTTCAATATGTCCAGTATCTTGTCTCTGCCAAATTTCGCTTGTCTGCAGCAAACTAAAGTTTGTGGCATCATCCAAATTTTCGAGGAGGCGCTGTAGAGCAGTTTTATGTCATAGCTATACATATATATTGTACATCGATGCCTTGAGGTCATCATCAAAAATGTTCCATTCGGTCCGACTCAGTTTGAAATAATCTGTGAGAAATATGTATATTTTTATGCTTTTTAAAATTGGTCACTGTTTTGTGGATTAGCCACACTCACGCATTCACCCACACTGAGATTTTCACTCTTTTGTGCTTTTTGATTAATCCTTCTTTTGGGAAACTTGAATTTTAGGCCATAGGTGGATTAGTCTAAATTAGTCAAAGTACAGCTGTCTGAACCCCATGTATTTCAATCACACATTTTTGATGTTGCCATGGTAACTGGGTTGAAGATAGACAAATGTCCTCATTGGCTTTTTTGTTCATTATGGCAAGACACATGCCTATGTCAAATTTCTCTGACAAAGGACATTTTTTTTACCCAGTTTAAACGTTCAAGGGGGCGCTATAAAGCAATTTAATATCACAGCTATGTAAATTGTATATCATTATGTTTAGGTCGACAAGATGCACAAAATGATTGTACCAATTTTTCACTGACTTTGAATTTTGGGTCCAATAAAATTGAGTTTTTGTTAATGCTGGGACGGTCAAAAATGGTTTCTATTGAAACAGAATTATAATAATAATTTCTGTATTGTATCTTTTGGCCAAATTTGAAGTGTTTGTGTTTGTGTTTGTTTGATGACAGTGGTGCGAAGAGATGTCCTAAGTACGATGGTGTGCTCTTTTGTCATTTGCGGGTGTGATCCAATATGGCCAGCTTCCTGTTCGGTTTAGGGCAGGGTCATAATATATTTTTTTTGTATGTCCTGACATATTTTATTTTTCCAGCTGAGTTTCAGATTTTTAGGTTGATTTTTTTTTTCGTGGCAGACTCCCATTGGCCCCATGAAAATCAAAGTTTGTGGTTTGTTCTCTGCTTGGGCCTAATAAAATATAGACAGCTTAACTACTATGCAGATTGCACAAGAAATAGAAACAAAACACAACTCCAGACATGGAAACATTATTACAGCATGGGTAATAGTTCTGTTAAAGGGCTTGTACCAATTGTTTTCCCATATATTTGAGCAGAATTTATATATTATACAAGCAGCTCTTGTGGTCAAAATAAGTCCTCTATGTACTGTCTGCATGTAATTATAAAGCATTTTATTGTCTGGAAATGCACATTAGCACAGTAGCTGCTGTTAGCATTATTGTCACAGCAAAACTCATCCTGGTGAGTAATTAGGATGCTCGGAAAGCATAAGGTAAGTGAGGAATAACTTTGGACCACAGCAAACCTTTTAAAATGACTTAGTCCTGTTTTTCACGTTTTTAAGACTGTAAAAATCAGGTTTTAGACAGAGAAGTGCGTAGGCATTCCAAGCATGTTTTGTATTTGTAGTCCATCCATCAGTGACCACCTCTTGTGCTGTGTCCTTGCTGGGATACTGTCTTTGTGACCTGCTTTCTCTATATATTTCATACAACATAGAGGAGCACAAACCTGATAGTAGAGTGATCGATCAGTGCCATAACAGAGACCGCTCTCCTCTGTCATATCCCACCATCACTCAGCCCACACGTATATTAAATGACCACACGCAACACTCACACATCTTAAATCGATGGTCAAAGTGTACAGTGTAAACGACAGCATAAGTAGTCTACAAGGCATTTACTGTGTGAGTACAGGATCATTGGAGGTCATAAACCCTAAGTACTAATCAAAATTTTGGACACTCCCTCTCACACTCAATTGAACATAAGCTATACTTTTAACAGCAAATTAAACTATTTCTACCACTATAACCTCAAACATCACATTGCAGTGTGATACAGACCTAAAATGAATGTGTTTCAAGCCTTATTAATACACAACGGCTCTGTCAAAAAGCTGTGTATAAAGCACCGCACTGCATTGATCACCGGTCTGTGGCCCTCCGCTTTGAATATGTTTTGAGATAAAAAAAAAAAAGTTTATGCACCTCTGCTATATAAGATGCAAAATATATGGAATTATGCATCAAAGAAAAAAGTGAAATAACTAAATATTTTCCTCAAAGTAGCCCCTCTTTGCTTTGTCGACAGCACTGCAAACCCTTGGCCTTTTTGCATTCATGATGAAGTTTCCTGAAATCGTTTTCACAGCTGTGCCGTGTCAGGGTCTAGAAATGCCAAAAGTGCAAAATCAAAGTTTTGTTGTTATTTTGTATTTGTAGTAGTGTATTTTTTGTTCGCAACATTTCATAGGTGTTATTCATAGTTTTAATGCCTTCAGTGAGAATCTACTATGTGAATAATCATGGAAATAATAAAAAAACAAACCATAAGGAATGAAAAACTGTGTCCAAACTTTTGCTGTAGCTGTAGTGCAGGCTTATTATAGAGCAAACGTTTGTCAAAGCCTCTCAAAACTCTATGTCAATATTCATTCACTGATTGATTCATGCATGTTTGAACAATCCTTTATTGGACTTGAGACTTGAGAGCTCAGAAAATTTCAGCTTTCATCCATCCCCTACCGTGTACTTAACTTTTAAGAGTACAGTTTAATTGGATGGAGCATGAGGCTGACAGGTGAATCTGTGCAGTGTCTGAAATGATGCAGTCGCTGTATCGAACTGCTGTAGTAAAGAAAGAGCTGAGTCCAAAGGCAAATATGCCGATTTGCTGGCCAATCTATGTTCCTACCTTCACTTATGGTCCCTGGTTCAGTCCTGGTTCAGTCCTGGTTAAAGACTCTGTTCCTACTCTCACACCAATTGTCATGAGTTTTGGGTAATGATCGAAAGGACAAGGTGGTGGGTACAAGTGGTTAAATGTGAAAGGAAGTCTGGGTATCCCTGCTTAGACTATTGTCTCTAGACCTGAAGCACAGCACAGTTACAGCATTAGTATAGTATCATTGTAGCAAAGTGTTGGGCTGTATTTACTCTACCGCAACACTTAAGTAACCCCCTGCATATCACTGGAGTACCTATTTACATGTTTTGTCTTATAAAATTGGGGCTTTGGAATAATTATGCTATTTAGGTACGCTATTAAATAAAATAACTACAAAAGAACAGATTCATATTGGCACTGTGGATGTTAATGTGCACCACTAGTAGACTAAAATATGTTCAAAATCCTTTAATAAAGTGTGATAATAAAGTGTGATTCTTGGGCGACCCGCTAAAGAGCCGTGAATGTCACATGACTTGGTTAAAGCTCTGTGCCTAATTGACTGTGTTTGGGGACCTCAGAGCCCAGTGCAGCTCAGCGGGCATGAGAGCTAAACA
This sequence comes from Periophthalmus modestus, assembly GCA_019594935.1. Taxonomy (NCBI): domain Eukaryota; kingdom Metazoa; phylum Chordata; class Actinopteri; order Gobiiformes; family Gobiidae; genus Periophthalmus; species Periophthalmus modestus. The sequence continues at coordinate 10,694,328 of JAIEZT010000054.1, forward strand.
CAGACAGGAGTGGAAGAAATGAAAAAGACATTTATTCATTTTTTTGGTCTTATTTTTTTCACGGCAGGGCATATGACACATTTGTTGAAGCAGGTATCAGTTTGGTGATAGTTAATAGGGATCCCAATAAAGTAAAAAAAATTTACACAGCTCATGGCTCAAGATTGAAAATATTATTTCCTGTCTAGAATAGGGCTGGGTATCACCAAGAAGTTTCCGATACGATACGTACCTCGATACACAGTCCACGATACGATACGTATCTCGATACAGTGCCATTTTGATATGATACAATATATTTCAAATCGATACGATACGATTCAGAAAAAAATAAAGGCCTTCAACCTTACTTAAATGGTCAACCCAATTTTCACAAACAAAAAAAAAAATAAAAATAATAATTAAATGGTGCATTTATCTTCCATTTATTGAAGATTACAAAACACAATAAAGTGCTTTTTGAGTAATGCATGTTTCTAACTAGAGGGAGGAAGGCGGTTGAAACATTTTTTCTGACATTTTCGGTTCTCTTGCTTCTCGCTTCTCTTCACCCGTAAAGAGTAACACCTGGGCGGAATATCGATATTGATACTAGAAAACAGAGAATCAATACCGATTTAAATAATATCGATACATATTGGTGTATCGATATTTTAGCACACCCCTAGTCTAGAATAACTTTCACCAAATTTGCCATGATAAAACAGGGCATATAATCACAGTCAAGTGAAAGAATCAGTTTTGTGTTTAAGTCTCACAGAGCCACAAATGTACCAAACATCTTTTTGTGAATTACTGACATCTGCAAAAGGAGGAAGGAGGCATTTAAATCTGTCTAAGTAGTTCCCAGCACTTGGTGTTCCAATTCAATTAAGCTGTAGGAAGTATCAATAACAATAAAAGAGAAGTTAAATAGAAGTAAATCCCGTTATTGTCAGCTACCACTTCATACTTAATTTTGTGCAAGCACAGGATTCTGACTGAATGGATAGTGGCTTTTCCACACAGATTGCTTTTTGGTTGACTTTTGCAAAAAATCAAAACAAAAGTGGCCCAGGGTCTTCCATTTTCTCATCTGAAACAAAACATTAAAAAGAATACCTTTTCTACCCAGGCCTGTGTACCACCACTGACGCATCGTTAGCTATTGAACTCAATCTTTTTCTAAAACATTTATGATTTTACTTAAGCCTAACATTTTGGGTGTTGATCGGTGTAGCACATATGACATTAATTGGCTACCACATATGTTTTACAGTTCACATAGTTAATTTTAGACAAGGAGGTCTCATACTTGCCCTGATATAGACCATTCTAAAGCTATTCAGAAAACCCCCGATTTATTCTTAACCTTGTTCAACCCAATATCCAGTTGTGGCAGGAGAGAATCAGTTAGTCAACGATATGCGTAGCCAAGCAATTCTATGTGTGGCAACAGAAGCTAAGTTGGTAATGTTGTTCCACTGTTTGGCGGTGTGCTTCCAGCTTCCACAGATGAATGCCATCGTTCTGTCCTTGGGCAAGACACTTAACAAACATCGCCCCCAGTGTCTATGTAGAGACGGGTGTGTGAATAGGTGACTTGATGTAAAGCGCTTTTATTGCCCAAACTGTGACCCGGGGGCCAAATGTGACCCTCAGACCAATTTTTCTTGGCCCTCAAGCTTCCAGTGAATTGGCCCATTTTACCTTAAACAGCACTTTTTACTGTACATTGCTGAAAATCTACTTTAACTGCCCATATCAAATATTTAATATGTCCCATTGAGGAAGTACGCATGAATAAAGGTGGTTCAGTCTAACTTGCAATAATAATGCAGATTTGAAGTAATCACTGTATTGGCAACCAGTCTATGGCCCTCAATCGGCCCTCAGCTTTGTCTGTGTTTTTATACCAGGCCCTTAATGAGAAAAGTTTGGACACCCCTGGCCTAGATGGTAGAAAATTGCTATATAAATGTGGCCATTTATTTTGTATTTATTTTATTATCATTTGCCCTACTGCTAAAAACGTGTCAACTTTGAAGTATGTGAACATTTCTTTTATTACTAAATGCAAACACTGCCTTGTCGCTGTGCGATAAAATAACACCATGCACATCTACCATTTCTCCACCAGATGACGCTCCCAACTCTCCCACTCCACGCTCACTTCACAAACCTATCTCTGAAAGTCCCAGCCGTGAAACGTGGAGCTACTTCCACAAATAACGAAAGCATTGCCCAAGTTGTGCGTGGGTTAACCCGAGTCTTTTCCACGCTTTCGCCCCTCCGCACCGCTTTGGGACTTGTTTCCACGACCCTCGCTCCCCCTCCTCGTGCTGTCTCTCCACTCCACCCGTCTCTCCCACCTCTCCGTCCGCGAGTGTGGGGACACGAGCGGAAGGAAGCGAGAGAAAGGAAAGGGAGGCGGCACGAATCACTGAAAATCAAAGCTGTGGGCTCGTGAGTGCGCGCAAGAAACGTTTGGAACCGCCGCGCGTAAAAGTACCGTACCGTACCGTTGGATACTTAACAAACACTTTTACGCGTGGACACGTTTTGGGCTGTGTTCCGCTCTCATCGTGGACAGACACAGAAGAGGATGGTGGGTTAATGCTGTAACCAACCTACCCTCGTGTGACATCTCCCTTGTTCTGTTTTGCTGGAGGGATTCAGTTCAGTTTTGGGGGCGCTTTTTGGATAACCCACGCCTTTTGGACTACGTTTTGGCACGTTTTTGCTGTTCTGGAAATGTGAGACAGTGCCGCTGCATCTCCAGCTGTCTCCTGACAACAACAAACGCGACTCTGGAACCGAACACGCGTGGAAGTAAAGTTTGCTGTGAGAATGAAGAGGAGAAAATTGTCATAACTGCTTCTACTGAATTGGATTACTGTACGGACAACGTGCGCCGCGTCAAGTACGAGCTGGCATGCTTGCGGAGTTGCTGCTGTCTTCCCTTCGATTGTAAAGTTGTCACGTTGCCCTATAGTGATAGTGAATAATTAACGCACTGTAGTTAATGGTTGGATTTATTTGTATAACTGGAAGCGACGCCGTTTGGGGAAGTTTTCAATTCTTGGCACACTCGTAGAATGACCATCTACAACTACTACTACTGCTGTTAACCCCATTTTGCTTACAGCGCAAGACATCACTGGAACTTACAGCCAAGCGTTTATTTCATTGATTTGGATTAGTTTGGGACGCAGCCATGGAGGAGTGGAGGCAATGCGGTCGCTGGCTCATAGATTGCAAGGTGCTGCCCCCGAATCACCGCGTCGTGTGGCCCTCGGCTGCGGTGTTTGACCTGGCCCAAGCCCTGAGGGATGGGGTTCTGTTGTGCCAAATGTTGCACAATTTGTCGCCCGGTTCCGTGGATCTAAAGGAGATAAACTTCAGACCACAGATGTCCCAGGTAGGCGCTGGTTGTTTCATTTGGGACGTGACAGTGGCAGGAGTGACACGAGGGAGCCATGGGTCACGTCAACGCCCCCACCCTGGGGTGTGCGACGGGGTGGGTGGGGTGTGTCTGTGGGGAACTTGGGGATTTGTGGCTGTCTTGGTTTTTGATTTTGATATTATAACATTACATAGCAGTAGTTTTTACATAATGATACTAGATAATGGACAGGCTACATAATGTAATGGACAAAGTCAATATTGAGTTTTGTAGTTCACATTTGGTGGCCTTAATTTTGATTCTGTCTTTGCTGGTGTCTGCCACCTGACTGTCTCCATGGAGATGCCATTGCTTTGTCTGTTCCATATACATTGGAAAAAACATGCATTCTCCACAGAACTGACCTGTTACTTGGCCTGGTAGTGCCATTTGCTTGTCTCCATTCAGATTTATACATTTAATGACATACTGTGGAACATTCCAGGCAAAGCAATAACATTTTCCATGGAAACAAGCAGGTGGCAGCTGCACCATCAGAAAGTTTCTCAGTGCACCTTTATTCTCAGCTGTTGTTAAAGGCCAGTTATATAGTGCACACTAGTTCCCCTTTGAGAGTGAGGCATCATTACAGAGTTAATAATCAACAAAAAACTGCATGGCACACTCAGGTGGCAAATGTCTAAGACGTTTATATTTTGACATTAAGCTGTGCTGTGGTTTAAAGCAAGAAAAAAAGAAAGAAATGATCTGATGAGTGCTAAAGTTTCGGTTGCTGTTCCTTGCATTTGAACCTCTATAAAGACATTGGTGTGTGTTTTCTGATTGACTTGAAGTTTAGGGACTTTACCTGCATAGAGTGGTATCCAAAGCTGAATGAATGAAGTTGAATATGGTCTATAGTAGTACAGTCTATACAGTCTATGTATCCTTGAATTATTGTTACTTCTCTGCCATTGGCCTGTTAAGACTCTTCTCTATAGACTTTGCAGTGGTCAGTGCAGTTGTGTTGTCAAGCATTGTCAAAGTGCAGTTTTTGTGCGGTGTTCCCTCTTCAGTGTAGGTCCGGAGATATCTAAGCAGAGCTAAGACTTGCCTTGACAAGCCCCTCGCTGTCTGCACTGCAACTCAATCCAACACTTAAATAAGCCCGGAGGAGTTAGTTCATTCACACGTCTTAAACTCTGCTGGTGAGGTCATCTTCGGAACACACAAAACTGATTTTATTTTATTTTTTATTTATACTTTTAAGTATTGATTTCATGGCCTCTCCATTAAAAAACCAAAGCATCATTGACAATTACACATGACGGAAACTTAGTCTTGATTCAAATTAGATTCATTGTGCAGTCCTCCTGTATGATCATGTCAGCTTATACATTTTCAAGACTACAACAAATGCATTAACTCCATGTAAAATAGCCAAGCTTTTTTTCTTCAGAATGTGTTCCTCTCCATTGTTACCAACAAGAGACAAGTTTATCCAAGCATCCAAAGAAAGTGAAAAGTTGTTCTGGTTGTTTTGGTTCTTACGCCAATGCCAAGAGATATTTGTTCATAAGTATTAGGGCTGAACGGTTTTGGAAACATATTCTGACTCCATTTAAAATCATAATACAGTCCGCAGCGCACATTTTCAACGTGCCCAGATCCATAAACATCACATAGTGCATATGAACTGCTAAATTAAAGGAACTGTATGTCTCCAGATACGAGGTAGACATAGCTTAGCAAAACATAGCAAAAACATTGGACATGATGCCCAATTTATTTATGTTGTAATTTTGTGTTTTGGTTCTCAAAATGATTATCCAACCAGAAAGCAGAGTGAGTCTCATGAGTTTCACAAGCGCTTCTTATTTGGGTTGCCAGTTCCATTTGACTAAATACTGTTGGGTTAAACCTAAAAAAGATACTCTGATCTGAATTCTCACTACCTAAACCCCAGCATCTGCAGCCAATCATTAATCAGTGCTAGTGCAACCTCTGTAGCTCAGTCTGGAGGTTCTGAGTTTTCACATGAGAGCTGTGTATATACTGATGCACTGGCAACCTATTTTACATGTGATTATAGTAGCTTTAAAAAAATATAAAAATAAAGCACAAGCTACATACAATTCTTTTAATAAAATTATCTCATGCAATTCAGAATATTAAGATCTAAGCTACAGGATAAGCAAGTTTGGATATATTTGTTGTAGAGGACATGCAAACTTTGCAATTAGCTTATTGTGCCACATCAAATAGCAATCAATTTCTTATCCCTAACAAGTATTTAAAAATGTTACCATGAAGCATACACTGCCCTGTTTAACACATTGCGGTTTCTTGCATTTAACCACAAATGGAAGGATGACTCATATCCATTAAACAGCATTAGGAGCTTGAACAATGCCTCTGTTCACACTATGCTGTGTGCTAACCGTCTTGAGGGATTCCTTAAGTACGAGATGCAAAAATGTGTCAAGGACAGTCTAATATTTGCCCACTCGCGCTCAAAAGGGACCCCTGCTCTCACATTGCATTAGCCATGTAGATGTGAATATAGGTTGGCTGCTGTGCGGAATTCCACTCACAGTCATTAGTGTGCCAATGGGAGCATGGAAAATGATTCAGAAACTCAAAATAACAATTAGGCTATTGTATTTTTAGATATAATATAAAAAGACAAAGTTAGTTGGTCTAGAGTAAAGAATAAGGTTACACTTTATTGTCCGCATAGAGAAATGTGTCCTGTGCATTTGACCCTGATTTGTAAATGTGTATTTGGTGCAACAGTGCAGCACTCTTGCACCCAGATCTTGAGCTAGGTCATACAGAGAAACTTCACCAGAATCATGAGTAAAACAGAGGAGCCTCTTGTAGTGGGTTAAGGATGCTAGCCACTCAGCAACTGTACTGGCAGAATTACAAGCCTGCCTTTAAACGTTACAATGTGCGTAATTTGGACTAAAGCCCTTAGTAGCTCGTAACTTTAAAAATCTTATTGCTTTGCCTGGAATGTCCACAGGATGGCTGCACAGTGGCTCAGTGACTAGCTCTCCCGCTTCACAGCAAGAAGGTTCTAGGTCCAATTCACGGGTCATCCAGGCTTTTCTATGAGGAGTTTGCATGTTTCTGGGTGGGTTTCCTCTGGGTGCTCTGGTTTCCCCCCATTAACCCAAAACATGCACCATAGATACAATCTTCCAGCTAATGTAGTCCTAACCAAGACTAGCTCAAGATCTGGAGATGAATCCCTGGACATGACACTGCAGCTCTTACTGATTATGAGGTGCCCCAGTGGCATTGAAGGATGAGTCAAATGCAGAGGACAAATTTCTGTACGGGGACAATAAAGAGTACCTTAACCTTAACAGTCTGGCTTTTAACTTTTATATCTTGCATTTACTTAAATACATCTGCTTTATTGCTAAAGAAATACCTTGAAAAACATGTTTCCTACTGTGATTAGGCATGCCAGATTTGACCTGGAACTTGACCTGTTGGCAGGACCAGGAAAGTACCATATCTTTTCCTTTCCACCTAATGTTAATGGGTTTGGAGTTTTCTAACGTATAATTATAATTATTGAGAATGGTTCATAAAGTTGTCATGTTACTGCTGTGGTATGTAGCACAGGGCATTTCCTCCTTGCGCGTGGCTTTCATTATATTAAGTGTCTGAACCCGACCCATATCTGCACACTGGTATGAGGAAGTTTTTGGCTATCGGGGAAAACTGGCGGGAAGAGATTATACATTAGGATTGCTGTGTGCTTGAAACTTATCAAGGCTCATTAACCAGGACCGAAACCTGCACAGTTATGTAATTTGAAGTAGGGCTTTGTAATTAGTCATTTTAACCAAGTATTTTCTTAAGTTTTTTTTTTTTTGTTTTTTTTTCATAGAGAGTTTCAATCCTGTCAGTAAAAGCATGTGGTTTGGAGCAGAGCAGACTTTGGACTTTTTATGGCTCAATAAAACAATGTGATGATGTTCAGGAAATGAATATTGTCATTAAAACCGCTATTTATTTGTTTTTAATAGCACAAAATAACATTTAATTGATCATTTTGATCGATCGATATGTCACTGCCAGAACAGCCATTACATCAGCAACTATCTTCTGTCATGTCATGTTGAAATATATCAGGAAGTCCAAATTTAAACCTAAAAATGGTCAAACAGAATTTTTATTTTTCATTATATTTATTTATTTAACTTTTTTTTTTTTTTCCAAAATCTTAAATATAATGATCCTGACTATGTTTTAGTAAAATGAGTAGTGAAACCTGTCATAGGCACTTTAATTTGCAAATATTAGCATGCATCCTTTGATTCTTTCTCTTTCTTTTTGTAAGCTAGCAATACATCAATTTGACCACATTAACTGATGAAACCTGCTGTAACCAAACCGTATCCCATGCATTGTACCTTTTCAAGTCTTTCATTCATTTATTTATTTTTTTCGCTTGCAACTTCCATGATTAGAAGCCGGGCAGAGGTCGTGATGGCGCTCTTTGATCCGCCCACAGCTCCCAGTTCTTCCACTGGAACATGCTCGCAGGGTGGAAGGGGTGTCTATGGTGACAAATTGGGTTAAACAAAACTCTGGCAGCTCAACAGTAGTGCATGATTTATGACGAAGAAAAGGCCAAAGCGCTTAGCTATACACAACAGCACTGGAAGAGCCAAATCAAAAGGACATCAAGCTAACTGATTGCTTTATTTGCTTCCCTGGAAACTGATGCTACGCAAAATCAAGAAGTAACTGAGATCTGTGCCTATTTGGACTGGCACTAATCCAATATAGGCTATTGTGGCATGGTCCATTGAAGTGTTGCATAACAATGGAACCAAAGGGTGCAACTGTGTTTTCAGGTTGTTTAACTTGCTAGTGCTAAGCAACTAATGGTATTGATGCTATTGTTAGTGTTGACTGATTTCAGAGGTGTTTTTATCGAACTGGAAGTGAATGACAGTTAGCGATGTCACAGCACTGACTAAATCTAAGCTCATCTGGATCACATTAGAAAGAAGAAGCTGGAAAAGGTCAAGCTGGTTGAATTTGCGAACAAGTTGACCAGAGATTTGAATGAGTCAAACTGCATGGATGGCTGCGTCATAGGCTACCTTATTTTCTTCAGAACATCTTTAGTGAGGCTGTTTTTGATGTTCCCTGCTTTTACTTCTTTCAATAGACTCTTATGCAACCTTTTAATAATAATAATTATGCTGTTTTAACTATACAGACACCAAAAGTGCTTTACAATGCACTATTCATTCACTCTCGGTAGTTGTAAAGTGGTAAGCTGCTATTGTTGCCACAGCTGCCTTGGGGCAAAGTGACAGAAGCAAGACTGCCAATCCATGCCATCGTCCCCTCCGACCACACCAATACTCACTGACACCAGCAGCATATTTAGACTAGGCTACTACTACTAAGTCAATGATGTGTCTTTATAAGGAGAACAAAACTACAGTACTAGAGTCACTGCTGCACTGCAGTACCTGGTATCTCCAGCGGTCACCCACCTGAGTACTAACAAGGCCCAGGGGTGACAAGTCTACTTATGTAGGACTACTGCATAAACAGAACAGCACACGGTATGTTTTGGATATGGAAGCAGCATGATGACATTATGAAAGCTAAAAAAGTGAATTTAGGATAATATGGGATCAGTGTAATTCCTTATTTTTCTACTAGTGGTCCATGGTAGAAAAGTTTCAGACTACCACTGAAACTTTTTCTACCACATATTATAGGATCGTGAAGAGGAAAAAATGTAGCGAATTTAACATACAAGCTAACAACGGTTTGTTTTGACTGGCAAGAGAATCCGAATCCCCAGCAGAATTACCTTGTTAGCCGTTTTCTTTAACCCTGTGTAATTACAAGCCTCTTACATCCAGCTACTCTTTCATCTGCTTTTTTGTAAATTGGTTAATGATCTGATGTCAAAATCCAAAACATTTGCTCAGTTTCAGTTTGGCAAATGTGACTGCTGTTGATTTGTTGTAATGTTTGCTTTTCCTGGCACTGCTACACCAGTACAGGGCTCTTCTCTGAATCTATCAATCCACAATAATTAGTTTGTACAGATGCTGGCTGTTACACTCGTCCAAGGTTAGCCGGGTCAAACGTATGAGTAATTATGAGCGTGATGTGCTTGTCTCCTGCAGTACTGGCCCTGTCTGCTAGAATAACTCAATTGACTTACAGGGTGTGTTGCTGTGCGACAAGTTTGGGACAGGACCAGGTGACGATAATAAATAATAGTACCTTTTCCTGTCACTCAAGGTTGTTTAATGCCTTATTCCTTCACTCCCCATACTTGAGGAAAGTGAGGGTGTACACCATCACTTACAAACCAGTCCGATAGGCAAGATGAAAGTGATCTCAATACCAAAGTATTGATATATCGATGAAGATGGAGGTATCAAGTATTTTTTTAAAATCAGCTTATAATACATTTTTTAACATGTTTTGTTTGATTGTTTATCTGCACATATAGTTCATCTTTAGATTATGATTGCCTCCATACACCAAGTTAAAATTATTTATAGCAAAGGAATTTCGATAATGTTGATACACAACTCATTTGTATTGCTATCAGATTGATTACCGATACCTGACACAGTAATACTTGATCATATCGAAACAACATGTGTAGGAACACTAGAGGAAATGTGGGTGAAGTGTCTTGCCCATGGACGCAACAGTATTACTAGAGCCACTGCTTCTCTGCTGTGGGACCTGCTATTCCTTCGGGTACTCTTACCTTCAGGTTAGAGTACAAACGCCCCAAGATCTTGCTAGATCAAAACACCACCAGATTTCTTATCCTTTTGCCACTATTCTGAAATCATTGAAAATAATTGTTATACAAACCTGTGTTTCCTTCCATCTACACAAGTAGCACTATCTAACATTTTGTACAAAAACGTGACATCTTCCCTGACTGTAAAACATGTTAATAATGGCTTTTCACCTTGAACAAAATGGTGGTTGGTAATTAGCACCTGCTTGTGCGAAGCGGCAAAGTGACAAGTCTAGCAGCTGCGTTTGTGCACGTCTCCAAAATAGACAGAGTGAAGGGGGTTGGATGTGAGAATAGAAGGTGTTTCTGCTTGGTTAAAAATGTAATGGCAGGTTAAAAATGCTCAATTAAGCTCTGCTAAGGCATTAGACCTAAGACAGTATGAGAAGATTTTAGTTTACTTGATCTTGTTAATAAAGCCTCAGATTTCTATGGCGCCTTTTAAGACACCTAAAGTGATTTATTTACTTATTTATTCACGGCATACTGGCGGTGGTAAGCTACTGTAGCCACAGCTGTCCTGGAATAGATTGCTGGATGGAAGCTGCCAATCTGCACCATCAACACTCATGCACACACCAGTTTCATACTAGACAATGTGGGTGAAGCATCTTGCCTAGGGACACAACAAATGCTTCAACTAGTGCCACTGCGATCCCAGTGTGGCACCTGGTATTTTCTACTTGATAACCCATAATTCATCTCTAAGTGAACTAACAAACTAAACCGGACCCTGTTTGCATAATGTGGTTAGCACTCTTGACTCACCCAGAAGATCTGAGGCAATTTCCATTCTCTGTGGTATTGGCGTTGTCTTGTCGTGGTTTAGTGTAACTACTCTGTATTGCCTTACAAATAAATAGGGTAATCTTCCAGGTACCCTCAACTCTAAATGTTACACAAATCAGGAGATGGGTCCAGGGTTACTACAGTTTCTGACAAGTTTCCTAAACATTTGGTCAAATGCAGAGGATAAATCTTGCATGGACAACAAATAGTACTATAATTTTTCTTTCCAGTTCACAAATCCTTACAGACATTAGGGATGCACTGATACCAATACTGGTCTTGAAAAATTTGCTGAATTCCATGATATTGGTTCAATCGATATCCTGGTTGGGCCTTTAATTGGAAGACGATTCACTGACTGATGTTGACCTAGAGCGTCTCATAATTAGGGCTGGGTATCACCAAGAGGCTGCCGATACGATACGTACCTCGATACACAGTCCACGATACGATACGTACCTCGATACAGTGCCATTTCGATACGATACGATTCGATACGATATATTTCCAATCGATACGATACGATTCAGAAAAAAATAAAGGCCTTCAACCTTACTTAAATGGTCAACCCAATTCAAAAAAAAAAAAAAACACAAAAAAAACAAAACATTAAATGGTGCATTTATCTTCCATTTATTGAAGATTAAAAAACACAATAAAGTGCTTTTTGATTAATGCATGTTTCTAACTAGAGGGAGGACGGCGGTTGAAACATTTTTTTCTGACATTTTCGTTTCTCTTGCTCCTCGCTTCTCTTCACCCGTAAAGAGTAACGTCTGGGGGGAATATCGATACTAGGAAACAAAGAATCGATACCGTATCGATTTTAATAATATCGATATATATCGGTGTATCGATATTTTAGCACACCCCTACTCATAATGTTTGAACTTGAACTTATTCATACAAAGTTGTTCAGTAGTTCTTTGAAGGCTAAATAACAGTTGCACAACAGAATTTGATGTGTTTTGTAACTGTTAACTGTGTTTTGGGGAAATAAGTACCATTTTCTGTCCCTACACTGGTATCGGTTAATATTGTCAGATACTTAAACTCAAAGTATTGAACTGAAAAAGCTAGATCTTTATGTCTGACCCAATTGCACTCCACCAGTTGGTACTCCAAAACAATATTTTGACAAGTGAAAGCAAAAAAAAACACTTAACAACATAATACCTCTAGACTAACCTTATACCATGAAACTCTTCTTTCTGACATGGAACCTTTTTGTGAAAGGTATAATAGTTGTGATGGATTTGTGGCTCTAGGAGAAGGCTAATCCCAGTGAGATTGAGCTGAGGTACAAGGTAAGGTGAGGGGTGCACTGCTGCTGTTGTTGTCGAATCAAAGAGCAAACGGATCAAGAGATTTAGCGGCTTCACCAGTACCGCTTCTGCAATTTGTGCCCACTGAGAACTTAAACCCAGAGTGGAAAGCTATAATTTTGAACAATTTGAGGTTTATTTTGAGACTGAAGTTGTCAATAGGCTCATTCGAGTTAAACCCCGCCTTGTCTGAATGATCAAGCATTGAAGACGGACACTTCACAAGCCAAGAACAGCCTTAAATCATGCAGGCAGGTGCCTTCACTGCAGAGAGGTGGGAACTTTCACATCATCCGTGGGGTCAAACTCCCAACAAACAGCTGTCTCATTTTGAGCTCACAAAGGTTTCTGATACCTACGTGTTTGTGACATCAGATCAAGCTGAGGTTAAGGCGGACACAAATATAACCGGGTTCATCACGTTCAACTAACTGATCAGCTCTGACTCAGCCTGTTAAATTGCCCTTGAGGTGTGAATGTGTTATGTGTGTGTGATGGATCGGTCATTGTCAGAAAGGTTACAGCTAAATACAAATATCAAATTTCTCTATTGAGGCAACATGGTAACGTCTTGTTAAGACTTGGTACAATCATTATTAATGTATAATAACTGTACTGTCTTCACACAAACTGCTTTGAAATGAAGCAAAGGGCTGTGGTCTACATAGTTCATTCTGTCTTTTTACCTTTTCACTGTAACAAACATTGCATTTTAGACACTCTAGTAACTGATTCTGTTGAAAAAAATTGAGAGTAAAGTACCGATACTGCATTCGTACATTCTGAATAAGCCTTTTGATCTGCTTTGGGTTAGTTTGTCATGTCCTAAGGTGTTGTAGATTCCAGGACATGGTTGTATGACAGATCGATTGCTCCAGGACAGGCTTTTGTTGTGTTGTTTTAGTGAAGTGTAGGGTAATGCCTTTGGGATGACTGAAGCAGATATGTGTTTGAGCGCTACTGTATAGGTGCTGTGTCTGCACTGGGGTAACCCTACACGCAGCATGACAATGTGCTTTTTTTGAAAAAAATAACTATTGAGATAAGTGTTTGGGATCTGCTCATCGTAAATGTTTTTCTCATAGATTTGATTAATGTACCTTTGAGACATATAAATGCACTTGAAGAGTTCATATGCCAAAAAACATTACGGTAGAGCTATTAAAAATGTTAGAAGCTTGCAATTTTCTCTTACATAGCATTTTTTCATAAGCCAAATCTATTGTAGTGCGGTAGAATGTATTCCATTTTTCTTGAGCATTTATTTTCACTAAGCTGGTTAGAAACAAAGTCATGAACATCCCATTACTAATAGCTGGTTTGTGGAAACTGTAGTGACAGCTGTATTGGTTGTTGGTGGTTCTTGGTGAATTCTGCGTTGAAATCCCAAATATTTCACAAGTTGTACTGGTGAGGTTTTGGCCAAACACTGGAGGCCACATGTCAGGCTGTCTGAATACTTGACAGGTCTGATAGGCAGGGGTTACTACGGCTTGCGCTAGGGAGTTTTGGTAAGTTTATACAGAATATTTCAAAGTATTTTGCAGATAAGACATCATAAGACTGCAGGACTGAGAAAAAACAATGTTGTATTTTACACGGTCAACAAGCGTCTCCATTTGTACTGTAAAGTTTTATTTGTTTACCTCCCATACTTTGTGGTAACCTAATTGATCACACATTGCATTTATACAGAACAGCAATGCTTTTCCACCAGCATTTCAATCAAGAGTTACATTTTACCACTGCCACATTGGGCACGTTTACGTGGGCAGTGAGAATCAGAAAACCAACTTCAGATTTTTGGTGTGTGTTTACATGCATGAAAGAAATCTCAAAAACACTCTTTCAACCTCTCTTTTTGTCTTTGCCACATATGTTTACCCTTTTTGCACAATTCTCATTGTCAAAACCAACATACTTGTGAAAAATCAAAGGAATCAGATTACTTTGGATGTAACGTGACATTTCATTAATAATAAGGGGTAAGAGATATGCCAAAAAATTCGTAACACAATTTTCTCAGACACATCATGATTTATTTTATTTATTTTTTTACTTTTAGTTTTTAAGAGCTTAATTCTGAGGCTTCTGAACATTATTCTTCACCATGATTGGTTAGATCCACCTGTCTCTCACTCAGAGCATATTGGAAACGGATTCCATGGTTGGACAGATTATATTTACTGGTCGTTCTTGGCCCAGAAAGTCTCAGAATGTTTGAATTTCTTACATTTATTTATTTATACAAATATGATCTATAGTTAATTGAGTGATAAATAACAGCTACATCAATTTTGTCTTATTTTATTTTAGTTTAATGCTGTTTTCAGTCTCTGCACAGGTATCAGTTGATATCGGGTATCGGCAGAATTGGTATCGGAACTGAAAAAGCTGAATTGGTCAAACCCTATGACCAACAGGAGGAGAGAGTGGTGGAAAGTGTCTATATTTTTTACCTTAGAAGCAGGGAATCACAATATGACAATCTCCGTGTCCATGTAAACAGACCCGCTGTATATGACTTAATGTTAAAACTTACATAGCATTTGTATAGTTGTGACAGTCTCACCTTGCTTGCTTTGTGTGTGTCATGTGTTGTATCCCTCCTGCACTTCTCTGTAAACGTGCGCTGATATCCTGCATCTCTTCTGTCTCAGCAGGGGTCCACAGCGCTCTCACTGTAATGCGCCTTCTTTCTCTTTGTTGCAGTTTTCAGCAGATGTGTCGATATTTGCTGGCAGGGTTTGGCTCCTTCAAATGTCTGGCCTTCACACTTGAACTGTTATTGCATAAACAATACTTTTTAGCTGAACTGATGAAAGAAAGGTCAAAGAGAAGAAGTTGAGGAGTAATTTACTTGTTTACAACTTTTCTTTTTTTAGTGTTGTCCCAATTCTAAAGTTTTTAGCTCAACTTCAATACTAAGGAAAATGCTCAGTTCAGATTTTGACACCACAGTGATTGTAAAAAACAACATTTTTTGGTATAATTTTATAGTAATTTTCAGCACATCCTTAAATTTGTTTCTACATATTACCCTGTGGTCTTATACTAGTTCTGACATGGATCAAAAGCATCAAGACGATTCTAAAGCTATTCAGAAAATGTCAATTGATTTTTGTACTGTGTTTTTATTAGTAAACTATTAAAACTTGTTAATTATTTCTACCAGTTTTAGTTTTGATTAGTGTCTTGTTTGCATTTTTTACCACAGTATTATCCAATTGTGTTTTGTCCTAGCCCAGAACCACAGACTGTATAAAAAAGTGGACAAAGGGAGTGTGACGTCACCCATAGCGTTTAGCTCCAGTCAAATGAAGCTCATTGAGGCTAGCGGTTATAGGGGCCAATTTGGAGCCAAGTTCCATATTTGGAATGCTGACCGCAAGTATCATAGCAACCAAAGAGCCAATTGAAAGTGAGGCTGTTGATTTATCTGTTATTAATGTTCATATTTTCGTTTACAGAAAAATAGTGAAATAAAACACCAGGATCATGTACAGTGGGTTAATACAAACATTTTAAAACCAAAATGACGAGCCTGACAGCTGCAATTATGGAGAGAGAGGCAACAGAAAGTGAATTTGACCTAGTCGATGGAGCTGGAAGCGTGCCATACTCACTTCCTATTTGGAACGCGGCAGGTCACAGGTTAGCTATGTCCATTTATATATACAGTCTATGCCCAGAAGACAGCTCAAAACAAGGTCCATTTCTCTACTATCATACAATGCATAGTAGAACCACGAAAGACCCCTCCCCTTACCCCGTACTGCTGCTACTAGACCTTATCCCACCTGGCCTGCAGTCATGTTCTTCACTGCATGTTTATTCTGCTGTGCTTCATGTGGGAAAGAGCGGCCGTTAATAGTTATTTTAGCTGTAACCACTACATGGGCTCTGGCTCTCCCCTGGACAGCTGCGTCGAATCAAACAGCCGCACCAAATGTGGATTTCACACTGATACATGAGCACATTGAGGTCCCCTGTTCAGAGCAGGTCACTGCACTAACACAGACATAGGGATTTACTGTTAGCTTGAGCAGGTGTATAATGCTATGATTGTTGTTGTGAGAGTTGGAGATGGTTAAAATATTAAAGTACCATAATTTAACGACCATAGGGCACACCGGATTATAAAGCGCAGTTCAGTTACGGGTGCTTTTTCTGCATTTAACACGCACCGGGCCTTAGCGCGCAGGCACGGTAAAACATGCATGTTAGTTTTGCTTCCTTTGCCTTTTTTAGAGCACATACTGTGTTCTGTTGTGCTTTATTCAAGTATTTAGAAAAGTGCTCACATAATTTTTTCAATTAATTCACAAATCCATCAAAGTCTTCATCCTCTGTATCTGAAATGAACAGCTGCGCTAGATCTCTATGATAGTGACGAGAGGGAACCTGGTGTATTTCAGAGTCCGTTTTGTTGCCGTGATCTTGAGTACTTTTGGCTCATGTTTTGAAACTATAAAGACTATGGAGCTCAACAGTGACTGCCCACACCCTGGTTCTGGAAGTAAATTTCTAATTCATTTTTCCCATAGACTTTCCAAAAAAAAAAAAAAAGTAAAGTTTAAAAGCTTGCTCAAGGTTAATCTGCTATGTGGTGACCACAGGACCTTTAATTTGATCTAAAATCTATTTCTGAAAGTTTATAAACCGCTAAATTATTAAAGCATTTTGCTGAATCATGCGTTTAAATGTACTTTTTGGATTTAAAACAATTGTGTTATGAATACTAGTTACCTTGAATCTCGTTAGCCTCCGCAATCCCTTTGAGCCATTAATATTGTAATTTTCAAAAAAGTCTATGGGAAAAAATTATGGGAAATTTACTTCCAGAACCGGAGCGGGTGGTCGGTGTTGTGCTCCATTAGGGGTGGGACAAGACACAAGATTGAGTCCACAGATTTATCATACATAAATTGAGTAGTTCACTTCACAATTTTGACCTCACCATTTGTTACTTACTTTAGTTAATATATTTACTATTATTGTAGCACTGCTTTTTGGACTTACAGCTTCTCAAAATGTGTAACTTGCCAGCAGTTAACCCTTTTATGTTCAATCCAAATGTAAACACATGGGGAAAAAATCTCACAAGATAATTTCTCTCATGTGTGCACAATCTTGTGGCAGTTTTGTCTTGTGAGATCTTATGGCATGAGATCTGCTCTCATTCCTTCTGTCTGTAGTCAGAAAATACATATTTATTTGCATCAGCCTGTGCTCTCTCATCTCGAGTTGGTGTCAGCACACTATCTACAGGTAATAGTAGGGATTACATGAAAAAAAAACCCAACAACAAGCAAAAGCTACCTATTTTAACAACGTAGCCAGCTTGCTTTAAGTACACAGTTGTAATGAACACAGTTTGATGTTCATTACAATGCTCAGAACTAGTCTGCTGACTTAAAACCCTGGAAGACCTGGATTTCTACCTGTGATGTAACAATTCAGGGAACATTGAAACTGAGGAAGAAGGAGAGGGCCTTGTAAACTGGATTAATGAAACAAACAATGAAGATAAACACTACTTTTTTCCCCCGCTTTTTTTGATGAGAGAACATGGTTATATTTTCAGAAAATTAGCAAGACTTTAATTAGAAGCCTGGCAAATGATGTCTGTTGGTTTGTGGAGACCTGAGTGTAGAAAAGATAGTTTACAATTTTCCATGGAGGTAGGCCATGATAACACATTTTTAAGTGTGATATATTGTTGAAGTAAATGTAGATGATTTACAATTGATATTGAAACCATAAAGCAGAAATATCCCCGTTATGGCTAACTGTAGTGACTCACATTGTACACTATCACATTGCCATTTTTTTTTTTTTTTTTTTTTTCACTTTTGGTAGAAATGATGAAGTCAGTAAACATATATTTACATTAGCATACAATACAATGTAGAGTTTGTTGTTTTGCATTTATCTTCAAAGCTGCATGGAAACTGTTAAGGAATAGTGACTAAATGGAAAATTAGAGTACACACTTAGCTGGACACAATGGCGCGATTAGGCCTGTCACGATAATTACTCTATCGACCTATTGTTAAATACATAACAGATGGAACAATTATTTGGGAGGAGTCAGTATTTATTACAGGTAATTTTCCTTGCACTAGTGGGAAAGTTTGGTTATTTTTCTACACTACAATCAGTACCATGAATAAACCCATATCGGGTGAGCTCTATCCACAACAACAGTCTAGTAGTTTAATAAACTCATATCTGACGCTACGTGCATAAAATTAGCTATTTACATACTTTCTCCAGCGTTGTATCCTGGACCACCCACCATTGTCTACCTCTTTCCTTTGTACACAGGCAACCACTACTCCCCCCACTGTTCCCCATGGGGTAATTTAATCTGGGGGCTTGGTCTACCGTTGACCCTTGACCCCCTGGCCCTCTGGATGCAGGTAATAGCGCTAATGGGGCTGCTTAGGCACACGTCCTACTGTGGCCACACAGCTGGGACAGTGCCTTGGGACCCCCTACCCCCACCTTTGGCAGAGGAAGTGCACTCGACCCGATAGTCTGGTGTAATTGTGTTTTAGAGAGTAGGTGGAATCTGGTTAGCTGGGACTGCTGATTTTACTGTTTAATTTGGTGTTGATATTTGGATTTGGATTAAATGATGCCATGAACTTTGTGGATGTAGTTTAAAGCTTCTATATTATGCTGAAAGAAACAAGATGAAACAGGTATTTCTGTGGAAAACTGCAGGACTGATTCATATGCCTCTTCACAGTGGCATTTTATTCTATGAAGTAGTGGATTTTTATGTTAATCCTATATACAGTCTGTATTCTGAATAATCTCAAATATGTAAAGAGCAGTGGGTGGAGACAGGTCGTGGGTGAAAACAGACATTTTCTGAGCACTTAAGCCTCAAATGCTTGGCTGGTATCCAGAATACACACTTCTTCAATATATCTGTGTAATCCCACAGTCACCCAGGTCTGATCCATAGTAAAAGCCAAAAGTAAAATCTGTCAACTGAACAAAAAGTTGTAGGAGTGAAGACGTTTCGCTGCTCATCCAAGTCACTGCTTCAGTTCTGGTCTGATTACTGGTGGACACAGCTTTACATCTATCTGAAGGGAGCAGAGGAGGGGATAGATTTTTTTCACTTTTTGTCCAGTTGACAGATTTTACTTTTGGCTTTTACACATCTTCAGTACTTTACAGAGATGTGAGTCTGGCCACCAGTGAATCCACCTGTCAATCATGCAACTTCAGATGAGTATGATGGATTAGCCAGAGACACACATGATCCTTTGGTATCATAACAAAGATGGCTACTTACGATGAAAAAAGAAAGGAAAAAATATCCCAGGGGACTGCAAAACATGGCGGATTTCTGCAAAATCAATGAGCGAGGCATTAAACTCTGTTAATCTGAGCTGAGAGAAATGAGATTTTGTTTCTAAGTCATAGGTTACCACTGAGCTCTTTCGTTTCACATGTCACTGAAAAAAAATAAATAAATAATTGCATGAACATGTTTGCCTCTGTCACGTCTTGAGCCAGAACCAGAGGGGACCAGATTGACATCCCTCTATATAAGAAATAACAACACAGAAATAATCAGACATGCATGAATACAACTTTGAGTAAGCTAATGATGAGGGAACATAGTCATAACATGGTTAAAAGCTCATAAAAGTTTATTTGACATAATATGACCCCATCAAAGTGTAAAAACCAAAAAGGAAATTTTGCATAATAGGCCGTTTACTATACATAATTCCTTCTGTCTCCTCCATGCCTCCTCTCCATAGCTCTAGTGTGCTTGGTACCAGACATACACAGCACTCTCAGTCTAACATAAAGCCTTTGTAACTCTCTCCTTTCTCTGTCCTTCTCTGTTTGGGCCCCACAGCTGTAGACACTGGGCTGCTGTGCTCTGTCTGTGCACTTAATGAATATTGATCCCCACTACAATGTCATTCAACTGCTGCATAATACAACAGAAAGCTAACGGTTCCCTTGTTTAAGTAAGTACCAGGCATCTATCGTCCACACCCGCTCTAACATCCAGAGGCTTACAATCGAACATGTAATGGAGTTCACTAATCTGTTGGAAATGACTAGCAAGTGTTTAATCATGGTCAGAGAATGAGCATTAATAACCAGGAGTGGAATGTCCCCTTATAAAGAACAGGAGAATACCAACTGACACTATAGTGGTCCATCGTTTATCATGGGGGTTACGTTCTAAAAATAACCTGCAATAGGCGAAATCCGTTAAGTAGTCAGCTTTATGTTTTACAATTGTACGTTTTAAAACCCCTCACCACACACTTTATACACTTTTCTCAGACAGGCATTAACATTTTCTCACATTTCTCTCTTGTTTAAGCACTCTCAAAGTTCAAACCTTCGTAGGCGCCTTTGTTGGTGCAGAACGTTTCATCGACATTGTGGGTTTTGTCGGGGAGAAAACTTGCAAACATACGGCACTTCAGAATCACACTGCTGCGATTGAACATTTATGTAAATTTGGCTGAATGCATTCTGTACTGTACAGGAGACAATGCGCGTTCATACGCTGTAAAAGCATGGAAAATTGCACAAAAAAATCTGCGAAACAGCGAGGCCGCGAAAGGTGAACCACGTTGTGGTGAGGGACAACTGTTCTCTGAAGTGCTGTGGCTTGTTAATGTTATTCAAAATTATAGAAACAATCTTATAACTTCTTCAGAATTTATTTTTCATGTCAGTATAGCAATACACAGAAACAAAACACTGTTCTCAGGTCCAGGTTATTAGCAGCATAGCATTACTTGGTGAAAGATTAAAGCTGTCAAAATTAGACCACTGTGTGCTGGCTGCATCGTAACATTATTGATCACAAACCTGAAATTAAGGGTCTGATAAATCACTATGCTATATTCTGGGATTAGAACCGATTGGTTGTGCTAATATGGTCACAAAAAGGTTTCTATGTTGGTAACGTCAAAGCTGCTGTTTATAGCACAATTTTCATGGGTTCACTCTTTCCATTCCCAGCAGACATTGACCTCCCTTTTTGAGCTGCTTTGGTACATTTAGGACCACTTTTGTTCTACCTTTTTGTTTGAATAAACAAAGAAGTGATCTAATTTAACAGACTGAAATTGTTTATTTACCCATCAGTAAGAAGTTGTAATGACGCATAATCGTTTTGGCTACCTGCAGCCGTATTGGTTCTACTTGCTAATGTCAACTCCAAAGCTGCCTCTTCCCATTAAAGTCTGTAAAAAGCAACAGAAAAAAAAACAACAAAACTTTTATAGAACCAATATGGCGCTGGCTGTCCCCCCAATATCCATGCTGACTTCCCTGCATGACATTAGTTGGCAAAAAACGATATAGGAATTCTGGTTTCATGAGCTTTGTAGTTACATATTTCTTTTCTTTCGTTTTACTTGAATGCAGAATTTGGGATGGGCCTACTTTTTCCACTTGAGTGTCAAACTTGAACTTTCTTTTCTTCAGAGTTTCTTTGTGTTGTGTGGGCTGTAGCTGACGTCACCTCAGATGTCCCTTACACAGAGCAGTGAGATCACATCAACATGGAGTTCCCCCTCAAACACACAGCTCACATTTCAGACCTCCAAGTGTGGCCCACGAGAAAGACCCAAGGAGACCCAGGCTTGTACGCTTTGGCGAAACATCAAAGCTGACATCATGGACTTGTGGGTTTAGGTAACTAGGTTCAGGCAATTTGGCAAAATTATATTGTATTGAGTCTTATGAAAGTGTCACAAAATTTTTAGAGCATTGGTCATTTGGTTTTATGTTACCATCCGCTTTAATTCACACATGGCTTTATTTTCTGAGATTGTTGAGTTGTTTACAATTATGACTTAGATCATTAAAACATGAAAAGTAAGAAAGAATATAAGATTTATTCCAAATTAGACTAGTGTTGCTAAAATTTCAAATGCTTTTTTGAAACTCTGGAATAGACTTGATACTCAATACTGTTTTCGATACCGCAACAATAATAAAACACATTCTTTCTTTAGACAATAGGACAACATTAAATCCTTGTTCTTTCTTTTATATTATCATGTGGCCTTATATCTGTGTAATCCCTCAGTCATCCAGGTAGGTTCCATAGTGGTCCATGGGCATATACTAGTCTATGTGTCTTATACTTGTTCTGATACAACTCAAGATTTTTATTAATTCTAAAGCTATTAAGGAAAGGTGCATTTCTGTCCTGTGAATGTGACTCCCTAGGGAGGTGTAATATTTGTGTAAGTTTTTGGAAAATTGACTAAAAGTGTTTTCAGGCGAACACTGGAAGCCTTTACTATTACATTGTGTTTCTTGTTTCTTTTCAAAAAAAAAAAAAAAAAGGCAAAATACGTTTTTCCTAAACAGATGTCAACATTTTCTGCTAGTATTCTCAAATAAATTACTGCAATCTAACAACAAAGTTGTGATGTATTTTAGTGGCCAGTCCAGCTTTGAAATGAATGTGTGTGGTGACATTGTATGGACTTTAAAAACATGGAGAAGCACTTGTGGGATTATCAACCAGTGACATCACAAGGTGGAACGCAGCTCTGGCTTGGATAAAATAATGCATTTAAATGAACACTTAAAGATGTGTGAATTACAACTCCAGGCCCAGGCATGTTTTTGATGAAGAAACACCATTATCGCTTGGTTAAAAATCTGTTTTCTAAACTCCAATCTCACTGACGCGCTTTCCAAATTAGTCTGGCGTTCTTAACCATCCTCATGGGACCAGTGCTCCTACCTTAAAAAACAAAAAGCGCTAATTCCCTGCTAGATTTAGTCACTAGCTTAAAACAATTTTGGGAGAAAATTGTGATTGAGATTAAATGTGCAATATATTTTTAAAAAGACCAAGTCTGTTTGACTGTGCACATTGGAAACAACTCCAGGGGAATTGGAGAGAAGAAATATGAAATATTCCGAAATGTGAACAACTAAAGTAATACAAGAATTCCATTGATTCATGTCAAGTTTGTAGATGTCTAAACTACTATATAGGCACTATATTTTTCTATTAAAAGACAGGATATTTGGTTCTTTGCAGTAGGGTGGTCAAAAGTATCGAAAATCTGATACTAATCAATACCGTAACTAGATACTCATTTGAGCAGGTATCAATAATAAAAAAGTCCCTTTCCCAGGACAGAAATGAACCTTTCCTGATTAGCTTTAGAATGATCTTGAGCTGTATCAGAACAAGTATAAGACCACATAGACTTGTGTACCACATCGACCATTATGGAACCAGTGACAGAGCCGCTTAAAGCAGCAGCGTCACTGCTGAGCTACAGCAGTCAGTCCAAGTGAGGCACGAACGGCTGGTGCCTCTCTACACATCTCTTCTCAGTATTTCAACT
This sequence comes from Periophthalmus modestus, assembly GCA_019594935.1. Taxonomy (NCBI): domain Eukaryota; kingdom Metazoa; phylum Chordata; class Actinopteri; order Gobiiformes; family Gobiidae; genus Periophthalmus; species Periophthalmus modestus. Next base: position 10,718,007 of record JAIEZT010000054.1, read on the forward strand.
GTAAACGTAAAAATTCAGCGATTTTGAATAAAAAAATAATTAAAATTGCAGTTAAATAGAAAATAACTTTATAGTACAAACCATTGGATAAATATAACCATTTCATTGATTTTTTTTCTCTGTGATGACTGGTGAGGCACTGCCTCACCTGCCTCCCCTGACTGCACGTCAAGGTTGCGTGGTAATATAAAGGAAAGTACTGTTATTTAATGTTGAAAATCACATTCTAATGGCAACTCAAATTTCAATTTGATTGTGATATAAAGTGCAATCCTAATCTCCAATACCTTCCAGATATTATCTACCTTCCAGAGTCTTCCCCACATGGGTTTGGGGTCCGGCCGGGAGTGATTAGCGTTAGCATGCAGTGGAGTGGCGCCTAGCTTCTTTCCTCTGCCAGTCTTGTGCTCTGCTGGGTGCCTTAGCTGCTCAGGGAAGTGTCTCGGGTAGTGGACCAGATGGTTGGAGCGCTAACATGAAAGAGACCACACAAAAGCTTTTGTTGGAGGCTTTGGTTACGAGTGTGAATCCGCTGTCTGAAGATTTACAGGCAAAACAGCGTCAGCAGAAAGCATGGAGATGTGCATGTGACTGATGTCAGTGAATGGAAAATGGGTTCATGAGCATTTGGGGTAACTGTTGTACTAGATTTTTGCAAGTTCAATGGAATTGTTATCTAAAAATATGCAATAGCACAATCTTCATATGTGAATTTCTTACTATAATTTTGATGGATAGCTTTTCATTAGTGTTGATTCATTGAGGTCTTTGTAAAGCTCTGAAAAAATCAAACAAACAAAATAACATGGGTGCTATTGCTGCTGTCTGTAAGCATTTGCTGGTTCAATTCTCGCTCAGGGTGCATGTTGTTGTTGTGTCTTTGAGCAAAACACTTAACCCCCACTACCTACACCGTTCAGTTGAAGATGACGATTGGATTGTAGTTGGAAATTAGCATCCTAAGCTAGAATCTGGCACTAGCATCTCTGCCTTCGGGCATTATGTGACTGTACATTGCCCTGTTAAAATAAATAAACAAGAAATGGAACGGCATAAATATTCTTAAAATCACAGTACGACCGGTTTCCTGTGGCAAGTTGATAACTAGTGAACTAAAAACAAAATGCAAAAAGAACTTGTATGCAGAATAAGTTGTTTTAAGATCTTTTCTGTTTCGTTTTCAAAGATATACAATAAAGAAACAACAGATAACTTTAGTTTATCAGATAGTTTAGTTTTCTCTCTCTCTGCTAGTGTCTTGTTTCAAAACTGTAGCCTATCTTTACTTTGGCAGATAAACCTGGTAATATCAGCATTTACAGTGGATTTCCAAAAACAAAGACTGTTGGTTAACGGTGACGCAACTAGCTTAGTAGCCTTACGTTTATTTATTTTTATTTCATTTATTTATTTTGCAACTTCCCATGAAACAAGTAGCCTTCCCAAACAAACAGTACATTAAATGAAAAACTAAATCATTTCATAGGTTGTAGGTCTTCCTGTTTCCATAGGCCTCATCTATAGTGTCCATCTTGACAAATGATGCTAGCCCATCGTTTTGTCATGGCGTGCAGTTGTGTTGCTGTTGTTTGGGTCTCGTTTGAGTTGTGGTACTGCAGGGAGTCATTTCCTGGAGCTAGGAGCAGATCAGTATCCGGCTAATACCCCGGGGAGAGTACCACCCCACCCCCTTATGGACTCCTCCCCACCACCCATGCACGCACACAGCCAGGCCAGAGTATTACCCTCCTCACTAAAGATAAACCTCTTCATACTTTCTCTATCAGGCTTCCAGATGAAACAGATCATGTGGTCCCTGGTTTGCTTGCTAGCAGCTAACTATAGACTTACTAGCTGCAGTTAAAACATAGATTTTCGGGCCATAGTGCTGCTAGGCTACATGCAGCCCCAATATTCCATTACTGACCCATATTGATCACGTGGCATAATTGGCTGTGGAAGTGGAAGGGCACAAAGCTAGGGTTACAATGCTAGGCTAAGTCCCGTAAGAGGTTAGCGCGTATTGATCGGTGGCACGGATCAGGCGGGTGTTAATGATGCGGACACAGTGGAACAATGTTGCGAGCAAAGCAGGGTAGAAGAGATTGTTTCCTTGGGTTTCAGCTTTCTGTTAGGTTATTCGCAACATTTTCCATTCTAAAGATATGTTATATATATTTAGTTTTAAATTGTGAATCACCATGGCAACATCCTAATTTATCATTACTCTGTGAACCATGGATAGCCGAGACGCCATCTTGTGTCACTGGTAATGCATACACAGATGTAGACAGGTATGGGGTCAACATTTTATGTCGACAGAAATTGAGAAAAAAATAAAGTATCAATACAAAATGATACAAAAACTAGTATAGAAATCAGATAAGTATTAATACTAAAGAAGCCACATCAACAGGACAGAAATTAATCTTTCCTGAATAGCTTTAGAATGATCTCGAGCTGTATCAGAACAAGCATAAGACACATAGACTAATATACACCCATGGACCACTATGGAACCTACCTGGACGACTGAGGGATTACACAGACATAAGGCCGCATGGTAATATAAAAGACGGTACTATGATTTAATGTTGAAAATCGCATTCTATTGTCTAAATAAAGATTTTTTTCCAATTATCATTGTGGTATCAGAATCGGTATTGAGTACTGAGTCTATTCTTAGGTATCAAAATTTAGTTAACTGAGTGATCGTTTACAAAATTTGTTAAAGTTGGTGTTTTTTTTTTTTGCAAATATTTCAAAAGCATCTGAAAAGTTCTATATTATAACGTTTGTTTTGACCGTTACACATCTTTGCAGACATTTTCTTGATTCTTACCCAAGGACACTATCATAAGGTGTAGCAGTGAAGGTTATCATTTTTACCACTAGACAGACCTGCACCGACAGACCTGCACTGGCTCTCAGGTACATTTATATTCTCCAGCTCTCCTCTCAGACCTGGTACTTTCTTTACCTTCAGAATCGCTTCTCATTATTGGATCTTTGAAATAGGCTGCCACCGTGCATGCTAATGGTGGGGTAATTGTGAGTGCTAACAATGACTCAATGGGTACTTGAAGTCTTATCGGTACAGGTAGTTATTGTGTTGCATGTTAAAGAAACAGATTGGTTTGAACAGAGGAGAGAACAGATAGGAGCAACACATGGAGGGAAAGGGAGAACGATACATTTCCTGTCTGCAATCTCAAATTTTGTGCATAGTTGTGCATACTTAAATGCTATAATTAGATTTTTTTTTTTTTGAACTGGATGTTTGCAATTAGAGCCTATATATGCAATTTTTTTAGCATGTCGGTGAAAGCCGACATGGGCCAATATGTTGATGATGGGGCGTTTGTTGTTTTGTTGTTTCAAATCATGCAGTTAGGGTAGAAATGATCAAAACTGAGTTAATTGGCCATCATTTGCTTTGGTTTACTGGTATCGGCATCGACCATGAAAAAAAACATATTGGTCGATCTCTACTTGTGATGCTTCCTTGGTGTGCTTTTCAATAAAACAATTATTTATACTTTTATGTATTTATTTTAGTCTTTTGTGAAGTACTTACATGTAGTTTAATATAATATTGCTTTAAAATATAAAAAATGTATATAACGGTTAACAAGCAAATTGTAGGCAGTATTGTAGTAAGCAAGAAAGAATGTAAATGTGCCATTAAAATAATGATTTAACCCCCCGAAAAGTTATGCATCATGTTAAATATCCAGATTATTAAGCCGGATGCGGCACTTTACCCATTGCAATATGGGTAAAGTGACACAAAATCAGCGCATGCAAAATTTGAAGCGTCAACCTTCTTGTCAGGAGGCAAAAACTCGCAGCCTGCACCACTATTTCCCCTCTAAACATTTTCCCCAAACTACTCACAAATAAAAGCATCCTCAAACTTGACTGCAACTAACGCAACATTTGGCAAGCAACAAACCATTTACCAAAATACAGTGAACTCCCATCTACCCCAAAAAGCAGTTTAGCCTCATCTTGATAGAAATATTGAGAAGAAAATAACACCTATTACTCTGCTCGGAGCATGAAAATTACATGGTGGGCCCCTCGCTGTGAGCATTTGACAGCCGCCCACACCCTTGCGCTCACCAAGCTACGCTAAGAATGCTGCAGAGGGCTTGGCCGACAAGCTACGGGGAGTCCTGGCTTCACATCCAACTTCCAACTATTGCATTGTCCAGCGCATTAGATCTAGGGAAGGGCGTGTCCGATGCTTGTTTGTGTGAGTGAATAAATATTTATGTAACTGATGTTTTGTGCTAACAAGATGGCCTTCCTTTAGGTATAGAAAACCTTCTCAAAATGTTGCTGTGAATAGATGGATGGAGAAGATTTCTCATTGATCTTAAAAGGCCTGTACTGATTTGTATTCATGTATTGGACAAAGTTTGATCTAAAAGCAGATACTAAGGTCAAAGTAAGCCAGCTGCGTGTGTCTATATAGCGTTTTATTGTCAGAGGACCGGAAAGTGCAGGGTTAGCCTGCTAAACTGATTGAGGTGAATAGTGGGGATGCTCGGAATGCATAAGGTAAGTGAGCACCTCTGCAACCTGTTAAAAAAATAGTTCTTTTTATCAGAAATCAGCACCTTTAACCCTACATCGCGTATGTTTCAGACAAATCTAGCAGTCAAAAGTAAAAAACTAATTTTCTACAAAAAACACAAGATAAGGAATGATTCAGGCAAGTCCTGCATTGTCTGGGTCTGGAGAAGGGCATGTGTGATCCTGCGTGCTAGCTGTCTGCAGATGCTTTTTGTTGTCTGTGGAAGTGAATAAAAACTGAGGTAACTAATGTGCTTCCTATAGGAACAGAAATGTTTCCCTATTTACAAATCTAATAGTGAATAAACCAGTGGTGGAAGGTAGCAAAACAAAAGTAGTAAAGTACTGTACATACAATTTTTAGTTATCTGTACTTTACTAAAGCACATTTTAAAGTGACTACTTTTTACTTTTACTTCAGTACATTTGAGAGCAGGTATCTGTACTTTCTACTCCACTACATTTTTAACTGCACCGAAAAGTAAAAAGTACTTTTCATATGATTTGAGTGGTTATTTTTACCACCCTGACTAGATTTGTGAGTTCAAGCTTTACCTTTGAGCATACAAAAATAAATACACAAAATTCAGAAGAAAAATTAAGAAATTGATACTCGTTACTATTCGTTACTGTTGTATGATATGTATAATTTTTATCAATATCACTACATTTAACACTTCAACAAACTAACACTTGTGTGAATAAACAGAGAAGAAACTTTCCCATGGAACTTAATCAAATGTTTTGTTTTACCGCAGAATAGATGTATTATAAAAGCAGCTCTCGAGGTCAAAATGAGTGTACTGTCTGCGTCTAAATAGAAAGAGTTTTATTGTCCGTGAATTAGGAAGTGTGCAGTTAGCATGATAGTTGTTAGCATTACCCTGACAGCAAGACTTTGATATCTGAAAGCTGTGAAAAGCGCTGCTAAACTCATCACAGTGAACTAGAATGCACAGAATGCATAAGGTAAGCAAGGAATAACTGTAGATACTGCAAAACTAGTTCTATTTTTCTCGTTTTTGAGACAGTAATCTGTGCCTGTAATCACTATGGTTTCAGACTAATTCAGGCTAAACAGATTTTAGCTGTAGCTCTTTTTATGAAAACTAAATTATTGAATTTTATACAAAATACTCAAACCAGACAGGAACCGACTAGCTAAGCCTTGCATTGTCCAGCGCATCAGATCCGGGGAAGGGCGTTTGCTATCCTGCATGCTAGCTGTCTGCAGATGTTTCTTGTTGTTTGTGTAAGTGAAAGGGAAGAGAGCAGTTACAGGGGGAGGAGGAGGAAGTGCAAAGCTGTGAATGTCAGCAGTAAAGTAAAAGGTGGATAAACGAGCAGAAAGATGGATGGTGGTGTTGACGCTGCTCCTGCAAAGGCCAAAAGAATGTGTTTAAGTTGTAGGTAAAGCAAGTGATGGTGCTTAATGTGGATTGGCTCTTTGGTTGCTATGATACTCACGGTCAGAATTCCAAATATCAAAGTTGACTCCAAATTCACCTCTATAACTGCTGGCCTCGACTGGAGCCAAACGCTGTGGGTGATGTCACAGTCCCTTAGTCCACTTCTTAATACAGTCTATGGACCTGATCAAAGTGTTAGCTGAAAATAATTAGTGTCCTGTCTTTAGGTAAGAAACCAAGAATATAGGGGTTATATTATCTTAAAAGCTTATTTTGGCCAAAAACAGTCGCCATTTGGATTTATCTAAGCAAATGGGTACGAGTCTATAGGTATGAGTCAGATCTAGGTTCAGCAACAGTCTGTGCTCAAAGAATGAGGTCAGCTGACTACCTGAATATACTACTGAATGACCAGGTTATTCCATCACTGCATTTTTTTTTCTTCCCTGATGACACGGGCATATTCCAAGATGACAATGCCAGGATTCATGGGGCTCAAATTGTGAAAGAGTGGTTCGGGGAGCATGAGACATCATTTTCACACATGGATTGGCCACCGCAGAGTCCAGACCTTAACCCCATTGAGAATCTTTGGGATGTGCTGGAGAAGCTTTGTGCAGCGTCAGACTCGACCATCATCAATGCAAGATCTCAGTGAAAAATTAATGCAACACTGAATGGAAATAAATCGTGTGACATTGCAGAAGCTCATCGAAACAATGCCACAGCGAATGTGCGCCGTAATCAAAGCTAAAGGCGGTCCAACGAAATATTAGAGTGTGTGACCTTTTTTTTTGGTGGCTACTGTTTTTTGGGCCAGGCAGTGTATTAGCATGGACTGAAGGCAAACATAGAGGAAAAACCTTTCTATACTGACATTACAACACTATTGTTATGCAGAACAAATTCAGATCTGGCAGTTCTTTCCTGTTGCTCTTTTCATGAAACATTGAACAACTCAACAAAAAACATAAACATGACATGAACCAGCTAGATGTATTCACTAGATTTCCTCACGCTCACCCAAGCCACCAAAATGCTTTCTCATTCACTGACTCCCCCTTGATACCATTTGTCTCCTCTGAGCTTGCAGCATTAATACCAAACTGTTTACCCACCCTCTCTTCACACTCCGCTGCTTTCATTATGCTAACGCGCAACTGTTGGCAGATTTTTTATGTTTCGCAACCACTTTTTTTTTCTTCAGATGGGAAATGGAATAGAAGAGGCTCACCTGCCGTCTTCTGTCTGTCTGGCACTTATGAGAAATTGGATTTCGGAAATATCATCAATCAAAGGCTCATGGACAAGACAAGGCCTGCACGATACAGAGCCCAGAGAGAGTCAATTCTCTCTGGGACCCAAAAAGAGCTCTTTTTCTTCTTAAAAGCAAATAATATGTTTGAGGCTGATAAGTATATAGGAGGAGCAGGTTGTCAACAGTGGGGCGGCTTTGGTGCAGAGGGTTAAGCGATTGTGTGTGAACGGCGGGGTAGCCGGTTCATTGAAGGCAAAACGCTGGATAGTGCATGCAATATTAAAAACATTGCAAATCTAAAACACATGCAAAAAAGCAACTACATGTACCTCCCTTAGCCAGCTTATATATGTTTATGAGGGGCTGTTATACTTCCTTGGGATATTAATTGTAACATGGTTCTCTAAATATGCAACATGTTAGCCTTTTATTGTTTGGAGAATGCTGTATTACCCGAAAACATGGTATTAACATGCTTTATAAGTTTCGTTTTTGACGCTCTGAGTCTCCCCCTCCTTTTGCTCTCTGTTCTAAGTCACTCCCCCTTCAGAGCGCTATCACAACACAGACTTTTAGGTGAAGGGTTTGCCACCTTCTATGCATTCAATGATATACTGCGATAAACGATATTATTGACACTACTTTATCCACTGATGCAATAGCAATAATGCAAAATAATCCCAGTAAACATTTTTTAATTAGGCATTATCATTAAGTGGCATGAGCTGCAAAAAAAAATTATAACACAATTCATACACAAATTCAACAAAAAACATACAAAAAAACCCAACATACATAATCATCATAAAATTAACATTAAAAGAGAAGAAAAGTGCAGAATAAAAAAACTTAAGCAATAATTAGCCACAGAAGTTACTTTTTCAAGCCTCTACAACTCAAATCTTGTCTCAAATCTTGTCATATTAGCCCAATTCTGCCCACTTTTACAAAGGAACTGTGGACCCAAAATATATAGTTCCAGCTTTTATATATTGAACTACATTGTATTGTATTGTATATAATGTATTTGAGGGACGAGATGTGTTGTATTTGGTGTGGTTACCATATGTTTACAGGTCTTTCATCCATCTACACCAAACTGTTACTCTTACTTAACATCAGCCTGTCCAGGGACTACAGGTGGAAATTAGTATCTTTGCTATAACCTGGCACCATACATCTTTCCGGTTTTTTAGGGTCAATGTAATGTTTTGCACTGTCCCTGTCCAAATAAAAGCATACCATACCATACACATAACGATAAGTGATATAGTGATTATCATGATGGGCCCATAGTGCAACTTTAAGTGCAAATTAGCATTGGGTTTATAGATTGTGAGTTTTAGCAAAGCGGACATTGACAATGCCTTGTTTAGCTTTGCAGTTGGGAAGGGCCTTGTGGTTACAAATTGTCAGTTAACCTTGTTTAACTGTGTTCTACATGACTGGTCTCATCAGAGCAGTGCGGAGCAGGTGCATAGGACAGAATTAGACAAGTGAATCACAAACTTCTGCTTTTAATTTGTCTTGTCATTCATCTGTGTCCACTTTGGCTCTCATAATTTCATTTCTTTGCACGGAATGAGTGGGACTTTTTCGCCCTGTCATAGTATTACTTATACATTGCAGCTGTGCCAAAAACATCTGAAAGTTTTTATAGCCAAATTTAGAAAACTGCACACTCAGTGTCCATTGATCTTTTAATATTTAACTGGTATTGTTACAGTTGACTGGAAACTTTCTGTTCTCATCCAAGAAGTTATATACACGATAAACATCGAGATGCTAATTATATTGTTCCAGCTTTCATATACTGAACGAAGACGTGACATGTCTAAAAGTACTACTAAGCAAAGAAATTGGTATTATGAGTATTATATTTTATATTTGAATTATTATATTTATTTGTCTGAATGATACGTATGTCCTCCAAAGCATAAAATTTACATCAAATAGCATTTTAATTTCAAATACTAGAAACAATTTGATCTTATTCTGAATCAGAAATTAGGCCAGCTATGATGATTACTATATCAACGTTTGACACATGACAGATGTAACAGTCATTTTTGGGGGTTCGTATATATCGTGGTTCTTTACACTGGGAAAAGTTTGATTATGCATTATGATGGGCTCTAGAAGGTTGAATAACTTCTGAATGAACTTCTATGTCATTATACACTCACCTGAAGGATTATTAGGAACGCCATACTAATACGGTGTGTGACCCCCTTTCACCTTCAGAACTGCCTTAATTCTACGTGACATTGATTCAACAAGGTGCTGAAAGCATTCTTTAGAAATATTGGCCCATATTGATAGGAGCATCTTGCAGTTGATAGAGATTTGTGGGATGCACATCCAGGGCACGAAGCTCCCGTTCCACCACATCTCAAAGATGCTCTATCGGGTTGAGATCTGGTGACTGTGTGGGGCCATTGTAGTACAGTGAACTCATTGTCATGTTCAAGAAACCAATTTGAAAGGATTCAAGCTTTATGACATGATGCATTATCCTGCTGGAAGTAGCCATCAGAGGATGGGTACATGGTCGTCATGAAGGGATGGACATGGTCAGAAACAATGTTCAGGTAGCCAGTGGCATTTAAATGATGCCCAATTGGCACTAAGGGGCCTAAAGTGTGCCAAGAAAACATCCCCCACACCATTACACCACCACCAGCCTGCACAGTGGTAACAAGGCATGATGGATCCATGTTCTCATTCTGTTTACGCCAAATTCTGATTCTACCATTTGAATGTCTCAACAGAAATCGAGACTCATCAGACCAGGCAACATTTTTCCAGTCTTCAACTGTTCTATTTTGGTGAGCTCGTGCAAATTGTAGCCTCTTTTTCCTATTTGTAGTGGAGATGAGTGGTACCCGGTGGAGTCTTCTGCTGTTGTAGCCCATCCGCCTCAAGGTTGTACGTGTTGTGGCTTCACAAATGCTTTGCTGCATTCCTCGGTTGTAACGAGTGGTTATTTCAGTCAACATTGCTCTTCTGTCAGCTTGAATCACTCGACCCATTCTCCTTTGACCTCTAGCATCAACAAGGCATTTTTGCCCACAGGACTGCCGCATACTGGATGTTTTCCCTTTTCACACCATTCTTTGTAAACCCTAGAAATGGTTGTGCGTGAAAATCCCAGTAACTGGGCAGATTGTGAAATACTCAGACCGGCCCATCTGGCACCAACAACCACGCCACGCTCAAAATTGCTTAAATCACCTTTCTTTCCCATTCTGACATTCAGTTTGGAGTTCAGGAGATTTTCTTGACCAGGACCACACCCCTTAATGCATTGAAGCAACTGCCATGTGATTGGTTGATTAGATAATTGCATTAAGGAGAAATTGAACAGGTGTTCCTAATAATCCTTTAGGTGAGTGTAGATGCAAGACAACTGCTTAAGTGTTGCAGTGTTATTCTGTTATATTGTACATTTAGAATACTTTTTTGTGGATAATTCTGCCTTCTGGTTTGGTTTCAGTATTATTGTTTATCAGCAATATATCCCACTTCATTTGTTATTGTCACAGACCTATCAGAAACTATACTAAGTATCCCCCCGGCAAGTGCTTGCGTACCTTGGCTGCCTTGCTTGTGTGCCTGCCCGCACCAGTGATTGGGAAACTTTGATTTAAAAATAAAACAAAAAAACACACAAACATATAAAATTTATCTGGAAGACGAAAAAAAAAGACAAAATATAATACATTATAAAACAAAATAAAACAAAATAAATATTCGTACACACAGAAATGGATAGTACGATATTTTAATGTTCTAACACAGACATGTCAAACTCAGGTCTGCGGGCCAAATTTGGCCCTTGATATAAATATATTTGACCCACGAGGTCATATCAAATATGTATTAGACCTGGCCCACCAGCCGTTGCGCCAGTATAGCACATGCACCTCTAATACTATGAATCCCAGAATGCTTTGCAAATGTGTTGACATCGGCCCCCACCACTTCTGTTGACACTTATTAGCATCTGCTACCTGTCGCCTCACTCAAATATAATCCACCCCTTTTGAAAAACATGCAGATGTTGTTGAAAATTTTCTATAAATATTTTGTTTGTCCTGCGACTTAGTCACAGTTTTTAATTTTGGCCCTCTGTGACTTTGAGTTTGATAGCACTGCTCTAACACAAGTCCAAATCATTAAATCAAGGAACCACTCACCCATTCACACACCAGTTTACGCAAACAATGGGGGCAAGGTGGGTTAAGTGCCAAGGCCACAACGACAGCATTCATTTGTGGCAGTTGTAAGTGCACCACCAACCTGTGGGTCAGCGGATTTGACTGCTCTGCCAATGATGTTTATGTTGAGAATGGGATTCGAACCACCAACCTTTTGGATCGGTGGACAAACACTCTATTCTCGTCTATTTGAAATTGAAGTGATTTCTTTTGAACGAAAGGAACTGACTTGAGTTCCACCATTTGTCCCTATAGATCCCACCCCTCCATCGCTCTTTATTTGTTTAATGAAACTACTCCACTCGTATCCCTTGACGATTTCCCCCCATTAATTTACCCACAACGCCTTTTGGTAGCAAGAGGAATTTCCCTGTCACCTCTGCTTCCATTGACGCTGGATTCCTTCAGTGTTTTCATCCTCTCTCTCCCCAACCCTGTACTTTAGCTCCAGGCTTGAATGTTTGTTGAATTTGACCTGTATGTCTTTGCCCCCAGTGCGTACACCTATCACTCCTGTTATTTTCCAATATTCTCGACCTTGACGGAGGAGTCCAGGGGAGCGGCGGATCACATCATGCCCAGCCGCGGTAGCCTCAGATGGGCTTGGGAGATGATAAACTGACTCCGGACTCAGGCATCCATCTTCCAGCTCACGGCATGTTCGTAGACCTCTCCTCTTTACCACATAACAAAGGAGCAGTGGAAAGCAATAGGGGGAGATGATGGGGGTCCTTAGGCGGTGATTGGTATTCGCTGAGGGGATGGGATGGTATGGTGGAAATAAAGGCAGTGGGGCAGAACAAATGTAGTCTATGGAGATACAATTGCATTAAAGGTCCCATATTCGGCAAGACTTTTTGAGCATCGAACCATGTTATAGTATAGATTGTTTTACGCGTTTCATCTAGGAATTGTTTTGTTTCATACATGCAAGCCTCCATTTTTAGTCAGCCTCCCTCCTGTATTATGCAATATTGACTCTGGAGTTGTGTTTTGTTTCATTCACACAGGTTTGAGAAATCCTGTGTTACAAGGCTGTCTACATCTTCAAAGCTTAACATGCTCTGTTCCACCCTGTGATGTCATGAAGCGTTAGTTTTCAAGTTAACAGCTACCTCACAATGTGGAGCAGAGTGGGATAGATGAGGGAACATTATAACATAGATCAGAAAATACCATAATATGGGCTCTTTAAAGTGGAGGCATCTTTACTGCACGCATTCTAATCAACCATTCCTTAAATTGTCAGCTTTATGAAGGGATTTTGTACTAATTACAAACGTATACCAGGTGTTGTTGTTAACCTAAGTTATGTAGTTTCACTTCTATAGCAATAGTTACATTTTGTATGTGTTAATTAATTGTATTAACTGTGTTTGTCCCAGAAATCATAGTATGCATTAGCTTGATTTTGCTGTGATGGCTGGGCTAGCTAGCTGAGTAGTTTCAGTGCACTTTAGATTCCTAGTGAATGGCGCAAACTCAATATTGCTAGAATATAAAAATATGCACATTTTTAAAACCCCATTCAAGCTATCACAAGAAAACGGGAGTTCATAAGCAATATGGCATCTTGAAAATAAGTGATTAAACATTGCTTAAACGTGCACAAATCACTCTAAATACAAATGTGAGAGGGTAAATGAGAAAGGAAAACAACTATAACATGGTTAAAACCTTTAGAAAGTCAATTTTGCATAATAAGTCTGGATTAACAGCTAGCGTACTTTTTACTCCATTTAAAATTAATCCTATCCATGCCATTTTGGAACTCAAACAATGTATGATTTACCGTTTACTATTTAGTTCATTGTTAGCCATCAAGAAATCCCCACTGGTTTGCACTAGCATTAGCATAAACCTGATTAAGGCTTACGTTGCGTGAAAGTGCCTTGTTGAGTTGCTTAAACCCACTGCCCTTTGCTTCCTCACTCTCAGGCCGCGCCAAAGTGTATCTAGCGTGATTGAATATGATAATGTACTCCGGCTAATCCAGCGCCATCCTGCTTAAACAGAGCAGACGAATGGATGGCGTCTCGGAGGTATTTAATTGTCTTAAATGTCAGATGAGGCTATTGGGAGATCATTACATTACACACCACACTGGTTAGTGCCCTGATAACTAGACAGCTGCTTGTTTGACTGGCACAACTGATACATTTCCCCTGGTTAATTTGTGTAATCACAGGACTAAGCTCTTGCCAAACCTCACCATGCAACCCGATGCTGCACTCAAAATATTATTACGGCAATATATCGTGATAGGCTTCGTGGAAATACATGTATCAAGATGTATATTTTGATACTTTTAAACATGAATTCATTATACATAGCAGTTATACATTGGGTTAACATGTCTACTACATGACTACTTGCTTGGGATCCAGAACACACACTTCTTCAATACTTTATAAAGATGTGAGTTATCGGCATAAACTGTATATATAAATGGACATAGCTTACCTGCTAGCCGCCACATTCTAAATAGGAAGTGGTCATGGGCTGTGACTCCCGCTCCACTGACTCTGGCTACAATCCACTTTACATTAAAAAAAAAACTGTCAACCCCTCTCTCTGTAAGTGCTGTCAGGCTCGCTATTTTGGTCTTAAAATGTTCTTACTGACCCGCTGTACATTATCCAGGTATTTTTATTTAGCTATTGTGTCCGTAACTCAAGATATGAACATTAATAAGGGACATATCATCTGACTTCTTTCCCCGAGGTTGCTCCCACTAGCGTTAACAGGAGGTTTGATTGACATCGTTGCTAAGCGCACGCCCGATGCTAAGCCTGCGATGTGGGTGGGAAGGGGTGTTACCTTTCACAGCTTTGCTCCAGATTGGCTCTTTCGCTGCTATGATACTTGCTGTCGGAATTGACTGAAGCCGAACGCTATGGGTCACACTTGTTTAGTCCAGTTTTTTATATGTTCTATGATCACTAGTGAATCTCCCTGAGTTCAGATGGGTGTGATTGACAGGTGGGTTAGCTAATCAGTGACACACATGGTCTGTTGGTATCAGAAACAAATGTGGCTGTTGAGGTGAGAGGGGTATTTTGTTTGTAAATAATAGATGACCAATGTGCTCCATTGTCTGACATGTGTCCCTGAAAAAAACTAATCTGATTGCATGATCATGTTTGGCTGGACTAGAACCATAACAGAAGGTGTAGTGACCAGACTATATAAAACATATAGAGAGATATTCTGGATTTGCCAGGCAAGCGGACTACTGTATTAAAGTTGAATCTGCTGGGCTGAAAAGGGTCTTAAGGGACTTATTCACAGGACAATTGGACATTAAGGGCATTGTGAACATGAAATTCTAATGTATTTTTCTACATAATCAAAAACCTGATCTAATAAACTTTAACAATTTAATGCTGAAAATTGCATTCTTTTATCACATCTATTGTCATTGTGGGATATGAATCGGTATTGAGTATCAAGTCTGTTCCTTAGTATCAAAATTGAGTTTGAAATTTTAGTATCATGAGTTCAGATATGTATTGTATTTTTAGTTACTTTGCAATACGCAGTCCTTAAGAGCCCCTATATGGCATTAGTGTTTTCTTCTTGGGTCTGGGGTGTTTCTTCTTGGTGCTGTTTTCCGCTATCAACCTAAAATATGCTCAGTAGTTGGCTAAGTCCTGATGAATAACCTGTCGGCAGGGGTTGCTAGGCTTCAGTGACCAAATCCACAACTGCCCCATCCTCTCTCTCATGCATAAATAGAAGTTCCAGAGAGCTCTGGTGACTTGGACTGAAGATTTGTCACAGAAATTCAGGGCTTTTATTTGGAAATATTCTAAAATGGACACATTTTATATGGAAATTTGCTCTGGGTAAACCCGTGGATGATATTTTTTTCACCTGCTACAGTTATTGAAAAGCCATTGGGTAAATTGCAGAAGTACTAGTAATACTTTCTGTTGGCTAATGGTACAGCTTTCACGATACTCAAGTTTCAAATTCGAAGAAGTCTTTTTCAGTATCGATATCTGCTCAAAGGAGTGTCTAGTTTTGATGCTAGTAGTATCGCTTAGTAACTGGGTATTGGTTATTTTGATAACTCAGAGAAGGGTCCCAAGCAAAATAGAGAAGTCTTACTTTGGCGGCCATGTGTACGATTATTATTGCACAACTAATAGCTACCAAAGCAATCACTGGCAAATTTCCATTCATTGCTCCACATTTGAACACATAGCCATCTCAGAACACAGAAACAAGAGGCAAAGCGGGCAGAGTGCCTTGCTCTATGATACAACGGCATTATGCAGTGATTATAGTTGAAAACTGAACATCCAAACTTGAGGTTTTGGCAAATACTCTACCACTGAGCCATCTCTAGTATTCCTCGGCCTATAATTCTGCAGTTTCCGTCCTCCTCCACACATTGTGCAAAAATGTGTTGTTGATTAGCAGATAGTGATTTCATTTTGGCCACAATGCTTTCTCTGCTCTGGTGCATCTTAATCTAATTTGCGCTGAGGTCTGGTGATTTACATGTCTGGAGCTGTTGGCCATAAAAATCTGATTAGTGATGCGCTGGAAGGCCCTCTTTCCGGGGTGTTCTCCGCCTAACCGCTCCTTCTCCGCTGTAGTATTTACATTTATTCCATGCATTTATCTCATACCTACTGGGCTGGAAAGGAAACAAAATAGGGTTTGGGCTAACACGCTGTATTCTAATAGGAACACTTTTAACCCGTGACCTTTTGTGTGGATCCCGTGGGCATCTTGACTGTGCTACTGCAGTATGGGGTTAGAAAAGATGACACATTGAAAAACATCACTGTTGCTAAGCAGAGGTGGGAAGAGTAGCCAAAAATTGTACTCAAGTAAGAGTTCTACTTGTTAGTTTAAAATGATATTACTCAAGTACAAGTACAAAGTAGTGGAACATACTCAAGGAAAAGTAAGAAAAAGTAAGTGAGAAAGTAAGTATTAACTTTTGGGATGTAACATTTGATTTATAGTGCACAGTAAATGTAATTCGTATGACAAAACATGAAATAATGCACAAAATCTGGTATTTTCAAAAGAAAGAACACAAAAATGAGACAAACTAAATCATATCCGAAGGAGCAGTGCAAGAAACAAATGTTCAAATTATTTCATATTACCAACATAAAGCTTTGGTGACTTGTAACACTGCCAATGGGAAGAGTAACCCAAACTAAGTAAGAGTTGTTACTTCAATAAAAAACATCACTCAAGTAGGAGTAAAAGTATGCTGCTAGAAAACTACTCTGAAAGGTAAAATGTATTTAAAAAGTTACTCAAGTGAATGTACTACCCATTTCTGTTGGCAAGTAATGTGTAGAAGTAATGTTGAAATGGGTTATTTTAAAGATTTTATAAAAATTGCCAATAAGTGGCATAGAAATCTTCGATAAACCTGCTTTTTTCAGTGTTATCTTACTTTACTGTTCTTTCAGCTTTGTGTGGAATTTGAAATATTTTGACACTACCAGCTCCAGCTTTGAGCTAGCCAACACATGGCCTGCAAGCTCAAAAGATAGCTGGGTGCCCTTTTTACTGGAAATTAGATTTTTCAGAATAAAATATCCTCGGGCTTTCAAAAAAAAGCAAAAAAAAAAAAAAAAAAAAACAACCCCAACACCCAAACTTTAATAGCTTAATATTAAAGGTGCTTTAACATATTTGTACTTTTGTAACAATGTGTACTATTTCATTTTGCAACAATGTGTAAAAGTCGTCCAGGTCTGATCCATAGCAAGACGAAGTTCAAATCGTTTGCAAATGTTGGTCCAAACTTGTTTGTCCTCACGATTTGTCCCTTGACAGATTTGCCTTCATCCCTAATTTTCACAGGTGCATGGGTCCAAAGTTATTTATAACGTTATGCTTACCCTAATTATTTCAGATGCTGATGAGCTTTTCACAAATTTCAGATGCTGATGCACTATTCCTGATTCTCAGACAATAGAATTCTTTCTTAGATGCAGACAGCACGCAACAGATTTATTTTGACCTCAAGAGCTGCTTATACAATATATCTGTACTGGCATTAGCTTTAGCCCAGCTACTGGAGTTTAAACCTTCCTTATTGTATTTTTTCGCTACTGGGCATGTTTTTAGAAACACTCAAGTGTATACCATGTATTCTGAACACACTATCTCCCCTTCCACTACTATAACCTACCGGGTCTAAAGGGCATACTGTGTGTCACCCTCAATATTCTTTACTATTCCTTACTTGACCTGCAGGGGGCGCCGGGTCAGAGGGGAGCTCCATGGTGCAGACAGCTGACGGTAAATGCTCGTGGGTCTACTCTCTCTCCCGTTGGCAGGAACTCCTGTAACATTCATTAAAGCAGGCCTGTTTTCCAAGAAGTGACCCTAGCAACGGGAAGCTTCCTCTGAAATATTCAACTGCACTGCTTGAACATTAACCTCGGCTAAGGACGTGCAGCTAGTTTGATTTTTAAAAATTTACCAATGTCCCTAATGAAAGCTCTACCGAGAGGATGGAGGAAATAAGTTGAGTTTCAGTTATAACTTTTCTGGAGGAGAGCCCATCATTCTTGCCTCCATAGAGATGTTATTACTAATTAATAATGTTCACAGTATGGCATTAAACATTTCCAACTCCGTGGAGACGAGTTACTTTGCACTACCAGGTCAAGTCAGATCTATGAAGAGGTGACCCACTCAAACTGAAAATGCACATTTTTATGGAATTTTGTGAAATTAAAAACCTCAGATTGAATAAGATAGATATGTGTAATGCTATGCTATGCTTAAATATGTTATAGTTAAAAGAACATCTCCATGGAGACAAGGAGGTGATGGACCTCCAGAAAAATTGCATATTGGACCAGTCAGATAATATGGCAGTTCCCTATTGAACTTATATACGGTTTTGATTAGAGATGTTTGTAACTGAATTTCAAGTAGTTTTAAGCCTTGTGCTGTTTAACATGGAGTTTGCTTTAGCCATCCCAGTAAGAAATAATATGGTCCCCAAAAGAACTTGTCAGAGTTATTGTACTTGACAGCAACTTCCATGTCCGTTTGGGAAGCTAAGAAATATGTAATGCTTCATAAATAATGCCTTCTCATATACTCACAATGGAACTGCCATGTTTTAGTCCCATTTTATAGGTCAATCAGGTCTATTGTCATCTTTAGGTCCGGTGGTACTTGGTAAGCCAATATTTTTAGTGGATTTATTTTCATTTGTACCAAAATGACTACACAACATTGCCGAATCCTATGGTTATCACCAATTAAGAAAATAAAATTGGAGCAAAGTAGAGAGCAGCGAGCGCGTGCTGGTGGCGATGAAAACAGAAGTTGATCGGCAATATCGGCATCTTGAAAGTAAGTAAATTAAAGATTGCTGAAACATAGCACTCTAAATACAACTATGAGAGGGGAAACGACTATAACATGGTTAAAAGCTTTGAAAAGTTGATTTTGGGAGCGTCTTTATCTCCACTCGCTGCTTTAGGTCTGCTTTAAGTGCAGCTGGGTGTGGAATCTTTGAGCACTACTGATCTATAATACTGTAGTCATTGTGTGTATTAAATTGTATTCAACACTACACATTATGACATTATGTGGCATTACAACAATTCCAACATTTAATCTGCACTATGTAACATTAATCTCGGTTAAGGACATGCAGCTAAATGTTCACAGTATGGCATTAAACAAAATTATATTTACAATGCACTATGTAACTGTGGTGGAGGGGGCAGCGCCTGCTTGTTCCCATGAGGTTGCTTTGAATGTTCCACAGTATAGCATTAAACATGTCTGTCTCCATAGAGACAAGCATTTGCTGCCACCAGGATGTTATACCGGTAAGATCTTTGGAGAGGATTGCATGTTTTTGACCTGACACCTGTAATTCCATAAATGCATGCAAATGGGACATTTTTGGCACAGGAATAACAAGGTCACCCCCATCAATAAAGTTACATAGCCCGCCTTAAATAAAAGTAATTCTGTCCTAATTCTGTTTAAAGCCCATCGAGATAAAAAGGCGTGGGAACCCAACTATTCAAATCCGCTCCAACAATTAAAAAGCTAATTTCTTTTTTAGTTTACGTAGCTTTGGGACCAAAACCCACTCAATGCTTTACAAGACCGTCCATCTCCCCTGTGCAATCAAAGCAGCGAGTGAAGATAAAGACGCTCCCTTCCCCTCATCTCTGTAATGCGCCTCAGGACAAAAACGGCTAATGAGAAAAACAATAGGACGGCTAGCTAAACAACAAAACACAATGCAAGGAGCGGAGCCCATTGCGTAATTCTGTATGCCACCTTTAACGATGCTCTTGATTAATTGGCTATTTTCTCCTGCAACGCCTCGGGGTTAGCAGTTTACAAAAGTTTTTGCGATTTAGCAGCTGTTTGCTGGGGTCGGACTTGGGACTTCTCACAGTAGTTGGCAGGAATTTTGGCCCATTCGTCCTCACAGAACTGGTGTAACTGAACCAAGTTTGTAGGCTGCCTTGCTCACACACGCCTTTTCAGTTCTGCCCATACAGTTTCAATAGGACTGAGATCAGGGCTTCATGATGGCCATTTCAAAACATTAATTTTGTTATCCTTAAGCCACTTTGTGACCAGTTTGTCAGTATGCTTCAGATCATTGTCCATTTGGAAGACCCATTTACGCCAAAGCTTTAACTTCCTGGCTGATGTCTTGAGATGTTGCTTCATTATTTCCACATAATGTTGTTTCCTCATGATGGCATCTATTTTGTGAAGTCCCTCTTGCATCAAAACAACCCCACAGCATGATGCTGCCACCCCCATATTTCACACTTGGGATGGTGTTGTCAGGCTTGCCAGGTTTGCAAGTCTACCCATTTTTCTTCCAAATGTAACGATGCTCATTATAGCCAAACAGTTCAATTTTAGTTTCATCAGATGACAGGACATGTCTCCAGAAATTCAGGTCTTTGTCCCAAAGTGCATTTGCAAACTATAATCTGGCTTTTTATGTTTATTTTGGAGTAATGGCTTCTTCCTGTTGGTACAGTATTCATTTCACTGTGGAGTGAACACACTGAGTGTGGATGACACACTCTTCCTGCTTCAGCCAGCATCTTCACAAGGTCTCGAGCTTTTGTTCTTGGGTTGATATGCACATTTTGGACCAAAGCACGTTCATCTCTGGGACACAGAACCCATCTCTTTAGTGAGCAGTATGATGGCTGGACATTCCCATGGTGCTTATACTTGTGTATAAT
>JAIEZT010000054.1:10743710-10908710 GCA_019594935.1 Periophthalmus modestus
TTGAGCTACATGAACTTAAAGTGCATGACTCATTCCACTAAAACTAAGTTAACATGATTAGCTATATTTAAGATTTTAGTTCCTGGTTCGAGACGGGCAACAGATGTGACATGTCGGTAATTCTATAACTGTTACCTAGAAACCGCACTGTAAACAAAGACCAACACTCGTCTTGATTACACAGTGCACATGTATGACTATTATTAGCCTGCCAGTTAATATGCGCTCATTAAGATTTTTTGAAGTTCTTTTGCATTTCGCACCACACCCTCAACATTCCCCAGCAGCGCCTTGTATTTACTCACTGCTCATTCCTCAAAGATGGCTGCCATGTTCTGATGGATAGCTTCCCCTCTCAAAACAAACATAGTGATTGGTTAGCGCTGGTACACTGAGCTAGCCCAATGTGCCACTATTACACTGAGAAATTGATCAGAAAGCCTAAGACGAGAAACCTGGCAGGACATTTAATGAATAATTTAAAACTAGCGTGATGACACAGCAGAATTGTAGACTCGGCTTTGGTGCGAATGTGTAGAGAAATCCAATATGGTGGGCGGGTTTGGTGAAGGAAAAAGGGATGGCGTTGTTACGATCGTGATGATGGCTTCTGCAGTAGATGTTATTTAATCTGTCAATGTGGGAACGGATTACTTACTGGGTTTGGCAGTCATGGGAAAAAGTAAGCATGTTCTTAAATAGTGGGTAGGGATTATTGAACGAATGCTGACCACAAAATTTTAACGTTGGAAAAAAAAAATGGAAGTGAAAGTGGTTGGCAGTGTGTTGGGTTGCCAGTTACAGTGCTGAAATCCAGTTGGTTTAAACCTGAAAGGACTCTCTCTGATCTGAATCGTCACAAAACGGTGTTTTTATTCATCATAAATACCTTGAAAATACCTCTCCGCAGATCTGACTTGCAACTCCATGGGGATAGGCAGGTTTAATGCCATCCTGTGGAACATTCCAGGCAAAACTTTAACATCTTGAGGTAACAGACCCTTTACACACCATTACATAGTGCATCTTTTAATAATTGATGACAAAAAAGGAGAAAATTACTGCAGCAGTTGATCAATTTGCAGTCAATACCCCATTACAAGCTTAGTTCAACATTTTTATTTAAACATTTTCATTAAAAAACACCATTCCTTTCCATAGCTTCCATGACTTTTACATATCTGATTCTCTCTCTCCTCTGTGACATTTCCCTCTCCTCACTAAACTCTAATTCCTCTTCCTGTGACCGGACGGACGCCAGTGGAATGTCCGCCTCTACTGTTCCTTATGCTTCCCAAAATATCTCCAACATCACCAGCAGTGGCTTACATAATGTCTCCTCATGCCATCAAATGCATTGTGCCCATACTTGTGAGATGCGTACAGGGCAAAAAGGAAATTTATTCTGACTTTTCTTTTTTTTCTTTTTTAAAGGTGGTTCTTGGCACGCAACACTGCTTTTTAATCAGGGTCTGTGTCTGCGTCCAAACTGGGAAAAATCAACTATGACATCGCCTCAACAAAAATATAAATTGCATCGCCAGCTTCTCAACTTGTAAAAAGCAAACTTTTTAAATTGCATTCATGATTGCTTTTCTTGCTTCTCAAACTTGTAATAACTTTAGAATATATGAAAAATGCCTTTAATTGTATGATCCCACTGCAACAGGTTATACAAGAAGTTATCATTTTTAGCTCACAGCAAGAATGTGGAGTGTGCATATTCTCACCTTATTTGTCAAGCATTCCTTTACCTATGACAAAAACATACTTAAACATACAGAATGGCCATAAGTAGCTTACTATGATGATTGCAAGATTCTTTAATTGGAGACATTTTTTTCTCATTCTCCGTATTCACCTTATGCCAGAAGTTACAGTGAGCTCTGCCATCGTCATCGGGGTTGTATTATTTTGATGGGATTGTTTTAAAGCCTCCCAGAGAGTTTACACAAATCAACCTACTTCACATCATATTTTAGCTGTAGTTTCAGGTGCTGTGGTTTAAGAAGTGACAGTCCTTTTAGGTTTAAACCAACTGGATTTCAGCATTGAAACTGGCAACCCAAATGAGAGACTCGTGAGGCTCATTCTGCTTTCTGATTGGATAATCATCTTGAGAATTTCACCATCATGTCCAAAGTTTTGTAAGGTAAATCATCATTACATTTGCTATCAGTAAAAGCTATATTTGATTGGATTATGTTTAGCTCCTATCTGTGGACAGAGTTGGGTCATGTCTATGAAATCTGAAATAAGAATGCTAAAAGTCAAATAAAAATAGGCCTAATTGACAAGTTTGTTTGTATAATGAGTATGTCCCATCGGGGGGAGGCCCTCGGGATGACCAAGGACACGCTATGTTTCTCGGCTGACCTGGGAACGCCTTAGGATCCCACCAGAGGAGCTGGACGAGAGGAGCTAGGATGAGGGAAGTCTGGGAGTCCCTGCTTAGACTGCTGCCCCCCGTGACTCGGCCCCGAATAAGTGGAAGACAATGGTTGGATGGATGTTTGTGTATTGTGTGCTTTGAGAATTTGGCAAGTCATTAAACTTATATTGGAGCATTTTGTAGCGATTGGACGATTAATTCTAATAATACTAATGCTAGATCCATCTATAGAGCCTAGTCCCCTCACTGTCCATCAAACGATCTGATAATGCTAACGTACAGGATCAGTCCATCCATTAGCCCTCTCTCTGTCTCTATCCCTCTCTATCATAACTCAAAATCACCATAACATACCTCAGTATTGTATTAGGCACAACCCATTATTCTTTTAGGAGCTATGAATTATGGAGTCCCGGCGCGTCAACTCTGTAGCTCCGATTTAATGCTGTTAGCCCGATGCTACACTAATGGACCACATGCAGATAAAACTAAACTAACGGCAGATAATGCAATGCTAAAATAACCAAGTGGGAGGAAGGAATCAGGAGAGGGGCTAGCATAGCCACGGTGGGTTTTGCAAATTCTAGATCTTTTTTTAACCTTGTGAAAGGAAGTTGTGACGTAAACCAGCTCCTCAGGGATAGCACAAACTGATGAGATTAGGGCTAATGTTGTTGAGGAAGCTTCATTTGATTAGATACGGGGCGACGTTTGGGGTTGAAAGTGAATATGGAAAGATTGGATAAACAAGACAAACAGCGGTATTTTAGGATGTTCTCAGATGCTAGATTAAAACCATAATTGAGGAAGTGGAAAATTTTGGTGTAAACATTGATAGCTTTGTGTTTGATGTCTTCATAGGAATTGCGTTTGTTTGTAGGCTGCTTGTCTTGATTTGTAAATGCCATAATTATGAAACTTTTCTAGTGCCTTCTTTTATGGAGATGTTGTTGCCTGGAATGTTCCGAAGTAGGGCATTAAACCTATATGTTCATGGAGAAAAGAGTGTTTTAACACATTTTTGAGCAATGAAAACACCTGTAATTAAATGTAAGATCAATAAGTTAAATGTTATACAGTGGAGCATTCCATACATAAAAATAGGATCTCCATGGAGACAAGCAAGTTAAATAGAAACGTTACATAGTGCACCTTTTGATGTCTATATATTTCCTTTAGGAGTCTCTTATGAATGTGTGATTTATGTAGCATACATCACTAATTACCGTGTCAGTCATTTAGTTATTTTTATAACATAAAAACTACTTTCTTTAGTACTAGTTTTACTATGAAGAATAACAGAAAATAAAGTTTTGTTTGTTCATGCAGGGCTCCATGTCCATAAATACATACTGTAAATATCTGAATAAAGCATACTTATTTCTGTACCCATCAAAGCTTGGCATTGTCTTGAAACTGTATGACTGGATGTGTTTGTACATTTGCATGATGTCCACAAAAAAAAACTAAACAAAACTGTGAAGAACCACAACCATAGCAAAAATTTGCACAAAAGTTTAAAACGATATATTACTATTTTTTGACACGTTTTCAGTAAAGCCTCTTACAGACAACAACTTCAACCTGGAATTGCATTGCACATAACTTGTGCCGTAATCTATTTGATTCACCACATAATCTCAGTTCCTGCAGTGAGCGCTCCAGTGACCAGCGAAGGTCTGCTTTGCTCCCTAGAGCTCACTCACACGTGCCCTCTGCAAATGTTTATTTAAAAAAAGCTGTATGTTCACATCCGACCTACAATACCAGTCAAAAGTTTGGACACACTTTTTCTTGTATTTTTTGTCTTGGTTTTCATGATTATTTTTGATTTAGATTCTCAGCGAAGGCATCAAAACCATGAATGGACAAATATGGAATCTAATAAGCAAAAAAAATAAACTCAAATAATTCAAAACATGTTTAAAAAAAAAAAGAAAAAGAAAATTAAATAGCCACCTTTTGCTTTGAGTCCTGGTTTTGCACTTTTGCCATTTCTTGACCCTGACCAGGCACAGCGTTGACGTGAAAAAAAAGTTCATTGAGAGATTTTGCAGCTCAGGTCAAGAGTTTGGAGCTCTGTCGACAAAGCAGAGTGGCTACTTTGAGGATTTTAATGCATAATATAAAAAGAACATATATTTATATTTAAATAAACTTGCCTTGCCATATTTAAATGAGTTAACAAAGTCAGTGTGATCCAGGTTTGATTGATAGCAGAAATAAAAATTAAACTCTATCAAATGGACATGAGACAGAATTTAATTTTTATTTTGCTACTGAGTTATATAGAATTGTGTAGCAAAGAAATAAAACAAGTTAAATATCTTGCATCATTAGGGCTGGGTATCACCAAGAAGCTGCTGATACGATACGTACCTCGATACACAGTCCACGATAAGATATGTATCTCGATACAGTGCCATTTCGATACGATACGATTCGATACAATATATTTCAAATCGATACGATGCGATTCAGAAAAAAATAAAGGCCTTCAACCTTACTTAAATGGTCAACCCAATTTTCACAAAAAAAAAAAGAAAAAAAAAATTGAAGATTAAAAAACACAATGCAGTGCTTTTTGATTAATGCATGTTTCTAACTAGAGGGAGGAAGGCAGTTGAAACATTTTTTTTATGACATTTTCGTTTCTCTTGCTTCTCGCTTCTCTTCACCCGTAAAGAGTAACATCTGGGGGGAATATCGATACTAGGAAACAAAGAATCAACACCGTATCGATTTTGATATTATCGATACATATCGGTGTATCGATATTTTAGCACACCCCTATGCATCATATAGTTGATGTCTTTTGTATGTATATAAAATGTAGAAAGTAGTAAACATATAGTAGAAAAAGAAACACTGCATGAGAAGGTGTGTCCAAAATTTTGACTGGTAGTGTATATTTGTAGAGGCCAACCTCATTGCACCCTGAATCATGTCAACTAGGATTAATACACTGTTAACTTGTGTTGTGTCATTGTCAGATTTTGGCAGAGAAAGAACACTTACATTTAAAAATGGTTGGTAACCATGGTAAAATGTTTCAATAACTCTGCCTTTTTTCTTTAGTTATCTTCTCTCTGTGTCTGAAGGGAGTTATGTCTGGCTGCTTGCTCAACCTTAAAAGCTATATATTGCGCAAATTTGACTCCAGTCAGCAATTAGCCTTGCTGTAATGCGGTTACCTCATCAAAAACATACCCGGAGTTGTATTTTGTTTAATTCACTCTTGTTTAAGTAACCTTGCATTATTAGTCTGTCAGCAGCTCCAAAGCTCAAAATGCTCTGTTCCACCTTGTGATGTCATTAACCCTTTAAGGACTGAGCACATTATAGACCATTATAGCTCGCCTAGACTTGTTTTTTTTCTTTTTTAGCCATAAAAATGTTAAAAGAAGTATCAGCATGTACTGCCTTTTTTCACACAACTACCTCTATTTTACAAATCCATCCTTATTTTTCCTTTGATGTATCAAAGAACTGACTCGGAGAATCCTGGTGCTGGTACCTGTGCTCTGATTGGTCATCTTCGAGGGACAACATAAACACATTACTGTAATGACAGTAGCATATTTAAATAGCCCCATGCATCTGCTTTGAGATGCCCTTTGAATTTACATGATAGCACAATTGGTTGCGGAGTTACAGTAATTGGCAGCGATAGCATCCGATGCTATAGCGTCAAGTGTTTTTCAAGTTAAGTTAACTGCTGCCTTTTATCTTTTGTTCAGTAGAGTTCAGCAATTCCAGAGCTGAAATTATCCAAATGGTTCTAGTGAAGAACTATGGAGTTTAAAACACAGTGGAGCACTTCCTGTATTACCACTTGACATCACAAGGTGGAACAGAGTGTTTTCCATTTCAAACTCAGCCTAAAAACTCCTAAATATGCAGGATTTGTGCAAACCTGTTGCTAACACTAGCAGGAACGACCTCGTGGAAACAAGGCGCCTGATTTGGCTGTTGTTAATGTTCATATCTTAACTTACGAACAAAGCAGTGAAATAAAAACCTCAGGATCATTTAGAGTGGGTTAATACAAAAACTTTAAGAAAAAAACACAACACAACAGCAGTAACAATGAAAGGTGCAACGTTTTTGATTTGATGGAGCCAGAATCACGCCCATGATCACTTCCTATTTGGAACACGGCGGCTAGCAGGTTAGCTATGTGCATTTATATATACAGTCTATGTTTCAGCCACAGTTTCAGATGTATATGAAAGGTGTTATAGTCAGTCTGAAGTCTTGGTCCATTGGAGGAGAAGCACGACTGTCCAAAAGATGTTCTTGACTTTGGAACTACACAGTCATAAAAATGTAACGGCCCTAAACAGAATACAGCTTGATCATAAACATGTGTATTTATGATAAAATGTGTATCTATGTGCTCTAAGCATTTTCTAATTCCGTTTAAAATCTGTACAAATATTTCCGATTACAACAGTGCTGTTATTGTTACTCCTCATATCTATTCCAATGCTGATATTATTTCATGGATCTTTTTATTCTCCTCAAGGTATAGTCATTTTGGAACAAGCCCTCCACGCCCAGTTTTAAACTTTTACATCCCCTTATTACAATCATAAACGCTCATCATAGAGAATGAATGTTGGACCATTACTTCAGGTTAACCTCGTTCACCTTCTCGTATCATCTCTGTTTATGTCTCCGAGTGGGAACACTAAATGAAGACTTATGGCCTTCGCTCTTTCACGTCATATATTAGCTTTATGGAGATTGTTTTATGCTTTTGGGTGGTGACTTTGTACTTCTAGATCTTGATGATGTTTGCTCAGTGTCTCCAGAAGTTGTTGGAATGTAGTTTAGAAAGAAATATGTTACTTACATAACTTTAAGTGCCTTAGTTTGAATAGAAAGTGTATAGTTTTATGAGTTAGATTTCTTTATTGAGGATTGACTTGGCAGGAGACGACATTAAACACTGATCCCGATTTGCGTCAATCATGTCAGATCAATAAAACATTAGCAAAAAGGCTAGGCTAGGCTAGGCTTATAATAAGTATAAACAAATTTTACAATCGAATAATACCAATAATAATAATGATGATGATGATGATCAGTTCATATTTATGTCTTAGGTCAAATATTAAAGCTCTGGATGTATTTAAATGCACTCTTAACAGAATCCTACTATTAAAACATAAAATGCAAGTCTGATCAGAATGCTTGTCACGAAAAACAACATTTATTTTCTATATTAGTCAGACTGATTTAAGTTTTAAGTTGTGATCCAAATATTACTTTTACTTGAATTGGCATTGGGAATTTAATCTGATAAAGAAAAGTCCCGAGTAATCGAAAATTTTAGATGTCTTGCATTTTTCACACAATAAAGTGACCACAAAAAGAACTGTTTTATAGACTCTTGCAGACTGGCACATTTCCGAACTCCAATTCCCCAGTCAGTCATAACTCTGAACTACCCACAACTAGCGAACGACTGCTCCTGTTTACTTTTCCCTCACAAATCCTCCACGTTCAGACAGAGTTAGCCAACACAGCCCGCTGTGTTATGTAACTTTTGCGTTCTTCAGTGCCCAGACATGCCTCTTGTAATACTGTAGCGGAAGTCCTAGCCTGCAGCTGTTTATTTTTGGTGTATGTATCCTACAGGCTCTTTTCCCCATGTGTAGAACTGCTTGGTGGATGATTTCATGTCTAGCTGTTTTCATGACTCAGATGGTTTGTATTGGAGATGAATGAAAAGTTTGTGTTGTGTAAAAGTTGGATCGGAGTAGTGGGAATCCCCTCCGTTCCAGCTGTGGAGTTGGCACAGATCGGGCTTGATTGGCGGGAAGTGATGACAGCGAGAGTAGATAGAGGAAAGCTAACATATTGGGAATTGTGTAAACATATTGTGGCACTGTTTTGGGAGCAGTGTTCAAAAGATTTTGTAGATTATAGCGTGCTATTGTTGCCTTCTGTTGAACACGTATTTGCAGTGGGTGGGTTGAAAACGTAAGGAGGATATTGAATTTCTAATCTGAATTTGATTGTTTCTTGTTGAAAAGTAGAATATTTATATAAAAACACAAGAAAATAGAACTAAATGAATCTTTCCTCACCCTCTGCAGGTGGTCTCATCCTTTTTTTCCAAGCTCGGGTCCTCTACTAGAGGCCTAGGAGCTTGAGGGGTCTGCGCAATATCTTTGTTGTTCCTGGTTTTGCAGATGTCTGATGTTTTTCCTGGGATATACTGTAGCCACTCTTCCAGTTTGGGGGTCACTGTCCCAAGTGCTCCGATGACCACGGGCACCGCTGATGCCTTCATCTTCCACCTTCCTTACACTACATTCATTGTACAGGGTCTTTAATTTAATTCTACTTACCTGACCAGCCAGAACCACACGCTTTGACAAAACTTTGCAAAGGCGTGTGGGTCTGCAACTGTATCCTGTCTTCCTGACTCCAGAAGGTGTGATTGACTGGTAACCCTTGTGAATTCAACCGGAATGTATAAAGGATTGGCTGGTCAGGCAATTGTTCTGTCACTGTAAATACGAAATGACAGTAATCCATTAAAATTCAAATGGATTTAAATCATCATCAAACTAGTGTCATGACCTTATCTCGCCGTTTAATCCTTTGCCCTCTGTAAAACAAGAGGGATAATCCTCTTATCACTAATACCTGCACCCACATGACCCTTTTTCCTCTGTCATTCTGTCAAACACTTTGGAAAATTCTTCTTCTTTTCATATTTTTCATGTATCCTGTGTTTGATTCGTTCCATTGTGGTGATTGGGTTTGACTCCGCTTAAGTGCGTAGGCTCAGGCTGAACCACTTCCAACTCTGACACTGTCGCCGTGACAACAACGCCCACTGCCTCCCTGACCATCAGTCACTCAATCAGAATCAACGAGCTGCGGCCCACCTCTCCATAATGTCAAAATAGAAGGTGCTATTCCAGATTCTGACCTAATTCAGTCAAGATTACAGTGGTGGGTGGTAGAGTCGTGCAAACAGTTTCATTCCAGTTCGGACCAATATAAGGCGTGCTGCTGTTGTGTTCTTGAGCAAGACACTTCACTCACACAAATTTTAAATGTAGTGTGTGTGTTAGCTGGTCGTCAGAAAGGCCCTTGGCGCAGATTGGCAGTCATAACATTGTCAATTTTGAATAATGAGTGGAAAAACAGTCCATACTCCACTTAGTCCGTACTCTCACTCTGATGTTGAGTCATGACAAAGATTCAAGTCTGTTTTAGTCACTGGCAGTTTATTATTAATTTTTTTTCCCCCCATCACATCATATTTTTTAAAATTGAACAGAAATGTGTTAAATATATCTTTACATGTCTTCATTGACATGTATCACACATACAAATTTATATTAGATTTTGCATAACTACTACACAGACAATTTTAAAGAGGGAGTATTGCACTTCTATGGGGTATTAAACATATGTAGATCACCGTGGTACCTTTTTCTTCTTGTGAAAATGCTATATACGCTGAAAACAATGTATTATTAATAAGTTTCAGTTTCGTTTTTGATGCTCTGAATCCCTTTGCTCCCCACGCTAAATCACTCCCCCTTCAGAGCGCTGTCACAACACAATCACCGTGCATTTCACGATGAAGCTACATCAAGTTTGTGAAGTTGTAGTGTAGTGTTTTGTATCATGCTTTTGTATATTTATGAATAGTTGGTGTATGGGAGCGTGGATGATGTAGGGAGAGATCACTAGATTACTCAAACATGCATGGATGACATCTAAAACCTCTTCAGGCATGTTTTTGATTAGGGAAAAACATTATAACATGGTAGAAAGTTCCACAAAGTCGATTTTGCATAATACCTACTTTAATATTGGCAC
Organism: Periophthalmus modestus; assembly: GCA_019594935.1. Classification (NCBI taxonomy): domain Eukaryota; kingdom Metazoa; phylum Chordata; class Actinopteri; order Gobiiformes; family Gobiidae; genus Periophthalmus; species Periophthalmus modestus. The sequence goes on from JAIEZT010000054.1 coordinate 10,753,957, forward strand.
ATTTTTGATGCCCTAGTTGAATATATTCCGCTTTGTGCTTTAATAAACAAACGAACATTTTATTTTCAAGAGTTCTGGCTTCTTTCTCCAAGGACAACAGCTTTCATTAGCACTCACCATTCCAGCCCCATTCACCTGTGGCACGGTATAGTTTATCTCAAGGGCCATAGATGCACGACAATGCAAAACTCTCTATTTACCGAGCATAAACCCACCCTGCGCTCTGTACACTGTTGATAATGGAATTTGCTATCATTTCAGCGGATAAAACAAATGACGCAGAAAGTCTCTAAAGCTCATTGGCCTTTTCAAATCCATTCCTTTGCTTTACTGTGTGGTTTTATTTTCCAAACAACAACTTAGTGTGAAATTGCATTAGGTGCCCATGTTTATTCCGGCTCATGTGGTGTGAAATATTTATTTATTAATTTATGTACCTGTCTTAAAAATGTGAAAATTTGTTCATTTGAAACAGTTTTCCAAAGTTATTCCTCGCTTACCTTATGCATTCTGAACTAATTGTTCACGGAAATGAGTTTTTAAAGTTTTCTCACAGCTCTATAGATAGAAAAGCTAATGCAAAAAACATCATGCTAACATGCACTTCCTGATTATCCAACAGTGAATGTTGTACAATTAAATGCAGACACACACAGCTGACTTACTTTTTCCTCGTACGATATATTTGTACCGGGGCAAGACACTTTTTGCTCAAATTCTGCAACCTGATCCTCAAACTGGTCAGTTCCGCAGCCGTATATTTTCAGTGGATACGCTCAACCGGTTTTGGCACCCCTCCGTATGAGCTAACGGATGGTATATTTACATAGTAGTTTGGATAAGAGAGTGGTGTCATTAGAAAGATGGATGTGTGAGCATAGGATGGGTTTTAATCAGAAGGGCAAAGCTGTAGTGAAAAATGAGGGGCGTCTCTTCCCCAGGACTTCCTCAGTGTGTACCATTCCAGTGCTATCGCTCAAACGCTACGTATCTATGAGGTGTTGAAGGAGTGTATGTGTTGAAGCATAGGTGCTAATTTATGGCCAGTGGAATAAATGTGTTAGCTTGACTGGTCACACGGCTGTCTCATTGTAAAACCGTTTTTTGTTTTTTTTTTTTCTCGTAGATACAGTTTGCAGTTGACTTCCAAATCCAGTTGTCAGTGGTTCGAATCCTGCTCTCGATATAAACATTTTTGCAGTCAGATCCACTGATGAATGCTGCTGTTGTGTCCTTGGGCAAGACACTTAACCCCCCTTGCCTCCAGTGTCTGTGTAAACGGGTGTATGAATGTATGTGTGTGTGTGTGTGTGTGTGTGTGTGTGTGTGTGTGTGTGTGTGTGTGCGTGTGTGAATCATAGACTGTATAAAGAAGTGGATTAAGGGAGTGTGACGTCACCCAAAGCATTCTGCTCCAGTCAAATGAAGCTCGTTGAAGCTAGCGGTTATAGGGGCAAATTTGGAGCCGAGTTCCTTATTGGTGGATTTGATACTGCAAATATCATAGCATCCAAAGAGCCAATCCGAAGCAAGGCTGTTGAAGATGACGCCTCTTCCTTTAGCAATGCTGTCAATCAAACCTGTTGCTAACGCTAGAATGAGCGACCTTAGGGAAAGAAAGCACCTGATTTGTCTTTTATTAATGTTCATTGATTTACAGACACAATAGTGGAATACAAATACCAGGATCATGTAGAGCTGGTCAATATGAACATTTTAAGACCAAAATGTCGAGCCTGACAGCAGCAGTTCAGGAGAGAGGCTAGCAGGTTAGCTATGTCCATTTATATATACCGTCTATGGTGTGAATGGGTGAATGATTGATATTTACCAGATTGTTATTTGAATCATTCTGAATTAAATATTACACATGATTAATCTGTAATGGCTCTCACAGGAAGTGATTGTGAAAAGGTGGAACATCAAGATATCGTTCCTGTCCACAATGCACAAACCAGTTTCCTTGGCACGTTTCTTTCAAATACAAATTGTCTGTTAACATAGGCGCTGTCTCTTGGTTCTAGTTGGTTTTGGCACTTCAAATTTGGCTCCGTTCCAAACCAACAGCATAGTGGTTTGGGATGGAGCCAAACCACTATGCTGCTCTGTGATTGGTCGGAACCTGTGGTGGCCTGAGCAATCGCAGCTGTTTGTGAATTCAGAAAAATATGGTGACAGTTCATCTTGCTGGCCAGGTTAGGCTGTCACATGGAATTGAAATTTTATTATTATGCTTTTATTCACCTTTTGCCCACACTTTCTAAAACGTTTTGCCAAAATATCAATTTAATCTATGCCATAATTTAACTGCTGCAGAATAAAACTTCCAAATTTTCTGAATGAACTGCTTTCGCTTGTCTGACAGGTGTGGTTTAATACGCTTTTCTTTCACAATTTCATGTATTTACAAATGCTAACCTTATGCTAACGTTATCAGCTCCCCTGCAGCAGCTCTCTGGCCATATCTGCCTTCACATACTCCTTTCTTTTCTTTTGCATTTTAAGTCTCACTGGGCATTACTAAGGTTATCACTCTAATGTTTATCTATGCCGTCTGAATCACGGCCGAGTACACCAAAGCATTGTGTTAGCACGGGCTGAGGGCTGGTACACCGAGATGGTAGTGTAGTGTTGTCGTTCTGCTTAGATGAGCACAGTTCAAAGGGAAGGAGGAGGAGAGAGAGGTTGAGCGCTGGTCATGGATCAAAGACCCATCTACGCAACGAAAGCAGGGCAGTTGATGCAAATAGCCCACATAGAATGGAAACTCAGATTTGGATTGGCAAAAAAAAAATAAATAAATAAAAATAATAATAATACAATCTTTTAAAAAAAAAAAAAAAATACATAAAAAAATAATTGTAAGTAAATACATTAAATAAGACAAAACTACATACATAAACAAGAATATTGAATATTTAAATAATAAAAAAGTAAATACATGGGACAATGGGCAACAATAGCTCAGTTAGTGTTTGTACATTGACCCACAGGTTGGTGCTGGAGTTATACCTTCCATAAATGAATACTGTCGTTGTGTCCTTGGGCTAGACACTTAACCCACCTCGCATCCAGTATCTGCGTACACTGGTGTATGAATGTATATGAGAATGAGTGAGTGGTTCCTTGATGTAAAGTGCTTTGAGTGTTTTGAAGGTGGAAAAGTGCTATATAAACCATACACCATTTACAATTACATGACTGACTTATTTACTTAGTTTTTTTTTTTCAATAATTTTCTTTTTTTTTCATTTATTTATTTTGAGCAGATCAAGAAACTAAATATACACATATACTGTATACTTAATGTACATTTCACATTTTATATGTAAGATAAAAAAAAAGAGTGTTTATTTATTTATTTATTGCTTGAAATAATAAAAAAGTGTATTAAGATCAATCACCAACATGATCAAGGCTAATTGTATTGTTCAAATATTAATCTAATTTATAATCTACAATATGCACACATTTTATTACAACTAAGCAACCAACTTAATAAAACTAAAGTACTGAAGTAATTTCAACATTTTTACGAGACATTCTTTTATTTTTTGCAGTGATAACCAATTTCAGTCGACCATACAACAGTCACAAACACATCTTTCAACTCAGCACTCAGCACTAGTTGAAATCTTATTTGTAACGACAAAGTGGTCTATTTCAAAGCACTTTATCTGGACACTAAAATAACAAACAAAAAAAAAGACATCTGACATCTGAATAGATTTATTTAGCCAAGATAACGTGTGAGCTGGAGTGGGCAGTGGCACTGAAGTAACACTGTCAATATGGGCCCTGATAAAAGGACTGTGCTCCAGGCCAGCTTAGATCTGTTGTGATTGATTAATGAGCGGAAGAGGGAAGCAGCTGCCCCAGTAGGAAAAAGAAAGAGGATGTTTGAAAAATGCACTAGACTTATGGAGAAGTGATGTAGTTTGAGCTCACATCCAGACTATATGTTTTGTTATATTTTAGGTATGTAAGTTTTCATCAAATTTCAAATGTGACAAGTTTTTATCTAATAACAACACTCGCGCACACACTAGGCAAGGTGGGTGAAGTGTCTTGCCTAAGGACACAACAACAGTTTTGCCCCTGGCACCTAGTCTTTCCAATGGTAGGCCTGTCACGATAACAAATTTTGAAGTTCGATATATTGCTGAAGTATAGATGATAAATGATAATGAAACCAAACTATAAAGCAGAATTATCCCCCGAATAGCTATTCTAAATGTGCAAAATTATTAAAAAATATGAACTGGCATAACTGAATAACAGAATGAAACACTTAAATTGTTAATTTGTGTCTATAATGTGTCCCTCTGCAGCTCAAACCTCATTGTAGTATACAAAAACAACAAAATATTACCCACTAGTACAAAGAAAAAGTAGCACAGTAAATATTGACCCTCAAAAATGATTGTTCTATCTGCCATGTATTGAACAATAAGTTGATATATTTATTTATTTTTTTTTTTTTTTTTTATGGCTAAAAAAAAAAAAAAAGTCTATAATGTGCTCAGTCCTTAAAAGGTTAACCTGCTTCGCTCAGTATAAATGCTGGATGAAGTGCATTGCCCTAAGACACAACAGCAGTATGTATTTCTTGAATGTTGATTACGATCATGATGGTTGTTAGTAGGATTGCTAAAAGTTATGTATTTATTTATTTATTACCAGTGTCATCAGTACAGCAATATACACTGCCTGGCCAAAAAAAAAAAAAAAAAAAAAAGGTCCCACACTCTAATATTTTGTTTGACCATCTTTACCTCTACCTGCACACATTCCCCGTGGCATTGTTTTGAAAAGCTTCTGCAATGTCACAAGATTTATTTCCATCCAGTGTTGCATTACTTTTTCACCAACATCTTGCATTGATAATGGTTCGAGTTTGACCGCTGCACAAAGCTTCTCCAGCACATCCCAAAGATTCTCAATGGAGTTAAGGTCTAAGGTCTGGGGTTAAGATCTCTTTCACAATTTGAGCCCAATGAATCCTGATCATTTAGTATATTCAGGTAGTCAGCTGACCTCATTCTCTGAGCACTGAGACTGTTGCTGAACCTAGATCTGACCAACTGGAGGAGGCTTGTACCTATCTTAGTTAAATCCAGGTAGCAACTTTTTTTTTTTTTTGGCCAGGCAGTTTCGTCATAAAAGCCTGACAAAACTAGCTAACCAGACATGGGGAAATTTCCATCTTTTAGCACAAATTTCCCCTTCTTGACCCCAAATTTAATTCAATCAGTATTACTTCAATATTTCTTCTTAATAACATGTGCATTTCTACTAGTTTAAAATGTCTGGTTTTGTGGAGGGGATTTCTGTACAGTAACTACTAAAACAGGCTAGTGCTCTGCGACAATTATGGTTTATATCAAATAAATCATTAAAATACAGCTCTCAAAACTATTACTGCGGTGGTCTGGTATACGCATTCTGGTTTTTGGCTTAAAGTACCTTGTTAGAGAGATTCCAAGTCTATGTCAAAACACTCATGTCGGGAGTTATCCCACCTTCTCATCACGGTCATGGTTCAGCTGACTCCACTCACTTGAACAAATGTAATACTGCGGGTGTGAGGTAGCTCTGAATACTTTAGCCTTGCACTGCGTATTATGAATAACTGATATGATAATGCAAGCGAGATATGTCCATAGAAAGATGCATGCTGGTGTTTTGCATAGTAACGTCTACCGTACTTTTAATAACTAACTTTTTAACATATTTATATAATTATTAATCTCTACCTATTATTTACTCATTCACACTGGCAGGTATTGCAAAAGCCATGTTTGATCCTGCAAACTCCATGTTAGTGGGCAAATCAATATCACTATTTATTAATCCAGCTCCTACAGATGAATGCCGTCATTGTGTCCTGGGGCAAGACACAAATTAACTCTTGTCAACTTTAAGACATGTTAGAATGTTGTTACCTCATCAAAACAGGCACCTTTTACCTTTTAGTTCAGTAGATTGGCAACTCCAGACCTGAAATGATCTAAATGATTCTAGTGAAGGTGTGTAGAGTTTAAAAACACAGTGAGGAACTTTCTGTGATACCACATGACATCACAAGGTGGAACGGAGCATTTTCAGTTTGAGACAAGAACTGAGCCTAAATATGCAGGATTTGTGCATTAAATGTGTGAATGAAACAAAACACAAGCCACGGGTACATTTGTGATAAGGAAACATTATAACATAGATCAGAAAATAGCCTAATATGGGCCTTTTTAATATTAAATTGAACTGAAATGGGAAAAAAGAAGATTGTTTTGTTTGAGGTATTTTTTAAGGTTTTTTTTTTGTTTTTTATTATTATTTGCCATATCACCCAGGCCTAACTCTAACCCACTTTTCTTCCAAAATATTAGCATTCCTTGCATGACTCCTGTTTAAATCACTTCTCCCTCAAACGAAGACCTATCCTCCTTAGCTTGTCTCCCATTGCTTCCTTGTCTCTACCTCTTTTCCTCAACCTCTACCCCGCCAAGAGACGCTCGGAAACAGGCGAGTCACGGTGAGCCACACACCAATTTAAATTTTAATTGGTTAGATTTATCTTGGCCCCGCAGTGTGACGGGTTGATAACTACTGCTGATAGTAGCGGCTCGAGAGAGAGAGAGAGAGGCTGTACTCTGGTTCCTTTAAGGCAGGCCAAACCTCAGCCGTATCTGACCCGGAGAAGAGAGCCGGATGGATTTAGCCTGATGTAAGCTAACAAAGTCCCTCATGTCACCGGGACAATAGAAGAGCTTAAGGGGTGGGGTGGGTGCTAAAAGCGTGGCAAATTGGTCCATTTTAAAGTGGTTGAACGCTAAATCAGCTGCTTGGCCATCGAGGAGCAGAGTCAGTGGTTGGAAAAGTGGTTGGTTAGGTTTGCTAATGGTCTATCACAGTGAGTCTTGGTGGTAATGGGTGTGTATTTTTGGGAACACTGATATCCGGCTTAGGGATGGGACAGTAAACAATAGTATCGTTTATCGTGATAAAGAGGGTTGACAATAATTGCTTGTGCAATGTTTAATATAATCAGCGACAAAGAAAATTCCCATTGTATTATCAGAATGTGCAGAACAAACCTACTTATCCATGATGATCTCTTCTAGATCACTGTTGTTTTCACTGATAACAAAGTGCACTACTATAACAGATTAAATGTCTCATATCTGTAACATTTTTAAACTGTCAGCAACTTTAATAATTATTTTGATATAATCATTTTTTAATGAGGTCTACAGTTGCATTCATGCCCTTATATGTAGGGCGTATGTAGGGCGTATGTAGGGCGTAGGTAGGGCCTAAGTAGAGTGTAGGTAGGTTGTTTCCAGCCTGACAGCAGCAGTTACAGAGAGAGGGTTGACAGTTTTCTAATGTAAAGTGAATTGGAGCCAAAGTTGGAGCCGTAAGCGTACCCATGCTCACTTCCCATTTGGAATGCAGCGGCTAGCAGATTAGCTATGTCCATTTACACATACAGTCCATGCTACAAACCGCATTTTAATTTAGTTTAGTCATTATTTATCATTACAAAACACATCTTTCCCCCACTATTTCCTCATTCCCTTCGAGAAAACCACCCAACCTGATTTCCAGTATCACACTAACCCAGTTATTCTGCAAATTATCCTCGCTAATTAATTCTATTTGTTTGGATTTCTTGAATTACGTGCCAGGCAAAATGAAAATCGTGTAAAAAGCATTAGACAAAACAAAAGATGAGATTGCCTCTAATACTTGCCTCCCACTTGGGGTCCTGCTTGTATATTGCTGCTCTATGGGGTAACTCCAGGGTGCTGGTTCTATTCCGGGAGCATATATATTGCGCGCAGCATGGTGGCCAAGTGCTTATTGAGAAAATGACACATTATGTCTGTGTATCCCATATGAGTATTAGTCAATTATAGTTTGAATGGGTGTGTGGATGTGATTTTGTTGGGAAGTAGCAGTGGAGGGCAGTGATAAGATAGTATTAAGGAATCAGAAAGGTCAGAGTCGTTGCAAAACAATTTCTTAGGAAATACTTCCAAAAATATGGTGTGGTGGTTTGGATAAGGAGTTCTAGTCGCACTTTTGCATTTAGTGGATAACTCCTTGTTACTCGTCTATCCAAAAATACAGTATAGTATATGGTTATAATAGGACTTTATTCATACAAAATAAGCCTCACAGTATGATATAGTTGGTATTACACTTCTATGGGGTATTTACTGATTCAAGTAGCGCCCAGAAGAGATTACTAAATTACTCAAACATGCATATATGACACATAAAATCTCTTCAGGCATGTTTTTGATGAGGGAGCAACGTTAATACATGGTCGAAAGCTCCAAAAACTCGATTTTGCATAATACCCCCCCTACTTAAATGTCGTTGAATTTGCCCTCTGTGTTTGACTCATCTTTTAATGCCGCTGAGGGAATTTGTTAGAAGCAGTGGGCGTCATTGTGACATGCCTGGGGGATCCATCTCCAGATCTTGAGCTAGTTTTGGAAACCTACCCAGACACAAGAAAATGTGCAAACTGTGGGAGTCAAACCTTAAAATTTGTAGCTGTGAGATAAGAGTTGTAGCGACTCCGTGCAAAAACAATGGAACCATACCGTTCTTTGTATAAGAGAGGAACTTTTTGTTATTTTTCTGTACTATTTCACAATATGACTGTACTAAGGTTTGAGCTGTACAAGGTTGAATAACTCCTATGACTGATTAAGTTTTTCATTTATCTATTGCAGCTCATTTGTAGTGTAGAGTATTCATTTTTTTCACTTTGTTACTAAACTCAGTTTAATTTCCAGTTAAAATTTTCCACCATATCTACATTATCCGCAGAAGCATCACAATTCTCCATTTTTGTTTCTTGTTTCTTGTATAAATCTGGTGTCAACCTCATAGTGTACGTACATCATACTCCCTGTGGAGCACAGTGGAACATACAGTACCAACATGCTATCTGTGAGACCATGATGATTGTGAAAGTGCAGAGTGCAGCAGGGAAGATTTGCACGGCCAAGTAGAGCATGAGTCACCGGTGTAAGGATGATAAGAGGAGATGGATGGAGGAGATGAGGAAGTAAGACGGCCTGGAAATGCTAAGGGAATATAGGGAGTGGGGAGGAAGGGGTTAAATGATGGAGTTTGTTCTTGGAGACCCACCAGTTCTTTGGGCATAGCTTTGGTAAACTCTAGGGAAATAAAGGTTCACTGCGGAATTTTCGCATGAAGGGCTGCTGCCTGCTCGACAGAGACGATGTTGCCTCGTCTTGAATGTTCCACTTATTTAAGTCCAATCAAACATTTATTTAGTTAAAGTTACAAAAATCTTGAGAAACATGCATTCAAACTGTGAGCAGGTTTGACCTGACCTATATTTTGGCCTGACGGGTCATGTTGGTCTTTATAGAGATAGATGTGCTTAATGCCTTATTATACAACATTCTAGGAAAAAAAACGATAACTTCTCGATGAAGACAGGCACGAGAAACTTACATAGTGCATCTTCAAAAGGAAGTTACTTTTACTCTGCATTTGACCCATCTTTAAATACTGCATGAGTAGCTTGTCAGGAGCATGGGGTGATCAAAGTGTAGAAGTGTTTGGTGACTCATCTTTAGATCTTCAGCTTTAGGGCATGTTTAAGTTGACAGGTGAAAATGATTCGACTCCAGTGCAAATTCTAGTAGCAAATCCATTATGTCAACACCAAATTACTGAGTTATTAGTCTTTAGCTCTTGGAACATGGTATAACCTTTCTAAACTTTGCATTTGTGAATTTTTCATACACACAGAAGTAGGTCACTAGATGGAGGATGGATGAACTTACAATGGCGACGGAGCAATTTCACAGATTAGGAGATGTGCGCATTAAAATATATGATACAATCTCCACTTGTGGTTTATTGGAATTCGTTTGGATCAAGAAGCTTGCAAGTTCAAGACCAATCCAAGAATATACTGTGTCTGACAGATTACACTTCAAGGAAGTTACTGCACTGTTCATCCACAGGGTTGTTGTTCGTTCCATGCTCCTACCAGTGTTGTGTCCTTGGGCAAGACTCGTAATGCACCTTGTCTTGAGTGTGTCCATATAGTGTGGGAATGTAAATGTAAGTGGTTCCTTGATGTATAGTGCTATATGGTTAGAGGCTACAGATACATTGAAAAATCTATATTTATATCGTCTATAATTATTTGGACTTTTTAGCGTATCAGCTGTTGGCCTTAAATCGCCAGTACAGGGTATAAATTTATGAACTGACACTACATATGGAAACACTAGTGGAAACAGTGTATTGCACAAATTGTGACTACACTGTTCTCTTAAATATTTGTAGTTAAAACGGGATGTAGGCGAGTTTGTATTTAATTTAAATGACATAATTTGGGGGAAACAATGGTATCGGGCCATGAAAACAAAAAAAAAAAAAAAACAAAAATTCTTCTACCCTGATATTGCCATTGTACACTTACAATTAGATAATAGGTAAAATACAGACTCCAATTTTAGACAATTACGCCAATCCCTAACCCTACACCTGTTTATCCTTCCATTCCTCCATCAATGCCCAATTACATCATCGACCTGAGACATAACTCAACCTGCCTTTCACTCCTTTCTCGTGGTTCAGTCTCTGTAGCCCGCGGGGAGGTGATGGGAGACCTGCCTCTCCTCTCTCTGACAGCGGGAGTGCGGGCCTTGATTGAGGGCTCATCAGTTACTCAATTTGCCCGTGCGCTGCGTGAGTGATGGTGCTGAGGTGATACGCCATAACGACCAGCTGCCAGCCATATCTGTGTGCAGAACTTCTCATTAAAATCACGCACAGGTTTTTCACAACGAAAGGAGAAGGATAGATTAGCTGTGATTGCGAAGTTGACGGGTGCTTGGTGTGTTTGATAGGACTTGTGTGAGTGAGGTTGTAAGGGTGAGTTTATTAGTTGTGTGTGGTATCTGCTCAGAAGTTGTGTTATGGTGGGGGTTACAGAATTAAACTACAAGTCAAAAGTTTGGACACAATATCTCATTCCATGTTCAACTAAAGACATCACGTCATCATGAAGCAAGATGTAAGGCAAGGCAAGGGCACCCTGTGGCAATGACACCGGCATCGAAATGGCACTGAAATTAATCTTATCTGGGTTAATTTATTTGTTGACATGTACGTTTAGTCATGCCATTGCGCATTATTCTTTGTGTGTGCTGTTGTATCCCTGGGCATGACACTTCATCCATATCCGTAGGTGCGCTATGTAACTCTTCTGATCAAAGTTCTGCCATCTGCTTATCTTCATGGACATGTTAATGCTTTGACTGGAAAGTTCCACAATATTGAAGTTTAGGATGTAGGATAGATAAGTTTAAAGCCATACTGTGTTTGCTTAACATTTTAAGCAAAGCGTTAACAAATACCCCAAGCAGCCAGCAGCTAATGCATTACACCATAAACTTTTAAGACTCTATGACCCAACTCTAACCTTAAATCTACAATCATCAAGAAGTTCCACCCCATGTACGCTTTTATAGGCCACATAGGCAAAGTCATGGAAACCCAGCATGAACGTAATTCTGAAAATTTGTTGCCCTTATCTGCACTATAAAAACTTAAAACTCTCCACTCTCTTCTGGCTTGCGTCTCGGGTGAGTTGTCGGTTCTATGTCCCACTCCCCACAGTGTGATGGATGGATGGACAGTAGTGTAAGTCTGATTATCATTAGCCTCCTGTTGAGAGCCGGCTGCTGTAATGCATGTTCTTATTACGGTAATGCCACTTTGAGCAAATGGCCATGCCCCCGCTGTTAGTCGATGTAGCGGTGACCAAATGTTTGTCTTGATGGTGATAGCAGTCTTGCTAGTTTTTTTTTTATGCTATGTGTTTTTTATTTGTTTTTTAGACTAACTCTACTGGAAATAATGGATTACCTTGTTCCTCCCCGCTGTTTCTTGCTGTCAACCAATCACAACATGATGTTTTTGCCTCTCAACCAATTACCTGACAAGTCTCCACCCATTCCATATAGCTTTTTCCCCCCAGGAATTCAGATAACGTTTAAATCGGATCCAAACAGTGAACTGCCTTCCAATCAAAGGGTAGAGTGATTGTTCTTATAACGGAAAATTGTGGTTTGAGTCCAGCTTTTACCAATGCATGATGCTATTGTGTCCTTGGGCAAGACACATAATTTAAAGATGCACAATTTAACTTTTCCTGAGGAGGGTCCATCACCTTCTTGTATCTGATTTGCTTTGGGATGTTTGCAATGTTCCAATGGAATGTTGTTTGCATTTACTCAATTATATGTGCTATATTGCTAAAAAAAAAAATACTAACTGGCTTGCCTCTTCACAGATCTGACCTGTAATTTGACCTAGTGATGTCACCTGCTTGTCTCCATGGAGATACATATTTCATGCCATATTGTGGAACAACCTGGACAAACCAATAACATATCCAAGGAAACAAGCGGGCAGTGGGCTCTGTACCAGAACTATATGCATGTATGTGGTGTGAATAAGCCTGTCACACTAACACATTTTGAAGCAGAGACTGAGAAAATAAAACAATAGTATTGAAACTACTTAGCAATAAAGCAATAAAGCAGTGCAAATCTTTTCATCTTACAACTAATGTAACAAAAATCTCCCCATTATTGCAAAGACAATGTACACATGATAACTATTGAGCATCAAAATGTAATGTTCCAACTTTCATGTATTGAAAGCTGCACCTGCCAGTATTCGCCGACTATACAAGGCTTAATTTATAGCCACCATTAACCTTTCCGTACATTTGTAGTGTCTCCAAAAATCAATGTTTAACCATGACCCTTTTCCGCACCAATACCATCTTCCATTTTTTAGAGGTGATCTTTACTTTGCTTGATAACTTAAACATTCTTGCTTCATTAGCTACCTCAGATGGCTTTTACCGACTAGCGCTTGCTCAGCTCACCTGACCACATGCATGTCCTGCTTTATCGACCAGCCAATGGAGGCTCTTACCGGCGGCGTGTGGCGGCTGAGGAGGGGGAGGCTTGGAAGTCCACCCCTGCGGATAACATCTCTGCTTTATTTACCACGGTAATGTTTCTCTTACTCAGCGCGATGGCTACTTCGATTGGGACAAATGGGGCGTTTGTCTCAAGTGTTATCGTAATTTGGACACTTGGATGGAATTAAAGGGGTAAATGCAAGCGAATACCGAAAACAAGTTAGCATTAAATGATTCAAACTAATGCAATTAAACGTATTTGATAATTGATGAAAAGGAAAACAGTTGTAAACAGGTGATGCAGTTTCAAAATAGAAACATAGTGCAAACGATAGTAGCTTACATTAGCAGTGTTAGCAGTAGTAGTAGTAGCAATTACTAGCAGTAGCTGTTGTAAAAGCCTAATATTCGTAGTTGAAATTGTATTACCAGTTGTAGTACTAAGTATCGAGATTGAAGCACTGCAACTTTTTTGCTACGTGCTTAAAACTATACAAAAAAATCACTGCATGCACCTGAAGTACTAGCACTTTTACTTGTATTCCTGTTATATGAGGAGACTAAAACTCGAGAGCTTTGTCATTAACCAAAATGTAATTTTCCCTGTTTTGTTTAATGGAGTTATTAGGTATTTTTTTTACACGTCAGCCATTTTGTTTTGTTTTTGTATGTTATCCTTTTTCTTCATTTACCTCTATGTATGCATTTTTATTTTATTTTTTGCAAGTTTTATCATACAGTGAAAACTATCACAGTGGCCCATGAATACATATTCTATCAGTATTCACCTAACTTTTTTCATGCTTTATCATTTCTAGTGTTTGCAATGCATTCAACACGGAAAACTTCATTCCTGGCATTTTTCAGCGCACACAAATCCGATAACCGCTTTGATAGTGGCAGTGCAGGCATTTGGATTGATAAGGGAGAGAGATAGGGCATAGTTGTGGGATTCTTGAGGCACTGTCAGAGAGTTTTATAGCATAGCTGGATAAATAACAGAAACCTCTAGTGTGATTGTAGGTGAGATTCTAGCTGTGATTAGCTTGCGGCGCAGACTCGGAGTGACTCACTCATGGTGCCATGTTACCTGTGTGTAATGTATACTGTATGTAAGGGTGGAGAGAAACTGTGACGTAGGCATGAGTAAATATAGACTGTGAATGGAGGGGATGTGCTAAAACAACTAGTATTTGTTGTTTCTAAAACAAGTAGTATTTGTTGTAATATAATTTAGTAGTTACAGTATTATTAGTCATTCTAGTAGTAATAGTTGTAGTAGGTGTACTTGTAGTAATTTTTGTACTCGTTTTGATAGTTGTACCAGTTGATTTAGTACTTGAAGGTTTTACTTGTTGTTTTAGTAGTACTTGTAGTAGTTGTAGTACTTCTAGTAAGGCAAGGCAAGGTTATTTGTATCGTGCAATTCGTACACAAAGTAATTCAAAGTTCTTTACAGAATAAAAAAGATTTTAAAAATCACAAAACAAACAAATCAAATCATAATTCATTATCATAAAGTTAACATTAAAAGAGAAGAGTGCAGAATAAAAACCTTTCAGTCATATGCACAGCTAAATTGAATTGTTTTGAGCCTCGATTTAAACATTGTCAATGTAGAGACCTGTCTCATATTGCCAGGCTCTTCCAAGTTTTAGCTGCATAAAACTAAAACGCTGATTCCCCATGTTTAGTCCAATACTCACCAGCAGGAGGCCGGTCCCTGAAGTCCTCAGAGTGTGAGATGGTTCATATGGCACTAACATTTCAGAGATGTACTTTGATGCTAGGCTAAAAGCAGAGCTGCTTTAAAGTCTATTCTCTGAATTAGTGGTACTAGTTGTAGTCATAGGTGTACTAGTTGTAATAGTTCAAGTTGTAGTAGGTATAGTTGTACTACTAGTAGTACCTGTACTTGTAATAATTGTAGTTGGAGTAGTTGGGGTAGTTGTAGTAGTTGTAGTAGTTGTTTCAAACATCACCATCACTAAAACATTACCATCTTTTAAATCTTTTTTATAGTCTTGGTAATGGTGTCCCAGAAAATGGCATAGACTTACAATGTACTAGATTTGTGTTAGTATTTCATATTTACATCAATAATGTCCATTACCGCTGTTTTTTCCTATTCAACTCAGTTTGCTCTTTGACGTTAACAGCTGAAGTTGAATCTTTCGCCCAAGTCTGAGGACACTGTCAGATCATTGGAAGGTCATCTGAGAATTTTCTGGGCGAATGGGCAGACAAAGCACAGAAAGCCTCTAGCCTCAGCTGTCTGCCATGTTAAAAATAAAATACATTCAATACTCAACAGCTCTGAACGGAATCGGACTGGCTCCAACTTTCTTCAACAACTCTCTTAAAAACTGGGGGCGATGCTTTGGGAAAGAGGAGAGATGTTATGAACTGACAGTATGGCAGTTGGAATGTCTTTAGAAATGTCTTTCCTGTGCAGTGGACAGTAAAAGTTTGTGTGCTTCTAGATGATGGACATATGTACTATGACTTTTTGAAGTACTTTTTGGACACTTAAGTTTTGAGGGGTAGAGAAGTTTAAATAAGGTTTTAGCTGCTAAACTTGTATGTTTTAATGATGGTTCTGTAAATGTGGTGTAGAATGTGATGTGGGCTGTAAAACTTGACTAACTTAAAGAAAGAAATATCCAGTGCAATGTGCAAATACTGTGGAATATTATTGCCAAAGGAACAACATTTCCATGGAAACAAGCAGGAGACCAAATAAGAGTCAGGTTTGTGTCTCTCCTGGCCCTATTTGAACCCTCCTTACAGTTAGCTTTAAGATTCTGTCCAATGCTCAGCCCACAAGCCTACATCATCCATAATCCACACAACAATTTTTCATAAATATAGGCTTACAAAATGTTTTTATTATTATTATTATGGGGAAAAATATTGCAATTTTATGATTATTGGCATTTATTGAAGAAAAATAAAACAAACAACTGACATCAGCATTTCTTCTGGCCTCAGAGGCGTGCCGGTGTTTATAGTCTAATGTCATGTGACTAGGGATTTATACATGCAATGTAGTCTAATTTATGTAATTTATGGGTTTATAATTACATTAAAATAGACAAGTGTCCTTATAATGCACACGTAATTGTTGAATTGTTGTAGTGCAGTTAAAGCATTAAGCTTGAGAAATGATAGAGGCAAAATAAGGACTTCTATAGTTTCTGAAACTGATCAATAATTGGGCAATGGTCCTATAATTCAAACATTTGGTTCAAGTTAGCGCATTTGCTTTTTTCTCTCTTGCTAACGACAACACGGCAAAACTATCGCTTTTGTCTCTCCTCCATATAAAGAAGTGGACTAAGTCAGCGTGACAACACTCATAGTGGCTCCAGTCAAATGAAGCTCATCAAAACTAGCAGTTATAGGGGCAAATTTGGGGCTGAGATCCACATTTGAAATTACACCCAAGGAGTATCATAGTATCACCAGAGTGAGGCTGTTGGAGGTAATGCCCTTTTCCACCCATACCGCTGGTTAGGGTTATTGTGTCAGTGGCATAAATTTGTTTCATTATTATCACTTATCATCTATATTTACTTTATATATCACACAGCAAAATTTGTTATCGTGACAGGCCTAGAGAAAGAGACACAACTGTTTTTATAATGTTGTGGCATAACAGGTGTCCCAAGATGCACAATGGTATGCACAAGTTTATTTCCAGTTTACTGACAATGTAAAATGCATGGGTGGGCTCCACACAGGCCCAAAACACAACCCGAGTGACTCGCTTTGTTCTCTCCGTGGCGCCTTGGGAGAGGTTTCTGCAGTATAGCTAGGCCTGTCACTATAATTACTATATCTACTTATCGATCAGTATATGAAACCTGGAACAATACATTTTGGGGGGTAAATATTTATTGTGATTCTTTGCAAAAGTGGGGAGATTTTGGGTATTTTTGTTGTAATATGAGAAATTTGAGCTCTAGAGGGGTGAATAAGTCCCCTTTATGCCTAATTATTGGTACATCTGCTATTTATTTGTTGCAGTTCATGTCTTTTAATGAAACAATGTGTTGCGAAATGGTCTCCTGGGGTTATTTTGCATTGTTTAAATCTTAATTAGTGGCATAAAGTAGTTTCAATATTATCGTTTATTGCAACATTTCTCTGTAGCAATGCATCATGCTTCAAAATTCGTTATCGTGACAGGTCTAGATATACCATACAAGTTCAAAAGCAAACCTTCTGTGGTCATACATATTCACAGCAATTGGAAAACCAGTTAATCTTGACATCCCTGACTACAACTTGACAAACCTGATGCAATGTACAGAATCGCATTAGCAGAATTTAATTAGCTGAATGCACGCCGATTGTAATGGGATAGCACTCTGAAGGAGGAGTGAGCAAAGGGAGGAGGAGCTCAGAGTGTCAAAAACGAAAGTGAAATATGAATACCTTGTTTTCTGGGAATATAGGTAACACGGTAAGCTAAAAATGTTATGTGTTACTAGTTAATACCCCATAAAAGTGCTACAACCCCTCTTAAGAAACGTTTTTGTGTCTGCTTCTTATGTACTTTGAGGTTGCAGTGGTGCTTAAATCTCCAAGACTACAACAGAAACTACCATCAACACACATTTTTTTCAGTGATACAAGATGAGTGGGGAGCAGTGTTTGTCACATTGAATCACACACAAGTTTGGTATCCATCCAACTCTACCATAGTTGTCTCTTTAGGCCCCATGTTTGTAGTTTTAGTTTGGCTCGGTGCCTACATCAACCCAGGGCATTGACTTTGGCTCTGGTCCTATAGTGGAATAACAGGTGTTATGTCACTATTGGGTTTGATTAGCAAGTGACACTGGAGACCGGACCAAACTTCACCCATGGGTGCTTTCAGGAACTAACATCAGCTGGTCACGTGGTGTTAGGACAGGGCAGTTTAACAGGTTCGCCACATTACTGGAAGCACCTTCAGAGTCCTTTTCGTCTGATGAACTATTTTAACATCCCAGCAATGCCATCATTACTACATGCTGAATCATGTTTTCATCAAGGCAAAATAGTTTACATGATTTGACAACGAGGTAAAACGTGTCTTCATTCCATTGCACATTCCAGCGATGCCATCATTAATCTGATGTGAAATTATTTCTAAACCAACAAAGAAATGTAATTGTCTATTATAGACATGTAAAATAGGCCAGTCTCTGTAATTAGGTTTAGCAATATTGTTAACTAATTATTTTCACATTTTTCTCCAACATTCAATTGGACAAAATTCTGATTTACTTAGCATACTGTCTAGTTGTTGGGCAACCACTTAACACACTGCACCACTGTCATTACCACTACCATACCACTACCACTACCATAGACTGGATGTATAAATGGACATAGCTATAACCTGCTAGCCGTCGTGTTCCAAATAGGATGTGGGCCTGCTTCCAGGTCCATCACCTATGGCTCCAATGTACTTTATATTGAAACATTTTCTCCCTTCTCTCTGTAACTGCTGCAGTGAGCCTCGTCAGTTTGGTCTTAAATGTTCATATTAACCCACTCTACATGATCCTGGTATTTTTAATTTGCTATTTTGTCCGTATCACGATATAAGCATTAACATCAAATCAGGTACCTTCTTTCCCCAGGTTTGATTAACAGCGTTCCTAAGTGTCTTCTCCCTGCTAAATCAGCGGTGAGGGAGGAACGGGGGTGTTACCTTCAACAGTCTGGCTCTGGATTGGCTCTTAAGTTCTTGTGATACCTGTGGTCAGAACTTGGCTCCAAATTTGCCCCTATAAATGCTAGCCTGGATGACCTTAATTTGACTAGAGCCGAACACTGTGGGTGACGTTACACTCAGTCCACTTCTTTATACAGTCCATGTGCACTACACATGGAAGTGGCCCAACTGATCTTGTTCTCCCAATTACGGCCCAACCGGTATGGATTTTTTTGGAGCCAATACCAATGTTAAGGGACTATGTGAAGGGATTAAGATTAACAGTTGATGTTGGGTATTTAGGATCAACAACCACTAAAAGAAACTTAAAAATACCTGTCCTCAAACATGAATCATGTCAGGATATGAGTCTACTCTGGACTTGAACTCTGACCCAGGCTGCCATCATTAGCTTTTTCTAAAGAGGCGAACGATGCTAACGCAGCATTTTGCACAGCGGAATTGAAAGATCGTATATTAAAATTAGATATGGCATGTCCATATCGGCTAACCTGGAGTTGGCTGGATAAAGTTGATAAAATGTGCTCCTAATTGTGACTGATTTGGGCTAGCCTCATCTGCTGACTTTTGCATTTCTTTTGTAGTGATCAAAAATAGACGTACAGATTGTCAAACAAACTTAGTGTCTGTATTTAATTGGTTTGAGGATTGAAAATTAGATAAGACACGTCCGAATTGGTGGAGCTAAGGGCCTACCAATCAAAACATTGGCCCAAAATTGTTGAAATTTTGGCCAATGTCTTCAAGATAATAAAACAAAAAAAAGAGCCAATTAAATAAAAAAAGAACAAACAAACAACAAAGCAAAACAACAATTAATCATCTTGGCCCTACTCCCATATAACCATTTTATAGACGTATTCAGGCTTAATTATGCTTCGAATTCAACAATTGGAGTCGCCCATGACACCATCAAAATTACAACTAGCCCCAGACATCTTACACATTTCACTATAAAACCAAGCCTATAAAACATGTCAAATATAATCATGGAACTCCATCTCGTAAATGTGTTTGATTTGGGAATCGTGAGCCAGTTGCCAGAACAGCTGCGGTGGAAATCGGAACAACATTTTGCTTGGAGGACTTTTGCTCTGTGATCTCAGGATGACTCCTTACCTCAGGGACATCTTGTTTGCGCTCTGATATAGCTATAGCCATTCTCATTAGCTGAACTCACAATGGGCCGATATGCTAATGAATGACAGCTGCTAATTGCCTCATGTGTCTCGTATACGGAGCAGCTGGAGCAGAGGGGCCGTGGGGGGGGCTTTATGGTCTGTCTGAGCGATTGATTGGTCTACAGTCATTCTTTGCATTGGTGATTCCCAACCAGGTGTACACGATCTGTTTGTTGAGGAAACATTTTTAAATTGTATTCATTAAAGAAGACATATACTACCTTTGTTTTACTAGATTGTTGTAATCTATGACACCCGTGGATCAATATGCTATCATTTGGGCATTTAAATCTCGATATTGATCTTAACCATTTCGCCGATTGATGACTTCTGAGTGCAAACTGCAACACTGATATCTGCTCTGCCTCCTTACGCTGCTGAATCATATGTGTATAAGATAAGATAAACCTTTATTTATCCCACAAATGTTTCTATAAAGATTTACAATAGACAAAATGTAACACAACATTTATTGGCTGTTGCCGTGATGTTTTGAGATCACGAATTTCCAATATGACAGAGCAGCTCAGAGTCGCTCGGACACCGCACACACGAGGAGCGTTGCAGCTTAGAAATTACATTCAAGGGTCTTAAATCGGGCAAATTATCTTGTAGTGTGTAGTGGGCTTAACAATGACTTTAAAAAACATGTTCTTGCTAGTCTCTCAACTCTCAAGAGCCAATTTGACACATTTCACCAACGCTTTCTAAGCACTTTGGATTTTCTCTTAGAATAGAATTGTTTTTAAGCACACGTTTACTCAATATTTTGAACAGTTAATACATTTTTTCAGCGATTATTTTTTCAAAAGCGCCAACGTATACACTTCCACTAGCTTTCGAACATTTTCAAATCCCACTTTTCCTCCTAGACTACACATGCATCTATCCTCAGGCCTGGTTCTATAGTAAGCCATCTTTTATTTAATACCTGGACTAACTTTGCTCCCACCTGGATTCCTCTCCTCGTAAACCCTGCAGACAGACAACACAGGATAAATGGTATGAGCAAAGTGTGTGGAAACAGATCGATTCCAGTCTGGCCCGGGCTGGTCCATCTCGGCTTCATTTTCCTCTGAGAAATCCAATATTCTACCAGTTGAAAGTTTTGACACATATAGGTGCACTGTGTAATGTTCTGGTGTCTCCATTAGAGATGTTATTGCATTTCCTGGAATGTTAAACAGGAAATAAAACACATCTGTAACCACGGAGACAAGCAGGTGATGGCAACAGTACAAGTTACAGTTCTGATCTGTGGATAGGTGACCCACTGAAAGAAATAATGCAATGTTTTCATTTTTAAGCAATAAAAATAAGTAAATAGCAAGTAAATAAATGCTTGGTAGATACATTTATCCGAGGAGTAACATCTCCACAAAGAAGCAGGTACAAAAACAAGAGAAAAGTTACGTAGTGCAGCTTTAAGGGGAGACACTACAGGTAATTTTTTGTTCCGTTGGTCAGTTTTGATCTCTTGGCACACATGCTTTCATATGGCAACATTGAAATCTACTATTAAAGATGTTCTATTTTTTTATTTATTCTTTTTTTTTTATTTAATCAACTTGCAGTCTTAGAGTTATATGGGAGATTGCAACTTAAATGCATTTTGAGAAAACATCTTTTGTCCATCCTGAAAAATTTGTTGGTATCTAAATCCAAGTCTGATTTATTAAGTTTTAACTCAATAAAGTGAGGTGAAATTTGAATTTTCTGCCACATACTTTATAAATGCTAAATAAGATTTTTGTATATTTTGTGCATCTAATAAAATAATCTAATAAACGTTTCGAATGGCCCAAAAAAAGGTACATTTTTGCATTTTTTACACATAAAATGCCTTATTTATATTTGGAAACACAATGAAAAACTTATAATACATTTTTATAACATTTATGTGAATAAACTACAGAAGATTTTCTTTTTTCCTATTCACCTGCAGTGTTTCGCCTCAATGGTTTCTCTGTATTTCCATGCTATTTACATTGTAGGGGGAACACAAAGCATATATTTATTACACAATTTTGCTGTCATCTTTTATGTCCTATTTATAACAAATAAAAAATGACTCAGGCACAGTTCACACTTAATGTAGCTCAGTAGACCTAGTCAACAAACACAAACTGTAAATAAATAGGCTTGTTAGTTTCAGTGTAGTTAGCGACTTGGATGAGCAGCAACTTTCTCCAATTGACAGAATTTAATTTTTATTTTGCTATGTGTCATATCTGGATGACAGATGGATTACACAGGCATTTTTGCTACATAATACCAAACATTTTGTATTGTTAATCTTCTGTGTGATCTTGGTCGTGGGTACAGACCTGTGGAATTATAATTTGTGTTTACCTTTTTTCTCTCAGAATGACTTCTTTCCATGTGGCCGTGATGTTTCTCAACGGCATCAACTTTTTCAACCCCTCAGGACCATTCACCTACTTTCAGATGCTTGATGTTTCCTGAGGTCACTGCACTCATTGCCTCCACTCTGCTATTCAACTGCTTAGTGCATGCCCCTCCCTCTCTACTTCCCTCCTTCTCTACCTCTCTCTCTCTCTATACCTCTCTCCCTCATACTCATGTCTCTTTCTGCTCTTCTCCTTTCCTTACTTACTCTTCTCTCATCCTTCTCACTTTCCTCTTCCCCTCTCTTTCACCTCACACCCTCTCTTCTTCCTCACCCTTCCTCTTCTTTTTCTCTCTCTCTCCCCCTCTCAGTCTCTTTATCTTATCTTGCACTAGTGTCTCTCTCTCTCTTCACCACTTGTTTCTTCCTCTCTCTCTCCTCCTTCACTCTCTGCCTTCCACACCCTTCTTTCTCTCTCTAGATCACTTTCTCTCTCTCTCTCTCTCTCCTCCCTCCCACTCCCCCTCTCCTTTGTAGCCTTTTCCTCCCTCTCCTCTTCTCCCCTCTTGTGTCTTTCTTTCTCTCTCCTCCCTCGCTCCCACTCCCCCTCTCTTTCTTGCCCTCTGTAGCTTTTATCTCCTTCCTTCTCCTCTTCTCCCCTCTTGTCTTTCTTTCTCGCTCCTACCTCCCTCTCTCTCTATCTCTCTCTCCTCTCTCTTTCTCCTCCCTCTCTTTTTCCCACTTATCTCCCCTTCTCTCCTTTCTTTCACTTTCTCTCTTTCTTTCCCTCCCATTCCTCCCCTCTCTTTCTTTTCCCTTATGTAACCTTCATCTCCCTCCCTCTCCTCTTCCTCCCTGCTCCTGTCTTCCGTTCTCTCTCCTACCTACCTATCTCTCTTTCTCCCCCCTTCCCACTCATGTCTCTTTCTCTCACTAGTCTTTATCTCCCTCCTCTTCTCCCCTCTCTTGCTGTCTCTCTCTCCTCCCTCTTTCTCTCCATCCCACTCGTTTTTGGCCATCTGCTTTGAAATTAATGGCCAGACTGGAAACTAGGCTAAATCCGGACTGACAGCTTTCCCTTCCCACTATTTTTGAGCCGGGAGCTGCAGGCGTCGTCCAACCGTGTGGGAGAAGATACACAAGAAAGAGACACTTCATAAAAAAAAAAAAAAAAAAAAAAAATTCTCACCTCCATCCCCTGGGATGCCCCTCATCTTTCACTCTGACCGGGCTAGGCGGGGTTGGTTGTCCTGGAGGAGGTTGTGAGCTGATTTGTCATATGCTAATCGCTTGCCTTTTTTATCCATACAGCTCCCGAGAGATGCTGATGAGAGAGTTTTTATGGCAATTTGTGGGATTATGTTCTGTAGTGAAGTGATAACAGATGAAATAGCAAAAGACGAAGTGGATCAAACCTGGACGACTGAGGGATTACACAGACATCAGATGAAATGTTTTTTGTTATGTTTTTTAGAGCGACAGTTGGCTATTTTCTTGTCATATGCATCTAAGCATTTAAATTGTAATTGCGGTCTACAGTATTGGCCCCATGTAGAGTCACCATCGTTAGCTAGCCCTACATGCTAGTGGTGTTTTGAAAAAGAAACAGTGAGGGAGATTTCTAAGTGCACTATGTAACTCTGCAACTTCTACAGAGTGTACCTGCTTGTCTCCATTGAGAATGCCTTCGCTTTGCCTGTAGTGTTCTACAGTATGGCATTAATCTCACCTATCTCCTTGGAGAGGGACAGATGGAGCGTGAGAGTGACAGGCGGATGGTGCAGCGTCTGCAGTGATGTGGTTGCTGTATCGGACTGTCCTGGTAAAGAAGGAGCTGAGTTGAAAGGCAAAGCTCTCAATTTACCTGTCAATCTACATTCCTACCCCCACCTATGGTCATGAGGTTTGGGTAATGACCGAAAGGACAAAATCGCAGATACAAGCGGCCGAAATGGGTTGGGCCGAAATTTCCTCCACAGGGAAGCTGGGCGGCGCTCCCTTAGAGATAGGGTGAGGCGCTCAGTCACATGGGAGGAACGCGGAGTAGAGCCGCTGCTCCTACACGTCGAGAGGAGCCAGCTGAGGTGGCTTGTGCATCTGTTCAGGATGCCTCCTTGACTCCTCCCTAGGGAGGTGTTCCAGGCATGTACCACCGGGAGGAGGCCCCGGGGAAGACCCAGGACACGCTGGAGGGACGATGTCTCTTGGCTGGTCTGGAGGAGCTGTCGGTGGGAGTACCTGCTCAGACTGTTGCCCCCATGACCCAGCCCCGGATAACCAGAAGAAAATGGATGGATGGATATGTCCTTGGAGACAGTGGTGTCCCCAGGCTGAGTTACAGGTCAGATCTCTGAAGCGGTGACCTTGTTAAGAGTAACAATAGTTTTAGGTCATTTAGTCAAGAGTTTTTCTAGGTTTGTTTTTGCACTGGAAAAGTTGCAGCTTCAAACAAGTTCCTCCATATTCCTTAAAGAGGAACACTAAATCAACTTTTTGTACTTAAACTTTGTATATAGAGTTATGGAGTATATAGTATTCCCGCTCACTCGCTGCTCTGGTTTGGTTTCTGTTTAATACATGCATCGTGGTGTTGTGGTGTGACTTCCCTCCACATGTCAAGTGTTTAAACATGCTGTTTCAGAGCTGCTCCTCCTTCTGCTCTTCCTCCTCCTACTGCTCTTCCTCCTCCTTCTCTTCTTCCTCTCCTTCCTCTTCCTCCCCTCTACCTCATCTTTGTTTCTTTCTTTATTCTTTATTTGTCAGGGACCTTGTACAAATTCATTAATCTTACAAAACAAAATATGATTTGTACCAGATTTTGCTCCTTCGACTTTCCATCTGCAGTCCCTGGGCAGGTGAACACATCCTTTTTCTCCTTATCTTCCTCCTCCGCTTCTTCCTTTCCCTCCACCTACTTCTCCTTCTCTTCCTTCTCCTCCTCCTCTACCTCCTCATATTCTTCCTTCATCACATCTTCCTCTTCCTCCTCCTCTTCTTTCACCTCCTCCTCCTCATCCTACCTCATATTCTCCTCCTCTTCCTCTCCTCCTTTTCTCATCCCCTCATCATATTTCCCTCCCTCTCCTCATTCCTCCTCCTCTCTTCCTCCTCCCTCTCCTCTTCACCTCCTTTCCATCTCTTCATCCCCATTCTCTTCTTCCCGCTCCTTCTCCTCCTGTTCTTTCTCCTCCTCTGCGAGGACTGGAAACACCAGTCTTGTCTTAATGTGCACTGAACTTTGTGTTATTATAATTTCATCGAGAGCACTTGATGTGTCATTTTGGAGGGCCGCCTGGTGATATCCAGTGAATTTCTAAATATAGTCCCGGTCATGTTCTCGGGGTCAGAGGAGGACTTTTAATGGGGACATGAGGCGGAAACCTGCATACGTCGTGTTCAGTGGGTTCAGATGAAATGCATGATGGGTAAGAAGGCTGAGGCGCTGGATAATTGAATAATCAAAAGGCAAAAGGTCATAATCTGAGAGATGTCACCCATAGTGTTTGGCTCCAGTCAAATGAAGCTCATCGAGGCAGTTACAAGGGCCAATTTGGAGCAGAATTCCAACCGCGAGTATCATAGCAACCAAAGGGCCAATCCGGAACGAGGCTGTTGAAGGTGACACCCCTTCCTACCCGAACCGCTGGTTTAGCAGGAAGTGGGTGCTTAGCAACGCTGTCAATCAAACCTGTTGCTAACTCTAGTGGGAGTGACCTCAGGGAAGACCGCTACCTGTTACTTTTAGTTCAGTGGAGATCGACAATTCAAGGGCTGAAATTAGCCAAATGATTCTAGTGAAGGTATATGGAGTTTAAAAATACTGTGGAGCACTTCCTGTAATAACATCACAAGGTGGAACAGAGTGTTTTCTGTTTGAGAGAAGAACTTAGCCTAAATATACAAGTTTTTGTGGTAAGCGTGTGAATGAAGCAAAACATAACTCCAGGTAAGATCAGAAAATAGCGTAATATGGCCTCTTCAAGTATCTGCTGATACCTGATATTAACCAATACCAGTGCAGAGACTGATAATAAATATTATTTTACTTAAAACAAAAAGAACGTATGATAAATTGTGTTATGTAGCTGTTATTTTTCAAGTAACTACAGAACAACTTTGTATGAATAAAAGCCCAAACATTCTGACACTTTCTGGTTTGACTATGACCTGTACATAGTCTTATTACATCTGTTTATCAGCCCAACCAGAAAATCCCCAGAATGATATTTTCATGGTTTGGCACCGATATTTGATACCAATAGTTGTATCGGTTCATCCCTAACATGTGCTGTCATTCTAGTTTCACCATTAGCACACCATTATTAATAAATATAAAACATATACAGACTTGTTTTTAGAGATTTACACACGTTTTTCCTTCTTTTTTTCATAGCAGAAGTAATCAGTAATGAAACTGACTTTTTTTGTAGCTTTATATCGGTAAAAGTAAATAAAAAACACAATACAATCACATATATACTGTACTTATTACATATCCTATACCTATCCATTACCACTGAGGATTCCAACAGAATTCTTAATAGTAAACCTTATATCACGTCTTCTGTCTCTTTCTCTCTACATTTTGCTCTCTTCAGAGCACACCATTAGAAGATTATAGTATTTTCTTCCAACACCAGCTACTGCTTCTTTAATGTTATGCCATAGGGTGTAATTATAATCGTGTACTATATGAAAGTACATACTCTCTCTCTCTTCACCTCCTCCATAGTCATCCCTCGCTCCGGGCTTCAGTCATGCTCTGATCCGCTGTGTTTCTCTCCTGCCCTCTGCTCCAGACTGTCTGAGAGCCGGAGAAGTGCACCCAACCCCCACCCACCCCCACCCACCCTGTACTCCACCCCTCCCACGGCGCTGCAGCGGTTGTGTAAATCCTGCTCTCATTCTGTATACTGGCTCTATCATTTCACTTATGTCCCTCTGGTCTGGATGGGTTTGATGTTGATGTTTTGTTTTTTTGCGTGTGGAAATTTCACAGGGGAAAAAAGACCAAAATTCCAGCAACTTCGGTTATTATTATCGCCGCAATCACCCAAACAGTAAATGGTAAATGTTTTTTATTAGCGCTTTTCCACTTTCAAGTCACTCAAAGCACTTTTCATCAAGGAACCACTCGGCCATTCACACAAACATTCATTCACCAGTGTGCGCAGACGCTGGAGGCAAAGTGTCTTGCCCAAGGACACAATGACAGCATTCATCTGCGGGAGCTAGAATTTCATGGCCGACTTGTGTGTCAGTGTATCTGTTCTACAAATGATGTTTATTCCAAGAGCAGTATTCGAACCACCAACCTTTGGGTTAGTGGACAAACACTCTACCGGCTGAGCTAGTGTCAGAAATGTAAAATAATCACGCAAGAAAATAAGTTACTAATTTTTTAAGCTGAAAGCATCAACTGGAGTAACTCTCCACCTTTTTTTGCAATGGAGATGTTTCGGCTCCCATCCAGAAGCCACGCCAACAAAAAATTTTTATAATCAAATAAATAAATAAAAATAAAAAAAAAAAAGAAAATCAATTCAAATAAAAGCATTTTCTTTTTTTTCTTTTTTTTTTTTTTAAAAAAAAAAAAATATGGCTTCTTTATCTTGATTGCAAAAACTGTGTCCACTGTTGAAACTACATTCAGTCATTATCTTCAGTTTGAGGTACACCATTTATCAATTTCCAATCCTTTAAACTATTCAGTTAATTCCAATTTTACGTATATAGCACATTTAAAAACATAATATAGAAACGATACATAGGAAAAGAACAATAAAACACCAAGATTTCCTGTCTAGTTAGAATTAAATGTCAGGAAGAAGGGGTCTTAAACTGTTAGAGACTGAGATGATCTGACGTGGGGCTGTTCCATAGTCTGGCCACTGTCACAGAAATGGCGCCGCCTCCTCTGGTCTTGAGCCTGGCTTAGAGCTCTGGATGAAGTATAGTGTTGCAGTAACGCCCTTAAATAAAGAGAACCAGTAGCGTGCAGACATTTAATCATAATCTGTAACATTTTGAATTGCACCTGATATGACATAGGAGCCTGTGCAGGTTACACAGCACAGCCCTGATGTGCTCTTGTCTCTTAGATTTTGTCTGTTATATTCTTAATGATCATTTATGATTTTTTCAACAGTGGGGTGGAATAACATCCAAAACTGTTGAGAAATTGTGCCATTCAGCAACATGTGACAGTGAGTTTTTATATAATAATGCCTTACACTTGTAATGCGCTTTACAGGCTTGTCAAAGCCTCTCAAAGCACTACACTATAGTCATTATTCATTCACTCCACACTTGGTGATGGTAAGCTACTATTGTAGCCACAGCTGCCCTGGGGCAGACTGACGGAAGCGAGGCTGCCAGTTTGCGCCATCGGCCCCTCCGACCACCACCAATCTTTTGCACACACACCAATCACTTTTGGTATGTAGGAAAACTAAAATGCTGATATTAGCCAATTGCAGTTTTTATTTTGGCTGCAAGTTTATTCGAGGTGTTGCAAGTTATTGATCCAAACCTCCTATAATCAGCACTATTCCCCCTCCTCCTCTCTCTCCACGAGCAGTGCTCCTGTGGCCTGGCTGGCGGAGGATTACCCAGGCAGACTGAGCTTAGATCCTGCTTGTGTCTCCTCTGCCCCAGGATCAGTCTGACAAGCCCTTCCTGTCTCTCCAATGGCTCACTGCACTGTCTTTGAGCTGCTCTATAACACATAAGCCTTTTAGCTGTCTACTACCTCATCTCGACACATTCTCTCTCCGATGAGCAGATCAGAGCTTGGTTCAAAACATGACTTGTTGTTCAACTTTTGACCCTTATAACAGCTTTGCTTTTCTGTCTTTTTTTTTTTTTTTTTTTTTTTTTTTTAAACAAGAGCCGAAGTGCTAAAGGGGACTTAATACCGCATGGTGTGTTGTGCCTGCGTTCTTGAGTCAGTGAAAGCTCAGTTGTAAGACATGTTGACATTTTACTAAGTCTTTGTACATTCACACATGTTTTATATTTACTGTGTTAATCCTGATTGTTTATATTTGTGACTAGACTGTTGACAGTAGCGACGGTAACTCAGTTGGTAGAATGTTTGTCCACTGATCTGGAGCTTGGCAGTTCAAATCTCAACATAAACATCATTGTTTGAGAGGACGGATCCAACAAACCGACAGGTTGGCTGTGCGATTCCAGGTCCCACACATGAATGCTGTCGTTGTGTCCTTGGTCAAGACACTTACCCACCTCATCCCCAGTGTCTGTGTACACTGGCGTATGAATGAATGGGTGAGTGGCTCCTTGATGTAAAGCACTTTGAGTGTCTTGAAGATGGAAATGTGCTATATAAAAATGTGACCATTTACCCTTGAATTTGCTTACCTGGGATCCAGAATACACACTTCCCAATACTTTACCAAGATGTGAATCTCCCTAAGTTTAAATGGGTGTGTTGGGACTGGTGGATTAGCCAATCAGGGACATGCTTGATCCATCCGCATCAAAACAAATATGGCTACTTACAAGGTAGAAAGAAAGAATAAAAATATCAAAGGGGACTGAAAAACATCACAGAATTCTGCAGAATGAGTGAAGCCCTAAAATCTCAGTTTTAACCCTTTAAGGACTGAGCACATTATAGACCATTATAGCTCGTCTAAACTTTTTTTTTTTTTTTAGCCATAAAAATCATTAAATGAAGTATCAGTCTATACTTTTGCCTTTTTTTTACACAACTTCCTCTATTTTACATATCCATCCTTATTTTTCCTTTGATTCATCAAATAACTGACTGGGAGAATCCTGGTGGCACGTGCGCTCTGATTGGTCATCTTTGAGGGACAACATAAGCACATTATCGTAATGACAGTAAAATATTTAAACAGCCCCATGCCTCTGCTTTGAGACGCCGTTTGAATTTACATGATAGCACGATCGGTTGCGGAGTTACGGTAATGGAAAGTCCGCAGCCGCGAAGAGAGTAAAAGTAAAGAGTAAAAGTAATTTCGCACATTAATAATAAAGCTTCAGATGTATTAATTTTGATGAAGACTTGTTTTGAGTTTTGTTCAGCAGAAATAACTGAATCGATCGTTTATTGTTTGTTTTGTTTTTTTCTCCTACCTGTTTTTATTTGTATTTTCTTGTTTGCTCAAATTATGAAGTTGATCAAAATGAACCCTCAGCCTGTTCAACAGGTCTCAAACAATAATGTTAAATACTTTTCAGTCCTGCTGAAATAGGTATGTGGATGCCATATTGTGGAACATTCCAAACAAAGCAGTCAAAACAATCTCCATAGCAACAAGCAGATGGCTGATTCCCCACCAGAAATGTTACATATACCACCTTTAAATTAATTACTTTATGCAAATACAGTGCAACATCATACAAATGCAACCTGAGAATTTAGTTATTCTAATGAACTTTTAATCTTAATTTAATATGCCACATTCCCGCCAAAAAATACATAAACAAAAACATAATTGGAAACGGGGAACAAAACATCTCACAAACTGCCTTTTCAGATAAGCCTGTTCTGAACACCTTGGTCACACTTTTTAATAAAAAGACAATTCAATTTATTTGAAAAGCGCCTCAAACAAGATCATGTCGGCAGGTGTGTGAAATTTATGACTTTCTTGATCAGAGCCGAAAGCCGATAAGTGCGTAGATAATTAACTGTCACCCAAACGACAGCTCTCAAGTCCAATATCCTTCCCTCTGCAAAACTCATAAATAAACAAAACCAGCACCTCTGTCTCTACTGCTGCAACGCTTTTATCCTCCTGTCATTAATTACAGATGGCGTTGTCAGCAAGAATTCCTGTTTCATTTTGTGCACGGAATAAATAGTTGTTCCGAGTGCTCTGTAGCGTTCCAAAAGCTAACAGTGCTAATGCTAAGTGTGATGTAGTGTGACAGGGGCCAGTCTTGTGCGATCTCAAGCTATCAGGCGTAAATGTTGAAGACGCTGCCCGATTTGGACTGTCATAGCGGCCGGGGAGAGGAGTCACCCAAAGTACACGTCGACCCAACTCAAGATCACAACATAATTAAAAGAGCAGTTGGGAGGAAGGACCTGCTGAGTCCAAGATGTTGGTAGATCATAGAATTTTAAGGCTACAGAGTTCCTGACGCCACATAAATTTGCTTGGAGTAGCATTCTGGTTGCCTGACGGGGCCGGTTGCTCCTATATTTTTACATTCAAATGCAGAAGAGTCTGGGACCAGAGTGTACATTAGACAACCATCCATCCAGCACGGTCCAATCACTAGACCTGTCACGATAACACATTTTGAAGCACGATATATCGCTACAGAGAAATATTGCGATAAATGATAATATTGAAACTAATAAATGCCATAATATTTAGCCATATGCCTGTAGCGCCAACTTACCTTATGTAAAAATGGCAAAAATCTCCCCATTATTACAAAGAACATGTACACAAAATTAATATTAAGCACTATAATACACTGACTGGCCCAAAGAAAAGTCGCCACCAAAAACAAAGGTCACACACTCTAATATTCCGTTGAACTGCCTTTAGCTTAGATTACGGCACACATTCGCTGCGGCGTTGTTTCTATAAGCTTCTGCAATGTCATAAGATTTATTTCCATCCAGTGTTGCATTAATTTTTCACCAAGATCTTGCATTGATGATGGTCGAGTCTGACCGCTTCACAAAGCCTTCTCCAGCACATCCCAAAGATTCTCAATGGGGTTAAGGTCTGGACTCTGTGGTGGGCAATCCATGTGTGAAAATTATGTCTCATGCTCCCTGAACCACTCTTTCACAGTTTGAGCCCCATGAATCCTGGCATTGTCATCTTGGAATATGCCCGTGTCATCAGGGAAGAAAAAATCCATTGACGGAATAACCTAGTCATTCAGTATATTTGGGTAGTCAGTTGACCTCATTCTTTGAGCACAGACTGTTGCTGAATGTACCTATTTTGCTTAGTTAAATCCAGGTGACAACTTTTTTTTTTTTTTTTTTTGGCCAAGCAGTGTATATCATCCAAGCTTTCATATGCTAACAACTACGAGAAGTCGATATAGTAATCGTCGTGACAGGCCTACCAATCAGAGCAGCTAATTTGTTTGCACAGCATCCAGACTCATTCTCTCTGTATATATCTCTACAGCAGATGAGTCTGACCATCACCTCCTCCTGCGTAGCCACATATCTATCCTATTCTTTATTTATCTCCGTGACGAATGGGAAACTCATTGGTCATCTGTCATTTAGAACGCTTTCTTTCTTTTATTCTCATAAACACCCGTATTTGTTTTGATACAACTACGGTATCTGAACTCAGAGATAAAACCGATGTCTAGACTTTCATTGGAAAATTTCTGAAGAAGTGTGGTCTATAAACGTGTTGCTTACCCAGCCAAGAATACACATCTCTCAAACGTGGAAGACATAAATCTGTGCTGTGTAATCCTTCAGTCGTCCAGGTATGAGCGATAGTAAAAGAAAAATTCATATCTATCAACTGGACAAAAAGGTGTAGTGCGTGAAGACGTTTTGCTGCTCGTCCAGGCCGCTTTCTTCAGTTTTGGTCAGATTACTGTTGGGCACTGCCTTATATCTATCTGAAGGGAGGAGCTAACTACATCGAAACTAACACACCTATTATTTACCGTTTCTGTTTGTAGGCTCATTAGCTCATTAGACCTAGAGACGGTGTCCACCAGTAATCTGACCAGAACTGAAGCAGCGACTTGGATGAGCAGCAAAACGTCTTCACTCCTACAACTTTGTGTCCAGTTGACACACTTGAATTTTTCATTTACAATAGAAATCTTTGCTGTTCCCCAGTCCAGCATTTCTTTGTTTTCTTCCTTTTTTCACTCATAAACCACCATGTTTGTTTTGAAACCATTTGTTCCTCTGATTGTTTTAGCCACGTGTCAATAAAACCCACCGCAAAGTGTGGAGACAGTATATGGCTCCAGACTGCATGGCTTTGTAGAGTAAAAGCATGTAATCTTGGCTAGCCAGTCAGCTTGGCTATATAATGAAACGGTAGCAACAATGAGAGTCATCTCTTGCTTTGTAAAGTTTACGCCTTTATTTTATTTTGTGATTTTACTTTTCTTCAACAAATATCAGCCTGTAGTTATGCATTTTGTGTTCTGTGAAAAGCATTTTCATTAGATTATGGCCTGTCATGATAACACATTTTAAAGTATATGCTGCTGCGATAAATGAT
Source organism: Periophthalmus modestus (assembly GCA_019594935.1). Taxonomy (NCBI): domain Eukaryota; kingdom Metazoa; phylum Chordata; class Actinopteri; order Gobiiformes; family Gobiidae; genus Periophthalmus; species Periophthalmus modestus. Next base: position 10,787,450 of record JAIEZT010000054.1, read on the forward strand.
ATTGAAAATACTTTGATTTTTTTCAACCCTCTGCAGCTCAAATCTTGTTACATCAAAAATAACAATTATAACAATAATAACATTTTCCCACTATTGTGAAGAAAATGTACATCTAATGAATATTGAGCCCCAAAATATATAATCCCAGCTTTCATATATATATATATATATATATAAGTACAAATTGATATAGTATTTATTGTGACAGGCCTATATGGGATTCATTCTCTTAGGACCAAAATCAACAAATCACACCAAAACAGTGAAACATCTTTCACAAACATATGCCTGTACCATGGCCCCTCAGAACAACATTATTACAATCACATCAACAAGTCGATACAGCAGCAAAATTCGAAGTTCTGCTTTCTTGTGTTTTGAATCAATTATCTCTTGTCATAACTAATCATTTTAATTACAATCATCATCCCGTTATTTTTGCTGCAATTAGTCAGTATAATTAATTTCACCGGACTCCCGCTTCTAATCATGAGCCGGCAACCCATTTCATCCTTCAATATCGCTTCTGTTTGTTATAATGGGAGTGCTAGAACAACCGTGCCGGCCTATTTACAGATCTGCCCTGGTCTGAGTGTGCCTCAATGAGCGAAGGACTACGCTTTGATAATCTGAGGTGAGGTAAATTTGTTTTTCATTGAAAATGATAGATGACCAATGAGATTTTTGTTTCACGTGCATTACTTAAAAAAACAAAAAAACAAACAGATTGCACAACCATGTTTGGCTTAGGTTTGAGGGTGTGGGGAACAGACTTATATCCCTTTGTACGAAAAAATACATAGAGAGATACTAGCCAGCAGTGACGGAAGAAGTACTCAGTTTTGTTACTTAAGTATCGATAAGTAAGTATCGATACTGGTGCAAAAATCTCAATGAAAAAATCTACTTAAGTAAAAAGTATTAAAGTAAAATACTTACAGAGAGCACTACAACAACTGTGATGGGACTTTTGGCTTTTTTATGGGATTCGAATCTTTTAGATCCATTAATTTCTTTTTACTATTTGTTGCTTTGACAGAAGCCAATGTGAGAACTCATTTTAACAACAAACTAATAAGAGAGAGAAACGACCAAGGCTTAAATGTGCGTAAACTGGTTCAAACTGAGAGTTTGAATGTGTTTTCCGTTTCAAATTATGCCTAATTGAAACAAAACAATAATAAAAAATTTAAAAGTAACTCTTAATATGATGCCAAATATGTGTTTTTGTGCACACAGTTCTCACTGGTGTCACCTGTGCTGTGATGATTCTTGTGCCAATTAATCAGTATAAAAATGCTTACAAATTAGTAAAAAAAAAAAAAAAAAGATTTGGCTCTTTTAAAACATAAGATCCGGATCCAACCGTTCACGTTAAGGAACTGTTCAAAAGAGCCGACTCCTTCACATCACTAGTGCCGATGTACCCGAGTCTGAATGTGCCTCGTGAGCAAGTAGCGGTGTTCGGTTATTCCCCGAGTGGGTTTCATTGACTCGGCTCTGCACATAAATCAAAGTATGGAGCATTTTTGCCGCTGTTTTGCTGTGGTGTCATATTGCACAGCATGTTATTGGGTGAATGTAAAAGGCTGTGTTATGTTAAATTGACTTTTTCTAGTTTTTAATAATGTCTCGTTGTGAAAATCGTACCTGGGGATGTGTTTTGTTTCATACATCGCGTTCACGTCCTAGAAATTGATGATGTCATACTTTCAGATGGTGTGCAGAGGTCTATAACTCTAGTATTCGTGAAGGACTGGCTCCACAAACTCACCAGGTTAATCTTATGGCTTCAAGTCCTTTCAACTGACTTCTCACATCTCATTTTTGGGGGGTTTTATAATGGCACCACTTTCTGAAGCTGTTGTGAAAAAAAAGTGTAACTTTTGTTTGTTTGTACTCAACTTTGTGCCAGGTTTTGTTTCATGTGGATAGGCCAAGTACTGCAGAGTTATTAGGGCTCCTAATGTTTTGAAATTGCACAAATTAGCTTGACTGGAAAGTTTGCTTGCTAATGACCAACTTAGATACATGTTTTAGGGGCAACACTAGCTCAGTTGGTAGAGCGTTTGCCCACTGATCCAAAGGCTGTTTGGATCCTGCTGTTAACATAAAACGTCACTGGTTGAACGGTCAGATCCGCTGACCCACAGGTTAGCGGTGGCAATTCCAGCGCTCATGGAAGAATGAGTCGTCGTGTCTTTTAATCCACCTCGCCCCCAGTGTCTGTGTACATTGGTGTGTCAATGGGTGAGTGGTTTCTTGACGTAAAGAGCTTTGAATGCCTTGAAGGTGGAAAAGTTACTATTTGTAGCATAATTTTAACTACCTCCTGCTTTACATATGAAATACTATTCATATAAATTAAAAGGTTCCATTTACCTTTTGGGTAGAAGTGTGTATGATGTTTCTATTCAAAATTTTGCCTACTCTAGCAATTCTCTCCAGTTTGGCAAAAAGCGTAATTTGACATGCAAAAAAAAATAAAAATCTATCTGATCGTTTAATTGCAGTTTGGGAAAAGCAGTCTAGTTGATGGAATGATTGTTTATCCAAGCCGTGGATTCACTGATTAAAACTGGACAGGTCTGGCCCCAGTGGCTGATGGGTAATTACCAGGCTGTTTCTCCATGTTAATAGCATTAGTCACCTTGAGGATAATGGTTGCATCCTTTTGTGCACCCGATAGTCTGGTAAACAAAGACTTCAGGACATTTAAAGATCCCATTTAAGTATTCAAATTTAACAAGCATTAGGTTTTCTTTGTAGTTTTAAACACTTGGAATTGTTTTATATTGTGGATTATTTTATTGATTTTGTCATGTCAGATATAGCTTCCTTGCAAAGTTCTGGCATAGATCAGGAGTTACCAAACGTTTCAGATTTCAGGATCTCCAAATGAACACCACCAGCTACAACCGACTTTGTACCGCTCTGTAAAATAAAACTGACAGCGGTAGTGCAATCTTTGACCCATGTTGTTAATTTCTCAACCATGTTTTATTCATACAATTTTGCTCAAAAAGAGTGGTTCCATCTACTACAAAGACTTATCGTTGAGTACATGGTAGATGGGACAATACTTTTTGAGGGTCAGCATATATTTTGGGTACTTTTTCGTTGTGCTAGTGGAAAATTGTTTGTTATTTTTCTGTATTATGATCAGATTTGAGTTGTAGATTGAAGATTAAATTATGAACTTCTATGACTTGCTTGTGTCTTTGATGTCCTTTCTATACCTTTAATCTATAATATAAACTGCCTATAATACAGACTTACTGGGTTACAGTTCAATATGACGTAGTTACTTAGATCCAGCTTCAATTTTGCTTCACGTTGACGTGCATCAATCTTCGACAAAAGATTTTTCATCTTGTTTGATGCCTTTTAACCCATAAGTTAACCTTTGTTCTGCCAATGCCCAAGTTATATCCCATTTCAACTTTGTACATTTCAGATACAAAGTTGTTGAAATGAGTACATCGAGAAAAATTCTTACTCTTTCACAGTTAAATGGAAAGTGTTAATAAGTTAACATGTCAAAGAATTTAAGCAGACCTATAATGCAAAGTTGACTTTTCAGAGCTTCTCGTTTCCCCTCTCGAAGTTGCATTTGGAGTGATTCGTGCATGTTTGCGCAATCTTTAATCACTTCTTTTCAAGACGCCATATTGCCGATGAATCCCCGTTTTCACCGTCACCGCCACATGCCCACTGGTCTGTAATTAGTTCATTGTCCACTTTTACTTTCTTAATCAGTGATACATGTAGGATTTGTCAGTGTCATGTAGTCAATTTGGTGCAAAAGCGATGTCTGCTCCCATTGAACACCATTTTCAGTCAGTGGACTTGTTTCTTTTTATTAAGTCATTTTAGATGAATATGGCATTTTAAAATGTGCAAATTATACCATAATGATCCACTGATGTTGTAGATTATAACTATATAGCAAGCTCAATTACAATATGTGTTCTTTAACAAATATATTTTAGAAATATGTTTACATTCCAATAGCAGGACATAACTTCTAACTGCAAATACAGTTTGGATTCAGTTTTGATTATTTATATTCTTTGCAAATGGATGACAAAATCTGACCCAGAGAAACCCCCTTCTCCGTTGTCCATGTAGGTTCAGTTGATGGATTAGCCACTCCCATAGAGACAACCCATAGATCAAACATTATTGGATGTTTAAATGTTTACAACTTCCATTTATTTAGTGAGAGAAAACAGTTATGCTAATGTGTACTGTGGGTGGACTTGGTCACTGAAGGTATATAGTTGTATAGTAGGAGAAGACTGATGCAGTTTCCTCCTGGGCCCTGTCCAAAGTTATAGATTACCTGCGGTGATCCATGGGAGAGTGGACCTTCTGTAGACCTCCTCCTCATTCATCAGGACCAAAGTCTGCTGCGGAATAACTTCCACTGCTCTCCATCCTCCACATGGGCCTGTTGCTTGGATACGACACACATTAGCAAGTTGCAGTGAAGTGTATTGGGATGACTTTTGCAAAATATTACAATTTTTGGAAATGTAGCGAGACACCGTCCCAGATCGAGGCATCCGCTGGCCCTAAGCAAGATTTTGGCTGTGGCCCACCAAATCACACACACTATTTTAATTAATAAACAGTGGAATATAATGAAATAAAAACAACATGGAGGGACCGGGGAGAAAAAAACCCCCACATATTTATTAGCATTGACACAAAATTCAATATGAGAAGGGGAGTTTGGGTTGTCTTAGTACACACATGTCTTCAATACTTTTGAAGACATGCTAGGTCTCTATAAAAACAAATATGGCTACGTATGAAGAAAACAGGACAAAAATTTGACAGAGGACTGAAAAATATTGCATATTTCTGCAGAATCAGTGAGCAAAACATTGAACTTTTGATTTTGTTCTAAATGATGGGTGACCAGTGAGCTCCTTTGTTTCATATGCATCAGTGAAATAAACACATTTGATTGGATGGTTATGGATCTCCCTCAGAGAAATACAGAGATATTCTGATCTTGCCAGGTCAACCAGAACTTATGTTGTATATAAAGATAAGCTAGAGTGGGGGTATAGTCAGTGGTGAAATGTAAAAGTAAGTACTATATTTAAGTATATATTTTAGGTATTTATACTTAAGTACATTTTTAAGTGGATATTGTTTACTTTTACTTCTCTGCATTTGAGAACAGGTATCTGTACTTTCTAGTCCACTACATGTTTGACTGTACTGTTTAAGACCTGCTGAAAAGGCTGAGGGGTTTATTTTTAACACATTCATAATTTGAGCAAAAAAAACAACAAAAAAACAAATAAAACAGATAGAATAAAAGATCGATTTAATTGTTTCAGCACAAATCTTTATCAAAATTACTACATTTGAATGTTAATTAGATCTCAAAATCTGAAATACTTTTACTTTTTACTCTTTAAGTACATTTTTAAAGAAGGACTTTAACACTTTTGTTTCATGTGATACTTTTACTTTTACTTGAGTACTTTTTTGCTCTGGTATCTGTACTTTTACATAAGTAACAAAACTGAGTACTTCTTCCACTACTATATTTACTTGAACAGTTTTACATTTTTACTAGTTATGTTGGGCATCCGTCAGTATGTCAGACTTTTTTTTTCTCTTGCCCCTGTCGTGATATATCTATGCTCTGAAAACAACTTTGAAAGTCATCATCAACAGCAAGAACACTGAATCCCATCTGGTAACATGCAGACAAAACAAAGACACACCCTTACACACCTCGCACCACTTGATTTAGATAGTCATAAATAATGATTTGTTCTTGGAGGGCCCCTCTCAGGTCACAGTAAATGGGAGGTGAGGTCAGGCAGAAATAAGACAATAATGCTGGGTGCGTTTGATTGTCACTTCCATGTTCACTGCAGTCCAGACGGGTGGGAATAGTGACATGATCTAATGGTCTCTCTGTGGATTTACAGCTGTGACTAAGAAAACCCTTTGTACTTCTGCCCCTATAAGCACTATGTTTAATGGAGCTCTATTAATATTTCAAAATGGCTATGGGTGGAATCTTTGCATTGAATTTGTTATGTCGTGCGTATATATACTTTGTTTTCGCTCCAAAGATGTGATGGTTTGATTCAAGGAAGGGACAAAAATGGCTTTTCCAGATTTTTCGTTGTTTTTTTTTTTTGCATTATATTGTAATACATTTCTTGGAAGTTCACCATTGGTTTGACTAGAACAAATTTATGACCCTTATTTGTTGACCCAATGACATCTGGAGCTTATCCAAAAAAAACTAATCTCAAATCTCTCAAATTAACAATCTTCAAGTGAAGAAAATCAATGATCAGAGGCCCTACACATTATAAGGCCTACAGTCAATCTTTGTGATTAACAGTAAACACAAGAGCTCTATCAAAGTAACAGCAGAAGAGCTACGCTGTGAAACTGGGACAATATTTCCCCATTTCCCTGTCATTTATTTGCATTTACAAACACAAAACATACCTGGCATTTTGCGTTGTCACACTTTTAAAATGTCTAAAATGTTATAAAACTCGATTTTGATAGTAAACAATAGATGCAATTTTGATACTTAAATGATAATTTTAAAAGTTCTTTTTTAGACAATACTGTCATTTTTATTTATTATACCATGTGGTCTTCCACTAGTTCTGATCAAACTACAACTAGTAGTGATTTTCAAGACTTTTGATCAGCCTACTAGTACCCTACTACCAGTGACATGCAGTCAGGGGAGGCAGATGAGGCCGTGCCTCACCTGTCATCACAGAGAAAAAATAAATTAAATGGTTATATTTATCCAGTTATTTTCTATTTATCTTTGCAATTTTATTTCTTTTTTATTCAAAATCGCTGAATTTTTACATTGATCGTTCAAATACTGAGAAGAGACGTACGGAGAGGCAACGGCCGTTCGTGCCTCACATGGACTGTGCTGTAGCTCAGCAGTGACGCTGCTGCTTTAAGCTGCTGTGAAAAGGCGCCGGGTGAGGCACGTAGTTACCTGGCCTCATGGTAGGGGGCACTTGTGAGCACAGGGATTCTTGAAACTCCCACAGAATAGTAACAGCAAGCTACAATTTAATTTTTCTAAACTGGACGTTATAATTAAAGGAAGACCAATGCTAAAGGAGCTAAATGGTTCGCTCTTTTCAAACAGAGTGGTACAAAATGGTAAGAAATTTAATTACTTCAATCCATTGGAAATTGGGGAACCAGAATAAGGGTAAAAAACAATACAAAACCAGCTTGCTTTTTATTTCATACTATTAGAGCTATTTAATATGGATTTCGGAACTTTTATTTTGAAATTCTTTTTTATTCTGGCCCCAAGTCACTTACTGGGAGAGAAATTGGTCCGGATTTACTTGCCGACACCTGGTTTACATGTTTTGTAAATCCAGCCATGAACCTCACTGCACATCACTGCTTACTACTGTACAAAGTCCTAAATGCTAGCACTAGCCTTAGCTAACAGATACAACTTTGTGGCTAGAGCCTAATATTCACTTATAGCTCCATGTGAACCATCTCAATGTGCATGTGTGCTGTCTTACATTTTAAATTCCTCATGTCTTGAAGTGTGACATCCGGCAATCTCTGTACATACTGTGTACCAAATAAAGTCAACATTTTTACATTTATACATATTTAGGAAAATTAAGTAACTGTATGTTTGCTTGTTTTTAACTTGGATATTTGTCAAACAAAACTACACCACATTGCTCCATCGCCACCAGTTTCAAACCTTATCTCGATTTCGCCTGGGCCCCTCTTTGTCCATATTTACGCATGTTTCCGCTTCACCAGAGAGGGACCACGCACGCACCATACCTCCAAGACACATCTCCTGTATTCAGTCATATTCTATTCTTCTGGCTTTGCTCACCACAAAAGCCTTTCTTTCACCAGGAGGGGGAGTGGGTCTCTTTGAGTTAGCTCAGGGTTCACTGCCTCTCCATTCTAAGCCTGACCCTGTGGTTGGTGTTCGTGTGTGGAGATGGCTACTGGTGCGGTCATACTGGGATTCTGTCCCACTCCTCACTGAACGCTTTCAACGTTTTTGGTTTTCTGTCCCAAGGCACAACCGTGGATGAATGAGGTTTAATATGGTCAATGGTGTATGTAAAGGAGAATGAATAGGATGGCTTGGTGGCATATGTTGTTGTGGGTAATGCAGGGGTTAGGGGTTTTGTTTGGTAACTTTATCAATGAGAATATTCATTTAAATACAGAGTTTTTACTTTTTAAAAACTCTAACAATATTTGGGCAAAGAATAGTGTCCCTCTCGCTTTCTGTGTTATTGTTTAAAAGACAGAAAACTTGCATATAACTTGTACTACAAAATATATAATTAGATCATCTGATGGTTAACCGTAACACATTAAGAATAAGTATAAAACTGGTAAACTAAATGCACTAACTAGCATACTATACATAGACTACATAAAGAAGTGGACTCAGGGATTGTAACGTCACCCATATCGTTAGTCTCTAGCCAAATGAAGCTTGTCGAGGCTAGAAGTTATAGCTGCGAATTTTGGGCTGAGCTCTATTTTTGGAATTCCGACTGCGAGTATCATAGCAACCAAAGAGCCAATCCGGAGCGAGGTTGTTGAAGGTAACGCCCCTTCCCGCACTGCTGGTTTAGCAGGGAGCGAGTGCTTAGCAACGCTGTCAATCAAAGCCGTTGCTAACACTAGCGGGAGTGACCTCCAGGAAAGAAAGCCCCTCATTGGTCTGTTATTAATGTTTGTATCCTGATTTACAGACAAAATAGCCAAATAATAAAACAGGATCATGTATTGCGGATTAATACAGGCAATTTAAGAGCAAAATCACAAGCCTGACGGCAGTAGTTACGGAGAACCAGAGTCAATGGAGCCGGAAGTGCCCTCATACTCACTTTGTATTTGGAACGTGGCTAGCAGGTTAGCCATGTCCATTTATATGTACAGTCTATGATACAATGCTGCTCTTACTTACTTGCACAGTAGTTATATTTTGAAAAAAAGGAAAGATCGAAACCCAACTTTATGCAATTATGTTTTCATAGTAGTATTGTCCTGATTTTGAGGCTTGAATCTAAAGAAAAATGCTGTTTTCACTGACTCCCTATCCCCACCCGCAGCTCTGTACATATTTACAATTACTGTAAAAAAGTGGAGTCCAGTTTATTAATGTGGGATTCAGAAATGTTTAATGTGTTGATGCATGTGTGTATTTTATATGTAAATACCAGATGTAACGCTCAATGTGTGCTTTGTCTTATGTAAAGCTTGTAAAACTCTAAACCCCCATAATTAAATGAAATCTACATGATAACATCCAAACTGCTCTCAGAAAGTTCCCTTATCAACAAGAAATCCAGCCAGGACTTTGAACTTTGCCAACATGAAACACCAAATGTTTCCAAGACTGCTAAAATACCACAATTCACTCTTGAGGTCCATGCAAAAGCCTTGTCTCATCTGATTAGCCTGTGCCATGTAGTTAAAAGGTAAAAGTGAATTATGTAGTCATGCTCTCTGATCATTCCCTCCTCTCTCTGCCCCCTGTCTTTTGTAATAGGGCTTAACCTGACTGGAAAAGCCTGCTTATCCCTTTGTAACTCCGCACATTTGAACACAAACCACTAACGAAGCCTGCAGCCTGGTCAATCCATAAGCTACTTTTAAGGCTAATAGGATGAGATTAGCATATTAGCATATTGCCACCATGTTTTATTCATACAGTTCCCCCATTTGAGAATCAGGGCATGTCCGCTAGCTCCTTTCGCACTGTAACATCTGGGAAACCTGGAGATTGCCCCCCTGGAGCTCATTAGTCTCAGGGGAAAGAACCCAGCATGAGACCCGGAAAATATGCATCCGACCTGGGGCACGGTGGCAAGCAGAGGTGGCTACTGTGGAAAATGGATGGTTCTATTTGGGTTAATGTTGCAAACTTTAGCTTAAAGTGTTTGGTGAGCAGATATTGAATTAATAGCCTGGACATAATTATACACTTGAGGACACCAGATAGTATGGTTTAGTTTTTAGTTTACAAAGCAGTAAGTAGAATGAGATTTTTACAATGAAAATAAATGGTGCTCAAAATTATTGGAAACACCAGTGGCGTTTGTGTGTTATAGCTGTAGAAAAGTCCAATTACATTAGTCCCTCGTTTATCGCGGGAGTTTTAAAACGTTTTAAAAATAACCTGCAATAGGCGAAATCCGTGAATTTGTCAGCTTTATTTTTTTTACAATTATTATATATGTTTTAAGGCTGTAAAACCCCTCACCATACACTTTATACACTTTTCACAGAGAGGCATTAACATTTTCTCACATTTCTCTCTTGTTTGAACACTCTCAAAAGTTCAAACCTTCGTAGATTATTTCCCCCTTCCTTGATGATGCTTTAAATGTGTTGTTCTTGTCCCTCTGCTCCAACGGTATCCGCAGAGGAGGCCGCTCAGTGCGCAGAAACACTTTTAAGTCCAAAGCTTTTCTGAAATTTGTCGATGCAGAACGTTTCATTGACATTGTGGGTTTTGTCGGGGAGAAAACTTGCAAACATACAGCACTTCAGAGTCACACAGCGATTGAATATTTATGTAAATTTGGCTGAACACATTCTGTACTGTACTGGAGACATGGCACAGAGATTGATGGTCAATGGTCTACAGTCCCTTAGCCAATCAGGTAGTGGTAGTACGGGTGGTGGTGGTAGTTGTGATAGTAGTAGTGTTAGTGGTAGTAGTAGTGGTAATGACAGTAGTAGTAGTAGTAGTAGAACTTGTTGTAGTAGTTGTAGTAGTAGCTGTTGTAGCATCAACTTACCTGTCCATCATTGTGTTATCCAACTTTTGACTGAAATTTAAACTCCCCAGTGCAGTTCATCATATCCTGTCGGCCTGCCTCTCGTCTCTCTGGCCCTCCTCTTCTCTCCTCCCTCAGTCTGGGCCAACACACTGGATCCCTGATTGAATTTCCACTGGACATTAGTGCTGGTGACAAATGGCTTGTCACTCTGAATGAAGACACGACTTGTTCATCTGACCTTTTGATGAAATGAATGTTAAGGAGCCAAGCATCATGGAGAACCTGACAAATATAGTAGAGTCTGATCAGGGGACATGTGCGCGCTAGTGCTTTTTAATAGTGTAGCATTGATCCATATAATCTAGTGTAGGGACAGTATGGGCAAGTAGGTGTGCTTTGAATAACATACACCATGGCATAAAACTTGTACAGTGAATGTAGTTTGTGCTGTACAGTCTTTTTTTTTTTTTCACTCATACACAGCGATATGGGTTTCTCTAATTTGTAAATCTGCCTGTGAATCATGCCCTCAGAAATCTGGGATAGTGTACTTCAACCATACACTGTATAAATAAGTGGACTAAGGGCAGTTATAGGGGCGAATTTTTAAGCCCATATTTGGAATTCCAACCGGGAGTATCATAGCAACCAAACAGCCAATCTGGAGCGAGGCTGTTGAAGGTAACGACTCTTCCCTTAGCAACACTGTTACTCAAACCTGTTTCTAATGCTAGCGGGCGTGACTTTGGTGGATAGAAGGCGTCTGATTTGTTGATTTATTTATGTTCATATCTTGACTTACAGTCACAATAGTGACATAAAAATTCCAGGATCATGTAGAGTTGGTTGATATGAACATTTTACAACCAAAATGATGAGTCTTCAGCAGCATTTACGGAGAGAGGGGAACCAGAAGTCATGAACCCATGCTCACTTTCTATGTTGAATGGAGTAGCTAGCAGGTTAGCTATGTCCGTTTATACAGTATATACAGTCTATGACATCAACCCACATCTTTGTAAAGGAAAGGTCTTGACTGGCCATGCTAAAGGTTAGCCTTTATTGTCCGCATAGAGAAATTTGTCCCATGAGACCCATGCTTCAATGCTGGGGCAACCTGTCAGGACAAGTGCCCGGGGACCCATCTCCAAATGTTGAGCTAGTCTTGGGTTAGGCCTATCGTAGCTGGAGGATTTGACCTACACAGTATTGTGCATGTTTTGGGTTGATGGGGCAAACATGAGTACTCATCTAGACATGGCTATAAACATGCAAAGGGAGTCAAACTCAGGACCTTGTTGCTGTAAGGCGTGAGTACTATCCATGTTGTATTTGTATTATATCTTTTTTGTTTCATTCAAATTGCCCTGTGCCACCAGCTAATGCAATGCAGTGACTCCCTTTTGCTCTTGGAAGTCAATTTGTTTAACATTATGGCGTTTTGTATATACAGAAATTAGGTTAGTATTACTGTGACTAAGGTAAAACATAGCCTATAGTTTAAAAAGCCAAAAATAATGCACTACCAAATACATGTTTACATGTTTTACAAATACAAACACAATTTAGAACAAATATGGTGCACATATTGTCATTGGCGCTTTGTCTGGTTCTTTCGATTTGGAAAACAAGATTGTTTTAGGCTTTTCTTCAAGGCACATCTGGCAGTACCTCAAGGCACAGTTACTCGATACACTAGTTGAAAATCAATGGTCTCGCTAGCAAGTAAATGCTCTCTTAACAGTGACTAACATTATGCATGCATGTAATTATTGAGCTCATGCACAACCCTTTTTACTAAGAGTTGGTAGTAGTACATTACCTACAAAAAAATAGGCCCATAGCCAGTTTTCATGTTTGCACTGACTATTCTGGCAAGACAATGAATCAACCCCAGGCCTTTATTGTGTCTGCATAATGTTATATCCATGTGAATGCAATTTTTTATGGTGTAAAAGCAATTTGAGGCGGAGTTTTCAATGCACATGCAATTTCATTTTAGTGCAAATGACCAGAATGATGTTTCTCTGTGTTTTTTTATACAGATTCATATCAGTCTGGTCCCTATCCTCTCTATTGCATCTCAAGCTTGATAGTGCAATCAGATTCTTTTTTTTTTTTTTTTTTTTTTTTTTTTCTTCAGAGACACATGTGAAACAAAGAAAATTTATCTCACCTCAGTTTAAGAGTTTGGTGCTTGGCTCATTGATTCTGCTGAAATCCACAATGTTTTTCAGCCCTCTGTGATATTTTTTTCCTTTATTTTTTTCTATATGGATGGCCCATGTGTGTCGCCCATTGGCTATTTTTTATTTATTTATTTATATTGTAAGTATTGAAAAAGTGTATTCTGAAACACAGGCAGAGGTTTGAGTACTTTTTCACTAAAACATAGTTGTCATAAGTATTTAAAGCAGACCAATTATGCAAAATCAACTTTTCAGACCTTTTAACCACGTTATAGTTGTTTCCCCTCACCATTTACTCACCCAAAGTTGTATTTGCTGTGATTTGGGCCTGTTTGAGCAATCTCTACTTATTCGCCGATCAATCCCTGTTCACTGCCACCGCCATACACCTACTGCTCTGTATTTACTTCATTCTCTAGTTTTATTTTCTTAATCAGTGATACACGTGGTAACTGGCAGCATTGTGCAGTCATTTTGGTACAAATGAAATGCTAGCGTGATCGGCAGCTATCCATCAGAGGTGCCGACTCTTTGTTGTGATGAAGTTTACAGTGACATCAGCTCCCATTAGGCGCTTGAGTTTTCTAACGTGGATGTCAGTGGACTTGATTCTTTTATTAAGTTGTTTTAGATGAACATTGCGTTTTAAAATGTACAAATTGTAATATAATGATCCATGGGTGTTATAGATTATAACTACAAAGCAGACACAAGTGCAATAGGTCTTCTTTAAGATTTAAAAAAAAAAAAATAGAGCCTTGTTTTGTCTATTTTTTTAAATTCTGATGACATTTGTAATTTACTTCCTGGTTGGACACAGGCAGCAGATGTGAGACACGTACAGGTAGTTCCATAACTGTTACCTAGCAACCAAATAAACAAATAAAATGGATAACAACACTGTTATTTTGTTCAACGTTCGGTGTTTAATCTCTCAGAAAAATATGTTCTTTGCTCATGAATTGTCGCTGCATTTGACATAGATGGAGGGATTCTCTTATAGAACTCACCGCTACTTCCTGTATTTTTGTTCTTTTCTTTTAAGTTTCTCTGTAAAACTAACATAAATATAGACCACAGATACTATCCCACCAAGCCAAGTCATAACTAGAACTACATGAAAACCTGCCATACGCACTTAAACTCGTATATTCAGATGTTCCCCAGTCTTTCACAATCCCCCATGCTGCAAAAATCCACTCCTTCACCAAATATAACAAATATAGCTGTTCCCTTTTCAATTACCCCACACTACATCCATTTCCATGCACGGAGCTTACCATTTTTCTCCTTTTAGCGCACAGCGATCAACACCTCAGTTCAGGATCATTAAGCTGAAGTGCAGTCTATGACATCTACCTTGCCTGGGTCTTTTAGCTGTTTGTAGAGGAGTAGTTCGGCCCCCCGCTGAGAGTAGGTCATCACCTGCCGAGCGCTGGCTTCCTGTGTGGAGAGCGATGATTCATGGCTATAGACACAACAGAAATGGGCATTACGTGACTCCCAGACACTAGCCAGACAATCCTCATTCTCTACCTGTGACTCCCGGGGTAAGAGTGGGGCTAGACGTCTGTGATTCAGCTTTAGATTAAGGATCTGAGGTGAAACGTTGTGCCTAAGATTACATTGTAAGGGGCTTACTAGGGTTGTCAAAAGTACTGCAGATCAAATACTGAAAAAGTCACATTCACAGAACAGAAATTAATTTTTCCTGAATAGCTTTAGAATGATCTTGAGCTGTGTCAGAACAATTATAAAACCACATGGACCACTATGGAACCTCCCTGGATAACTGAGGGATTACACAGATTTAAGTCCACATGGGAATATAAAAGAAAGTATGATTATTTAAAGGGCCCATGTTAAATTTTCAGATCTATGTTATGTGTTGTTTCCTCATCACAAACATACCTGGAGTTGTGTTTTGTTTCATTCACACATGTTTAACACACAAACCCTGCATACTTAGTCCTGAGTTCTTCTCTCAAATGGAACACTGTGATGTCATGTGGTAATACATTAAGTGCTCCATTGTGTTTTTTCTTCACCTTCACTAGAATCATTTGGTTGATTTCAGCCGTGGAATTGCCCATCTCTACTGAACATGAAGATAAATGGTAACTTTAAAACTACCACTTCATGACATCACAAGGAGGAACAGAGCATTTTGAGGTTTGGAGATGTAGACAGACTAATAATGCAGGGTTACTCAAACATGTGTGAATGAAACAAAACACAACTCCAGGTATGTTTTTGAGAGATAACAGCATTATAACATGGCTTAAAGCTCAAAGGAGTCAATTTTGTACAATATAAGACCTAATTCGCTCTTGTACCACCACTAACCACCCACGCACATACCCCATGTATGTATACTGCACATGAGCAAAATGAGTGAAGTGTCTTGCTTAAGGACAGAATAGTATTTGATCTAAGCTGAGACTGAAGGTGTGCATAATCTAGGGCCTCTTCTGAACCTGTTAAAACTACTGTTTCATGACATCACAAGGTGGAAAAGGCCATGTTGGGCTTTAGAGATATAGACAGGATTACTCAGACATGTTTGAACAAATCAAAACCCAACTCCAGGTATGTTTTTGATGAGGTAACAACATTATAACATGGCTTAAAGTTCACAAAAATCAATTTTGTGTAATATAGGACCTTTTAATGTTCATTTAAAAAGCTATAACAAAATAAACTGTTCTTAAATTTTGTTTCTGCAAGAACCTAGAGTGAGTTTAGCTGTGAAGTGGAAAGTTGTCAGCTCAATTCCCTCCTTGAGCTCATACTGTTCTTGTGCCCTTGAGCAACACCGTTCATCAATAATTCACTATCCAGTCACAGGGACGTGGCTAGTTGTGTTATAAAGGGCACTCAAAGTACCCAATAAGTTAAATTGAAATAAAAAATTAAAGTGAAATGAAAATTTAATACAAATAAAAATTCTAATAGTAAAAACAATAGCTCTAAACAGTAAACATAATCTCTATAACTTTTTGTGTAATTTTAACTCAAAAACTTACAGAAATGCTTAAGCCATGTCCTTACGCATGAGTCACCTTCAGATAAATTATCTCTAACACCTAATCCCAGACAAAAAAAACAACATTGTTCTTGGCTAAACAAAAGTGACACTCCCAAAACCCTTTGACTCACTTTGTTTTTACTGTAAAACTCTTGCTCGAGGCTGAAGTCATATCAAGAGTCAGAGGAGACAATGGAACAGCGCAGACCTCTAATTGTGCATCTCCAGGGCTTAAATCTAGACACAAGCTCCTTTTTATTTTTGTAAAGTACTTTCAAAGTGATTGATAATATTTTCATTAGGTTACATCAGCCTGTCCGTAGGCTAAAAGGTTGAAAGGAGTCTTTATTAGTTTGAATTGGACTGAGTGAGATTGTTTATAGACTTTTAATGACTTGTTAGGTCTTGCAGTCAGTCTACACAGTGTTCATGCACGTTTGGGGGATGGAAAGGCAACTAGAAAATTTACAATAACACAGAGAGATAAATGAAACGGCTAACCACTCTGATACCCGTACATGTCAGATATGGGTATGATATGGGTTATGGGTATTCTAAATCTGGACAAGATATTTATCATTACTTTTTTTGTCTTCTTTTTGGTAATTTTTGTTTTCATTTTGGTCTTCTTTTGGGTCATTTTTGTTTTCTTTTGGGTCATTTTTGTTTTCTTTTTGGTAATTGTTGGTCTTCTCTTTGGTCATTTTTGGTCTTCTTTCTGGGTATTTTTGTTTTCTTTTTGGTCATTTTTGGTCTTCTTTTTGGTCATTTTTGGTCTTCTTTTTGGTCATTTTTGTTTTCTTTTTGGTCATTTTTGTCTTTTCTTTTTGGTCATTTTTGTCTTTTCTTTTTGGTCATTTTTTTTGTTTGACGTCTTCTTTGTCCCCAGATACGAGGTACATTTGTTCAAATTAAGTGTAGCTTTTTAGAAAAGGCTCAGTGTGCACAACACCATGCCAGCTAGCTCACTGTGTCTCAAACCTAACTGTCACTTTATTAAAATTGGAAAACATAAAATAAACAACCTATTAAAATTCATATTAATTAAAATAAACACTACCCAATTATTTGTACATGTAGAAAATGTTAGTTTGTGGTTTTGTTTTAATCTCTCTTTCCAAACACTGTCTTCTCCAGTGATGTATTCATTTTATTTGTGTAGTTTTTAGCATGTTGCCAGTGACATCCGCCCGCAGCTCCCTGTCCACTGCCTGATCTTTAAATATTTATTCATTTTAGCGTGACGTTGCAAAAACCTCATTAAGGTACAAGTAGTGGACAGGAAGTAGTGACACTATCGCTGAGGTTGCCGAGCGCTGTTGTGCATGGATCTTTTTGTATTGCTGATGTATTATAAAACACTGGACATAATTGCCAAGTTGATAATTTTATAATTTGGTGCTTTAGTTTTCAAGATTATTATCTAATCAGAATGCAGAATGAGCCTCACATGAGTCTCACATTTGGGTTGCCAGATCCAATGCTGAAAAAAAAAAAAAAAATTAAACCTAAAAGGAATCTCTGATCTGAATCGTCACTATGTAAATCTGCAGACAATCATTAATCAGTGCTAGTGCGGCCTCTGCAGCTCAGTGAGTGAATTCTGGAGGTTCTGAGTTTTCAGTTTCTTTTTTCTCCAGATCATGAGCCACAATCTTATTATATGGTCTTGTCTTTTGAACTGAAGACATTTCATCTTTCCTCTTGGTAACTATCTGTTGAAAAAGAATGGCTCAACATGGTTTGGGTGGAGTACTGATTAGCACTTTCACCTCTTGTGTTTGAGTCCCGGACAACGTGAAGTTTGCATGTTCTCCTCTGTGTCTTCTCATAAATGAAATACTATGTTGACAAGTGTTGTCACGATACTAAAATTTCAAACTGGATTTTGATACTAAAGAATAAACTCCATACTCCATAGATATCGATTCTGATATCAATGATAATCAAAACAATCTATCTTTAGACAATAGAATGTGATTTTCAACATTAAACTGTAGTACTTTCTTTGATAATACCATGTGGTTTTATGTCTGTGTAATCCCTCAGTCGTCCAGGTAGGTTCCATAGTGGTCCATGGACATATACTAGTCTATGTGGTCTTATACTTGTTCTGATCCTCAAGATCATTCTTAAGTCATTTCTGTCCTGTGAAAGTAACTTTTTTCGTATCAATACCTGCTTAAATTAGTATCTAGTTTTGATACTTTTGACGACCCAAATGTTGCTAGTACACAACCACCACAACCTCCTTCCCTTCTGCTATTTTTACCTTCCAAATTCCCTTTTAACCCCCTATTTTTTCCCTCCTCCTTCTACTTCCCTTACCTCCTTTCTCCCTAATTTTCCCTGGCTGGGGTTTTAACGAGGAAGCTGTAATTTGTCTCTTTCAGATCCTAACACACGGTTGGGGGTTGTACATTCGATAAAGGTGGCTCCCCGCTGGGCAGATGCATTATTCTGTGTGTGATGTGGCGTAGTGATACGGCTCACAGCTTCAGTCAAAACATCTGACACTTTTCTTTTTTTGTACCTTGCCCCACACCCCTCCTCCTCAACAAGTCTCCTCTTCTTAAAGGTCCTATATTATGCACAACTCAGGTTTTTTAACACCTTCAATCTCAACATAGATCAAATACTGTTATGTCCTTAAACAAGACACTTCACTCATTTTGTTCATGTGTCATATGCATACATGGGGTGTGTGCGTAGGTAGTTAGTGGTGGTACAAGATCAAATTAGGTCCTATATTGTGCAAAATTTCTCTTGTGAGCTTTAAGCCATGTTATAATATGTTACCTCATCAAAAACATACCTGGAGTTATGTTTTGTTTCACTCACACATGTTTGAGTAACCCTGCATTATTCTACATCCCCAAACCTCAAAATGCCATGTTCCACCTTGTGATGTCATGAAGTGGTAGTTTTCAAGTGACCATTTATCTTCATGTTCAGTAGAGATTGGCAATTCCACAGCTGAAATCATCCAAATGATTCTAGTGAAGCTGTATGGAGTTTAAAAACACAGTGGAGCTTTTCCTGCATTACCTCATGACATCACAAGGTGGAACAGAGTGTTTTCTGTTTGAGAGAAGAACTCAGATATAAACTAATTGTGCAGGGTTTGGGTGTTAAACGTGTGAATGGAACAAAACACAGCTCCAGGTCTGTTTTTGGTGAGGAAACAACATTATAACATAGTTCAGAAAACAGAGTAACATGGACCCTTTAATGAACTACTTCGAGGCATCAGAAAGTTGAATAGATTGCACTTAGCTCTCAAGGTGAAGACAGACTAATTGTGCAGCATAACTCAAACATGCATGAATGAAACCAAATGCAGCTCAAAGAATATTTTCTCTAAAGAGCTACATGTAACCTTCAGCTCTCTTCATGAATTGGCCCATTTTAACTTTAGAGTGAAACAAACTTATTATAAAGATTCTTTGCTTTGATCTTACATATATATATATAACTAATAATTGAGTAATATTTGCATTGAAAAGTACACTTAAAGGGGTGTCCAAACTATGGCCCGGGGGCCAAATGCGGCCCTCAGACCAGTTTTTATTGGCCCTCAGGCCTCCTGCTGAACCGGCCCAATTGATCATAAGCTGTACTTTTAACAGAACATTAAACTATTTCTACCACTATATCCTCAAACATCACATTACAGTGTGATACAGAGCTAAAACAAATGTGTTTCAAGCCTTATTAATACACAGCATCTCTGTCAAAGCTGTGTTTAAAGCACTGCACCGCTTTGATCACCGGTCTGTGGCCCTCCGCTTCAAATATGTTTTAAAATGTGGCCCTCGATTAAAAAAAAAAAGTTTGGGCACCTCTGACTTAAACTTTTTGGTTCCTCTTCTCACTGTGAGTAAGTCTTGAGTTACTCTTTAAGTTACCCTTTAAGTTTTCCCAAATACTTTTCTATTTGTATTTAAGTACATGTTTTGGCTACTCTACCCACCTCTGGAAACTGGCAACCCAAATGACAGACTCATGTGAGGTTCATTCTGCTTTCAGCTAATCATTTTGAAACTGAAACGCCAAATTATAACATAAGTAAATGGGGCATGTCCAATGTTTTTGTAATTAAGAAAAATCAGCCTTAGAATTGCCAGCGGTAAAAGCTATATTTGATCATTTGAGCATTTTTACCTCCTATCTGGGGATGCAGACACACATGTTTAGGACATTTTTACGACATTTATATATTATTGATTTGACATAATAGGAACCCTTTAACACATCCATGCTGGTTCACACCCTTGGTAGAGGAACCCCACTTCTGGACTGGGGGTTCTGACTGGTGTGCTGGTTGATTCCATTCATCTTGGCGCGTTTTCCGAGTGTGTCATGTGACCTTTTGCGGCGCTAGTCTCAGAGAGTAGAAATATAGCAGTCATTAGTTGAAGTGAAGCTGCTTGTGAAATTGGAACCGAGGGAGGCGCAAAATATCCTGGTTCATTTGTTATGTGCCGATAGATACAAATACTTTCATATGTTTGGAGCAGGATTGAGTTGGATTTTGAAAGTGATCTGCTGCGTGGTGTCACTGTAATTCTAATTTAAAAATGTATCTGGCAAAATTTGTTTTGTGGAAGAATTTTTTGAATTTGTTCATTTCTCTGTCTATTTGATTACAACTTTCAATCTTTAATGGCTTTAGGGAAGAAACCACTATGAAACAGTTATATTATAGGTTACTGGTTCTCTGCCAAAATTATTGATCAAGACATTTCTCATTTTTTATTTTAGGGATAACATATTACACTATTTTTTGATCTATGTTATAATGTTGTTTCCTCATCACAAACACACCTGGAGTCATGTTTGGTTTCATTAACATATGATTAACACATGTAAAATTAAATCTCACCTCCTAAAAGTACTTCAGTGTATTGATGTGTCATTGGGCGAGACACTATGACCACAAATTTAAACTATTTAACAATAATAATAATGATCTTTTCTGGTCATGTGTTTCCATGGATGTTTTTTGCCACATTGTTAAAACGTTATTTATTCCATTTCACATATTTATTTCTATTGATACAAGCGAACAGCACCACCAGCCAAAGTTACAGATCAGGTCTGTGGAGGGGTGAGTTTGCATGTTAATCAAGGTATTTTCTTTAACTGAAAATATGCAAGACAGAATAGTTTAATGCCAGTCTGTCAGCTGGTTGTCTTCATGGAGATGGGAGATGTTCCACAGACACACTAGAAAAGTTACATACTGCACCTTTAATAGACTTCACATACCTCAACACCCTGTTTATTCTCACAACCCACCATTTTTTTCCTTTATTTCATTTAGACCAGAAAACTAATAATTTATTTATATTTATTAATTTTCTTTTCCTCGAGTGCTGAGTCCCTGAGTGCCAAGGACACCTCTTCCTCCCACATACTCAAACTGCCGCATCAACCCTCCTCTGGCTCATTGTATCAGTCACATTAACCTCACTAATCCCCCTAAATATAAAGTTGATAGTGTTATACTACAAACTCCTTCCACTCATCAAACTGAAATCCTTCTATTAACTTGAAGACCCGTTTCTGTCCCCAAACATCACATCTCATTTGGTTTTGCGAGCTGCTTTGCCATTGCCTTTTATTGTATTCCATTACTCCTGATGGCATGTGACAGCTATTTAAAGCAACAGTATCAAGCTAACGGTACACATGGTTTTATAGTAATTGGGTGCAGTAAAATCTAAGTGCGAGTAGTGAAAATACACAGCTGTTTAATGTATGTCTCTGTAGTGGTAATATGGAATGGCTGTGTTTGCATTTGCTTATCACTTGCATGTTTGGACTGCCACAGTTTTCAGTGAGTTTAAGGATTGCAATATAAGTCTGGTAGTGCTAATTAGGGTGTGAATTCATTATTTGCCCTTATTTGACCTTTATTTGCATACCTCTTGTTCATACAGGCATGTTGGGTGAAGCGTCTTGCTCAAAGATGTAACAGATTGTGAGTTTTATATAATAATGTTATAATGCTGCTACCGCATCAAAAACGCACCTGGAGTTGCACTTTGTTTCATTCACACATACTTGAGTAATCCTGCATTATTAGTCTGTCAACATCTCCAAAGCTCAAAATGCTCTGTTCCACCTTATGATGTCATGTAGTGGTAGTTTTCAAGTTCACAACTACCTTTTACTTTTAGTAGAGATGGGTAATTCCAGGTCTGAAAGGAGTTTAAAATGGATACTATGGAGCACTTCCTATATTGTATTACCACATGACATCACAAAGTGGAACAGAGTGTTTCCATTTGAGAGAAGAACTCAGCCTAAATATGCAGGGTCTGTGTGTTAAACATGTGTGATTGAAACAAAACACAACACCAAGTATGTTTTTGATGAGAAAATATTATAACATAGATCAGAAAACGGTATAATACGGGTGCTTTAAGAACTACATATTGTGCTGAATAATTCAAATTTGATATTCAAATTATTATACCACTGGATGAACAATGTTTTTGTATTATAACCATCCATCTGTGCCCCATGACAGATCCAGTTTCTTGTAACTGTAGTAGATCTCCTGTTAGTAGAGCGTTCGTCCCGTAATGCAAGGTTTGGAGGTTCAAATCCCACTCCCGACATTGGTTCAGTTAGTATAGCCAATGGGTCTTCCAGCTGATGGTCTGTTTTCAGTTTCCACTGTTTCTGTGTCTTTAGGCAAGGACACAGAAACAGAGAATGGGTGAGTGGTTCCTTTTATGTAAAGTGCTTTTTGAGGTTTGTTATTACAGAGGGGATTCATGCTTTTTGAGTTTCTTGGTTTTGTATAAATATAAATAAACCTAATCCGCTCAAACCTGATCGAACGTGACCAACAGAAGAAAATATTATTTCCTTAAACAAGATGATTTCACTGGGCTATGAGATGTCAAATCCAAACTGTCATGGCAAGTCATTCAGCAAAAACGCTCCTTCAACCCACTATTTACCTCCCATCACACCAGTATAAAACTATTGCACCACAACACCACTCTCCCAAACACTTCCAACTTTATTTGTTATTTTCCTCTCATCGCCTCGAGACAGTAGCACACAGGGCCTGGCAATTCCAGATGGATGTTTGTGAATCCGTGGAGCCTTAGGTGGTGTCCACTGCTCTCCTCACTTCCCCCTCTCTCTTCTCCTCTCCTCTCTTCTCTAGCTCAAATGGCCTGCTTCTTCATGATCATAGCCACTCTCCCCTGCACCGCTCTTATCGCCAACATCCATTATTATGTCAGACACATCTCCACTCCATCTCCAGACTCGTTCTTTCTCTCCATACTCCTCCAACAAATGTTACCTTTTCATATCAGGGGCCATAGAAAATACGCTTTTTCTAAACCCACGATCCGCAGACTCGATAACCTTCGCTGCCCGACCGCAAATGTCACACTGCGCGGTCAGCCAATCAGATGAGGTTTTTAAGGACCAGCGAGGCTCTCCTATGGGGTGACACTGGGGTTGGGTGGTGGCGTGTTGAGAATGAGAATGGCGGAGGTGTGAAGGAGAGGACATATCGTGTTAAATATCAAGCAGGTGACAGGAAGTTGATCCTAAATAGTTTACTAAAATGGCAGCATGTTTCAAATGATAAAACATCATTCATTGACCTGGTGACATAGTAGTTAGAACACCAACCTCAAAGCAAGGAGGTCTGGCTTTCACTTCCCAGACCAGGTTGGACCTTTCCCACATTCTCCTGTTCTCATGTAACAGAGTCTCGCTATCTGTAGTATTCCTAGAAAAATAATTACACAGGGACATACTGCAACTATGAACAGGTACAATAGCTAATTTTTGGGGGTGCCACGTTCCCTACGTGATTCCATGGAAACCGAAAGTTAAAACCATACTGTGGAAGACTATAGCCAAAGGTGCAACATTTCCATGGAAACAAGCAGAATAAGGCCCTTCTCTAGGCCAAATCAGTATAAGGTTTGTGGAGATGCAAGTTTGCTCAGACTAAGGATGCATGTTTTTTTCCCCAGTTTTTAGTGTAAAAATGGCTAAAAAGTTACACACAGTGGTTTTAAATTAAAAACGTAAAAAAAAAAATTCTAGCTTTTTGGTGGAAGGAAACATGCCATATTTGATCTGAGCTAGCGTAGGCCATAACACACGCCAAAACAAGGGCAAAACGATGGCAGTCTCAGCTCACTAGAGCCAGTCTCAAAAACAGACCAGTACCTGACGAATAGAGTCTTAGCAACCAAGTATCACATACAAAAGCAGTTACATTAACAACAACACATAAACAGAACAACAAAAGGTGTCAACTCTAAACTAAACACAAAATATCAGATCCTTACATACTTATAAAAATGCCCGGCAACTGTAAGTGTACATGGTTTTCAAGAGTGCGTGAGAATTCTGAAAATAAATAAATACAATTAATAATCATAATAATAATAATAATAATAATAATAATAATAATAATAATAATATTTGTAATTTAAAATAAAAATTGATCACCATTTTAATTCATAAATACCACGATACTGACACATATGGGGTGGTTTAGTAGAGTTCAACTACTGTATACCATTGGGTAGCTGATTTTTACATTATTTTACAGTCACAAAGCAATTTCTACATAACACTGAGACAATTCTAACTCTTTGCCACTATATAGGATTCCCTGTTTAACATGCACAAACACATTTTACTAAACGCTATAACAGTGAATACATGTGTTGTCTCAGTAACCCACCTGTGATATCTTATTTAGTATTTCTATCAGCTTTTGCATCTCCCTCTCGCTGTGACACTGGGGTTGAACAGGTATGCTTTTATGAATGAGAATGAGACAGGCGTGGCCATTGGAAATACCGGCAGATATCAGGCTGCACTATTGGACACTATCCTCACCAGTCACTCAAGTATTTATCAAAAAGAGCAACGCTAATTAGGGCACCGAGCGATTATGTTCTATTGTAGCAGCAGTTTGGCATTGTAAGGGCAGAAATATGAGTGTTATGCTTTTTTTAATGTCCTCAGTGGAAGTTAGCATGACACGCAATGCTATACTGCTCGCAAAATATGGCTCCCAGGGGATTCTGTAATGGTTGCATATTTTTATTGAATATGACTCTCAAGTTTGCAAGTTATTATTATCGAAGTTTGCTATACATTTGTGGATGGGTTGTTCGAGGATAAACTAGTGCCCTCGAACAATTCTGTCATAAAAGATTGCAGTATGTAAGGATTAAGATGTGAATGGCATTTTAATCTAATCCAATCTGACAGTGATGAGGATTAAAATATGGTATGTTCCTGTTATGGTTGTGTAAGAAATGGATAAGGACACATAATATGCTAAATGGATGTTTTTAAAGATGAAGGTCTGCTATATAGTTACAGTCTATGACACCCGTGGATTATGATGTTATAATTTGGACATTTTAAATTGTAATATTGATCTAAAATGACTTAATAAAAGAAACAAGTCCGCTGACTTCCATGTTAGAAAACTGCAGAGCCCAATGGCAGATGACGTCGCCGCAAATGTCATCACAACAAGTGCTAGCAACTGTTGGTACCTCTGATGGGTAACCACAGATCATGCTAGCTAGTTGCAATTTTTTCATTTCTTCTTAAATAACTATGTAATGCTGCAGAATCTTAAATGTACCACCAATTAAGAAAATAAAATTGGAGAACAAAGTAAGCACAGAGCAGGGGGGAAATACTGGTGGCGGTGAAAATGGGGTAGATCATTGCAAAGATGTCTTGAATAGAGGACTATAAAGATTACTGTGTAATCCCTCAGTCATCCAGGTCTGATTCATAGCAAAAGACTATGAAGATTACTCAAACATAAGGGAATCACTCCTAATACAACTTCGAGAGGGTAAATGAGAAGAGGAAATAACTATAACATGATTAAAAGTTCTAAAAAGGTAACTTAGTATAAATAGTTGTGCTTTAATCTTTTAACAATGTCATATTGGTGTGTCCCCAACTAATATGTACCTGTAATTGTATTTTGGTTCATGAAGGCTTTTTTTCCTTCAGTCCATTAATCCAAAGTCGTCTTCTCTGAGCACTCAAAAATGCTGTTTGCCCGAGTTGTTGCGTCACAGATAAGGATCCGAACTTCTGCTACTCAGTTTTTAAGCTCTTAAACGATCTCCTGGCCCATTCTTATTTCAAATTGTGTTCACCACAAACGCATGGTTCTGTTAGCATAGCATCTACATTGCCTAACGGCTTCATTTGTTTAATTTCTCATTGTTAATTTCTGTTGCAGACAGCAGAGGGAGCTCCAGCGCCTAAACACCTCATTACAGACAGAAGTATAGTTTACAAAGTCTGTTTCCCAAATGCAAAAATTACTTAAAGATGGAAAATGTGAAATACTTATCTCAAGGTGACCAAAACTATAAAGCCACAAGAATGCATTGTATGTATTGTAGCACAAGAGACAATCTAAACTTGCATGTTCTTATGTACAATCAGTTTCTGTCAGTTGGTTGCTCTAAATGGATTCGACATATTTATTCAGACAATGGGAACAGGAAATAAGAAGTGCATAGTTCAAATGGCATAGATCATGATTTCTTTGGCCTAACATTTTATTAATTAAAATTCAAAATTGTGAAATGCCAGACACAGAGAGACAGTCATTTTCCTCCACGACCTAGCCTCTCGCCTAGTTTGTATGGATCCTCTTCCGGCTTCACAGCTCAATAAAAGGGCATATTTGAGTAGCTTGTGAATTTGCATGACAGGTTATGCATCTCACACATTCAATAGGCTGTAGGGCGATGGTTGATGGTTAGATTACCATTAATATTTGAATATTCCTATGCAGTTATTGGAGCAATCATATAGACACCAATGGCGATGCAGCTATGGAATTTTTATTAGGCATCGTGCAACTGGAAGATTTCTTCGAGTAATTTCTCTGCAATGTAAATACGCGTTGTTTGCATAAGTGGGTTACAGTCATTGTTGGTACATAAATATGCTAATGTTGAAATAATAGGCGAGTAGAATGCAGCAAATTGCCTAGAATGAATTGACTGGGAATCGTTTGGTGCTTAGAAGTAAAGGTCACGGTGATTCAATACATATTAGTTTCATGCCCTCACCTATAATGAATAATTAGCTTTGCGTGAGATACAAAGTTGCATAGAAAAATAAGATAATGTAACACTGTAGTAAAGATGAATATGACTGAATGGCCTTAATGCATAAATAAAATGTTAAATATTCAGTAATGGTACCTGTGGATAAGCTGGAGGTAAGGGTCTTGATCCAGGGCCAGTGACCCCAGGGTTGTGCATTGACTCTGGGTGTGGCTGGGGACACGTTGCCCTTGGACATGGACTGCTTTCGATATAGGCTTGGAATGGCTAAAAATGCTGCTTCATGCATTGTTCATACGCACAACCAATTAACTTACACACACACTGCCTTGTGTCTCTTCAAATCATGTTGTGTGGTTTTGTCTAACGCAACACGATTTGAAGTGGTTAATAGCCTCTTTTTAAAAATGTAGCAAGAGACAACATATCTTAAATTAGGTGTGGAAGCGCACATGCATGAAATGGATAATGGCGGATCAGAATTATTTCTAAGCTGTGTTCCTGTATGTATGTATGTTGAAAGTTGTCGTTACCTGAGTCTTACTGTCTTAAAACATTCAAAACAAAAACTATTTAAACACTTATTAAACGAGACAGACAGAACACAGCAGTCTCCTTTTTGACCCTAAGAGCTACTTTTACAATATAGCGGTACTGAGGCAAAACATTACTTTATTATATGAAAAAAATCTGGTGCACTGTTTTTACCTTATCTCCAATACACCATACATCAAATGATCTTTTAAACTATTTGTTTAAACATCAACTTGTCCAAGGAATAGAGGTATAAAGATGCATTTACACTATAATCTTGAAGTTGTCTTTATCACTGTTTAGTTTTGCACCATTTCTATGAAAAAAAAAAAAAAAAAACGTATTTTAGTCGAACCTTCTAGGAGCTAGCATTAACATCTTCTTTCTTTCTTCTTTGCAGTTCCTGTGTCTGAAGAACATCCGCACATTTCTCAAGGTCTGCCACGACAAGTTCGGCCTCCGCAACAGTGAACTCTTCGACCCCTTCGACCTCTTCGATGTCCGGGACTTCGGCAAGGTGAGCCAGCTAATACATTTACTCCTTTGTACGCCGCTCACTGCTGTTATGAGCACCTATGGGCGACGGTTTGTGCTTTGAGACATGAAGCTGCT
Source organism: Periophthalmus modestus (assembly GCA_019594935.1). Lineage (NCBI taxonomy): Eukaryota > Metazoa > Chordata > Actinopteri > Gobiiformes > Gobiidae > Periophthalmus > Periophthalmus modestus. The sequence goes on from JAIEZT010000054.1 coordinate 10,815,753, forward strand.
TGCGACACTGATGTTATTATGCCTGGAGTTATGTTGGATCCTTGTCAGATCATAGACAGAGATTCGTTGCTTGGAGTTTTGGCAATCTGTGAAGCTATCTATCATAGGTCTTTTGGCTGTTGGAATATTGAGTTGACATGCTTATTGGCTATAAAAAAGGTTGTATTCATGGGTTTTAGCTTTGGGCTATATGTAACATTTGGAGAACCTTCCCATTCAAAAGATGTTTTGAATTGTTAATCTCTACGGTAACAGTTATAATTTCGAATCATTCTGAAACCCATAGATATATCTGTTAGTTGGGACACTGGAATTAAATTAATCAAATTAAGGGCTTTACAAATACTAAAACTAAATACTTTGGTTATGTACGTTTTAAAATCGAGATCTAGTTTACTTTGCATCAATACCAATTCTGATACAATGGAATAGACTCGATACTCTCTACATATTTGAATAACACAATGATAATTTAAAAACACTCTTTCATTAGACAATAGAATGTAATTTTTAACTTTAAATCATAGTACTTTCTTTTACGTTCCATAGTGATCCACTATGGGCTATACTCAACTATGTGTCTTATACTTGTTCTGATAGAAGCTCAAGATCATTTTAAAGCTATCCAGGAAAGTTTCAAGAGTGAAATATGAACTGCTAATCTTCAGATGGATTTCAGAAGCTGTATAAACTACAGTACTAACAGGTTTTATCGATAATAAGACCACATATTTGGCATCACTACATACACATTAATCCAAGTTAGTGCTAAAGACTACTGTTGCAGAGTAAATTGAAGTATCCAGAGAGTTGTGTCAGAACTCCAGCCTCATCTTTACAAGAAGTCTGACTATGCTTCTGTTGTAGGGAGCATTATGCCTTTTATGACCTAGGCCGAGATAAGAAGGGTTCAGCTGGCCGTGTGGGGCTGGCACAGCACATACATTCAGTTTCTTTATCAGACATATTGTGTTTGTGTTTTGTAAATAATTTCTAACTGTCATCTGTTTTTTGGCATTTGCATTGCATGTTTGTCTTTGATTCCTGATTTGGGTTGCGTGTGATTTCTGGATAAAAGAATAGTTGATAGAAATGATCAGTGGAGCATTTGAAATCAAATGTTCTGGGTGGTGTGTTCACATCTCTAAAGACTGGTCGAGCATTTCTGCTGTTTACATGCCAGATGTCACCTTTGACTAGACATGATAGAGCTTTTAATGAAGGGATGTTATTCAGGAAACGTACATGTGTCGTTTACGTTTGCAGTGGTTTGATTGCACTAATGATCCCCAAAGTGTTGATTTGAATTTAAAACTTCATTTAAAGCAGGGAATAACTATATGCACATGCCATGTTTGTTCATCAGTTTTGTATTTACTACAAACTGTTTTTGTTGTAGGATTTGGCATCATATAGATCAATAAATTGAAGCCTTAATATACAACTTATGTATGGTTTGTATGTTTTTAATTTTCTTTTTCCATGGAATCAAGCAGTTTATTTGTTCTATTTGTTTTGAGCAGGTTTACTTCACATTCACATGCCATAGTTCTCTCCATGGCAATGTTGCTTGGCCTGGAATGTTCCACAGCATGGCATTATCAAAAACTATTGTGTGTGTATTCATTCATACAACTGTTTTTGTAGCTGTAAAATACCTTAAAAACATGCATTGTTACTGTGAGTAGGGGTGCCTCTCCAAAAATATGGCCAGTGTTTATTTTTATTTTTTTTTCTCAGCTAGCCCTGAAACAAAGAGCCCACTGGGCTCAAAAAGTACAAATAAAATCACTGAGCTTAACCCTACTGTAGAATTTATACAACAAAGGGTTGTTGTTGAGGCAGATGTAATGTCCTGTAAAAGTCAATTGTGGCAAGCTTTCACTATAATCAGTGTTAGCAGCTCGCCAAGTAGTAGATTAGAACCAAAATCAAAAAAAATTCTGTCGTCTTAAAGTATCGGCTCTTTTTAGTTTTAACGGTGCAATATAGTTGATGTTACATTTTGATTATCTAACAGCGGAGAAAGGCTGTAATGTATAAAAATGGTGACCGCAACAAACAAGTTCCATGAATAGTCTCATTAAACTCCTTTATGCCTTAGGACTGTGATAAGAAAAAGAAAAACATGTTTATATTTCTGCTATCTTGAGATAATTTTAGGCAAATGTTCCAGTATTGAATGCAGTCCTTGTTCAACACCTGTAGCTCGTTCGGGTTTAGGACGAGTTGGCTGTGTCAACCCTGAGTCGTCTAGGTATGATCCACAGTAAAAGGAAAATACAAATCTGTCAACTGGACAACAAAAAGTTGCGGGAGTGAAGACGCTTCACTGCTCATCCAAACCACTTCTTCAGTTCAGAGCAGTGAAACATCTTCACTCTTCAGAACAGAACCAAGCAGCTTGGATGAGCAACAAAATGTCTTCACTCCTACAACTTTTTGTCCAGTTGACAGATTTGAATTTTTCTTTCACTTTAGGATGAGTTCAAAATCGAATCTGTCGCTCGCATTAGTTTGAGTGGAGAACCACACAGAAGAGAGAGGAGGAAATGGAGGAGGAGCATTTGGAGGAACACTTTATGGGTCAATGATCTAATGGACATCAGGGAGGGACAGCAGTTACTCGAGGCACTTTGGGAGGTCGTGGAAATCAGACTTGGCCGAGTACAAGGCTGCTGACTCATTCTAAGCTTTATGGGGATTTCACAGGGATTTTGAATCCGTTAAAATGTCGGCTACAAGGATAGTGCGAGGATAGTTTGGATGGAGTTCAGATGTTGCAGAAATACTTTGACGTTGATTCTGGGAAGGTCGACTTTTGGATGACAAACATGGTTATAGCAGTTTAGAAGTTGGAGAGCATGATAGATGATAATCTCTGTAAAAGAGGAGCTAGCAAACACGGTTGAAGTGTGTGTGAGTAAAGGTGAATATGTGATGTAAACATTGGGGGAATTGTGTTTCATTCTATGTAAGTCTAATAATTTCCTCACTACCACACACACAGTCAGAGTATGCTAATGGTTCGTCCAGTTAGATCACCTATTATTATTAGATCCCCGCTCATGCAAAAATATGACCCAGGTGATCGTTCACACCTTAGGGTAGTTTACTTAAACAGTTACTCATTATGGTAAACAACTAGGGTGTGCTTGTTTAAGTGTAGTTGTAGTTTAAATAAATTTGCCTAATCTGTTTATTTAGAATGTCACATAATAAAAGTATATATTGTATTTTAATATATGTGTACAAATTGTGTAAAAAAAAGAAGAAAAAAAAACTCCTGTGAAGCAAATATCACTATATTTGGCATATAATGTCTTCCAAATTTCAGAAAAACAAAGCATTACAGTTACTAATCCTTGTTTTCCATTAGCTTCTTTTCAGCTTTATGCCAGTGAAATGCCCTTGATGTAGCCTCTAATCCCTGTGTATCGTGTATTTGTATGAGGCTGTGGAAGTGGGCGGGGGAAGGGCGACTTTCGAGGTTACATTAAAACAACAGTATGATGTCATTAAACTGATGATGACGGCTGATGCCACTGTGTCTACTGATCCGGTCCACTGAATGTTAATATCAGGTTTTCTCTCTGACTCCATCTCCCTTAGCTGTTTGTTTTAAGGATAATTGGGCAATAAGTAGGATTTTTCAAAAGTCAGTGAGCTGGATTCTGTTTTTCGGCACTTTATTGTGATGATGACATGTTTATCATGTTTATCACCTTTTTATTTTTTTTATTTTTATTTTTTTAAACCTCCTGAGACCAAAGCTCTAGCATGGCATACTTTATTAATTTATTTTTGTTATTTGGGCTGATTGGGACCCAATGAGTGTAAAAAAAAGATTTTTTTTTTTTTTTTTTTTTTTTTTTTTACAATATGTAGTTTCTGAGAAAATGATGTCCACATATGAGGAAATTCATTTCACGTTTTATTCGTTTTGACAGAACATCTGAATAATGATTTGATAATACTATTAAGGGCCTGAACACAGCAAGGATTGTCCTGAGTGTAAAAACAGTTGTGCCTCTTGGAACAATGTGGCTCATTTGAAGTGCTGCTAAGAGGTGCAGGAAGACATATGCCTTTACAAAAAAATAAATAAATACATATTTTGCATATTCCAAACCCTTAAAAATATAAAAAAAATTGAACATTTTTGCATTGTTGCTGTTCTTTTATGTTGTTCTTCTAAAAATTTGCATTGTGGCCTTGACGACCCAAAATGTGTTGTCCACATATGAGGATCCGGGTCCCAGGAGGTTTATCCGGGTGTCATTTAAATTGTTTTAGATCAATACTATGGTTTCAAATTGACAAAATGCGAAAATGCTGATCTATGTGTTTGTCCACTGATCTGAAGTTTGATGGTTCAAATCCCGCTCTCGACATAAACATCACTGGTAGAGTGGTGAAATCCACTGACCCACATGTTGGTGGTGCGATTCTGGCTCTTACAAATTAATACTGTTGTTGTTTCCATGAGCAAGACACTTAACCTCCCTCACCTCCCACTGTCTGTGCACACTAGTGTATGAATGTGTGTGTGAATGGGTGAGTGATTTCTTTGAGTGCCTTGAAGGAGGAAAAGCACTATGTAAAATGTGACTATTTACTGTATCATTATTAAACAGATAATGACATTAATAACTCTACCTATATGTCCAAGATTCACTTATATTTTCAGAAAAAAAAATTGGGTTAATAATAGATTTTAGGAATGTTATTTTAAAAAATAAATAACATGTAAAACAAAGTGCAAAGTTACTGCATGAAATTCCTGTTTTTGGATTTGCGAACCACCCGACCATCCAAGCGTACTTTTTTCCCTTGAGTTGGTACTTGGTAGTGGTTGATATTGATTTCACGCTTAATGCATTCACCGGGAAGACTCTTATCCATTCTTTTCCTAATGTTATTCAGCATATCTGTTCCTGAACCATAAAGAGATGAGGCGGCATAGACAAGAGCTCATTTGGCAGTCCGTATACGTAAAAACCACAACATGGCATTGGGAGTCAATAATCTCAACGAGGACGGTATTAAAATCTGGCCGAAGTCGCAATCAATCACACAGGCCTCTCCGAACGTCAATTTGGAAATGGCTTTTGTATGGGCTCGGTCTTGTCTCCATTGATTTTCCATTAGGTCGGTACATGGCATTATAATATATTGAGTTGGGCAGATCCCTCCTAATGTGGCATACATTTAAATCTTCAACAGGGCGCCTTCAAGGAAATGCATAATGACCTGTTTTTATTGACACCAAAAGTCTATTCGGTGTCCTAACCTCTCTGGTGTATTCACAGCTCTGCATACTGTGCACTAAAGTCACTAAAGTGGTATTGTCAGCCTATGTACTGTTAAGACTTAATTATAGCTATTGATGATTACTGCTTTAGTTGACTCTGTGAATGTCATTTTTTGTTTACTAAGCAATTCTAAAATTAAATGAAAAAAAAAAGGAAAAAAAAAATCTGGTGGAAGGTTTGCCATCTGCTTTTATTTATTCAGTTCAGTTCCGTTTTGTAAAAAAAAATGTTATTGCTAAGGACTACCTTAAAACGTGCAGTCTCATGTTTAATTGGGTTATCTCACTTATAAATTATAAAATTGCTTAAGCTTTTTCCATCAAAGAACATGTCACACACATCGATACACTAGAGTCAAGGAGGGTTTAGTGTCTTGCCCAAGGACACAACTAGTATACAATAGTTACAATGTGGATTGAACCTGCAATCCTCGGGTTTATGGGTAAATGCTCTACCCACTAAACTAAAGCTGTATCATCCAAAAATCTGGTTTGGTTACAGTAAGAAAGGCATCATGACTACCATCCGGCAGAATGAACAAAATAATAATCAATATTACTTTTTCTTTCTTTTTTTTATTCTCTTATTTCCAATCCCTAAACCTCCTATATAGAGAGAAAAGCTGAGATTGTGAACCAAATATTGCTCTCCGTCTCCCTTGGGGCATCAGTAGAAAACAAATGGAGCACTTGTGAAGACTGCGCCGCTGCAATAGCCCTCTAATCTCTTTCTAAGGTTGAATTCCACACAGAAGGCTGTAGGGTTAGGCTGTTGATAGCATTGGTTCCTCCATAAACATTCATAAGGCCCTATCCGCCTTTCATCGTCCCACAGTGACCAGCCCGACCCCAGAGTTCATCTCCCTTGGCCGGCTGTAATGATAGTTTCCCCATGGCCCAGGTAAATGAAAACAGTGGGACCCATAATTGATCCCTGTGGAACCCCTAATTCAGAAAACAGATTGAGGTCAATGTCCTTTTTTTTTTTTTTTTTCAAACTAGCAACTTGTAACTTTGTCAATAACCAGTTATGGAAATACTAGTAGTACCTTAAAGGTGCTGTATTTGATATTTACTTAAAAACATGAAAAACAGAGCTAGTTACTTTTAAAGGATTTGCAGGGGTCCAAAGTTATTCCTCACTTACTTTATGAATTCACCACAACAAGATTATAGTGCTTTTCACAACTTTCAAAAACCAGCGTGGAGTTTTGTTATCACATTAAAGCTAAAAGCAACAACTAGGATGCCAACCATGCAGTCCCTGATTCTTGAACAATATGTGTTATATTTAGATGTAGGTAATATGCAGCTGACTTTTTTTTTTTTTCTTTTTTTTGCCTGAAGAGCTGCTTATACAACTTCTCTGGGGCAAGATTCATTTTTCACAAGTACATGGAAAAAAAAGAAAAAAAGTTGGATATAGCTTCTTTAAGATAACGTTGCAGTAGAAGTAAAGAGTCATAGAAATTAAATGTCATTAAAAGTAATAACTCACATAATTTGAACCTGTGGCCCTCTAGTTAGAGGGTAGGCCACTGTGAACTGTATTCTGCACTCAACATAATACATTTATCAAGTAGATTTTCTCATAGTTGCACGTTTCAAAAATTTTGACTCAAGAAAAAAATCAGCCTACTGTATACAAAATAAAATTAACTAAAAATAACAGGATGCACTTCTATTATTCAGACAAACTGCTGAACAGAACTTATCAGTAGCCTCCTATTTCTATGACTCCCTTGATGCTAGTAGTTCACAGCAGATTCGCAATTGGCAGCTTGTGGCGCATTTTAGCACGCGTCGTATAACCTCAATCATATTCCATATTCCATTCGGGCCCCTCCCCCTTCATTACAAATTCATTATGACATCGTTAAACCAATGAAATACAGCTTATTGCAGCGCACCCTTGAGATACATTTGACTTAAACATTCCAACTCAGCCTGACTCTCCTATCTCTCTCTCTCCACGATTTTAATTACACTCCAAAGGAACATCGGCAGCGTTTAAATGAACACGGCAATCAGTTTATTCGGCTGTTGCCATGATTAGCATAATTAGCTCGCACCTGTTAGCCATCGATCAACAGATTGGTAATTTTTGCGATCTTGGAAAGCAGTGCCGGAGTGATGTTCATTTAGCGGGATGGCGTAGAATGGTAGTTGGGATGCAGACAGTGTAGCTAGCATAAAGTTTGATAGGGAATAAACAGATTGGAAAGCTTGAGTGGGCCATGAAGTTAGATGATGTTACAGAGATGGAATGAACTGTGAATTTTTGCTGTGTGTTACAAAAGAGATTTGGTAAATTGAATCAAACTAACTGACATCTACTAAATAGCTTTCTGTGGATCAGTGGTTAGAGTGGGTCTGTCATGGTGATTGCTATATCGACATATTGTTCAGTATACGACAGATGGAACAGTACTTTTTGGTGGTCAATATTTATCATGGGTATTTTTTCTTAGTTTATAACTAGAAAAAAACAAAACAAAAAAAAAAAAAACTACTAAAGTGATTCATTCTGTTATTGATTTACTGGAGTGTGTGTTTTACCTTTAGAATATTATTTGGGGATCATCCTGCTGTAGGGGTATTATGTCAATGGCATAAATTAGTTTCAATATTATTGTTTTTTGTCTATATTGTCTTCAACAATATATCGTACTTCAGAATGTGTTATCGTGACAGGCCTAGGTTAGAGCATGCACTACTCCACATACCCAAAGTCACAGGATCAATTCCCGCCAGGTTCTGTCGTTGAGTCCTTATGCAAGACACCTCACCCAGCTTGAATGATTGGTGGTGGTCTGATGGCGTAGATTGGGAGCCTCACTTCTGCCAGTCTACCCCAGGACAGCTGTGGCTACAACAGTAACTTACCACAACTGAGTATGGAGTGAATGAATAGTGACTAACTGTTGCACATTGAGAGGTTTCGAGAAGCCTTACAAGTACAAGCCATTATCTTCCCAACCACACTCGACATTTAACCCCAAAACATGCACAATACAGACTTATCCTCCAGCTAGGTACTCCTTACTGGGTCAGATGCAGAGGTTGAGGTTCAAATTTTGGGGACAGTACACAAAAAAAACACAAAAAAAAAATACTATACATTACGATTACCTTGCTTGTTAGCTAGATTGATCAGTTCAAAAGCATGTATTACTCCAAATAAGTTCCAAAAACTGATCAATCCAAGATAGGAATGGAAAACAACACAAATCAGACTACAGCATTGTAAACTATTGGAGTCATTGCAAGTTAAAAGATTCACATTAATATTATAATGCAAATTGCAGAAGATGTTACCAGATTTTATTTTTTTTTTCTGTTTATAATTGTGGTCTCATTTTGGTTTCTGGCTGCCAATAACCTACATACAAAGGTTGAATTGAGAAACTGAAATTAATTTGCTATGCCTCTATCATTTTTAACTGACTGTGATTAAAAAGTATTCAAAAAGTGGGATTGTAGTAATAGTAATTGGGTTGTCAAATGTTTTGAAAATCAGATACAAATTGATATTAAAAGTAGTATCGAAACTAGATACTCATTTGAGCAGGTATCAATACTAAAAAAGTTTTATTCACAGGACAGAAATGAATCTTTCCTGAATAGCTTGAATGATCTTGAGTTGTATTGGAAGAAATGTAAGACCATATAGACTAGTATACACCCATGGACTACTACGGAACCTACCTCGACGACTGAAGGATTACAGACATAAGGGAGTATGGCAATATAAAATAAAGTACTATGATTTAACGCTGAAAATCACATTCTAAAGACAAAGTGTTTTTTATTATGATCATGGTTATTAAGTCTATTTTTTAGTATCAAAATGAAGAAATATTTAAATGTTTGTATCGCCACAATACTACTAGAAATATGCTATGATAATTTAATATGCACCAAAATGAGGAAAATCATCTCCTTTTGAATATATAGTGTAATAAATGGAAAAACCTGTTACCTCTAATAACTTCACAAACTCAGCTCCGCACCTGCCCATTCCTACCTCGCAGCAGATGGTAGCACAGTCATTTAAAGTAAACTTGGTGCGGACTCCAGTGGGTAGATTAAATTTGGACCAACTGCTCACGATGTCTCTCCCATTTTCGATGTCTCTCGTCTCACAGCCTCGTCTAGCTGCAGTGATAAACCAGAATCCATTGCTCCAAAACTATGTTGGAATGAACATCAGTCTATTCTTAAGAGTTTTGGTGGTCTTCATATTGGCAGCTTTGATAAAATCTTTGGATATGTGGAGAAATTTGTATTGACGTTCAGTCTGCAAGGCTAAACTAACCCCAGAAGAAACTGAAATTGAGTTTACCAGTTGTTGGAAAGTACCTCAGCTTGCATATTTAAAGGTACTATATAACTTTTTTCTCTGGAGGGTCTGCCACTCGCTTCTCTCCATGGAGATGTTGGTTTCTCTGGAGTGTTCCATAGTTTGACCATAGACTGTGTATATAAATGGACATTGCTAACTTGCTAGCCAGCATGTTTTCAATAGAAAGTGATCATGGGCACGCTTCCAGCTCCATCGAGTCTGGCTCCAATTCACTTTACATTGAAAAATTGTCACCCGTCTCTCTGTAAGTGCTGCAGTGAGCTTTATCATTTTGCTCTTAAAATCCATCCATCTATTTTCTTCCGCTGATCTGGGGCCGGGTCACAGGGCAGCAGTCTAAGCAGAGACTCCCAGACTCCTTGGGGTCCCAAGATACATTTAATGCCATTTTCCAGAATGTTCCATGGTATGGACCATGGAACATTCTTGAAAAATCGACATCTCCACTAGCAGGTGACAGACCCTCTAATACATATGTACTTATAGGCGTGGCATACAGTTGTGTCTGTGTTAAAACGTTAACCCACAAACCCAAGAGTATGTGGTTCAGTCCCAACTTCAACTTTAAGTACAAACTTCTGTTGTCTCCTTGGACAAGACATTTCACCCACCACTGACTTTGTTTGCACTGGCTGCACAATAAGCACCACTATACAAGTCTTAAGTCGGATGGAATTTAATGATGGGATTGCCTTTATTTCCTTTCTGTGCTGAGAGGTTTTAAAAATAGCTGATCTTATGCGCCCACACCCAGCCCCAGCTCACATCTGGATGGGGCTGTCTCCATATGTGCTTCTGCCTCAGAGCCTCAGGGCTGTTCTCTCAGACAGAGTTTAACCTCCGCTTGGCTTATGTTCTGTAGTTGTCACTGTGGAGCATAGTAAACTGGGGCGTCAAGGATTCTTTGGTATGCAAGGTGTAGTATGTCTTGTCTGTCCATTTGAAATTACTACAGTGCATCAAGCAAGGTGGTGAAACCAGTGGTCTACATCTATGCTGACCCTTTTGAGAAGGTACTTTATATAAGGTACATACAATTGTTCTTGTGATTTTGTGTGTAAAACTGCAAAAATCTCCAATTCCAATTTGCTAGATTACTCAAACATACATGGATGACATATAAAACCTCTTCAGGCATGTTTTGATAAGGAAACAATGTTATAACATGGTAGAAATCTCAGAAAAGTCCCCCCCCCCCCTCCAGTCACTACAGGTTACCATGGTGATGATGCATGTATCTCCGTGGAGACAAGCAGCCTCCACCTGAAAAGTTACATGGTGCACCTTTAACCATGTAAAATCCCTATACATATTCTAAACACAAAAATTTGAGAACAAATTTTTGAACATTTTTTCATAACAATTTGTCCCCCCAAGTGAAATAATAGGACTTTTTCCCCTCTTTGTAAAATTGTAAAATAATCAACAAGAAAATCTATTGAACAAAAAACAACTCAGTAGAAATGTGTAGATATTGATATAAGTAAATACAACACCATTATTGCATTATTGAAATGCTTATGGAAATCCTAATATAAACCATCATTGTTAACCTTGTATGTCAGTTCATCACTATATCACATTTTATTAGGCTACTATTGGGCGCATTGGCTAACTGACTCATTGGCTTAGTATTGATCCATGCTGTCTCCAATGATAAAGACTCGGCGTAGTAAATCATCCGTGTCACTTTGTATCCCTGTAGAAAAGCGGTCAAAGATGGAGGAGGGTCAGTGGGTCAAGCGCACTGCAGTCACTTAGCAGGGCCAGGTCATCTGCACATTAGTGGCACATCCTCTGAGTCTTCGAGCTCCAGGAGAAAAAGGAGGAGCGGGTCTAATGCTGTCCGTCACTACGTCACTACAACCTTTAACAGCTGTGAATGAGTCAAGAGATTTAGAGCAGTGTATACTAAAAAGGTGTAGGGTAATGTATAGGGTTATCAATACATCAATACATTTAGAGCGATGGGTTTTAAAAGTGTGTGTAAGGTTTAGGTATTATATAGCTCGTTGTTTAGACAATATTAACAACACAATATGATAAATTACAGATATACATGCTGCCTGATAAAAACTGTAAAACTGTGTAATTCTGATTATATTTATTTTTTGTTGTTTTACATTTATTTACCAATAAAAGTCCAGGAATGAAACAGCTCTGTCTGAAGATAAGGTTTAGCAGAGAGCGGACTCTTGGCAATACTGTCAACCAAACCTGTTGCTAACACTAGCAGGAGGAACTTCAGCAAAAGAAGGTGCTTGATTTGTCTATTGCATCTTGATTTATAGTGAAATTAGTGAAATTACCAGGATCGTGTAGAGCAGGTTAATACGAACATTTTAAGACCAAAATGACAAGCCTGGCAGCAGCAGAAGCAGCCCTGTCTGAAGTTAAGATTAAGCTTAGCCTTTATCGTCCCTGTGGAGAAATTTGTTCTCTGCATTTGACCCATCCTTTAATGCCGCTGGGGAACCTCACCCGGAGCAGTGTGGATCCATCTCCATCTCTTGAGCTAGGCTGTGTCAGAACTACTGTAGCTGGAGGATTTTACCTACTGCACTCAAACCTGGGACCTTTTTTGTGTTCAGTCAGGAGTACTAACCACAAACCCTCAATTCTGCCAATTACCCTCCCTCTCTTGTTTACTCAATTATCTGTGCAAACACCAGTTTTCTGACAGCAAATGTGCGAACAATCACAGGTATTCTCTACATCCTAGTGTTGAGAAAAATACTTTCTCGTTATCTGGATTATATTATGGTGTAAAAAGCAATATATGATTAGAAAAAAGGTCTGATTTTATGCCAGTGTACGCAGACACTGGTGGCAAGATGGGTTTAGGACACAACAATAGTATTCATTTGTCGAAACTGGAATCGCACCGCCAACCTGTGTGTCAGTGGATCTGACTGCTCTACCGATGATGTTTACGTCTAGAGCGGGACTTGAACTGCCAATCTTCGGATCAGTGGACATACACTTCACTGATCCACTGCCAACTGAGCTATTATCGCCCAGAAACAGATTTATGTTTATAGCACTCTTTCAGGTGCATTTATTTATCTCTAGTTACGGAGGGAACTACAGCTCTACATTCCTTTGATTTTAGAAAAGTAACTGTACTCTGAATACCAACAAATTAAAGAGTAACTGTACTCCGGTACATATATGGTACTCAAAAACTGTATTCTATGTTCCTATTTTTGGTATGGGTATTTTCTTCCAGACACTTCTAAACTCCTTACTGCTAAATCCTTGATACCTCTAAGCATTCCTCAGAGAACCCAATCATCTCCATAACAGCGGACAAGTCTAGCCAGAGCGTGGGACCATTTATCCCTTTTACCCCCTCCCGACCACCCCCTATCCACCCTCTCTACCCCCCAGCGTGGTACCTGACCTAAAGCTTCCTCCATCGGATCAATAATTCATCCCAAATGCCACAGCGCTGATGATAATTCCCCCGGTATCAATTATGAATGCTAGCATCAGTGTTTAGATCCCCTCCTCCTTCCCCATCACCCACCTCCGCCCCCTCCCACCTGTCTGTGTGAAGCGCTCCTTCTCCCCTCCTTATCTCCATGGACACGCTACAATGAAAGTGTGAGAAACAGGTGGTTGGGCAGCGGTGCCTTGTTGCTCGGGAGACAGATGTGGTGATGTCATCGGCGGCAGAGGTGGATGGGAAAGAAAGGGGGAAAAAAATCATGAGGATTGCCTGCTTGTATCCATAGAGATGTTATTGCATTGCCTGAAATGTTCCACAGTATGGGATTATATTTTCCTGGGATCCAGAATATACACTACTCCAACTTTCAACGTTCAAATATATGTAATCAGGGTGGCTTTTCCATGGATCTGAACAATAACTTGGCCTGATGCCGTCACTTGCTGGTCGCCATGGAAATAAGTAATGTTATACTGTGGAACATTGGAGACAAGCAGGTGGCGGATCCTTCAACAAAAGTGTGACATCTTTAAGGTAAAATGATCTGTTAGTGGGGAAATTATGCCATTTATTGACCTTAAATAACTTGATTTTAGTCATATTTTTTTCACACATGTTCAAATTTATATATTTTGTCAATGTTTCTGCTTTTAACTTAACTAATCACTTGATCTTTAATAAAATATCGGAAAATATGTTTTCTGCAATTGACCCATCATTCAATGCTGCACCCCAAAACCATCTCCACACCTTACGCTTAGTTAAAGAAAACATATTGCGCTTTTGTCTGGTATATAGTCATAATCTGTGACACCCGAGGATCATTATGTTATAATCTGGACATTTTAAATCACAATATTGATCTAAAACGACTTAATAAAATAAACAAATCAGCTGAATTCTGGGTTAGAAAGCTGCTGTCCCCGATGGGAGCTGACGTCACTGTAAACATTAACTCAACAAAGAGCTGCAGATCACACTAGCAACTAGCAGGTTTGCATATGATTCTAGTTGCATTTAACTCAACCAAACTGTCTGCTATATTCTCAATTCAAAAAACCCCAGAACCGTGAAATTCCCCAAAACATATAGGTGAAATTCCGCCTTACCTTAACCAACCTCCCGAGCTAATCCCTCTGAAATGAACACATGGGTGGGGTTTGAATCGTTTTCGTTGGGTTTTCCTCCTCTTTACTGTCTGCTGCCTCTGAGCCTGTACCTGTCCATCACAGTGCTGCCTTCGGGCGTCTGAGGGAGTGTTGGAATAATGAGCTCTCGGCATCTGCAGGGTACCCCCTCACCCCTCCTTGCAGTTTGTTCTTCTATAACTGGGGTTGTCAGAAGTATCGAAAATCAGATACTAATTGATGCAAACACTAGTACTGAACCTTGTAATACTTTTCAACAAGTATCGATACTAAAAAAAGTCACATTCACAGGACAGAAATAAACTTTTTTGAATAGATTTAGAATGATCTTGAGCTGTATCAGAACAAGTATAAACCAGTATACGCCCATGAACCACTATGGAACCTCCCTTGACGACTGAGGAATTACAAAGACGATAGAATGTGATTTAATTTTGAAAACGACATTCTAAAGTTTTGTATTATCTTCACGGTATCGGAATTGAATTGATATTGAGCATTGAGTTTGGAATTTTAGTATCATGACACTAGCTCTAACCAACCTTTTTTCTAATCTCCTATACGATTTCACCTGACTGACACAGACCTTAGTGGCCACAAACTCATCACGACTATGGTGCCTTCAGGGAACTGTGGAAAAAGTCAGGGCAAAATGCAACCGTAGATCTTTTTTTGTGGAGAGTTTTTGCACATTGCTGTTCCAAACAAATGGGACTGTTATTTCCACAGTGGAGTTGGGATGGTTGGGAGTGCTACAGGGTTAATCAATAGATTTTTACTTTTGCAGAACATTTTATAAGCGTGTTCACTCCAATGCAAACTTTTTTTTTTTTTTTGTCCTTAAGATTTTTTTTTAAGAAAGCTTGGACATCATTTATCTCCTATTTATAACTCCATACTCAGACCTAAATCAAAGCAAGGAAAGCAATAGTAATGGCCAGTATGCTTATAGGTGTGAGAGCAGCCATTAGGGGCTTGAATGATGATGCCAAACATGACTCAAGCACATTTCTCACTTAGTGTAGTTCAATAGATCTTGCTAACACATAGAAACAGTAAACAAATAGGTGTGTTAGTTTCACTGTAGTTAGCTCTTCCTTTCAGATAGATATAAGGCAGTGTCCACCAGAAATCTTCGCAGAACTGTTGACAACTGTTGCCCATTGTTATAATATGCGGAATACATTTTCATCAATATATAATATATAAATGGAGATTCAAATCATATTAGCCCCAACAGACACTGCTAGGAATCTAATTTACTCATCTTCTAAGGTTGGAGTATATATATATATTTGTCCAAGTCTCTAGAATAAATACACTTATACATGCATTTATTCATTTAAATTTCTGGCCCAAAGGCTTTATCGATCAGCTGTAGTGTGAAATGGGGAGAGATAGGGTTGAGACATTTGGCAAACGCGCATAGTCAGGAGGCAAACCCACGACGCAGTGGTGCTTATGTCCACTGCCTTAAAGCACTACACCACCAGCGAGCGCCTATTGCTTGAATGCTGTGCAAACTTGATGCGCAGAGAACTTGTTGTACTATTTGATATATCAATGGGGCTTTGTACTCTTGCAGCAATCCCAGCAGAAAACATTGTATTTTTACTTGCAACTGACTTTCTAAGCTAGCTAGAATAAAAAAAACAAACAACAAAACAAAACATATTTTGCTTTTCTCTGCTATATAGTTACAATCTATGACACCCGTGGATCATTATCTTATAATTTGGACATTTTAAATTGCAATATCAATCTAAAATGTCTTAAATAAACTAAATTGCAAAGCCCAATGGGAGCTGATTCCCCTCTGCCCCTTTACTCTAAATACAACTTTGAGAGTGAGAAGGAATCAACTATAAAAATGGTAAACAGAATATACATGTAGACTTCAGCCTTTACTTTGAAACCAGATACACTCTTTCATTCCTTCGTTTCAGAACAGGTGCAGAACTTAAAACCCGTCACTGTGCACTCTATGAAAAAGTAGTTTGACCATCGCTATCTGTAAAAAACGTATTTATAAGAGACTACTTCATAGACTGCCAGAATATCTCACTTGCTTGTTAATCATTGATACAAGAACATTTAATACAAGATTGCGTGATTGTATAATTCTAAGGACTGACCAGGGCAGAACTGAGATGTAGAAAAGGACTTTTTTATGTATATATTTCAAGGACATGCACAATTGGATACTTTGGTGCCACAAATGCAATTTAATAATCTGGTAACAAGCATTTATACTCACACCTGTACCTGGTTTAATGTTTTAAATCGACCTATATAGTGTTTTGTTTTATTTGTTTTTGTTGTTTTTGTTGTTCTCTATATTTGAACAGGGGCAAACTGTGAAATGTGGCTCTCAATCTGCCCCTTTGACACAGAATCACGCACAGGCAGCAGCAGAAGTGTCTTGCCCAAAAGCACAGGAGCAGAGACTGACCTGAGGCCGAAGCAGGTGCTGAAGGCGGCTCTGGAATCAGGGAGGCCTCGGACTATGCCGTGGTAAAAGGAGACTCCCGTGGTCTTATTGGGTTGTCCCTCTACGAATAGAGATTAAAAAAAATAATAAAAATAGCTTTAACAAGTAGATTTTGCATAATAGGTTTCCTTTCAGCAACATAATCCAAATCTATATTGCACTTTCAATGCTATCTGTGCCCTGAATTGTTCTTATCCCTTTTACCTTGTGTTCCCTAATTGCCCCATCAGAGCATCATTAGCTAGTAGCTCCAACCTGACCAGAGGCAAAACCACATCAAGAAATCACAATTACACCCAAACATCAAACGGTGAGAGCACTGTGCCAAATGATGCCAGATGATAATGCAGCTTTATATGCCCTTAATAAAAGAGGAGAGAGGGGACACGTGTGAGCGCGACTGTTTGGACGGGGAGATAATGGAAATAGAATGAGCTTATTTGGAGTGATCAGCCGCAGTGATGTTCTGCTGTAGTTGCGGTGATGGTACGATCAGATGTGCTCGGCAGAGAGCGACAATGTTTTTAGCATCTGAGGACATTAGGAGGAACTTAGTGGGCAGGTTGTTCGTATGAGTTGGCATTTATAGCTACTTTAAACGCACTTAATGAATTTGTTAGTGATGTGCTGTATGAGAACGAGTGGGTTTTTTCGGTTAATGGTTGGATTAGGATCTCTTTTTTTTTAAAGAGCCAAATTTTTTTTCTTTCTAATTTTTCTGCATTTTTATACTTATTAACACTGATCAGGCACAAAAGCAGAGTGACAACATATCTGACATCATAATAAGTTAGTTTTAGTTAGATTCTGAATAATTCCAAAGCTCTGAATAGAGATCGACAGATATGGGTTTTTTATGGTCAATACCAATTGTTTGGCATCCATTTATTATTATTTGTAAATAAATGACAAAAATTGAAGTTAAAACTTCCCATTTACCCTTGAAATTGCCTACCACACTATTCTGTAGACATCTGTAGCGTTGTTTTGATCCAGAACATTTGATTTGAACCATTTGCTATTACTATCACTATAATCATCACACAAAACCGCCAACACTCGCCATCTGTGCCCTTGAAAATGCTGTTTACCAAACCTTGCTATATCCCTATTTTATTTATTTTTTTCACATGCGAACAGGTTGCAGATATCTGCGAGGAGGAGGTGTGAAAAACCCAGACGATAACGGACATGTTGAAGCGTATGATGGCAAATCTGTCTGGAAGTGTGTCAGCACAGAAGGTTGGATTAATAGAATGTCTTAAATGTGAGATTGAGAGCTACAGCCTCCTGCCAATACCAGCCTATGTTGTTATGGGAGACTTAATGGAATACAATGTCGTTCATTTGGCGCTATATCCATTTACTGCCCTGTGAATGAGATGGGTAAGGCTGTGATACAGGTTTTACAAGCTTGGATGGGGGTACTTCTCTGAGCGTGTCCTAGTGTGGAGGGTAATATAGTCCATTATGCTCCCGCTGGCCGACCGGTTTGTGTGTAAAACGAAATGGAAAGTTTTATGGGCTCAGTGGACAAACCTGTCAAGTAGCAGTCGTGTAAAGTGGAGAGGGGTCAAGCGTCTCAGATACTTAAAGGAGCTGCGTGTAAGATTATGATTTTAATTTAAGATGTTCAAATCAATTCCATTTTTTTACTGATGTATCTTTACTGAATTGTAATTCTGGTTTAGTCTTAGCTACACAATGTCCCATTTATTTATGTTATAATTTGGTGTTTTGAGTCTCAAGACATGTATCTAATCAGAAAGCAGAATTGCTAGTTTCAATGCTGAAATCCAGTTGGTTTAAACCTAAAAGGACTCTATGTGAGCTTAATCCTCGCTATCTAAACCCCAGCATCTGCAGCCAATCATTAATCGTGCCAGTGCAGCCTTTGTAGCTCAGTGAGTGAATTCTGGAAGTTCTAGCGTTCATGGTTTTTCAGGATACTAATAAAAACTCATATGTGTCCTTAATCTGCAGGTTAAAGAACTGGCAACCCAGGTTCAATTGTGACTGTGGTACCTTTTTTAAAGCAGTAAGACCGCAGGCTACATACAGTTCCTTTAAGAATGATGTGCAAAGCGGAACAAATGTGATTTTTAGCTTAAACTTTGTTATTGATGAGTTAATATGATCATGTCATTACCATATTTAGGACACCCAAAATCGGGTACATTGCATAATTTATTCACTTTACGACTACTACTCTACTTACCGACGGACTCATGGCATGTTTGTTTTGATACGGATTGAGAATACCTTTATCTCGTTGGAGATCAGAAACAGGAGCTAAGACTTTTCTCTTTATAGCAAAAGCATCTAATCTTTCCCCCACCAGACTGGTGAAACCCTGCCTCTTCATGTATTAGAAAACATCATCATATTTTACAGTCGTGTTGTTATAACAGGTGCGGTGCCAGACATTTTTGGTTGGAGAAGCTATGAAGAAATCTTTGCAGTAGCTATGGGGAGCATTGGCCATTCTAGGGGAGGCTAGTGCCTCCTCAAGCCCCCTCCCTGGCGCCGCCCTTGTGTAATAATGCAATATTGCTTCATTTGGGGTTTTTTCCACTCTGTACAATTAACAAATTTTTAATCAAGATCAAATTATCTCTAATGTCACTGATCAGCTTGGGTCTTGTTAATTGAAAGGTCTTTATTTGTTTGGTTTGAATGGCATTCATTAAAAATCTGTCTTGTGCATTTTCAGAAAAACAATATTAAAAGCCATTTTTATTTTTTGATCAATATGAGGGAGAAAAAAAAGTAAGATTTCTTTTTGTCATATCGCCCTGCTCCACTTTCAGATCACCACCAAACACTCAGTTACGCTAACATATCCAAACTGGCAAGGCAGGTGAAGTACTTTGCCCAAGGACACAACAACAATATGCTAATCTGGATTTGTCTGGAAGCAGGAATAAGAACTGGCAACCTTTGTGTCTCTTCCAGCCAAGCTACTCTCCCCCCACCAGAACATTGCATGACAATGTGAAAAGATTGTGCTGTTGTGTTGATTAAAAAAAATCAAATCAAATTACAATTCAAATTTATTTATACACACAAGTTCATTTCCGAAAGCTTTTAATCCTTAACACCTCAGACATAATTGATTCCTATCTGCTTTACAAATGGACGCAATATTTTTATTTTTTCCCTCCAAATCCCTCATAGTCTTTCTCACTACTGCTCCTCCTGTCAATCACTAGTTTACCTCTGCCTGTAATCCCTGTTTGTGTTCATTTTGCAGCCTTTAGGGAGCTTCCAGACTCTCTCACCTCCTAACTCCTAGCTCCTTACCTCCTTTCCAAGCTCCTTTTGTCTGCCAGTCTCCCTCCTCATCTCCATAACATGCTGTCAGGTAGGTAGGGTTGACCAAAGTTCTGTTATGATGGGCAGGTAGGTGCTAGCTGCGGTGGCTATCTTAGTGCGTAATTGGTTTCCGGACAGACTGAGCTCAGCATGCGGGCATCGTGCACACTGACTTTTACATGGAATAATTTGCGTTAGGGAATGTAAAAAAGAAAATGTTTGGAGATGTGGAGATGTTGCAGAATTTAAACTTGTTGTATTGGGTAGTGTTGGCACGGTTTCAATTACCGATTTTGCTATTATGGAATAGACTCAATGCTCAATACAGACTGCGATACCACAATAATAATAAAACACTCTTCAGTTTATTTTATAAAGCCCAAGATCACAACAGCAGTCGCCTCTTAGGGCTTAACGTGATAATTGATTTAACCAACAGAAAGTTAGAAAATCAGCAGTGAGACAGACATTGGTCAATAACAGACAAGCAAATCAACCAACAGGAAACAAGCAAATGAAAAACTGTCCCTGAACATCCCCAGTCCTTAAACTCTCCTTATCGGCAAAAAAAAATAAAAATAAAAAACCCTAAAAAAAAACCCAGAGGGAAAAAGAGAAACCTTGAGGAGAACCACCGTGAAGGAGAGATCCACTCCCATGGACGGGCAGCTGCAGATGTGTCTAGGACTAATACGCATCCATTTGCAGATAGTTTAAATCTGTTGGACCAGGGCCGACTTCGCTAAGGGACAGAGGGGTAAGGGTCATCTTAGCCTACCTAAACAATAGAATGTAATTTTCAGCACTAAGTAATACTACTTTCTTTTATATTACCATGCGATCTTATATCTGTGTAATCCTTCACTCGTCCAGATAGAGTCCATAGTGATAAGAGGTTTGAAAACGGCTGATCATGTCCATCTTCTCCTAAAGAAGCCACTTCACCCCTTCAACCAGTGTTACCCATCCTCACACATTGTATAGTATATGAGCATATAGTATATGAAAGATTCACTATGTAACTTTTCTCGTGGGCCGTCTTTCATCTGCATGTCTCCATGTTATTGCTTTGCCTGGAATGTTCGAAAGTATGGCATTAAACTTTTTCCGTCTTGCATTTATTCAGTTGCAGGTGTTTTATTGCTCAAAAATACCTCAAGAACACACATTCTGACTGCACATTTCTCCACAGAATTGACTGCTAAGGCAAGATATTGACTGGCAAGGCAAGTTTACTTTTATAGCACAATCCGTACACAAGGTAATTCAAAGTGCTTTACAGAATAAGAAAGACATTGAAATCACGCCAATCAAAACAAAATAATCAGAAATAATCATCATAAAATTGACATTAAAACATTAAAACAAAAGACTGCAGAATAAAAACCTTTCAGTCATATGCACAGATAAACAGAACTGTTTTGAGCCTGGATTTAAACATTGTCAAAGTAGAGGCCTGTCTCACATCTTTAGGAAGATTGTTCCAGGTTTTTGCTGCATAAAACTGAAACGCTGATTCCCCGTGTTTAGTCTTGACTCTGGGCACCAGCAGGAGGCCGGTCCCTGAATGTCAGAGATGTACTTTGGACCTAGGCCATGAAGAGACGTGTTCACAAGCAGACCTACTTTAAAGTCTATTCTTTGAGCTACAGGAAGCCAGTGCAGAGACCTGAGCACAGAACGTATGTGCTTGTACTTCTTGGTTCTGGTCAGGACCCGAGCAGCAGTGTTCTGGATGTACTGTAGCTGTCTTAGCGCTCGTTTGAAGAGGCCACTGAGCAGGCCGTTACAGTAGTCTAACCTACTGGAGACAAATGCATGGATAAGTCTCTCTGGCTTTGACAGTAGACCTTTGATTTATGCAATGTTTTTTAGATGGTAAAAAGCTGCAGATGTTATCGACTTGATGTGGCTGTTAAAGTTCAAGTCTGAATCCATTATTACCCCTAAATTTCTAGCCTGATTTGAAGGTTTTAGAGACTGGAGGTGACTGCTGACGCTTTCTCTATGTTTCTGTGGACCAAAGACTATGACTTCATTCATAACTTATTTATCTTAACTTGGCCATGGTGTTGATTACTTGTCCCCATGGAGATAGACAGGTTAAATGGCATACAGTGGAATATTTCAGTTCAAAGCAAGGCAATAACATCTCCATGGAGACAAGCAAGTGACAAACGCTCCACCAGAAAGGTTCTTTGGTGCACCTTTAACTGGCAAACTGTGTTGTTAATGTCAAATTTCTATCACGTCCAAAAGTCTTCTTATATTCATAAACCCAGCTTGTAAGGAGGGCACTGCTGACCTTTAATACACACTCCATATATTCCCCCCTCTAGAGGCAGATCATTGTTACTACCTGCCGCCCGCCCCCCGCAGCTAAAAAGATGAGAGTGAATTTTAGAGCTAGACCATGGTTTAGTGCTAACCACAGGGGCTACTGCTAACACCTGGCAAGCACCCACTACGGACACAATAGGGAGATTTGATTGGCTCCTATGAAAAAACATGTGTCAGAGTATAGCCACTGGTAAGAAACAGCCAACTCCGCTGAAAGGAATCATGAAAAATCTAAAAGCAAATCTGTTGAGGAAGCGTTGTATTAAAAGTTGGTCAGTTTTGAAGGCGATGTCTTGCTCTGTTGTGGTGTGGCACAGTTGGTTGAGTGGTCATCTTATTACTGCAAGGTTGGTGGTTTGATTCCAGACACTTGGTTCACATTGCCACAGTTTTAAAGTGGTGTGTATGTGATCGGTATTGGTCCGAGAGGTTGTTGTAAAGAGACCTAAGTGACCAAAATAAACATATTTTCTTTTTTCCCCCCCTATGCATTTGAGCAAACTTTGTCTTGCCCCAATATAGACATTATACAGTGGTCCCTAGTTTACGTTCTAAAAATAACCCGCAATAGGCAAAATCCGCAAAGTAGTCAGCTTTATTTTTTACAATTATTATGTATGTTTTAACACTGTAAAACCCCCTCACCACACACTTTATACACTTTTCTCAGACAGGCATTAACATTTTCTTACATTTCTCTGTAGTTTGAACACTCTCAAAGTTCAAACATTCGTAGGTGCCTTTGTCGGTGCAGAACGTTTTATCGACATCGTGGGTTTTGTCGGGGAGAAAACTTGCAAACATACAGCACTTCAGAGTCACACTGCTGCAATGTAAATTTGTCAAGGTGAACACATTCTGTACTGCACAGGAGACACGGCACGGAGGAGACTGATTGACAATGGTCTACAGTCCCTGAGCCAATCAGGACGCAGAACACAATGCTCAACACTCATACTCTTAAAAAAAAGCATGCAAAATTGCACAAAATAAAGGTCTGCGAAACAGTGAGGCAGCAAAAGGTGAACCATGTTATAGTGAAGGAGAACTGTATAAGCAGCTCTTGGGGTCTGATGTCTGCATCTAATTACAAAGGGTTTTATTGTCTGAGAATCAAGAAGTGCGTGTTAGCATACTAGTTGGTGTTAGGTTTACTATGACAGCAAAACTCTGCCCTGGCTGCTGAAAGTTGTGAAAACGCTTATAAACTAATCCTGATGAACAATTAGCATGCTCAAAATGAATTAGGTAAGTGAGGAATAACTTTGGCCCACTGCAAACCATTTGAAACTAGTTCTGTTTTTCACTTTTTTAGACAGTAAAAATCAGATTCAGCGCCTTCAAGTTTGATGTCAGAACTCAAATAATCAAAGTTTATACAAGTTGAAATACTCTAAATGCGTCTTCATAGTTCATACATAAATCCTAACTAGGCATGGGACGATATCGAAATTTTGTGTCATGATTATCATGGCCAAAGTAATTGCAATTAACGATTATATCACAAGAATTATTAAAGTTGCTGACAGTTTAAAGGTGTTATATGTGAATGATTATAATTTTAAGATCATGAATAGATTCCATATTTAAACAGCTGGTATAGTATTGTACTTTGTTATAAGTGAAAACAAGGATCATCATGTTTAAGTAGCTTTTTCCCATGAACGATTATTGTCTACTCTTTTTATCACAAATATACCACAATCCTATTCCTAATCCTAACTTTACAACATGGAAAATATTGCAGCCATGTTTTGTGAAGTACAAAAACTGGGTACTGCTCACTTTTGATGTAGAAATTTGACATTTTGAGTTTGCCTAACTATTTCTTTCCACGCTACCCTCTCGTGCTAATGCCACAGTTGATGGACAGATGGATAGAGAGACTCGTGTGATGGCTTGTGCTCGCTGAATAGTTAACTAAAATGGCAGAGGCGTCGGCATCACAGACAATGAGGCAAAAGCTGAGCTGGGGGTCAAGCATCTGTGAACTCCCAAAAGAGCAAAGTTACAGTCTGACAGAGAGAGCTTTAGACAGAGACTGACAAGATAATTATTACAGAAGAAGACGACTTGGACATTCTAGGGATTAGTCTGGGCTTCAAAGAACTTCATTTTTGTTTTCAAGATTATTATCAAATGAGGTGGGTATGTTTTACTTTTCAACTTACTTTTCTAGCAGTATACTTTTACTCCTACTTGAGTAATACTTTTTATTGAAAAACACTTAAGTCTACAAGTAACAAAAGCTTTATGTTGAAGATATTAAATTAGTAGAACATTTGTGTTTCTTGCACCACTAGGTCTGTCACGGTAATTACTATATTGACTTATTGTTCAATACATTAGCTAGAACAGTATTTTTTGGGGTCAATATTTGTCATGTGTACTTTTTCTTTGCACTACTGGGAATTTTTGGGTTATTTTTTTGGCCATATGATAACTTTTATGCCGTAAAAGGTTGAATTAATACCTTCTATGACTCATTACTGATTCAAACTAATGACTGAAGTGTTTCATTCTGCTGTTTATTCACTGTAGCTCATGATTTCTTTTAACAATACTGTACTGTATTTAGAATAGTTTTTTGTGGCTTAAATCTGCTCTTCGGTTGTTGTGTCAGTGGCATAAATTATCGTATCATCTATATTTACTTCAGCAATATATCAAACTTTAATATATATTATCATAACAGGCTTAAGCACCTTCAGATTGTAGTTTTACCCATTTTGTGTCTATCATTTAATATAATGTGTTGTCCTTCAAATTACATTAACTTAAAAGTTACTCTTACTTGAGTAGTTTTCTCAAATACTGTTTTACTCTCACTGGTGTTAATTTCCATTACTGGACCATTACTTTGTACTTTGACTCAAGTACAATTTTTGGATACTCTGCTCACCTCTAATTATCAAATAAATATTCTATTAAACAGACACGTGTTATGTCTTACCATACCTGTCATATCACCTTAGTTTTACAGGGTGATTTACACAGGCTTTGGCTCTTTTCTCCCCACCTGCATGATAGCAAAGATCTGAGTTTGAGAAACTGGCATCTTGTATGGTAAGTGGTTGCAGTCCAGACTCTCACCAAACCAAATGAATATTCCATTTCTACGAGTGTGGGAAGGCCTTGTGTCCGGCTTGTTCCTGGCACAGTCCTTGTTCCCAGGCTGTCTGTGGTGTGGAAGCCCCTCTCCATCTTATGTAATTTCCCCTCCTGAAAAGAGTGCTTGTTTTTTAGCTCTGCAGGACTACCGCTGTGCCAAACTGAGCGTAAGAAAAGAGATTAAG
The DNA here is from genome assembly GCA_019594935.1 of Periophthalmus modestus. Classification (NCBI taxonomy): domain Eukaryota; kingdom Metazoa; phylum Chordata; class Actinopteri; order Gobiiformes; family Gobiidae; genus Periophthalmus; species Periophthalmus modestus. Next base: position 10,841,474 of record JAIEZT010000054.1, read on the forward strand.
GTAAATGGACCTATTGAGCGTCAATGGTTCTGATGTTTGCACCTTAACATGTAGTTTCGTTTTAAATGCCCTTCTCAACATTGCTTGCGTTACATGTCTTCAATTGTTCTGTTAGCCTTATATTTGGAAGTTAAAATAATAAATGAATAATCATAAATAATCATGAAGTTATGTTTGCAAAGCAAAAGTGGGATCAACTTAAGAACGTAACCTCCTTGCTGTGGCCAAACCTCCTTGTCAAACCCTGATCTCTTCAGATCTCAAAAGTTAAGCTTGGCCTGGCCTGGTTAGTACTTGGATGGGAGACTGCTGGGATTACCAGTTCCCACAGTGGGGCGCCAGTGGCAAAACTGTCGTTGCGTCCTTAGGCAAGACACTTAACCCACATTGCCTAGTATGAAATTGGTGTGTGCGTCAGTGTTGGTGGCGGTCAGAGGGGCCGATGACGCAGATTGGCAGCCTCGCGTCTTGCAGCTGTGGCTACAGTAGTATTGTACTACCAGTTAATTAGTATTATATGAAATTGTAATGCAACATTGAGCGTCTGGGAAAGTGCTATCTAAGACTGATCCACAGTTGTTGATGAAACATGGAGTTGGTTCTGACAGAAGAAGGCAGTAGTAGGAGTAGGACTAGTAATCGTAGGAGCACTAGGAGCAGTAGTAGTATTAATAGGAGTAATAGTAATTGGAGAAGCAGTAATAGTAATAGGAGTAGTAGTAAAAGTAGTAGGAGCAGTAGTCGCAGTAGTAGTGGTAGTAGGAGTAAGAAGAGTAGCAGTAGTTGCAGCAGTAGTAGTTGCAGCAGTAGTAGTAGTAATAGCAGTAGTCGTAGTAGCAGCAGCAGTAGTAGTAGTGGTGGTGGTAGTAGTAGTAGTAGCTGCGGTAGTAGTAGCAGCAGTAGCAGCAGTTGCAGTAGTTGTAACAGCAGTACAGAGCGCTCCCTCTCCACACACAGAGGGGACTGTGTGACCGCTGGCCCCTCTGCAGCATGTTTCCACTGGGCTGCAGACAGTGGGGCCGTTGTCCTGGTGGATGTGTTGTCTGGAAATAGTACAGTCATGTTACGAGTCATCCATGTATGAGAGGAAGGCCACTGTATGGGAACATGAAATGTGATCTCGTCTTGGAGATTTTGAGATTTTGTGTTTTAAATTCTGGATTTTGTGTAAGTTAACATTGAAACCATACATATTTGTACTTTATTGAACTGAATTTGAATTAATCATGTTGCTAGCTGGAAGTTTAATGGGGGAAGCATGATAAATAAGGGCAAAAGTTTTGATATATGTAATGAAGGTAATTTGAGTGTGAGGATTTTGGTAAGTAGACTTTAAAAACATGGAGGAGACTTTCTGGGTTATCACTTGATGACATCACGCAGTGGGACTCCAGTTCCTATCTTATCCCAAGCAAGCCACCGTGTTTTTGTGAATACACTTTTTTCCTCCAATGATAAACACTAATTCAGTCACTTCCTATGCCAACTTTCTGCTACAAAATATTAAAAGACTTTAAAAACATGGAGGAGACTTTCTGGGTTATCACTTGATGACATCACGCAGTGGGACTGAGTTTTTTGCCTTTAATTATGCATCTTTTCTGGTGGAGAGTTTGCCACTTCCTTGTATCCATGAAGATGTTTGGTCCCAGACACACGTGCATTCGGACAGACTGTTGGAGAGTCTGGTTTGTCAATATAGAAACAACATAAATTAATTTCAAATGCACAAAACCTTACCTCATATGAATGTTAATATTGATATATACATTTATGGTACTGCGAGCTCCCTGAGGCCAACTTTTGCCTTAAAATTCCTTTTTCAGACTCCCTGTGCCCACACCTCCTCTCCCCTCCTCCTCTCCCTCTGCTTTTCCAATATCTCTGGGTTTTGTAGTTTTCTAAAGCTTTCCCTGCTCATTCTGTCCTGTGCCCACACTTGCTCAATGGCATCAGGAGTGCTTGCGTCTTATTCTGCCTTCCTTGATTTCTTACTTGTGCTCTTCCTATCTTCCTTTTTTTTTCCCCACTGTTTCTTTTTTCTCTTCTCCTTTCCTTCCTTTCTTTTTTCTTTCTTTGATTCTTTCTTTTCTTTCTTTCCTTCTTTCTTCTGTTCTTCCTTTCTCCCTCATTTCTTCCTTACTTTATGTCGTTCTTTCTTTCCTTCTTCCTTCATGTCTTCTTTTCTTTGCTTCTTCCTTCCAGTGAATAAACATATTCCTTTCTTTCTTCTTCCTTCCTTCCTTCCTTCCTTGTTCTACCTTCCTTCCTTTATTTCTTTTTGAGTTCTTTGATTCTTCCTTTCTTTCTCTTTCCTTATTTCCTCCTTGTTTCCTTTCTTCCTCCTTTCTTTCTTTCTTTCTTTCTTTCTTCCTTCACTTCTCCTTCCTTCCTTCCTTCCTTCCTTTCTTTCTTCCTTTCTTATTTTTCCTTCTTTTCTTTCTTGCTACTATTGGGCAGAGCCAATTTTTTTTCCAGAGCGTTTTTTTTTCCAGAGCGTTTTTTCCAGAGGTTTTCCAGAGCGTGGAGAATGATTTCCTTCTGATGGTAGGACATTGATTTGGCTCCACACAGGTGTCCACCGGGAACCAACCAGACCGAAGTAGCTCAGTTGGTAGAGTCTTTGTTCACTCATCCGAAGGTTGGCGGTTCGAATCCCACTTTTGACACTGGCCCACAGGTTGGCGGTGCGATCCCAGCTCCCACAGATGAATTGTTGTGTGCTTGGGCAAGACGCTTAACCCATCGATGTCTGTGTACATTGGTGTGTGAATGGGTGAGTGGCTCCTTGATGTAAAGACCTTTGAGTACTTTGAAGATGGAAAAGCGCTATATAAAAATGTGACCATTTACCATTGTGTAATCATCATTTATAAAGATGGAGAAATTGGCCAGATATTGTGGTCAAACACACTTAATAATGAACAAAACAAAAATAAATAACATAATAAAATAAATATATACATCAATTACATTCAAATAAAGCTGGCAGAATGCAAGCTATTGTAAATAAGAACTATCCCTGTGCTGTAAATTTTGAGCATTCGAGTAATCTCCTTGGTTGATTAAAGATGTTGTACTTGATTTGTCTTAAAAACATGAAAACTTTTGGTAGTCCAAACTTATTCCTCACCACGATGATGAAGGATGAAGGGAGGATGGAAGGAGGATGAGTGCGGTGCCTTTTACAACTTTCAGAGGCCAGAACGGAGTTTTGCAGCCACGGTAAACCTAAGAAGCAATCAACCAACCAATCAATGGACCAGCAAAAGCCCGTATAGTCAATGGCCCAGCATAATATAATCAGAAGCACTTATTTTCCCCCTTAGAGCTGCTTATACAATATATCTGTACTGGGGCAAAACAAATGGTGTACATCCCCTTTAATAAAGTTTGTCTGTTAGTATATATAGTGTATATATAGGGTCATGGCAGCTCAGTTGTTAGAGCGTATGCCCACTGACCACTCTCCAGTTCCTATCTTACCCCAAGCAAGCCACAATGTTTTTGTGAATACACTTTAATTTCTCCCATGATAAACACCAATTCATTCACTTCCTATGCCAACTTCCTGCTACAAAATATTAAAATCACTAAACAAATGACGCCAAAATGTTGACAAAACAGTATTCCTAAAAAGGATGTCAATCTCGTTGTTCCTACTTTGTGTAAAAATAAAAATTTCATACTGTCTTGGGGATAGAACATCTTTGCTCTACCATCACCCAACCTCTTCATAAATAACCCACACCTACTTTATTTTTAGTCTGGCTTCATTGCACAGAACACAGGCTTATGCAGAATATACAAGAAAACAATAGCTTGGATTTTTAAATGTACGTTTATTTCCTGAGGCTATGCAAATCTCTTTATACCCCCTCGCGGTGAAGGAGAGCAGAGGCAGATCAAAGTGCTGAGCCGTACAAAGTCCCCGGCTAGCGCGGTTAGCGGAGCCAGAGCCGGTGTGGTACTGCAAGGGAGGGGAGAGGGGGGAGGGGGGTTCTAGGGTGAGGGAGAGGTGAGAAGGTAAACTAGGAGAACAATGAACGAATGGGAGGGGTTGGTGGTTTTACATGGAGGAGTTGTTGGATGACGTTCTTGTCGTGCCTGTAGGGTTGTTGTATCAAAAATATCAAGTATCAAAAATCTGATATGAGTCGATATTAAAACTAGTATTGAAACTAGATACTCATTTAAACAAGTATCAATACTAAAAAAGTAATATTCACAGGGCAGAAACAAACCTTTCTTGAATAGCTGTATTTTCTACTCCACTGCATTTTTTAACTGTATTGAAAAGCAAAAAGTACTTTTCATATGATTTGATTTGTTATTTGTTTGATTAAAGTACCGTATTTTCTGGACTATAAGTCACTCTGGAGTATAAGTCGCACCAGCCAAAAAATGCCAAATTTTGGGGGATTTTTTTTTTTTTTTTTTACAAAATCCGAGACCAAGAACAGACATTTTATTTTTAAAGGCAACTTATTATATAATACAAATAAAATAAAGAACAACAGGGAGGTATTCCGGGCATGTCCCACCGGGAGGAGGCCGGGGAAGACCCAGGACACGCTGGAGGGACCATGTCTTTCGGCTGGCCTGGGAACACCTTGAGGTCCCACTGGACGATCTGGAGGACATGTCTGTGGTGAGGGAAGTCTGGGAGTCCTTGCTTAAACTGCTGCCTCCGCAACCCGGCCCTGGATAAGAGGAAGAAAATGGATGGATGGACAACATGTTGAATAGCAGTATAGCACGCTAACGTAACACATTTATATTTATTCAGCTACAAGAAGCATTGATGGCAAACTGAACACATGTGTGGTTTGTCTCAGACTCAACAGAATATGATTTTGTTTTACTTGGCATTGTTGTTCTGTCTTTCTTAGATGTCTTTTAAATTACCGTAATGTTGAAATGTTTTAATTTCAATGGTACAATAATAGATACAAGTAGTAGTAGATACAACATAATTTCACATATACGTCGCTTCTGAGTATAAGCCTCACCCCCGCCTCTTCCCAAGTTTGGGAAGCATGGTAAGTAGTTTTGTTTTTTTTTTGTTTTTTTTTTATGTGCTACTTTTCCTTGAGTAACTTTTTACCTCTGCATGTGTACTTTTACGTAAGTAACAAAATTGACTACTTTATCCACCACTGGTTGTGATAAACAACTTTAGTGCTCCAGCTGCCCTGATCCTAACTGAATGAAACATGGCTGCCAATCTACGCCAATCTACGCCAATCTACACCACCTACCTCTCCAACCACCACCAGTCCTTCACTCACTGTTCACACCACAAAGTGTTCATGCCCAAGGACACATCAACAATATTCACAAATCTTAGCTTCCTGTTTATGTGATATTTTGTGAACATGCACATTCAGAAGATATAATAATTAGTTTTGAATTGTTAATTACTACGGCAAAGGTGCTAGATGTTCCTCACTCTAAAACCCATAGATACACTGGCTAGAGCTGGGATAGAACCACCAACCTTCAAATTATAAGACTCAGCTAGCCTACTGTTACCTTCATTTAAACTAGTATGAATGCATTATATGGCATATTTATACTGTCTCATGTGCATTTTCAAATCTGGGTTGCATATATTCCACATTGCACAGTCAATATATATTAAAGATGGAATATGGGTCAGTACTTTCCAATAATCCATTTGTGTGTGTATATATATATAAATTTACTGTCAAGAGGGGCAGTGTGCAGAGGTCATACATGCCCTCCGGCTCACCTATAGACCTCCTGTTCATATGTATGTGGAGGGAGTTTGCACCATGTGTTGGCCTACATGTTAGCTTGCTCACTGTATCCATGTACGGTGATATCAGAACAGTACATGAGATGGGATCAAATGCAGGATTAAGAAGTTTTAATCTGCATGTTAGCACACAGACAGTCTTATGTGCTATTATGGTGATGGATTCATGGTGCACTTTTGACCCAGGAGCGCTTAGAGAGACAAAATCAGATTGCTGGTTGTATATGGAATTAAAATGTGCTGTTTTTTTACTGAGTCAGTCAGGTAGTTGTGTTGATATAGTTATATATTTGAATTTACCATTCTCCCTCAATTCTCTCTTTTACAGTCTTGAGTACAAAACACTCCTAATCCTAATCTACCTAATCCTACAGTGGGTCATATATGTCAGCACAATGGCTTGGTTGTTGTAGAAGTCATTTTAACGTATTTTTAATGCATGTGAGTGACAATATGCTGCCATTATCTGAAAGTTCAGCAGTTGTCATGGGAATTCAGAGTTTGCGCTTCACAAATATCTTTCACCATGGCAAAGTTTAAGCCGCATTCATTGTCATAATTTGTCCTGTTCTCAAAATCAATTTAAGATACCCCCATTCAGAAATGTTTTCTGCTGTAGAAATAATCATAATCATAATAAATGTTTACTTTTTGTACACAAATTTCTGTTTTCCAAGTGAGCAATTATCACAATGCTTTTACCATTTGCAAATATTGTGTGCAGTACAGAAGTTGTGTACAAAGATAAGACATTATATAATCTCATATAGCTTTCATTGACAATTTCCAGTCAGAGAAGCAGGGATAGCTGTGGCATAATCTTAAAGGACGTGTTTTGTTTTGTTTCATTCACACATGTTTAAGACACAAATCCTGCATATTTAAGCTAAGTTTTTTCTCTAACACGGAAAAAACAATCCTGCATATATAGGCGGTGTTCTTCCTCAAAACACTCTGTTCCACCTTGTGATGTCATGTAGCAATACAGGAAGTGCTCCACATCTTCACACACACCACACCTTCACGAGAATAATTTGGATGATTTGAGCCCTGGAATTTCCCATCTCTACTGAACTACAGGTAAAAGGTAGCTGCTAACTTGAAAACTACTTTTAGCTTTTACAATGTGGACAGGCTAATAATGTAGGATTAATCAAACATGTTTGAATGAAACAAAACACAACTCCAGGTCTGTTTTTAATGAGAAACAACATTCTAATATGGCCAAAAACTCACAAGAGTCAATTTTATGTAATATAAGACCTTTTAAAAAATACATTTTTAATTATAAAGATTATCATCCCAGTCCCCTACATCAGGTGGACCTTAATGATTATGCAAATTTGTACAAGGCCCCCAGCCCCCTTTTTCTCTCTTGGAAATACTATTGCTTTGCCTGGAACATTAACCAGGATTTCACTAAACTTATCAATGTCCCTGGAAGCAACCAGGAGACAGCACTAGTCTAAGTCACTGGTCTGTTTTTTAACGGAAATACATGTCAAAAATGTCAAAAAACACAAGATAGTTAAAGTAATGGCATACTGCGGAAGAGTCAAACCAAAGCAATAGTATCCCTTTGTACAGGCAGGTTGCACACCCTCCACCCGAACAGTTACATAGTATACTTTTAAGTATTATCCTCCCTCCATAATACTAATCTCAAGGTTTACCTGTATGTATGTAATCCCGTAAACTTTACCATTACCCATCTCTTCTTCTCTCCATCACCCCTTCACAAAACCTGCTCTTCATTGTCATCTGAGCTGTCATTTTTTTATTTTCCTCTGGCTTTTTAACCTATGCACGCAACTAAATGCCATTCAAATGCTTTGGGCCCATATGCCACCGCTCTCTGCTACTGAGAGGGGCTATTTTTATAATCTTTGACCTGACCTGATCTGTATCGTTGGCTGTTAGCTGCATTTTAGCGCTACATTTTAAGGACATGCGCTCCCAAAGGCTTATCACAGTCTGTTGGTCTCATCTGGAGCAGCATTCTGGCCCCTCCCTGCTCTAGATATATAATGACTCAGGAGATGTTTTTTTAGGGGGAGATTTGCACATGGGGGTGTCAGGGATTACATCATTTTACAGTTATTGGTAGTCACAGCAGGTCTAGTCACTAATGATGTTTAGTGGTATTAGGGTTACAGAAGCTTAGGTGGTGCAAAAATAATTCTATATCAGAAATAGTATAGGTAATATTGCTATATACAGTGGTCCCTCGCTATATTGCAGTTCACCTTTCACGGCCCGGCTGTTTTTCACGGATTTTTTTGTACAATTTTGCTACAAATAACTCTCGCAGGTTATTTTTAGAATGTAACCCCTGTAATAAACGAGGGACCACTGTACTTGGATCATTATGTTATATTTTGGACATTTTAAATTGAAATATTGTTCTAATTGTGCCTTGCCCAATGAGAGCTGACATCAACACAGCAAAGAGACATGCAGCTGTTGGCTCCTCCGATGTATAGCTGCAGATCACACTAGCGAGTAACAAATTTTAATTTTAATTTGTACCAAAATGACTACACAACGCTACCGAATCCTACGTGCATCAGCTAATAAGAAAAAAAAAATTGGAGAACAAATTAAGTATAGAGCAGTGGTGGTGAAAATGGGGGTAGTATGGAAGAAATGATACTACAATGAAGTATGCATTTAAATCTATCCCTCACAAACTGTTTGACACATCAGTCATATTCACATTTATGTATTTGTTGGCAACTAGCACAGCTTTAGAACCACTTTTTCAGACTGAAAATTGAAGTGGGGTGGGCCATCATTAAACATCCAATCAGCTCTCATTCCAAAGAGTCATACAGTGACTCACATGTCTCTTTCTTACAAGCTTGCAACAGACAAAATGTTTTATAAGTAGATGATGATAGTGTCTAGCCATCTGGTTAAGTCACAAATGGGTCTGGGGTAGATCAGTGACGCCCATGGATCATTATTTCATTTTTAGACATTTAAAATAGGCAAAATCCTCCAGCGAAATGTAGTCCTGACGAAGTCTGTAGCTTAAGATCTGGAGATGGTCCAAGTTATTCCTCACTCACCTTCATTTCGAACATCCTAATTATTTACCTGGATGAGTTTATAAGTGCTTTTGGTAACTCTCAAAGACTCTGCTAACATTCACTTCCTGATTATAGGATTATCATTCTGTATAGGTTGATATCGAGTTGGAACAATATTACTATTGAAGCAATCTAATACATTTATTGTAAATGGACTGTAAAACTGAGATTTTTCAAGGACATGTAATTCTATGCAATGAAAAATTTTATAATTGCTATCAAAACAGTGAATGTATATGTGTAATGTTGAAATCAATGTTCTATATTTCAATGGACCCATAGACTACCTGATTGCATTGCTTCCAGCTAATAGGATCAAAATAAATAAACAGCTAACTGGAGCAAGACAAATCTTGCTCAAATATATGAAAAAAGGGCCTTTAAAGAGCTGTCAACTGCATTTGACCCATCCTTCATTACCACTGAGACAACCCGGAAAAATCTCCTTCATTCTCCTTCATCTTCAGATTGCTTCATGTTACTAACTACTTTTCAAATAATTGGACTGAAAGGCATGTTTTCTACTCTTTTCCAAATATAACCCAGAGTAATCCCTGATAGACTGAACTCCAGAGGAAACCCCCTTGGTGTGATCTTCCCATTCAGAGACATCACAACACAAAACATATGTGCTAGCTCGCGGCGCGTCACTCCCTGCTCATACCGTATCCTGGGGCGCTCCTGACACTAATGAATTCTAAAGTAACAAAAGATCTGTGGAGGCGGAATACATGGTTCACTCTCTCTTTGGGGTGGGATGTAGCTGCTGTTGTAAATGTGAACAGGCAGGAGAACATTAGATCTGAGCTCGGGTGTCATGGGTATGCTACATAGATATACAAACATGGTGTAGGTGCAGTCAAAGGGTGCGTGGGGCATATAAAAGGAAAAAAGAAACAAGAGAAATAGTCCCACATGACTTTCATAATAGCAAACATATGCAGAATTAACATAAAGGAATGTGTTGGAAAAAGCAGTTCAAAAACCAGGAATTATAATACAGATACAGATTATAATGGCATTCATAGCTTTTAGAGTGAGTTGAATTTATTTATTGATTTGAATTAATACTAATTAATGTGCTAGGAAGCATCATCGACATAAATATACCAGAGTTGGCACAATAGCTAAATTTCATAAACAATTAAACATAATCTGTCTTTTCAAAAGTCTTCAAAATGGCGTCTAGTTTAAACTCTCTGTTTGGATCATTTTCATCATTAAAAATATGATAATTTGTTTTGAATAATTGCCATGTCAACAGTACTTATTTTTCTCTGATACCCATGGTTAACAGGATAACTGAAACCTAGGAATGTCACTTTTGAATTGTCCATCTATGCTGTATAATAGTTCAAATATTGTAATTGGACACAAAAGTAACTAAGTAAATATCTCAAATTAGTCTTGCACCTCTGCCAGCAAACATGTGTAACTTGAAGCAGTTTAAATGAGGCTCACAATAGTAGCTGCTAGCTGATCATTAGCTGTAGGCGCTTCATAGTAAAGGCTATCTGAGCACTGATATGAAGAAGCCAGCAGCAGAAATAAAAAATAAATAAATACATTAAAAAAAAAATAAAAATATATAATAATAATAATACAAAAATAAATAAAAAGTTTAACCGTATTTTATTGTATTTGTATTGTTTTACTGTCTTGGCATCCCAACCCAGATGAACAAACCCCTTTGGCTAGACTTCACTCGACTCTATAACTGTGATCAAATATGCATGTATCTAATGTATTCCCCATCTATAATTCTATACATAAATCTAGTTGGAGGGCACTTCTCGATCTGATATGGCCACAGAGAACGGACTGTCCACTGAGGCGGACCTCTTCATTAAATCAGCAGTCTGGGAATGGATGGGGATGGGGGGGGTCAGCTGGGTGGGGGAGGGGGGAAATAATAGAGTCATCCAGTCCCGTACACTGTAAAAAGAAAAATATTTGAGTGGCCATGGCTGGAAGTAAAAATATTCTAGTGTTGAGTAAGTAGTAGAATTGCTAACTTTTTATTGTATAGGCTATGCTATGGAGTTGTTTGCATCTAGTTTTTTTTATTGTGTGATAATCAGGAAGTGCACTGTTAGCATGCTAGTTGTTGATAGCAAAACTCCGCTCTGCATGTTTTGTGGCATTGGGGGGCATTCTTAGTGTATTTTTTAAATTTCAAGGGGGAAAAAAATCTCTTGTCAGTATTAAGAAGAAATAAACTTGACTGATAAATATTTTAGCTTGAAACAATAAAAAAAAAAATAATAATAATATTTTGAAAGAAATTAATATTATGAAAATAAACAAAATTTGTTTTTCTCTCAGCTTTTTATAATTTATTAGGATTTAAATAAGTCTTGGTTTGGTTTCGGTACACTTCTCATTATTTATTTTCCCCAAACCTAATGATTGTAAGATACTATAGTCACAGCTGCCCTGGGGTACACTGATTGAAGCAAGGCTCCAAATTTGAACCATTGTCCCCACCGACCACCACCAACACTCTCACACCACTTCCATACTAGACAATGTGGCTCACGTGTCTTGCCCAAGGACACCACTTTGTCCAAGCTGGAATCAAACTACTCACCTTTAGTTTCATTTGCGATCACCTTTAGTCCATAGACTGTATAAAGAAGTCGACTAAGGGAGTGTGACGTCACCCATAACATTCGACTCCAGTCAAATTAAGCTCATGGAGGCTAGCGGTTGCAGGGGCGAATTTGGAGCGGAGTTTGATATTTGGAATTCTGACAGCGAATTCAAACCTGTTACTAACGCTAGCAGGAGCGACCTTTATGGACACAACAGCGAAATAAAACACCAGGATCACGTAGAGCGGGTTAATATGAACATTTTACGACCAAATTAACGAGTCTGACAGCAGCAGTTATGGAGAGAGGGACAAAAGCTTTTCAATGTAAAGTGATTTGGTGCCAGAGTTGATGGAGCCAGAAGCGGGCCAGTAGCAGGTTAGCTATGTCCATTTATATATACAGTCCTTTAGCCCTTATTTTGGGTTTGGATCTGGTGGTATTCTCAAAGCCAAAAATACACTTAGGGGATAAGCTACTTGGTGTGAAAAGTTTGAGAACTGCTCAAAACATTTAGCCAACGCCGTCCAATCAGGAAACATGTAAAAATAAAAACTTGCAGTGCAAATACATCTAAACCTGCAAAGCTACGCATATTAAGACAATATCCTGAAGTCATTTTTGCAGTGTATTATGGCTGTGTGTGTGTTCTGGAGAGTAGAAGGGAGGGGGACTGCGTTATCAAATCCCTCGGGAGTGGTATTACCAGACACATGAAATGAACAAAGAAAAGCCACGACCATGCAAGGCGAGCAGGTGAGGTCACCCACAGGATAACAAAGACCCCCCATCTCCTCCAGTTGCCATAATCAGACCTGAATCAAAGCCTGTTTCTCACAGTGACCTCTGACCCTGCACCTCAAATAAAAAGGTTACACACATCCCCATACCTTTGATGTATCTGTAGTATCGCTATTAAATTGTGACTGGGGGAAAAAAAAGTACTTGTGTAATTTTTAGGTTGTACCATAATCCTACACAAAAGTCATTCAACATGTGTTTCTGAGTATTGTGACTGTAAAAAGCTGTATAACTTGTACGATGTATTTATTAAACTTTACATCATTGCATAACTGTTTGATGCAGTGGTGAAATTGGTAGTTGGTAGAGTGTTTGTCCTCAGATGTGAAGGTTGGCAGTTCAAATCTAGCTCACGACGTAAACATCATCGGTAGAGTGGCCAGATCCACATGTCTACGGGTTGGAGGTGCGATTCCAGCTCCCACAGATGAATGCTGTTTTTGTGTCCTTGGGCAAGACACTTAACCCACCTCTGCGTGGATATTCCTAGGCAAGATGGATGGATACATTGACAAAAATGCTTATCTCAATATTTTTTGGAAGTATCCCGATATCAATAACCAGACGATATTATGTCAATCCAACAACAATGGCTGAAAAATTACTTACAAAAAAAAAAAAAGCATCAATATCATTTTACAACTTGTCTTTTAAATTTTAACCAACTAAGCATTTTCTATAATAAACTTTATGCCCCATTTATGTTTCTGATCTTCAGAACAACATTTGCATTGTTTTTATCATCTACCCACCTCTAGTTTGCTTGTTTTTTCATCGGACATGACCGGATTTTTGCTGTCACTGTAAAGCTCACAACTACTAGCATGCTAACACACACATTCTGATTATCAGTCATTAAAATGTTTCATAATTACATGCAGACAGTACACAGTAAAATTATTTTAACCTCAAGAGATACTTCTACAAAACATCTGTACTGGGGCAAAACATATTTTGCTCCAAACTTGGGAAAAAATCGGGTGCAGGCCCTTTAGTATTTACTATTCCACGCATTTGTTCCTGTCTGACTTCTCATCATCTGCTTCGGGCTGATAAACCAGTCACGGATCAGGAGCCCTCCAATCTTCATTTCATTTCATTTATTTTATTTTTTTAGTCTCCGTAGCCTCCCCTTCTGCCTGCCAACCCCTGATAAATGATCCCACGTCCAAATATCTCCATTTAATCTCCCTTTATCGCCCATACACTCTCACTATTAGCATTGCAATCTTGACGACAGCTCCTGGGCGTTAGCTGAGTCAATTCCCCCGTGTGTACCTGCCCAATCCACGTCAGATTAGCCCAAATTAGCTAGGGCAGGTTTTTAATAATGCTTGAGAAGATTGCGGCGGTATTAAGATATGTTTTTGGGGATATTCGCCTTGAGTGTGTGCGGGTCTTTTATGGCGTATAAACCAATCTCCCGCAGTGACATTTTCAGTTCTTTTACAGTCGTAGGGAGAGCAGATGATGTTAAAGTTGCGAGTGCGGTGTCAGCACTGTGGCCGTGGGGATACAGTTAAATAAGGACAAAAGTGCGCGGCGCAAATGAGTCAGCGAAAAGGAAATAAGCAATGTGTTGAGAGTAAGGAACATCACTAATGCCGAGAAGTTCAAATGGTACATGGAACCTTCTTGTGGTGAGGCAAAGGTGCTAGCTACTAAGCCACCATGCTGCCATATTCCTTTATACACCCACGCCGTTTGTTATTTGATGCATTTAGATTAAATAAACTAATAACGGATAAGTTGATAAGCAGTAAAAAATGTTTTGCGTGGTACTAAGGTTTCTGTCTATGAGTAAACTCTTCGGGCCAAATGCGGCCCTCAGACCAATTTTTGTTGGCCCTTGTACTGCCTCCTAAACTGGCCGAATTGATCAAGAAGTACTTTTTACTGCAAATTGAAGATATTCTACATTATAACCTGAATCACATCACACTGCATTGTGACACAGACCAAAAAATAATATTCCAAGTCTTATTAAAGGTACAGTGTCTCAAACCACCATCTCACTCCCTGTATCGTCACTGTTCTGTGGCCCTCCACTTAAAATATGTTCCAGTATGCTTGGTGAAAAAAGTTTGGACACCCCTGCTGTGGGTGGTGGCGATAAGAAGATAGAGAGGCTGACAAGGCTGATGGTCCTGCTGCTGCGGTGGAGATGATCTATGATTTGGCGATATGGCGCGTAGCTGAAATGGCAGGAAGGAGGAAGCGGTGCATACATATGAATAGCTTATCGGCTGAGAGACAAAAGGTGACATGAGGCTGGGAGTGTTCCTGGTTCAAATCACGCTTTAACATCGTTTAATACACAAGCAGATTTCTAAATACACCTATTTTCTAATTAACCCTAATTATCAAGTGTTTAAAACTCAAGTTGATCCTTTTCTCCCATTACCAACTCCTCCTACTTTCCCGCCATTAGCAAAACATGCTAATTGTTCAGCGCTCATAGACACAAAACAGCTGCACTTACCCTTAGCCGCTAGGTTTTAGTCTCATTATCCCGTAGCATTAATAGGGACAATTACAGGGCATTACTTTGACAGCGGGGAGCCCCAATGCAACATAGTGCCAGATTACACACAGGAACATATAGGCTAATGGCTAGGTTTTATTAGCTGGGGTAGTGGGGAGCTGTTAGCTTTGTTGAGCATGAAATGACGGTGTAAAGCACTTTTGTTGATAAAAGTTTTGTTTGTGTGAAGAGAGAATGACATGGGGTGTTTGAAAAAGTGGTATATGGGTAAATATACAAAAAATATAACTTAATGCTAACCTGAAATGGCATTCGGAGTGTCACAGCTGCCCTGGGACTGACTCATGAGAAGGTGGCCACCAATCTGCGCCAATGACATCTCTAGACACAACCACTGATTCAATCACTCCACATTCACACAGGGATGGTGGGTGCAGTGTCTTGCACAATGGCACAATGACACTATGAACTGGCTAGAGCTGGATTCAAACACTGTACCTCTCTACCTAGAGAAGAAAAAAATGTGATTTTTTTTTTTTTAAGACTGGATTGAAAGTAGTCAAAACAAAACCCACTTCCATTTTTGGCTCGTTTCAAAAATTGTGATTTTTTTTTTTTTTTTTTTTTTTTTTTTTTTTTTTTGAAGACTGGATCAAAAGTCGTCAAGACAAACCCCACTTCCATCTTTGTCTCGTTTCAAAAGTCCCCAGACAACTCCAAGAGGTGCCCTTCATTCTGCCTGCCAGCATGTTCTGTTAGACCAGACTGGGACAGGCCTTCAGGGAGTCCCCACACCTCCCACAGCCAGGAGGCGCTCTTCTCTGAGGTCACTCCCCATTAGAGTGGACAGGTGCTGATTAAAGCTGGACCCCTGGGTGCAGCTGGAGAGACGGGCATGGTCACAGATCCTAATTTAACTGTCTTCAAAATGTCCGCCCCCCTCCTCCTCGTCAGCTGGGGCAGCCATCACTCCAGTGCTGGTGCTGCTGTGAGTAGGTTTGAGTGGTGGGGTAATTTGGAAGAGGCAATGAAAATAACCATTGGAACAAAGCATTTGTTTTGAAGAAAATAGTGTATTTATTATTTTAACATTTTCTGAGTACATTTGTACATACACTGCATGTGTGATTAGATTACTACAGATTTTGTGGAATAGCCAAAATTCAAGTTAACCCAACTTGTATGCTATCATATATGAAACTAGAGAGCAAAGGTTACTGGCAAAATCTGCCATCTTTGTTGCAAGTGTGCAAAATTTCCACAGGCATTCTGTGTCACAGATTAAATGATATGAATATTTGTCTGTTTGTGTCCAAAGCTCCTTGTCAAAACCTGATCTCATCAGATCACAGAAGCCTGGTTAGTACTTGGATGGGAAACTGGTGGGAATACCATCTGCCAAAGTGGGGCACTAGTGGCAAAAACTAATTGTGATCTTAGGCAAGACACTTCACCAACACTGCATCACTCAATGACACAGATTGGCTGCCTCTCTTCTGTCACTCTGTCCCAGGGCACCTGTAGCTATAATAGTAGCTTACCATGACCATGGAGTGAATGAATAATACACCCCATGCATTAGCATCCCTTAACTCCACAAATTAATATGCTAATGTGATACAATGAAGCCAATTTCCTGTGTATTCCATCCATCATATACAGCTGTTGGTTCACTTCCTGGTGCCAGTGTGGTGACCTGTGATTGCTCAGGGCACATGCACAGCTGCACACTGCATGTAATCAGAGCAGAGACAGATGCACGAACACAGAAGCAGAGACAGAGGAGAGAATAGGTTTGGAGATGGTCCCGAGAAGGAGAGACGGGAGGAGGATAGAAGGGAGGAGGGTGCGTGGGCTGGATAAACATGCTCATATAGATCAGACAAAACACATGTGGGGTGGGGGGGGGATGTGGAATAAAGAGAGGTGTGGTCCATGAGGTACACTTTATTTGATTTTCACTTGTAATATGTCCAAAAAATATATATTATTTGAAATACTTGTCATGTAATTTGATAACTTTTTTTTTTTTTTTTTTTTTTTACCTTGTGTGTTGTTTTGTTTTTATTTGATATACAGTATTGTAACTGTAAGGAGGATTTGAGTGAGCCCAGGAGAGATCACAAAATTACTCAAACATGCATGGATGACATTTAAAACCTCTTCAGGCATGTTTTTGATGAAGGAACAACGTTATATCATGGTAGAAAGCTCCAAAAATTAGATTCTGTAACTTGGGTCTGACAGCCTCAACTTCTTATTTGATGAGTTTAATGCCATACTGAGGAACATTCCAGGCAAAGCAGTAATGCCGACAGTAGCATGATTCCAGCTTCCACAGATGAATACTCTCATTGTGTCCTTGGGCAAGACACTTAACCCACCTCGCCCCCAGTGCCTGTGTACACTGGTATATATGAATGTGTGTGTGAATGGGTGAGTGGTTCCTTGATGTAAAACGCTTTGAGGTGGGAAAGCACTATATAAAAATGTGACAATTTACCTTCACGGAGAGCACAAGCTAGCAGATTCCCGAAAAGTTACATAGTGCACCTTTAGCATTGACATCAAACTGGCTTCTTGAAGTACTGTAAATACGGGACTTGTTTTGACACTGGCGGATGTTGGTGTCTTTGTTATTATTCCCTATTCCTCTCACATGTGTGCTGGTTTGAATGCGTGCAGGGGTCTATCCCAGCTCTGGGCACTTGTGATGAATGACTTTTCATTTCCTCAGCCCTGGGCCCTACCACCATGAGTCAGACCACAGGCACACGAGCAGACCATAAATAAAAGTGCTTTTCTGTACTATTCATGGATCATGGGCTGTTATTAGTTTGGTGAATGTATCCTCTGTCATCACCTCCTTTTCCATACATCTTCTCAGGGAATTTGTAAGAACTTATAGTGGCTTGTCACATGCAAAAATATCATCATTTTAACCAGCAGGAATCGGTACCACTGAATGAGTGTGGAATGAAGTGTGGAAATATGGACATTGAGAAGGTTTTATGTCCATGTTGTTCGTTGGTAATTTATTATATTTGGCATTTCTTGAGAAAATGTTTATTTAGGCCTATTTAACTATAAGTAACTAGAGCTGGGGCTTTAGGGCTTTTTTTTTTTTTTTTTTTTTTTTAACACACACAAGACCATTATTTTTAATTGATTTTAATTCAAATCAGAGTGGGGACTGTCTTTCAAACAGGAAAAGCTCCATATACTATTTAGGAAATTGCAAACTATCTTCAATTACATTTGATATTTAAAATGAGATTTTAGTACTTTCAATTAGAATTTTTTTAGATGCCACTAGAAATTGCACAATGCACAATAACTCTGCTTTGCAAGTAAGAAAGTCAGGAGTAAACTTGTTTCATAATAATCTTCGATTTCACCATTTTGCAATTTTTCAAAATCTTGATTATTAAAAACATGAATGAATCAAAATAATTGCCCAGCCCTTCATTCAATTCAGTTCAATTTATTTTTGTAAAGTTCAAAATCAAAACAGCAATTGCCTCTTAGGGCTGAACATGAGAATTGATTTAACCAACAGAAAGTTAGAAAATCAACAATGAAACAAAAACAGACAAGCAAATTAATCAGCACAAAACAAGCAAATGGAGAATTGTCCCAGAACATCCCCTGTCCTTAGACCTTCTTTCTCTGTGAAGAAAAACTAAAAAAAACAGTGGGAAAACGCAAAACCTTGAGGAGAACCACAATGAAGGAGAGATCCACTCCCATGAACGGGCAGGCTACAGATGTGCATCCCTATGTTTTTTTTTTTTTTTAATTAATCTAGGTCTATTTATTTTAGTTGATAGAAATGTAAATTTTTTGGATTACCATATCGAATTTTAACAAATTAGATGCCGGCAGCACACAACCATCTAATTTTGACCGTGGTTTTATTACAGCAAATTTGCCCTTTTTTTGTTTATTTTTTATTTTTTTATATCATTTATTTATTTAAAGGTAAAAAAAAAAAAAAAAAAAAAAAAATCAGCATTCCTTCTTAGGTGTTCACTCATTACATCATGATTGGGACTTAATCAGAAACTAAATATTCTGTCTGTTATAGTTGTTGCAAGAAACTTTCATTTTACTCTTGGAGAATGAAATATAGTTCTATTTTTAGTTACTCCAATTCGCCATCATCTTAAGACATTATGCAATTTAGTGCATTCCCATACAAACCTATTTATCTCAATTCTAGCCTATAGCCTACATGGCAAAATCTGACCTCAAAGTTACCCCAATAACCACTCCACTCACTGCTGCTTGCGGTCCCCTCTTATAACTGAACTAACGCATCTCTCTCTCTCTCTCATGCTAATGCGCTAACTACGTAACATTAGCTGTATTACCTTCTTATTCCTCCCTGCCTATCTCGTCCTATATTAGACCATCCCTTACACACTGATTAGATTGTGTTGTAGATTGAAATGCGATGATGACATTCCTCCCTCTATGTGTTCATGAATGAATTTGCGAGTAGCGTTTATTTCCGTGAGATTGTGATTTGCGATGCTAGCTCAGAGCGCGCATTATTAGCCACGGGCCTGTCCACATTCTTGCTTTATTTACACATTTAGCAGAGCAGAATGAGAGCTTTTGTCTGCGAAAGGCCGTAAAGTGGAAATCGATGGCAGGGTCTAATTTAAGGTGTCTGGAGAGGAGCCAATTGGATCAGGGTTTAGTGTTAGAAAATACATGCGTCTTTGAGGTGTTGGGAGAACTTGTCGGGTACTACTTCAGCTTTGAGCACATCTTCAGTAAAATGCAAATGATCATTATTAGCAATAAAGCTTTCAGTTTAATGTACTGTAATGTGCTGCTTCTTTAAATGTGTAACTTCAGGCCAAGCACTAAACTGCTGTATACAGTGGTCCCTCGTTTATTGAGCGGTTACATTCTAAAAATAACCCACAGTAGGCGAAATCCGTGAAGTAGTCAGCTTTATTTATTTACAATTATATATGTTTTAAGGCTGTAAAACCCCTCACCACACACTTTATACTTTTTTTCTCAGACAGGAATTAACATTTTCTCACATTTCTCTCTTGTTTTAACACTCTCAAAGTTCATATCTTCATAGGTTCCTTTTTCGGTGCATAACGTTTCATCGACATTGTGGGTTTTGTCGGGGAGAAAACTTGCAAACATACAGCACTTCAGAGTCACACTGCTAGAGATTGAACGTTTATGTAAATTTGGCTGAACACATTTTGTACTGTACAGGAGACATGGCACGGAGGAGGCTGATTGACAATGGTCTACAGTCCCTAAGCCAATCAGGACACAGAACACAAATTTGCACTAAAAAATCTGCAAAACAGTGAGGCCGCAAAAGGTGAACCGCGTTATAGCGAGGGACAACTGTATAAATGATTTACTGCAGCAGTCCTTCCTGTTTTAACCAACCACATAAGGTAATGTAATGAGAGCGAGAGCCATTCTATGTGGAGTGTCTTGCCCATGGATAGCACCTTCGCTGAAGTTTGACAAGACTAATTTGACTTTACTACATGAAAAAATTTTGTAGGCTACAAATTCTACAAACATAGCCAAACTTATGTAAATCAGTTCTTTGGAGTTCAGACACTACATCAAATTTGAGACTTTACTGGAAACCAAACCAGGATTAGCAAAGAATGAACCATTTTCATAGTTTTATTAAGATCCCATTCAGCTGCTCTTTTAATGGTCGCTAGTCCTCCTGGGGTCCTCGTAAAATACAGCCTAGCCATTACACAATAGAAATTAGGTAATCAATAATAAAACAAAAATAATTACTTACTTTGGAACATGTTTATATGGTGATCTGCAGTAACTATAATGTTAGTCTTGAGATTATGTTTAACTTCAGTTGTGTGTGCAGAGCTGGGGAGCTGATTCCAGTGAAATATGGCTCTATAAAGCACTGTTCATTTCCCAGAATTTGTCTTGGGGTGAGGAAGTTTAAGGAAGATATATGGTGCTCGAGTTTGCTCTATAGTTATAATCTACGACACCCGTGGATCGTTATGTTGTCGGCTCCTTCTATGGATAGCTGCAGATCAAACTAGATTTTTTTTTTTTCATTTGAACCAAAATGACTATGAGATGCTGCCAAATCCAAATCCTACATGCATCACTGATTAAGAAAATAAAATTGGAGAATGAAGTAAGCAGAGAGCGGTGGGCGTAAGCTGGTGGCGCTGAAAACTGGATTTAATCTGCAATATGGCATATTTAAGTGATTAAAGATTGCTCATACATGCACAAATCACTCCAAATACAACTTCGACAGCGTAAATGAGAGGGGTAAACAACTAAAACATAGTTAAAAGCTCTGGAAGGTCCATTTTACAAAATAGGTCTGCTTTAAGATCATCCCTTGCCCTTCTAGTCAGAAATCTGACTTTTCAACAAGAATAATGGCTGTTTTACAAATATGACATTCCAAAGGTAGTGTAGCTGTGCTCTGTGAGTCATGAGAAGTGTGATTGCATTAGGGCCACACTGGTCTGATATGAGCACTGAAGCACCGCCCTCACCTCTACATGACACTGGACAAGAGATTGTACCACTTGCTCAGCTACAGGCACACACACACACACACACATACATGAATTAAATTAGCTTTCTTACATTTCTTGAAAGAGTTAAAGGGCCCATATTAGAGTGTTCTCTGATCTGTGTTATAATGTTGTCATCACAAACGTACCTGGAGTTGTGTTTTGTTTCATTCACACATGTTTAACACACAAACCCTGTATATTTATTTAGGCTGTTCTTCCCTGAAACACTCTCCATACAGCCTCACTAGAATCATTTAGATAATTTCAACCCTGGAATTGCGAATCTCTCTTAAACTAAAGATAAAGTTAGTTGTTAACTTAAACTATCGGTTAATGACATCACAAGGTGGAACAGAGCATTTTGAGCTTTGGAGATGTGAACAGATCAATAATAAATGATTACGGATGTGTGAATGAAACTAAACACAACTTCAGGTTTGTTTTTGATGAGGTAGCAGGCTTAAAGCTCATACGTCAATTCTGTGTAATCTAGGACCGTTAACTATAACTTCCGATAATTTTAATACCAAAATGAATATCTTCCCAAACTCCAACCAACAGCCACATTCCACAGTCTTAATACCCTTTGTCCAGTTTTATCCCAGGGGCCCTGAACGCACCCTCCTCGTGCCATGCCATGTCCGCTGTTGTTTGTTTATAGACAGCTGTTTTGTAATGGCCGTTGTCAGGCTGGAACCAAAAACGTGTTAGTCCTCGCTCCTCTGAATGCCCCCCACAAAACAGAGCTGACAGCGGGATGGGTGAGTCAGGATGGCCCCCGGACCCTTGGCTTCTCCAGACCACTGTAATAAGAGATGGGCTTTTGTCACGTATAAAACAAGTAAAGGGAGCATGTCTTATCAGATGAGCATTTGTGGTCTAGTTTTTGGCCCTGATTTTGAATGTGACATAATGGCAAATGCAAATATAAGGTTACACTTTTTAATCAAGCATTTCTCAAAAAAAAAAAAAAAATAAAAATAAATAAATGAATGAATGGAGAAAATCTGTAGAAAAGCCATTTATCTAATCTACAATTGCTTTTAAACATGAAACATATACCATTACTAAGTCTATTCTTCAATTACTGACAAAATGATTTCAAATAGTTGTGATTTCAATTGTGACCTAAACAATATTGATTAAGATTTCATTTTTTTCATTGTCATACAAGGACTAGCATTTGACCCATCCTTCAGTGTCGCCAGGGGAGTTAGCGATCGCATTTACAGATCTTGGTCATGAGTTAAATTGTGACCCAAATAATCCTGATTTGTATTATTATTATTTATTTTTTTTTTTCTCCGTAATCAAGCAAAGTTCATTTGACCCATTTTTCAGATTCAGCTTGTAATGGGCAAGGTTTAGGTGGTGGGGAAATGGAAACATGCAAACATCACATAAAAATGCTTGCAATATACTGATCTAGGGGCCACAAATCCAAAAAAAAATGTGTGTGTGTGTGTGTGTGTGTGTGTGTGTGTGTTTAAATTTTTCCATATAGATTGTGTTGCATTTTTTTTATCCATTTTCCCAAACTTCTTAAAGTGGAGCTAAAAACCTAAATTCTGCCCACAACCACATTTCAAACAGAGCCAAACTGGGCAGTATCTGTCAGACTGAAGGGGAAAGTGAGGGTGGAGGAGGGGCGGAGTCTGGAGGTATAAGGAACAGTGTGACTGGTCTAGCAGGTATCCACACTTCAAACTCCGCCCTTATATCCAGGTATTTGTAATCCAAAAAACACCTGGCTGTAATCAGGGCAGTCTTGTGTCATGTGATCAAGTACTTGAACAGTAGACAATGTTATTAAAACATCATATACACAGTTTAGTATCAAAAAGTAGATTTAGCCTTTAGTTCCACAGCTTTTAATTCTGACAGATAAACTGTGTTGTAAAAGAGACAAAATGATTTTGTCTGCATAAACAGAATCAGAACAAGTTTGCTCTAAAAGTTGTTGCTTGTGTTTTTCATATTTTTTCCAAGTTTTAGCATTGCCCAAAAGTGGTAATTAGCTTTCAAACTTGCCAGATTGAATTTCTCCAGCTTATTTTTTGTCTTGTCAAATCATTCATTTTGACTCGTGTAGGCGCATTGTGAGGAATGTAATTAGTCAAAACAGCCTTTCAATAGCAAGACAGTCTATGAAGGAAAATACTGCAAAACTAATTTCCAGCTCTTCTATAGCTATTAGTTGCATTGTTATTTACTGTTTCTAAGGTTACTGACCCATTGTAGCACGGCAAGCTCATGGAAGGTCACTATCATGTCAAATTTTAATGAAGAATAGTTTTTAAGTTCAACATAGCGGCTTGTTTTAGCTTAGCCAGCCAACACTTACGATTTTGAATGACAGGCAGATTAATCAATCAGAGATAACAAATAGTCCATCCCGTTTTAAAACATGTATGATGCTTAAGTGTGAGTTTTGAGAAATATTTGAAATTGGACAAATAAGATTTCAGGAAGTTGGTTAGGGAATTTAACCCAAAACCCGCTTGCTCTGAGGCTGTCGAGCACTTTGCTACAAGTTCTCTCATTTAAAATCATCAATCCTCTTTAAAAACACCAGGTGTGCCAATGCAAGTTTTGAAAAATTGTTTTTCAGCCACAGTAGTCTCATTTAGAATTATTCAATCCTCTTTAAAAACAAACAAGACACGCTAATGCAAGTTTTGAAAAACGTTTCAATTAGATAAATAAGACCCAAGCAGTTGGAATTCCACTTGTTTAGGGAATTGAACTTAAGACCATCTTGTCGTGAGGTTAGAATATCAACCACTCTGCCACAGTAGTCTCATTTAGACTCACTCTAATCCATTTAGAAACAAACATGCCACTTAATGCACATGCACATTTTGAGAAATGTTTGCAATTGGACAAATCTAAATGAAAGAAACTGAAACTCCACTTGGTTTGGGAGCTGAACCTGAAAACCTCTTGCTGTGAGGCTGTCAGCTACTTTCATGTTATTGTTATAGCATAATGTTAAAGTGTGTCAATGCATATAACTATAAAATCCGACTAGACCAGCAAATTTGCATTTTAAAACGTGCTAATAAAGTCTGATATTACATTCTAAGGATCATATCATCAGCATGCTAGCATCGTTCTCCATTCACACTTAACACTATGGCCTTCACAGTCTTGAGTCCCCCAGTCCAATAAAGATCACCCACTGTAAAGCTCTTAGTCCCGGGCGTAACTATCAACGACTAACATAAAACTCCTCCTTTCTCTGCTCCGTGAACTTTAAATGTTTGCACTTGGGATTAGTGCGGAAACTAGCACGTAAATGAGCTGTACCAACACGCTAATCTCCTTGACCTATCACGCTAGCAGCCCCTGTAATTGATTTGATTTAGATGTTTGCTAGGCTACATGTTTATTTGGACCGGACAAGAAGATAAAGATTGTAATCATAAAAGTCCATTGAGTCGCGCTAGTGGGTCCATAAACGTGGTAATGATAGCTTAATAGGGTTGTAAGTTGTAGCGCAAGACGAAAGGAGGAAAATACAAATCTGGTAGATTATAGCGTTAGCCATTAGATTGTAGCACGGTAGCGCTAATGACTAGAATCAATGGCATGTTTGAGCAGATTACGAACGTGGCTTAAGCGTTTCATGTCACAGAATCTTTAGTGGGAGGATTCCTGAAGCAGAACAAGACAGTCTACTTAGAGGATATAACAGAGTGAGTCGGTTTATTGCATGCTAAGGCTTAATAGTTCCACTTTTTTGTGCTGGATTTATCTTGCTTGTTAATCAAACACAAATGCTGTACTAAAGTCTACCATGATGATTTGAGATTAAAATGCATGCATAACTAAAGTAAAACTTGCAATAAATGGGGGCTTGTTTGAGATTTTCATGTTTGCCTAGTTTGTTGATTCTGTCTTTAACTTTTACTTTAGCACAGTTGCAAATAACACATTTGATTTTTAGTGTTTCATCATAACGACAGATTTGAAATGCATTATTGACCTGTATTCTATAGAACAAATTCACAGTGGGCCAAAATTAAAAACTTAAACAAATGTGCGGGCCAAATTCAACATTTATTGAAAAATCGACTGCACCTGACATGTAATGTTTAAATTTTTTCATTTGAACTTTAGTTTTGCTTAAAAACAAAATCTGGAACAATTCAAGCTTGATATTACAATTTTGAGAAATTAAATTTGAAATAAAAGACACATCAGTAGTATCCATTTCTTATTTAAATAAATAAAATGAATTATGTCTCTCTCTGTGTAGCCTTTTTTTTTTTTTCCTTTTAAAGTAAATCTTTTTGCACACTTGACATAATGTCATGGACCAAATAAACCGCGGGCCAGATTTGGCCCCCGGGCCTGAGTTTGGCATATGTGCTTTAGAAGATTGTACTAAATGTCCTTGTACAATTTGCAAATATTAAAATGATTTTTAATAATCCACCATAACATAATCAAATGGTTTATTTTTAGGTTTAAAAAGTAAACAAAAGGCGATGAAGGAATTTAAATATTGATTCTGAAGTTTTAGTTTCAGTCTCAGAAAAAACAATATTAATATGCAACTATTACATACCACTGAAGAGTATCTAGATTTGTATAATGTAACTGTATTTTGTAAAGGTAGTAAAATTGTTTTGTTTGTTTGTTTGTTTGGCCTTAATCCAAAAACGTTTTGTCTCGGTGATGAAACACTATCGTTCATCACTTTACAAACCACCCATAATGACATTTTACAGCTATTCAATCATGCCATAACAACCGAACCTATTATTAAAAGCCTGATTTAATTCTTATGTCTCACAAAAACATTATGACAAAAAAAATGTCTTCACCTGTAGAACTCCCTCATATTATGCTCATCAATTCCAAGCACTAAGCACCATGGACAAGTCGGATGGCGCTGTTCCTCATGTTAATCACTATGGCGACAGGAAATTAATACACTCCGCGTACCTACCGCAAAATAATCACACCATTAATTACGCTGGGTTCCTCCAACATTGTGCTAATTGAATGTACCAGTAATGAATTTACCGCCAAGTCGAGAACAGTTCCGACTCGCACACCTAAATCAAATCAAATCGACTGTCACGGAGCGTTTTGGGGGAAGGGGCGGGGCGGTGGGGAGATGAGAGAGGAAGAGGATATCAGACTAACGATGGGCGGCCATGTTTGCTGAGAGGGACTGGGCGGTAGAGATGAAACAGACTTGAAAAGGATGGAGGGTGGAGGGAGATAAAAAAGTGTGTACTAAACAAAATGGCTGGCCTTTAATGGTACAGTCCCTTGGGTTTGATTTCATTTAGACTGATACTAGTTCTTATCTGAAATACAGTGGGGTGAGTGAGTCTCAAATGTAACTGGTCACGCAATAGCAAAATGTCTATATAGTTACTTCAAATGTAGAGAGTAGTGGTTAGTTAGCAGTTAGTTGTATTTTAGTCATGGAGGAACTATTCTGTTTTTACTAAAGTGGGCGTCAGAGTCCACGGCAGACATTTTTGATTGTAGGAGCTAAGGGGTACTAAGGTTTTTAATGTGTGTCCTCTCTTAACATGCAAATATAGCCTTTTAACAATTTGCCGCACTCACTACAATTTTTGCTTCGCTGTTTTAAACATGTTTTAAATCCCCTGTAGTGATTTATAAAACCTAATATTGAGAGTTTTTTTTTTTGTCTCATTTCAGGATTTTTAGTCAAGATTGAATGTGCTGTGGAAGTGGGGCAAAAACCTTTGGGAAAGCTATGAGGAGCATAAGCTATTATAGGGGAGGCTAGGGCCCCCTCAAGCACCCAATGGCACTGCCCCTGAAGTTTTTTCATGTATTAAAGTACATTGTGTTTGGCTCCAGTACAGATATATTTCAAAAGCATCTAATAAGCATAATGAAACCACTATGTTCTTTCTGCATCTAATTATAACATGTTTAACATGTTTAACATGTTTTTATTGTCCAAGAACCAGGAAGTAATGCTGGTTCGCTGTTGACATGTATTACTGCGAGATAAAAACTCTAGTCTGGCCTCTGGATGTTGTGAAAAATACTTTAAACTCATCACAGTGAATAATTAGGATGCCAGAAATGGGTAAGGAAAGGGAGAACGTAGGTTTGGACCACTAAAAGTACTTCTGTTATTCATATTTTAAAGCTATACTACTACAACATCTTCAACCTTCCACCTTCAGTTACTGACACACAGTTTTCATTTTTTGGTATACTGAAGTGATGAAGTGTCTTGCCCGAGAACACAAGAGCAATAAGAAATGGTTGAAATTGGAATTGAACTGCCAAACTTCAGGTTATATGAGAATGATTCTACCCTCATACTGATTAGGTTAATTAGATCTTTGGGCACAAGTTTTATATCATACCTTCAGCCGCACTCTATTGCTTAGAAGTGTCACATGATGTTGCTGTGCTGACAACAGCGCCATCTTCAGGTTGATTTTAAAAAAAATTCTATCCAAGCATGCAAGAGTTGATATGTCCCCTCAGCCCCGATTCACCATCTCATATAGGCTAACAGGTTTTTTACAATGAATAAGCTCGTTATTAAGACCAGCAATGTAACTAAATCACTGAGTCAAGTCACAGTATAAAGTGTCTTGCTCAGAGACTTAAAAACATTATGTGCTTGGGAGAGGTTTGAACTGGTTGGTCGACACACCACTGCACCACTGTTGAAAATGCTGAATACATCTTCCTTTTCTACTTTATATTTCCCATTAAAGCAGTTCACAACTCTATTTTTGAGGCGGTATGTTTTTCTGTGGCACATTTCCTGGTGTGAACTCCTGCTAGCATCCGTCTTCACAGTCATTACGGCGTTAGCGCAGGTGCTAATGGACTAGCTAGCATGCTGTGAGTGTGTGGGCCTGATTAAAACCTTCTTAGCTACGTCTTCTTATCTCAACATCTATTTCTGCACGTTTTTATTTTTATTCTCATCCCTCTTCACTGTTAAATAATAAAAAAAAAAAAAACTGCGTGAATAATATTTATCTTGGTATGAGAAGTTTTGAAAAGTTTGTTTTTATTTTAGATTTTATATAATCTTGTTTGTATCTAGTTGAGTTTTAGGAGTTGTAGTAGTAGTAGCAGTAGTAGTAATTGTAGTACTAGTAACAGTAGTGGTAACAGTAGTACTAGCAGTAGCATTAGTAAAGGTTGTAGCAGAAGTAGGAGCAGCAGTAGCAGAAGTATCAGTAAATGTATTTGTAATAGTAGCAGTAATAGTAGTAGTAGCAGTAGTAAGTGTAGCAGCAGAATTAGTAGCATTAGTAAAAATAGTAGCAGCTGTAGTACCAGCAGTAGTAACAGGAATAAGCAGTAGTAGAAGTAGTAGTAGTAGTACTTGTTGTAATAGTGATTGTAGTTGTTGTAGTAGTAGTGGTAGTAGAGTAGTAATAGAAGTAGTAGTTGTAGTAGTAGTAGTAGTTGTAGTAGTAGTAGTAGTTGTAGTAGTAGTGACAAGATTGACATTAACACATGACTCAACCTAAAAGTGTTTATTAATCCACCATTTGCAGTGTAAGTGTCTTGCCAAACAGCACATTGACAGCATGTTTTGCCAGTACCAAATGCATTTTCTATGCTACTTCCAAAACACAAATCAAAAATATGTTGTAACATTTAAGTGAAAATTTCCAATCTAAAATGATCAAACCACTCCATTTAAATTCAGTCATTCTTTTTCTTTCAGTGTTTTCTTCAGTCCACTTTTAGATCGATGTCAGTATGCAGGCTGTGTGCTGTCTGCTCCCTCACACGGAGATGAACGCTAATCAATGAGTTGTCTGGTGAAAAGGCATCAAACTCCACTGCGTAGCGCTTGTTTGACTTGCATGGACACACACGTTTTATCGAGTGCTCCTCTATCAGCGCTAGCTAGCTTTTTTTCACAGCGTTTTGTAGACAGTTTTGCTAGGCTGTAGTTTGCAGAGGTAAATGTTAGGAGCTGTTTTGCAGGCAGTGTCAGCCGGTGTAGTCGAGGTTTGGAGATGGGTGGGTGTTTGTGGTTAGTAAGCTTTTTGAATACAGCAGTGGAATTTTAAAATATAAGTACATTTGAATGCCTTGTAAGGAGGAAGTTTAAACTATTTGCTAACCAAACGAGGTTGTAAAATGTAGTAGTAGTGTAGTAGTAGTAGTTTAGTTGTAGTAGTAGTAGTAGTAGTAGTATAGTTGTAGTTGTAGTAGTTTAGCTGTAGTAGTATAGTAGTTTAGGTGTAATTGTAGTTTAGCTGTAGAAGTAGTTTAGTGGTAGTAGTATAGTTGTAGTAGTAGTAGTTTAGCTGTAGTAGTATAGTAGTTTAGGTGTAATTGTAGTTTAGCTGTAGAAGTAGTTTAGTGGTAGTAGTATAGTTGTAGTAGTAGTAGTTTAGCTGTAGTAGTATAGTAGTTTAGGTGTAATTGTAGTTTAGCTGTAGAAGTAGTTTAGTGGTAGTAGTATAGTTGTAGTAGTAGTAGTTTAGCTGTAGTAGTATAGTAGTTTAGGTGTAATTGTAGTGTAGCTGTAGAAGTAGTTTAGTGGTAGTAGTTTAGTTGTAGTAGTAGTAGTGTAGTAGTAGTTTAGTTGAAAAGTCAAAAATGTTGTACAAGGCTCCTGTTATATTAGGTCTAGATCGATATCAAAAGTGTCTTGCCTAAGGACACAATGACAACAACAGTAATTGACATAGGAAAGCAGGATTTGAACCATCACTCTTCCTCTCTTGCTAATGCTACCATAATAGACCTACTTGCGAAATTGTATACCTCTGCAAATTCACTCTTAACACATTACTCAGCAGTGCATATTAAGGTTATAAGTCTCCAGCTGGACTGTTAAGTTCGTGGCCACTTTTGCTGATGCGAGAGGCTTCTTCTCTGGGCATTAAATGGGTCACTGATCTGGAATGTTTGTAAAACGCGTCTATTCAAATGGCCTGGAGAATGGCTTGGCTGTGATGTATTGAAACTGACAACTGTAAAAAATCTTCCAAGTTTATTTTATTGGCAAAGAACAGAAATAAGCGTGCTGTCCGGACTATCTCCAAGTGTACAATGTAGCTTAAGGGCACTTCTTGTGTTTTTATTGGTGGAAATTTGCAAAGCTGTGATATTATGCTTTAAATATAATGTGCTGACAGAGACGCTGCTTTGTTTTTTATCGCCGCTCATTTCAATACCAATGTTCAGTCACTTTATTGGGGAAGATCATAATTTTGAGATCATGTACTTCTACCAATAGATGGAACAAGAATGCTCCAAAGTATAGCATCAAACTTACCTATCTTGCATTTATTCAATTCCAGCAGGTTTTATTGGCGAAAAATGCTTTAATGAACATGAATTTTTACTGTGGGCGGGGTCACTGACATGTTTAATGGTGTCACCTGCTTGTCTTCATGGAGATAAAGTTTACTGTAATACAGTGGAACATCCAAGGCACCTTTGATAGATTAGAAGTAATGAATAGTACAAAAGTATAAACTGGAAGACAAAACATGCACTTTCTCTGTCTCAAGCTAAAAACTGAGGAATAGATAAAGTAGAATTCCCATTTTGAAAACCTAGAACAAATCTTAATTTAATCTAGTTTTGTCATGGTAAATGGTCACATGGTGCTTTTCTACCTTCAAGATGCTCAAAGCACTTTACATCACAGAACCATTCACCTATTCACGCTCACATTCATACACCAGACACTGTGGGCGAGGTGGGTTAAGAGTCTTGCCCAAGGACACAGTGACAGCAATCATCGGTGGGAGCTGGAATCGCACCTCCAACCTGTGGAGCAGCAGGTTTGACCACTCTCCCAAAGATGTTCATGTCAAGAGTGGGATTTGAACCGCCAGCCTTCAAATCAGTGGAATCAAACAGTTAGTTGCAAAATAAATAGATAAATAAATAAATTCAAAGTTACATCACATATTGGCACATAAAAAAATAAAATAAATGTGACTTTTAAATAAAAAAAATAAAAAAAATCACCGGCCTCATAACAGAAGATATTCACACACACACACACACACAAAATATGAAGTGCCTTGCCTAAGGACACACACAAAAAAGACTGTACTCGGATTTGAACCAGCAACCTTTTCTGTATTTGAGCACTGGACTTTTTCTCATGCTAATTGCACCCATGTTTTTCCTAATACAAATCATCAACTGCATCTCCCCCCAGATCACATTGTCTGTTCCAGTTCACACTGTCGTGTTCCCTGTAAATCTACATTGGCAGCAGTTTTCCGATGTGATCCTTAATCAAAGCAGGACGACAGCTTGAATGTCACCTCCTGTGGGGACCCAAAGTGCCCAGACTGCTGCAGTACAGCCCGGGATGGCTAATGAATGCTAATAATGTAAAAAGCACAAGACGTGGGTGACACAAGAAGTGGCGTTTGATGTGAGCACCTTTGGGCGTCATTACTCAAAGCTGTGATGAAGACTTGTCGGTGATATCACAGAGTGCAAGTTTT
Organism: Periophthalmus modestus; assembly: GCA_019594935.1. Classification (NCBI taxonomy): domain Eukaryota; kingdom Metazoa; phylum Chordata; class Actinopteri; order Gobiiformes; family Gobiidae; genus Periophthalmus; species Periophthalmus modestus. The sequence goes on from JAIEZT010000054.1 coordinate 10,873,266, forward strand.
ACAAAGGGTTTCTGTTGGGATAAAGGACCTATCATATTTTTTACCACAGATAGTGGTCAGCTATTCTTACACAGTGAACAGACGTGTTGTGGCCATACCGACTTATCAAACCCTGATCTCGTCAGATCTCAGAAGCTAAGCTCGGTTGGGCCTGGTTAGTACGTGGATCGGAGACCGCTGGGAATACCAGGTGCCACAGTGGGGCTGAGTATGTGTTGGTGGTTGTTGGAAAGTGCAGATTGTTTGTATCTAGTTGAGATTTAGGAGTTACAGTAGTAGTAGCAATAGTAGTAGCAGGAGCAAAAGTAGCAGTAAATATACTTGTAGTAGAAGCATTAATAGGAGTAGTAGCAACAGAAGTAATAGGAGTAGTAGAAATAGTAGCAGCTGTAGCAGTAGTAGTGGTAGTAGTGGTAGTAGTAGTAAGTAGTAGTAATGGTAGTAGTGGTAGTAGTGGTTGTAATAATGACAAGAAGAAAAAAAAAAGATTGCAAATTAAATAATAAAATAAATTTGACTTTCAAATCTAAATAAAAAAACAAAAAATAAAAATTCACCGGCATCATAACACTAACCTAAGTCATTTTTTGTTCAAAAGGGCACTATGCATTCACTCACACACAAATTATGGGTGAAGTGCCTTGCTTAATGACACAGACAAAAAACAACTGTAGCTGGATTTGAACCAGCAACTTTTTGAAGGCAAGACACTTCACCCTCGTTGCCTCGTATGAATGCAGTGTGTCTGTGAGTATTGGTGGTTGTTGGAAATCGCAGCTTGGCAGCCTCGCATCCATCAGTCCGCCCCAGGGCAGCTGTGGCTACTATAGCTTATAACCACCACATGTGGATTGAATGAATAATGCACCGTAACCTTAGTATGCACACATTTTGTCCACATTTTGTCTTTCTATGTGTTGGCCCATGTTTAGAACTGTAGCAATGGTATGTTCCAAGTTTCAATGCCAAAAATTTTGATCTGACAGTACCTGCAGGGCGAAGCATTTTGGTAAAAGTGGGAAAAGAAATGCTAAACAGATTTACTGAACTGGAAGACTGAGGTTAGCCAATCACTCACCAAAGAGCCTAACATTAGCTGGATCAGTTATACCATTGTTTTAATTATGAAGATTTAGAATAAGCAAAAGTTCTGGGCCTGTTCAAATTGTATCTCTAGATGTAAGTTGTTCAGTACTTTCAGGAATGATGGTTGTGTTTACTGCATCACGCCACTGAATTTGAGTCTAGCCAGAGGATCATCCGTCATCTTTAATCTCCAACTCGGATGAATCATTTTTACGACTCTATTTCACTCCCCATAAAATTTCCTTAGACACAATTTGGATGTGACAATTTGTTTACAACCCTCCATAAACAGCGGGCGTTCAGCAATTACACACAAACGTCTTGGATCATTTCATTTCCACAGCGATTATCAGTTAGATCGCTCGACTAAAGCTATAGACACGTAACATATTTTCTTCAGTTGTCTCTCCATATGCATTCAAATCCCAGGTGTAAAGATGTATTCAGATGCGCGGCGTTGCATTCATATCAGATATCAGATGAGAAAGCTAATGGAGCGATCCAGAATACAATAATGCAGTGTGCCGGGGTAAGATCCTGACATTAACCCCAAATGTAGCAGTTAGCAGCTAATGTAGCTTAGCATCGCCATTAGCGTCATCGTCATCGTCATCTTCCCAGGGACAGGCACATGTCAGCGGAGCAGTCATGGGTAAAGATGGAGGGGTGAGTTAGCTTAAATGAGGTGGTACGAAAAACTGCAGCAAAACAAATATGGCTGTTTGCGAGGAAAAAATATATTTCACGGGGGACTGCAAAAAATCACAGTTCTGCAGAATTTATGAGCATAGCAAATGTATCTGCAATGTCACACAGTTGGAAAAAGGTGCGCGAGATAAGATTTTGGTATAGCTTGTGTCTGCTATATAGTTATAATCTCTGATACCGGTCAATCATTTTATAATTTGCACATTTTAAATCACAATATTAATCTAAAACGGCTTAATAAAAGAAACGAGTTCGCTGACTTCCGCGGTGCCCAGTGGAAATTGATGTCGCCGTAAATGTCATCACAACAAAGAGCCATGTAGCTGTCGTACACTCTTATGGATAGCTGCAGATCACACTAGCGAGTAGCATTTTTGTAATTTTATTTGCACCAAAAGGACTACTCAACGCTACCGAGTCCTACCCATATCACCGAACGTAAAATTGAAGAACAAGCAGTGGGTGTATGCCGGTGAAAACGGGATCGGCAACATGGTGTCTTGAAAGTAACTGTTTAAAGATGACTCAAACCTGCAAAAATCACTCCAAATACAACTTCGAGAGGGTAGATGAGAAAGGGAAACAACTATAAAAGAAGGTGTCAAGCTCTGAAAAGTCAATTTTGCATAATAAGTCTGCTTTAAGAATTTACAATATAAAGTTGTATATTGTTGCACTATTATTTGAGCGTCGCTTCCCTAGTGGTTCTCCTTCTCCAGATGTTAAACCAGGAGTAGCTAGCTGGAGGATTAATACATGTTTTACGCTGACAGGAGAACAGAGCACCAAACACAGACAAGTTAGGCTGACCTAGAGAAAGATATCTAAGTATGTAGGAGCTTTTATGACTAAAATCCACAAGGGACACACTATACCTGTTGTCATTTTGTTTTTTAAACTAGCTGCAAGGCTGTTTTTGCTTCGAAAGAGCTGTCTATCTCACTTCCCCTCCGGCCTAGTCCAGCTCCAGAGGCCACTGTCCAGCCAGCCCATAATAATGCCCTCAGTGCCACTATGCATCATGTTGAGAGAGAAAACTCTTTGAATCAATGTAAGATATATGTTTAATGCCATCCTGTGGAACATTCCATGCGATGCAATAACATCTCCATGGAGGCAACATTTAAAATTTATAGTGCACTGCAGATTTTCATGAGTTTATTGGGGAATTTTACCTTAGCTATGGAAATTGATTTATTTATTTATATACAATGCTTGCTTTTTTATGACGGCTAATAGTTCTATATTATACAAAATGTATTCTTATGAGCTTTAAGCCATGTTCTTACGCTGTTATCCCATCAAAAACATACCTAGAGTTGTTGTTTTATTTCATTCATACATGTTTGAGTAACCCTTTATTAATCTGTCTACATCTCCAAAACTCAAGATGCTCTGTTCCACCTTGTGATGTCACGTAGTGGCAGTTTTCAAGTTAACAGCTACCTTTTACTTTTAGTTCACTAGAGATTGGCAATTCAGTGCTGAAATTATACAAATGATTCTAGTGAAGGTGCATAGAGTTCAAAAACACAGTGGAGCACTTCTGTATTGCATTGTGTTTGTGAGTGTTTTCTGTTTGAGAGAAGAACTCAGCCTAAATACGCAGGATTTGTGTGTCAGACATGTGTGAATGAAACAAAACACAACTCTAGGTATTTTTTTATGAAGAAACAACATTATAACGTACCAGAAAATAGCATAATACTGCCCCTTTAATGGCCTTATTGAACTTTGCAGCAGTTACATCACATTTTAGGCCAAAAATGCTCAAAACAACCCAGTAAAATATGAATTATTTATGGCCATTCCGTACATTCTGACGCATGGTTGAAAGTCTACGGGGAGGGTAACTGCAGGTGAAGTGGCACGCATTTTTAGCTACAGAGACGTCGGACACGTGAGCTGTCAGGGTGCTAGCGTCTCCCGTTGATGCTCCTGTCACCCATCCTCTCCCAGTGTCCCTACGGCTCTGTCCCAGTGGGGTTAGCCAGGAGACAGTAGGGCAAGCTAAAGAGCAGAGAGTCAAAAGTTCACAGCTGTCACCAATTTTCAAAGATTTTGATGTATTCGATATTATAGCTACTGTTATCTCCTACGGCAAGTATTTTGGTTCAACTTGGCTTACAGGCATGGTTATGAAGTCTAGAATGCTTTTTAAGTAGTTTTTAATGCAGATTTAGTTCAGTCTGGATTAGTTCAGTCTGGTCCTCACGTCCTCTGTCATGTTTCAAGCCCAGCCAAATGTGATCGTGTAATCAGATTAGTTTTTTTTTTTTTTAATCAGTGACACATTGGTCATGATTTACAAATAATTTTAGTTCTTTGCCCATTGATTCTGCTGCAATCCGCAATGTTTTTCAGCCTTTTGTGATTTTTTTTTTTTCTTTTTTGCTTGGCTAATCCACCTGTCAATCACACAGATTTGAAAACGGGGAGATTCACCGGTGACCAGACTCATCTTTACATCTTTGTAAAGTATTGAGGAAGTGTGTGTTTTTGATCCTGGGCAAGTCTTTTTCACAATTTTGTTTGGCAGTGATGAGCGGATTATTGATATATCGATACTGTCTGAGGTATTGAAAAATAATGATTCTCATGCAAAAATAGCAATGCTTTTTCTAAATTTCCCATGAATACAGTAACTAAATCTTTACATCATGCTTTTGACTTTGACCACTCTCCCCACCAGGGCTGGCTCTAGCTTTCAGGGGGTCCTAAGCAGAATTTGTCTCTGAGCCCCTTGGCAGTGGAGGTACCTATTGGTGACTCGCATTTGACAATATTATGACTATTTATATGACCAAAAGACTGAAATGTTTTAATCTAACTTGTAAAACAGCCATTCAGAAGTACCTCAGCGCACCTCAGTGGTGTAAACAAATAGCTGCCCACACTTATGCCTCATTCAAAAACAAATGTAGGCAGCAGATATTTTGCTACTATAGATAAAAAAAACACAAAAAAAACAAATGTAATCTTTATCGGGGGATATTTAGGCTGCTGTAAACAGCCTTGTTTCCAGTAAAACTTTTATATTAATTTTAGTTTAAATTTATGGGCTCTTGGGGGCCCTCTGGTGGCCTTGAGGCCCTAAGCAGCTGCTCCGTCTGGTTATAGGCCGGTCTGACCCTGCTCCCCACCTCGTTTTCATAATAATTCCCTAGTGACAAAGGCAATGTTTAGTTTGGACTAAAAATCCAAACTATTGAAGCAATCTACACTTTTTTATACTTTTTACAATCATTTTCTACTTCCCCAAAATTCTATAAATATATTTGTACCAAGACATGATGGAGAATTTTCCAGTATTTCCCTGCATTGTTATAGCAGTCTGGTGTTGTATTTTCCATTTGTCCCCTGGTGAGCAGTTTAGCACACCAAAGCAGGCCTCCTCCAGTCTACCTCCCCCCTGTTTACACACTACATGTCGAAGTGTGTGTGAGGGTCCCTTTTGGGAATATTTGGACATAAATGCTATGAGTTTTTGGAGAAGTGAGCAGCCTGGTACAATTCAGTCTGTTTGTGTGAAAGGGATAAATATTACATGAGGAGATAAACTGCATTTTTATGTATTTCTTTAAAGGTGCGCTATGTAATTTCTCTGCTGCCTTCTTCTCTGCATGGAGATGTTGCTTTGCCTGGAATCTTCTACAATATGGCATAAAGATATTTTATCTAGCAAATGCTCAACTGGTAAGCAGGGTGACTTCTCCACAGATCTGACCTGTAATTTGGTCAGGTGGCGCCCCTGTGTGTCTCCATGGAGATAAATAATGTTAATACTGTGGAACATTCCAGGCAATGTTAAAACAATTACTATTTTTGCACGCATTAATTGTTTCAGTTCATTTCAGTATTTCAGTAGTAGGGATTTTTGGCTTTCACAATGTTACAAACAAGGAAGCAGTTCAAATGAGGCTAAAAGCATAGCTGTTATCTTTGTTATTTGGATGTACATTGGGGTAGACAAATTTAAGTGCTGAAATATAAAAAAATTAGTCCAACATTTACCGTGGACTAAGGAATATACATTTTAAAAAACATGGAGGAAGTGATTTCTGGATTACCACCCAATGATGTCACAAGGTACGACTAATGGGAGAGGTTAAACTTTTCCTTCTGATGATGAACTGTGGATGCATGTTCAAATAGTCTATCAATTAAATCAAAATCACTTTATTTGTCCACAAGGGGCAAATTAAGCACACTGAGCAGTAAAATACAACAATAACAGTAACAGTAACAGCCCTCAGGACAAAAGTGTACCTCCTCTGTGTCCTCCTGCAGCATTACCTCCAGGGGGAGCCAGGTGAGCTGTGGAGACACAACAGGAAAGCCTCTAAGCCTCACTCACTCCGCTCTGGTGTTTCAGTCGGAGATGAGATGGGACATTCTTTCATAGTGTTTCCTCTAGAACGTCTTGTGCCTTCTTACATAAGGCTAAAAAACAAAAGCAGCTTCCGTGAGTTGAAAGTTGGTGTTGGTGTACCTGAGACGAAGAATAGTTTTGTATTTGCTGTGGACTCAAGAATATGAATTTTAAAAGCAAAGAGGAGCACTTTCTTGATTACTACTTAACGATGTTACAATGTGCGACTAAGTTAGCTTAAAATTTAAAAAAAGTTGATGCTATATTGGCTTAGGAAAACAGATAATTGTTTATCATGTAGACTAAGAATGTGTGAAAGGCTGAGTATATGACTCTAGTGCCTTTTGAACAAATGCAGATGAAATGGTTGATAGAAGGGACTAATTTTCAAGAAATGTAGCAGATCCTGACCCCATAACCAGACTGAATCACAATGTAGGTTAGAATCCCAACAGACCTCTCCAACCTACTTCATACTTATGCAAATGCTTGAATTCATATTATTCACAGTGTCATGCACCTTCTTACAATTCAATGCAATTTCACTTTTAAATACAATGAGATACACATTTTATTGAAAAAAGTGATTAAATATGTTATTTTACTTAATTACTTTACCATATACACATAACCTACAACAGTGATAGTTGAGTGGACTTGATTAAGACGTATTTGATTTCAACATGTCTACCTCAGACCTGGGGACACATACACAGATTTATGACAATTTAAATCAAAATTCAACGTAACCTACCTTTAAACATTTGCATTAGTCTATTTTCAACTCCAAAACTAACAGGAGAATGAATTTTACTCAATTTGCATGCAGCCTGTTAACCATCAACCATGACACAATGCCATAACACTCTCAAACACACATATCCCATAATACCCCCTTCCCCCCTACAAACACACATACACAATTACAACCCTCCGACCCACTCCCTCGTCCCACCTCCCCTCTCCCACTCCTATAGGCTGCACCTTAATGAGGAAGCTGATTATGTTAGCCCAAACCGCTGTCTCTGCTCTGAATGGGAATGAGAAGGACAGCTCTGGCACGGGGCCTGAATACGTTATCGATCTGTGGCAGCGTGGTCGGAGCGTTGTTGGAACGTCCTGTGTACTGCTGTCATTAGTGCTGTGTGCAGAACAAAGATGTGCATTGTGAGTCTATCAGGGGTGAGTTAGTCAGGTTAAATAGTGTGAGGTTTTGTTGTTTGGCAGTGGTGTAAATTCATTGTGATTCTACGAGTTACTACAAATGGGTTAAATGATATAAAGAGGATTACAGACTCGGACTCCTATTTTATCAGTTGCCACATTTTTTTTTTAATCCAAAATTTAATCCAAAATTGCTACATTACAGTGCTGAAACATACATGTATCACTGATTAAGATAAGAAAAAAAAAGTAAGTAAAGAGCACTGGGGGATAGAGGAAAACGGAACTTATTCAACGCCTTGAAAGCACCTTAAATACGAGACAATAAAGATTACTAAAACAACATTGGCCCTTATCTTGTCATTATGTGCAGACTGGCTCAACTGAAGCGCCGTCCACTAGGGGGAGCGAGGCCAAAATGATACTGCCAGTAGTTAAAAAGTGCTGAATGACCGAATAGACGTGTTTCACACTGGGGAAACAGATATGAAAGACAACTTAAATTATTCATTCAAATAGGCCAGTTAATAAAATATTTGGGTGGAAATTGAATTTATTACAATTTACCTAGTATAGTTAAGGTTGGTTAATTTTTTTTTTATTTTATTATTATTTTTTTTTACGTAACTGTGCTCAATCTATAAACAACAACTTCCACCCAGTGTTTGTGGTCCTTCACATGCTTCCTCTGCTGGGCGTAACACTGGTCCAAAGCAGCCACAGCCAGCGCACTGTACTGCAGATTACATTACACACAATAGAGGAAACCTGAAGCCTTCTATGGGAATTACTTTGTCTGGCAACTTTTTTATCCCTTTAGTATTTTACATTATATGCGTGTGTCTGCCGTTGTAGCTCTCACTGACATGGTACTATTGCGTATCTACCAATGAGGTTTTGTGCATGGAGTTTGCGGTTCACTCACATACACAAGGGATCTTTGTGCCGTGCTGGACTTCACCGCTATTCTGATTATTACATTACTAACACTGCGCTAATGTTAGTGTGTGTGTTAACAGGTCATATACTCTAAACACTATTTTTTACTGCGCCTGGTATATCACTGCTTGCAAGATATGGAACTTAGTGTGTAAGTTTGAAGGGAAAACTATTACAACAGTTATTATCAAAAAAACTTGACATAAATACATCAATCAATAAATAAATACATATATTTATAAATAAAATATACATCTATGTTCCGTTGTTGTGTTCCTTGACAATACACCTACAGTTCTGTCTTTTTTTTTATTTTTTATTAAAGTTATTTGTTTAATGCAAGACAGACAAACATAGTGACCAGTCATATACAGTAGCGACAAGTGGTGATAAGACATACAAGTCATAGCCAGACATCCCAGTACATAACATTGTTTGTAGACGCAACAGCTATTTACAGTTATATGTGACAAGTCTGTGTGCATGTGTGATATTTCCATGATTTTGGAGGGAGGTAACATGGAGACAGCAGAGGGTCATATGGGTTCTATCTGACGATTTGTTCAGACTGAGTTTGTTTGCTCTTGTCACTGACCTGGTTAAGAATAAGATTTATTCTGGGTTAAACCAAGACTAATCCAAATTGAAACCAAGTCTAGAAGCACGGCCTAAACCCAGTCCTAATCAGGACCAGCCTATGACTTTACATAATGAGCTAACAGAGACAGATATTTCACTTTCAGTTTAACACCTTGTATAATCCAGGAGGTCAGTGGAGCTGTGAGGGGCAGAGAAGATAGGTCTGTACAGTGTCATATGTATCACACATTATTAATGCTATGCTCATCTGTGACTCATGTGCCAATATGCCCGAAGGCTGGCACGAGAATATGTGTGAGAGAGATGGTGTGTTGGCATTGTCCCTACTAGGCTACAGAAGACTTCCCTGTAGTCCATATTGGCAACCAGTGCATTTGTAGTTATAAAATAAATAATTAAAACAAAGGCTGTCTATTGGCCTTTAAACACGCACTTGAGTATCTTTGCTTTACAAAAAAACAAACATTTAAACTCAATAAAAAGGACCATCCCACAACATACTCATGAAAACACACAGTTGTAATAAATGTGATTTAACTGCTTAGAAATGCTTAGAATGAGGTGATTATTTATGAATTTAAAAACTGTGCAGGGTCTCTACCTGTGACACAACAATCCCGAAGTTTTAAACTGCATGTTGCAAGGATTTTCTACAGAGGGTTACTGAAACCAGCGTGAATGATGCAAAATACAACTCCAGGTATGCTGCTAAAACCCTGACCTTCGACTGATACACATCTTCTTGATAATCAACAAAGCTCCTCTATGTTTTTAAAGTCCATATACAATCGTTTACTAAATTTTTCCTTTGCTCACATCATGATTTTTAGCTTGGCAACAATTACTTCACTCCACAGTGTGCCAGTAGATGGACTTCTTGTGCCTCCCTAGGTCAGGGGTTTGAGTGCTGCTCTGACCAGTGCCTACTGCCATTGAGTCCTTGGGCAAGACACTTCCCCCACATGAACGGTTGTGATTGGAGGAGCCGATATCACAGATTGGCAGCTTCTTTCAATGTACCTCAGAGCAGTTGTAGTAGCTTTCCATCACAGAGAATGGAATGAATGAATGTTTTTTTCCAGTTTTACCCCCTCATGTTATACATCTTTTAATTTATAATCAATTAAAACGTTTGTTCATTGATTTATTTTTGTTTTAGTGCAGTATTTACACAAGATATTCTCTATTGACACGTATGCCTACAACTATAAGGTGTATAATGACATGCAGTCTTTACTTGACAGCCTATAAAACTATATACATATCCCAGCTTGCAACAGGAGCCTCATCCAGCAGCTAAAATAAATAAATAAATAAAATACAAATGTCCAAACCAGCCTGGGGTGATTCACGGAGCATCTTTATCTCTCTCTATTCCCGCACTAAATTACTTCCTCTGTCATGGGGAAGTCAAAGAAAACGATAAGTCTGCAAACGCGAATATGGAACTGATATGAATGGCCGTTTCTTGTGGGATCCTTTTCAGTGGTGCACGGGGGACAGATGAGGAATGAGAGGACTCTGGCGGAGCTGATAGGGCAGTGAGAGATGGATAAGCATGAAGTGAATGAGAGCGCTGCGTACAGTAGTGTTTTCATCATGGGAAGATGTATGGTGACTCAAAATGATGGAGTAAGCTAGCTGCTATAATATCAAGAGTAGGTTGATAATGTTATGTGCATATGACTAAAGCAATAGTGGGAGATTGGTTATATGTGTTGGGAATAAGTAAAGTCAAAGTCAAAAGTATCAAAAAGTCTGATACCAATCGATATTAAAGGTAGTATCAAAATCAGATACGAATGAAGAGGTATTGATGCTACAAAATACACTGTAAAGCCTGCTACACATTTAAACTAACAAAAAAAAAAAAGCACTGTGCAGACATGAAGAGGATCAGATTTTGAGATTTTAAATGTTACGATTCCCAGAGTGCAAAGACAGCAGCGAAGATACCGCACACTACAAGCTAAAAGTTGTGAGCTATCAAAACTATAGCCCAAGTTGCATCAGCTGTTTCCTGTCTACAGTAAAACAACTTGCTTTGAGACTCTAAAGTGTTCCAACTATCAGAGCATTGTACTTCTACTTTAGATACAAGTCAAAACTGTGTTATTTTTTGTGAAATGGTACAATAGTTCAGATAAATGCTTTTGAATGCACAGAAGGATGGTGAGAGACTATACAGGTAGTAGAATTGTGTTTACTGTAGCTGCAGCTTCACCCTGATCATTATTTGCATAGGACACATTCTAATGGATAATATGGATGAATGCTGCAGTTTAAATTTACAACTTAACGACAGGTGAGTAATAGTCGTCTTTAAATTATGTTCACCATTTCTTGAGTTTGTTTGTGTCTTGCGCCTCTGTGTCAGTCCGTCTGCCCCTGAGGCTCTGTTTTATTGGCTGTTGCCGTGGTGATGTTTTGTGGTTACGATATGACAGAGCAGCTCAGAGGCGAGCTCAGAGGCGAGCTGACACCACACGCATACGAGGATCCAAAGCTGGGTCAAGAACAAATTGAGTCCTAAATTGGGCAAATTATCCAGTAGTTTGTGGCAGGCTTAAAACAGGTATTCAGAATGCTGTAACTAAACACATTTTCAAAGTATTTTTCCCATCGCTGTCCAAGGTAAAGATGTATATATCAGTTGGATGAGGTAGATATTTGTTTTGTGAAAGGGGCACTATGTAGACTATTGTTTTTAAGTAGAGACCTTCTTGTCTCCATAGATATGTTGGTGCTTTACCTAGAATGTTCCACAAAATGGCATAAAACGACAATCTCCATGGAGACGAGAAGGCGGACTGTGTACGGTCACTTTCGGGTTCAAGACCCATCAGCTGATTAAAAACAATAAATATGTTTACTTTTTTTTATTTTATTTCATAGCTTGAATGAATATCAGCTGCTTTCTACAATGAAATAAAAAAGTCAATGTGGAGAATCAGTCCTGTGGCTTTAACAGGAAGTCAATGATCCAATGTTAAACCATTGTGACAGGTCAACCAGCCTCTCCAACCTCCAGCTACCCCAAAAATCACTCAAATGACTCGCCCAAGTTCACAGAAAGGGCTAGATTTGAACCATCCACCCTACAGTTATATAACAATACCAAATGTCACAAATGGAGTCATAACCTTTAATATTGCCAAAAGTCTCTGCTCCCTGTAGTATAAAACTTATTTCCGTTCTTCAGCAAGACACTTCACCCAAACTGTCTGCAGGTTTGTGTAAATATTTGAAAATTTGAATGCAGTAGACAACATTACATCTACATACATGCCTAACCTTTCTGGTGGAGGGTCTGATACCTGCTTGTATCCACGGAGATGTTGTTGATTTGCTGGAATGTTCTGCAATATCACATTACATTGATCTAACTCTCGGGATACAAGCAGGCAACATCATCAGGCCAAATTAAAGTTCAGATCTATGGAGAGGCGACCTCACAGTAAGAATGCATTATCCGTATGTTTTTCAAATCTATAGCTGATTAAACGCAAGATATACATTTAAGGATTATTATGCATAATTGACTTTTTGGAGCTTTCTACCATGTTATGAAGCTGTCCCCTCATCCAAAATATGCCTGAAGAGGTTTTATGTCATCCGTGCATGTTTGTGTAATCTAGTGATCTCTCCTGTTCAAACCTGCTCAAACCCTCCTTACGGTTACCATTACAAAACTGCACTCAACATCGCAAACCTGATGCGATGTGCAGGAGTTTCATTAGTGAGATGCACGCTGATTGTGTTGTGATAGTGTTCTGAAGTGGCAGTGACTTAGCATGGAGAGCAAAGGGAGAGAGGAGACTCAGGGCATCAAAAGTATACAGAATACTGAAACAGAAAGTATATGAATGCGTTGTTATTGGCTAATATCGCATTTTCAAACAATAAAAAGCAACATGGTGATTGAAATATGATTTGTGCTAGCAATTAATATACCATAGTATACTTTCTCTTTAATGCGATATAGACAGAAAATCTGGTAACCCTAACCCCAACCAGAAAAGTTACCTTGTGCGCCTTTAGCAATATAATATATGTGGTTGATTTTGTATCATCTGATAGCGTTTTGCTGTTTTGTCGTATTTTTGGTTGCCTTTTTGTCTGCAGAAGTGAAATGGCATTGCTGTAGAACATGACAATTGAGTCTGCATTAGTCATCCCCATCACAATGCAATCCTATTCTGAATGAGCCTCGGGAAATTGTCTATGCTAATTTGTTGAAATGTCTGAGAAGAACATCTAGGGAATATTTTTAGGAAGTCAAGAGGAATTTATTTGTATTTTGTTGTCTGAGGTACCTAAATAATTGCCTATTTTATGTTGATGGGGGAACACCTATTAACAGAGAGTTTAAGACGGGGTATTATGCTAAATACATTTTTTTGGAGCTTTCTATCATGTTAGAACGTTGTTTCCTTATCCAGAACATGCCTGAAGAGATCCATGCATGTTTGAGTAACCCAGTGATCTCTGTCCAGGCCTGATGCGATGTGCAGTAGTTTCATTAGCGGGATACACGCTGATTGTAATGAGATAGCACTCTTAAGGGGAGTGACTTAGTGTGGGGAAGAAGGCTAACTCAAAAAAAAAACAAAAACCCTGAAACTGATTACACATTTTAATATGTTCTTTTACGCAAATAGCATTTTAAAAACTGTTAACAAGGGGAACTAAATAAAAATTTTAAAAAATGTGTTAGGAATTAATACCCCATAGAAGTGTAATATCCCATCTTTAAAGAGAAATACAAGAGAGATGCAAAGCTGCTTTGGTTTTAAATGTTCACCATTTAGTTACAGCATTGCCAAGAGCTACTTAAAAAACACCAAACATATCTCTGTCTTCTCATGCTTCCCTGCGCTCCTGTCTGCGCTCCTGTCTGCATTTCTATCTGTGTGGTCTGGGCCAGTTTAATTTGTCCCACCTCTCTCCAGCCCCCTCCCACACACCTTCTCTCACTGCACTAAGGGCAAGTCGTCTCAAAACAAGCAGACAGTGTAACCTGACAGGGGCCGGAGACTTGGACCAAACATTACAAAGAAAACCAAATAACATTTCACTTACAATAGCTGCTACATTCACTATAATTGAACTGAACCCCTCAACAACTATTTATGTAAGAAATGGAGATTGCTTTACATTCATTTTCAGAGATGGGTCTCTTGCCTCTTTCAATAAAAAATATACTTTTTTCATTTTTTTTTTTTTTCTTTTTTTTTTGTATTAAAGCAGACCTATTGTGCTTGTGTCTGCTATATATAATCTATGACACCCATAGATCATTATGTGCATTTTAAATCGCAATATGTGGTGCCCAGTGAGAGCTGACACCGTTAATATCATCACAACAAAACGGCAAGCAGCTGTCGCATGGTCAGCACCTCCAATGGATAGCTGCACATCACACTAGCAAGTAGCAGATTTTTTTTTTCATTTGTACCAAAATGACTACGTGACACTGCAGAATCCTATGCATATCACCAAATAAGAGTTGATTGGCAAAAATGGCAGAAAAAAGCAATTAAAGATTGCTCAAACATGCACAAATAACTCCAAAACCAACTTCGAGAGGTGAAACGGTAAGGGGAAATGACTATAACATGGCTGAAAGAAAGTTGATATTGCAGAATAGATCTCCTATAAGAGTAAATGAGGTAAAAAAAAATAATAATAATAATAAAAAATAAATTTTTCTTGAATATTTACATTTCAAACATTTGAATTTTAGGAAAAGCTATTGACCAAGACACCAAGAATTTCTAAAACAAGAAGAAAAAAGAAACAAAATCTAACTGCGATTATTCTGAGAAGCACTGTGATTTGTGATTTATGTTTTAGTAATAGGATTCTGTTTAAAGTTCACATTTCAAACTCTACAAAGCGAAACTACAGATATTGCAGTTTTTATGCAGAATAAGACTTTGTTGTTTGTGAATGAAATAATGGTACTTTCAGCACATTCGATTTGCTAATTGTATCCATTCAAATTCATCTTTCAGCCGTGACCTTAACAGAGGACTTATATAATGTCATCAGACTACATCAACTACCTTCTGTTTGTCTGATGTTCAGCTTAATTCACCTTCACATGCTTTTATTTTTATTCTCTTCGAACCCATCTCCTCTTGATCAGAGCCTTGGCGTCTCACTCCCTTCCTCTTGAGCAGATCCTTGGCGTCTCAATCCCTGCCTCTGTCTGATAGCGCTCTCTTTAATATTGCATGCTTTGTCTGTTCCACTATTAATGTATTCTTGCGATGTCTTCCTTATCTCGCAGCCTCATCTCCCTCCTCCACTTGTTAGAGGGGTCCCGTGGGTGATCGCTGTGGTACCACAAAGCCCACACACAGATAGGAGCAGCCGTCACCCTTTGCAGTTAGCATGGAGAAAGAGAAAGTATTGGCTAGCAGTAGCATTTCTTATCGGGCATTAGGGGAGAAGGAGACTTGGATAAACTACACAACAAAAGATAAAAGCAACCGCAAGCTTTATTACTTTAAGGCAACGGTGGCGTAGTGGTTGGAGCGTTCTCCCGTAAACCAGAGAGTTGGCAGCTCCATTCCAGATTCGTGCAATGCATACAGTAGTTGTGTCATTGGGCAAGACACTTATTCCATCATGTGACGTGTGTGATTTGTTGCGGATGTATTTCAGTGCACAGAATTTGTTTTATTTTGGTGCCTTTGTTGTTTGAAATTCACCCCAAAAACATGCATTCTTAGTGTGAGGGGGTCGCCTCTCCATAGATCTGTCCTGTAGCTTGGCTTGGTGGCATCCAAGGAAAGCAATAACATCTCCATGGAGACAAACAGGTGGCAGCTCTTGCACCAGAAAAGTTACATAGCGTATTTTAGCTGTGAAAATATAATATAGCTCATTACAAGTTTCAATGTAAAAAAAAAAAAAAAATTGGCATTTTTAAATTTCCATCCTATATTTTGCTCGAAGTGACATCGCCAGCTTACCAGAACCTTCATTTTGCTGATCCCACACTTTGCTCTTCAAACCTGGGGGAGCTGTGTGGTCTTGACAACCCCCTAAGAGCTCTTAACGGACAGCAGAAAAAAGCAGAAGGAAGTAGAGGAGCGGAGGAGAGGGTGGTGTAGATTCAGTCGCAGTATTAGAGTGGACAGGGACAGACCAAACATGGACAGTAGCCAGACAGCCCCTTTGGCTATTGGCGTTCACTACCACTCGCACACAAATCTGAAAAATACTTCCAAAATTCGCTGAGGAGGAAGTAAAGTAAATAAATACAATAGAAGAATGGTGCACAGTTGGCATCGTCTGATCTTTACTTATCTATTAATTCATGCATTTATGACTATATAATAATTTTATTTTGTTTCTTTAGTGTTGTACTCAAAATTTGTCTTGGTTGCATTTTCTCATATTTTTCAAGTTTTCCATTTTCAAATTTAAATGCTTGTCTTGATGTAGTCCATTATTAGTCCTGTTTACTTTAGAAAAAAAAACAAAAAAACTATTTTCCATTTTAACTAATTCTTCTTCTTGTTATTTTTTTTTTTTTTGATTAGTTACAATTATTTTTATTATTATCAATTGCAATTTTTTTTTATTATTATCTCAACCAATATGCACTATAGAGTTTTAAATTATTGGAATCCTTGAAAAAAAAAAAAAAAAAAAGAAAAATATTCAATGGAGGGTTACTCTTTGTATTTTCCAGGCAAGTAGCTTAACATTTGCGCAAAAAACCCAAAACATACAATTATTTATTTAAAGCAAACCTCATCCCACTCACACTAATCCTACACACACGTACATGCATTTGCAACCTCTAAAAGAAACTACTTTGAAATCCACAGTTTTTTAAGTCTTGGATATACTTCCATCCATGGCAAGTTTGTTTTCTGCAGAACCTATTTCCTATTGGGACCGAAGTCTACTCTTTTCCAATTCCACATAATAACCATTTTAAAGTTCCACTGCCAACTTTAAAATGTGATATTTCTTCCCAAAGTAATACGTCCATTTCATTTCTCAATATCTGTATTTGATCATTTAGATTTCTTGGTAATATTGTTTCCTGAACCCCAGCTGTGCCCATGGAGCCCGACGGGGATGAGGGCCTCTGACTTTTGGAGGGCATTTCTCTCAAATAATAGCATGTGTGGCCCTGGGCATGGTCTTGGATATATGGCATGTGGAGTGAATTCATTTAGCAGTGTCTGGGGTTAGTTCTGTGGTCTCAAAGTTGTTGGACTTTTTTCTGCATTTTGTGCATTTTTTTTTTTTTTTTTTTTTGACTGGTGAGATCAAGGATTGAACTGGCAACCTTTCAATGTACTTTTAAAGTCTTCTTCTATCAACAGAATTCTATGATGAATAAAAGTTCAAACTTGAATTTGAATTTTTGATTTATTTAATTTGATTTAAACTTTTTTTTTTTTTTTTTTTTTTAATGTTATTGTGTTTTTCAAGGTTTGTCTCAAAGTTATGGTAGAGGCATAGACATAGATATACTGTATATAAATGGACAAAGCTAACACAGTAGCCACCATGTTCCAAATAGGAAGTGAGCATGGCACGCTTCCAGCTCCATTGACTCTGGCTCCAATTCACTTTACATTAAAAAACTGTGGCCTTCCCTCTGCAACTGCTACAGTGAGCCTCATCATTTTGGTATTAAAATGTTCATCTTAACCCGCTCTACATGATCCTGATATTTTTATTTAGCTATTTTGTCTGTGAATCAATATACAAACATTAATAAGAGACAAATCTTCTTTCCCCAACACTGCTCCCAATAGCGTTAGGAACGGGGTTTGATTGACAGCGTTGCTAAGTGCCCATGCTAAACCAGCGGCGCAGGTGGAAAGGGGGTGTTACCTTCAACAGCTTTGCTTCCGATTGGCTCTGTGGTTGCTATGATACTCATGGTTGGAATTCCAAATGTGGAACTCTGCTCCAAATTCGCCCTTATAACTACTAGCCGCGATGAGCTTCATTTGACTGAAGCTGAACGGTATGGGTGATGTCACATTCACTTAGTCCACACAGTCTAATGGAGAGGCATCAAATTATTTCATTTTGAGTCTTCATAATTGTCGTAATGAGCTAAAAATCCCATATTGGCAAATGTTAAAAAAACTAAACTAAACATAATGCTCCAAAGATAAATGTCTCCCTTGCCAAGTAATTAAAATTAATTATCGAGTAAGTCAAAACTTTTGCAAAAAAAAAAATATATATTGTAATGTAAGAACAAAGCTGTAATGCATGTGATTTGACTGCCCAATTGCTTTGAATCCAGTGATGATTTGTGCCCTTAAAACTGCACAGAGTTTCTACCTGTGATGCAACAATCCTGGGAAATTTTAAATTCAAAATTGTTTGGTGACTCCTTCGGGACTTACTATAAAGGGTTTGTGAAACTATTGTTAATGAAGCAAAATACAACTCCTGGTATGTTTTTGACGAGGGAGCAATTTTATCACTATGGTTAAAAGCTTGAAAAAAAATCCATGTCTTCCCCACACATCTCTAATCTCTGTGCCCCCTCTTTTATCCCCCTGCGGACCCTGTTTGACCAGTCTGATCTGTCCAAACACCGGCTCTCCCTCTGCACACTGGTCTGGTCTCTGCTCACATAGGACTATAGTCCGTAGTGTACTTTTCATTTATTTTTAATGAAAGGCCGCGCTCCTGAGCCCTCATTTCTGTGCCCGGTCCACTCTCATCGCTCTCGGGGGGTGAGAAGTGTGTGAAGGGTCTGTGCTTGATAGTAGGCTCCGGGGGGCTGCTGTGATTGGGCATTCAAAGTTTAGGAACAGAACTGTTAAGGTTGGGAAATGGATTATGAATAAAGTTAAGGTTAGGAAAGTGGTTAAAGTTTGGTTAAGTGAGGTTTGCATATGTAACTTTTAAAAATAGTGGCTAGATTAGTCTATAGTTTACTACTTTAACAAAAAAAGCTACAAGTATGTTATGTTTGTGGATGAACTGATGGACCGTTTCCATGGCAATTAACAATTCAAAAGAAAATATTGTATCTTTTGAACTGTCAAAAGGGCCAATAACCTAAAACATATGAATAATGTGAATTATTCTTTGAAAAGTGCACAAACATTTCTGGTAGAGCTTCTGCAACCATGGAGATATTTTTAATTAGCTTGGAATGTTCCACAGTATGGAATTAACAACTGCAGCTATGTTTTTAATTCCTGAAAAATGGGCATAATTTCCCTGAGCGTGTCATCTTTCCACAGATGTTAAATCTTCATGGAGATAGATATGCTTAATGTCATGACAATTTCAAGCAATAACCTCTCCATGGAGACAAGCAGGTATTAGACTCTCCATAAGCAAATTTACTAGTTGATTGATGCAAACGGTGCAGATTAGCTGGTTACACTTCCATCAGTGATCCAGGAGTATATTTTACCAAGGTATCTCAGAATAAACACAGCATGATCTTATGTATGTCTTTATGTATTCTTTTGTATATTTACCAAGCTTGCAGTAACTTTAGACGACAAATACCTCCCTGTTGTCATGATTAGCCTGGTCCTATAGCCCCATATCTCTTTTTATCACCCCTAACACAAAGCTCCTGTCACCCCCCATTCAATATCGTCCCCAGCGGACAAAACACCCATAGAACTCCCCACACCCTGCCTGTAGATGAAGCCAATCGTTTCAACACAAACCACACATATAAAGAACTTCTTGTGTCCCATCACTGTTCCCTGGGGAAGCCTTTCACGGACACACACACACACGACTCTTTCATAGGAGGTATAAAAAGCACAGTAGCTTTTAAGCCACCTTCTATCCGCAGCATAGACCCCATACAAGCAATATTCCATTGTGTCCACGCTGTTTTGCCGAGTTTGCAGAAGGGAGGCAGGGAGAGTGCGGAGGTTAGGTGGCTTTCCCAGAACAAGGCTGGATCAGAACATAGTGCAAAGCCGTGTAAACAGTCATGAATAATTCAAAGAACATATGTTTTTATTTATGTAAGGTAGCAGTTGTTTTGCCGTGAGTGCCATTTCTGAAAAAATAATGGCAGGATTGGGGGCAATGACAAAATACTAAAAATACTTCTAAAGTGGACTACTATGCTTAGATAGTGAGCAGAACTTCGCTACTAGGGTCTTTCTTGCACTATTGCAGACTGTTGAAAATACTTCAATAGTAATGCCACCTCAGTGCAAAACACCTCCTTGTTTTTAAAGTTCATGCACCTTCAAAACACCCTGTCTGAGCATTTCAAAGCTCACATTTACTTCACTGTGGATTTTATGAATGTTGCTGTTAGTAAGTATACACTACAGCCAGACAAGCCAGACTACAGTGTTTTTTATTGAAACGTGCATGGTAATACACAGGGTGGCCCAAAAGTCTCAGACAGTAAAAAAAAAGTGTAACTCTTTTGTTTCTAAATATTTTTATTTTATTTTTTCAGAGCATTCAGAACTCCCCTTCCGACATTAATCTGAGCAAATATAGCACCAAGTAACGAACCCTCATTGTACAGTGGTACTTTGAGTCGCATGGGTCAAATTCAGAAACCCAGCGGTGTTACCGTCGACATTTTAATATCAGAGATGCCCCAAGTGTAAATGCCATTAAAGGAAGAATAAGGTGTTTTCAAAGACAGGGGGCAGTATGTGATCTCCCGAGACCTGACTAGTCCAGATTTCTTCCTGTGGGACTATCTTAAAGAAAAGGTGTTTGTGAATAAACCTCAGACAATAAACAATTTAAAACGTGATATCGAGGATCAAATAAGAGCCATAAGACCGGAAATGCTTTAAATGTTATGCAAAAGTGTGTTGGATCGAGCTATTCAGTGTGAAACCAAAAATGGTGGACACTTTAAAGACAATATTTTAAAAAATTAGGTAATTTTTACTTCCCCTTGTTTAAGTAGTGATAAGTGTTTTATTCAAGTGTAAGTGAACAATTATAACCGTATATTGCCAAAAATTTCAGAAAGTTCAGTTTACTTACTGCTAAAATTTGGTGAGTATAACTTAAGAATTATAGGAACTATTGAAGATTTAAAAGTGTCAGTGACTTTTGGGTATTGTAAATGTATTGTCCCTGAAATTCATGCTCTGCATTTTGACCCATCTCCAGACCTTGAGCTAGTCTTGGTCAGTATTACGTTAGATGGAGAATTTGACTAACCATGTATGATTTGGGTTGATGGTGAAATGCGGAGTGCCTGGAGGTAACTCTTCCAGACACTGGGAGAAACATCCAAGCTCTGCAAGAAAGATCCAAGTGACCCAGTAGTCAAACTCGGAACCTTCTTGTTGTGAGGCGAGAGGGTGTTCTTTCCGTAAAATAAACACGTTTTTTTCATATGTCTACATTAAGGACAATGTTATGGAACGGGGATAGGTGTCCAAAAGTAGATCAACGTATATAAAAAGAAAAAAATGCAGTTATTTAATCTGATTTATTTTCTATTAATTCTGCAGTCCAGTGGCACAATTCTACATATTACCACCTATTCTTGCTGACCTAGGCTAACCACACGCCGCCTTTGGACTTTTTATTATGTGGTCGTCTAGAACAACATTTCTCTTCAGATAAACCAATAAGCACAGGACGTTTGCTCCGGACAGTGGAACGCTTCTTCTGTAAACCATTTTAATCTTTTTTCAAAACCCCACAAGCTAGCCAAGAACTCTCCAGCCCGCCTGCCAAATTTATACTATGAGCTACAGGCAAATAAACACAACTGAAATGAATGACACTGTAATCCAATTGTGTAAAGATGTTTCAGATTAGATTTTGCAAGTGTTCAAATATGGTTAGTTTTCCCACTGTGAGAAGGTCTATGATAGCTTTATGTTAGCAATATTAAAATGCATATGAAAGGTTTTCTTCACTTTTCTAATTATTACTTGGTTTTGGATAATAGCTGTGGTAAATATTTATCATAGTTCTTTCCATCCATCCATTCCATTTGTTTTCTTCTGTTTATCCGGTGGCGGGTCCCGGGGGCAGCAGTCTAAGCAGGGACTCCCAGATTTCCCTCACCACAGACACTTCCTCCAGCTCCTCCGGTGGAACCCCAAGGTGTTCCCAGGCCAGCCGAGAGATAGTGTCTCTGGCGCGTCATAGCTGTTTGTGTGGAAAAAAAAAGTTGAAGAAAAGTACAAAAATACAGGAAGAAGCTGTAAGTTCTTTAACAGAATCCCTCTACTTGTGTCATCAACGCTGAAAATTCCACCCAAAATGCAAGGAATACCATTTTTGTTCCCTTATTTTTTATTTTTTTAACATTCAATACAATAAAAGTGATGACATTTATCAATATTAGTCTTGTCATGGGGAAAGGCCCGGCCACCAGGCGCTCGCTGTCGAGCACCCACCCCAGGCCTGGCTCCAGGGTGGGGCCCCGGTGACGCCGGTCCGGGCGACGTAACTGGCCGTGCTGTTTCACTCTTCATAAAGGGCTTCTGAACCGCTCTTGGTCTGACCTGTCCCCCTGGACCTGTTTGCCATGGGTGACCCTACCAGGGGCATAAAGCCCCCGACAACATAGCTCCCAGGATCATTCGGGCACTCAAACCCCTCCACCACGTTAAGGTGGCGGTTCAGGGAGGGGAACCCGGCCGGGCTCAGCCCGAAGGAGCGACGTGGGGCCGTCCTCACGTGGACCCACCACCCGCGGGAGGATCCATAAGGGGCCGGTGCATAGTGATCCGGGCGGCAGTCGACGGCGGGGGGGCCCCGACGACCGGATCTCCGGACACGGAGACTAGCTCTGGGGACATGGAATGTCACCTCGCTGGGGGGGAAGGAGCCTGAGCTTGTGCGGGAGGTTGAGCGTTACCGACTAGATATAGTTGGCCTCGCCTCCACGCACAGTTTGGGCTCTGGAACCCAACTTCTTGAGAGGGGCTGGACTCTCCATTTCTCTGGCGTTGCCCACGGGGAGCGGCGGCGAGCTGGTGTGGGCCTGCTCATTGCCCCACAGCTCAGCCGTCACGTGTTGGAGTTCTCCCCGGTGAACGAGAGGGTCGCGTCCCTGCGCCTACGGGTCGGGACAGGTCTCTCACTGTTGTGGCAGCCTACGGGCCAAACAGCAGTGCAGAGTACCCGGCCTTCTTGGAGTGCCTGGGGGGGGTACTAGACAGTGCACCCACCGGGGACTCCGTTGTTCTCCTGGGGGACTTCAACGCCCATGTGGGTAACGACAGTGACACCTGGAGGGGCGTGATTGGGAGGAACGGCCTCCCTGATCTGAACCCGAGCGGTGTTTTGTTATTGGACTTCTGTGCTAGTCACAGTTTGTCCATAACGAACACCATGTTCAAGCACAAGGGTGTCCATCAGTGCACGTGGCACCAGGACACCCTAGGTCAGAGGTCGATGATCGACTTTGTTGTCGTGTCATCTGACCTTCGTCCGCGTGTTTTTGGACACTCGGGTGTGAAGAGAGGGGCAGAGCTGTCAACTGATCACCACCTGGTTGTGAGTTGGATCCGCTGGCGGAGGAGGAAGCCGGATAGACCTGGCAGGCCCAAGCGTATTGTGAGGGTCTGTTGGGAACGTCTGGCGGAGCCTTCTGTCAGGGGGGTCTTCAATTCGCACCTCCGGGAGAGCTTCTCTCTGATCCCGGGGGAGGTTGGAGCCATGGACTCCGAGTGGGCCATGTTCTCCACCTCCATTGTTGATGCGGCTGCCCGTAGCTGTGGTCGTAAGGTCTGCGGTGCTTGTCGCGGCGGCAATCCCCGAACCCGGTGGTGGACACCGGAAGTAAGGGATGCCGTCAGGCTGAAGAAGGAGTCCTATCGGGCCTTGTTGGCTTGTGGGACTCCTGAGGCAGCTGACAGGTACCGGCGGGGCCAAGCGTGCTGCGGCTCGTGCTGTCGTGGAGGCAAAAACTCGGGGTTGGGAGGAGTTCGGGGAGGCCATGGAGGAGGACTATCGGACGGCCTCAAAGAATTCTGGCAAACCGTTCGGCGCCTCAGGAGGGGGAAGCAGTGCTTCACCAACACTGTTACAGTGCGGGTGGAGAGCTGTTGACCTCAACTGGGGATGTTGTCGGACGGTGGAAGGAATACTTTGAGGATCTCCTCAATCCCACTGTCACGTCTTCTGAGGAGGAAGCCGAGGCTGGGGACCCGGAGGCGGACTCGTCTATCACCCTGGCCGAAGTCACTGAGGTGGTTGGCAAGCTCCCCGGTGGCAAGGCTCCGGGTGTTGATGAGATCCGTCCCGAGTACCTTAAGTCTCTGGATGTTGTGGGGCTGTCTTGGCTGACACGTCTCTACAACATCGCGTGGCGGTCGGGGACAGTACCGCTGGACTGGCAGACCGGGGGTGGTGGTCCCTCTGTATAAAAAGGGGGACCGGAGGGTGTGTTCCAATTACAGGGGAATCACACTCCTCAGCCTTCCCGGTAAGGTCTATTCCAGGGTACTGGAGAGGAGAGTCCGGCCGATAGTCGAACCTCGGATCCAGGAGGAGCAGTGTGGTTTTCGTCCTGGTCGTGGAACACTGGACCAGCTCTATACTCTCCATCGGGTGCTCGAGGGTTCATGGGAGTTTGCCCAACCGGTCCACATGTGTTTTGTGGATCTGGAGAAGGCATTCGACCGTGTCCCCCGTGGTGTCCTTTGGGGGGTGCTCTGGGAGTATGGGGTCCGGGGCCCTTTGCTAAGGGCTGTCCGGTCCCTGTATGACCGGAGCAGGAGCTGTGTTCGCATTGCCGGCAGTAAGTCAGACTTGTTCCCGGTGCATGTTGGACTCCGCCAGGGCTGCCCTTTGTCACCGGTTCTGTTCATTATATTTATGGACAGAATTTCTAGGCGCAGCCAGGGGCTGGAGGGGGTCTGGTTCGGGAACCACAGGATCTCATCTCTGCTGTTTGCAGATGATGTTGTCCTGATGGCTTCTTCGAGCCAGGACCTGCAGCAGGCACTGGGCGGTTTTGCAGCCGAGTGTGAAGCGGCTGGGATGAGAATCAGCTCTTCTAAATCTGAGGCCATGGTTCTCGACCGGAAAAAGGTGGTTTGCCCTCTCCGGGTGGGGTGAGCCCTTGCCTCAAGTGGAGGAGTTCAAGTATCTCGGGGTCTTGTTCACGAGTGAGGGAAGGATGGAACGCGAGATTGACAGGCGGATCGGTGCAGCGTCTGCAGTGATGCGGTCGCTGTATCGGTCCGTTGTGGTAAAGAAGGAGCTGAGTCAAAAGGCAAAGCTCTCGATTTACCGGTCAATCTACGTTCCTACCCTCACCTATGGTCATGAGCTTTGGGTAATGACCGAAAGGACAAGATCGCGGATACAAGCGGCCGAAATGAGTTTCCTCCGCAGAGTGGCTGGGCGCACCCTTAGAGATAGGGTGAGGAGCTCAGTCACACGGGAGGAGCTCGGAGTAGAGCCGCTGCTCCTTCACGTCGAGAGGAACCAGCTGAGGTGGCTCGGGCATCTGCTTAGGATGCCTCCTGGACGCCTCCCTAGGGAGGTGTTCTGGGCATGTCCCACCGGGAGGAGGCCCCGAGGAAGACCCAGGACACGCTGGAGGGACTATGTCTCTCGGCTGGCCTGGGAACGCCTTGGGGTCCCACCGGAGGAGCTGGAGGACGTGTCTGGGGTGAGGGAAGTCTGGGAGTCCCTGCTTAGACTGCTGCCCCCGCGACCCGGCCCCGGATAAGCGGAAGAAAATGGATGGATGGATGGATGGATAGTCTTGTCATAACATTTGTTCAGTTTATGTTTTGGCTCATTTTGAATTGTGTTAAGTGTGATTGCTAAGTAACAGTTATGTAATTACCTCCATGTATGTCATATCTGCAGCTTGTCAACCAAGAAGTAAAATTATACTTCACAACAGCCAAAAAAAAGGAAAAAAATAAAATAAAAGCTTTTTTTTTTTTTTTTTTTTTTTTTTTTTCATTTTGATGTTGAAAAACATCTGTCCTCACACTGAGCGGGCTTGCATCTCCAAAAACCTCACTGTTATCTGGCCTCCTTCTGCTTGCTTACATAAAAATGCCATTCCTTGGGCTCTAATACCCCACAGTATAAGTTAAAACATATCTATATCCATGGAAAATGTTCCGGAGTATGGTTTTAACTTTTTATTTCCACAGAAACATGCAGGTGACATGCCGCCTCCAGAAAGTAACATACTATACCTTTAAATATACGTATGTCAGCTATGTTTTAATGAAATGTGGGGAGATTTAGGGTATTTTTGTTGTAACACAATAAGATTTGAGCTGTAGACAGGTGAATAAGTCCCTTTTATGGCTAATTATTGGTTCATTCTGCTCTTTATGTGTTGCATCTTATGAATTTAATGAAACAGTGTATTTAATTTTTTTACTGGGATTATCATGCATTATTTAAATCTTAATTAGTGATATAAAATAGTTTCAATATGATCATTTATTGCAATATTTCTCTGTAGCAGTGTATTGTGCTTCAGAATCTGTTATTGTGACAGGTCTAGTCATAATTTTAACTTGTTTTTTTTTTTTTTTTTTTTTTTTTTTTTTTTTGTTTTTTTGTGGTAAGGTGCTTTCTATATTGTATTGTTTTGCATTGTCTCTTTCTATTAAAATACAAGCCCTTTAAAGAATTGCTGTATGCTGCATGTTAGTGAAGACGCAGAAATGTCGCCAAGAGGAAAAACATCAGTCATCCCCTTACTCTGCATTTTCCCCTATTCCCAAGATGTACCATGAATACACAATCGGATACTGCAGAAATACAGAAAGTAAAAGAGAGTACTTGCATTTTTGCCTGATAATTAGATGTGTAAAATGTAAATACAACATAATTAGTAATATTTGGGCCTAGCATGCGTTTTTGTTTACTAAACTATTGTCTCAAACTGAATACCTTACTGTGATACTTTTGCATACCGTCTCCATGTTGTGATGTTTCTCTTAAAGGTGTGCTATGTAATGTTTCTTGTGAAATGTTTGGTTTGCTTGTCTCCGTGGAGGTGTTATTGCTTTGCCTGGTTTCTTGTCTTGTAGTAATAGATGCTAGTAGTAGTAGTACTGGTAGTAGTGGTAGTGGTGATAGTGGTAGTGGTAGTGGTAGTGGTAGTAGTAGTAGTAGTAATGGTAGTAGTGGTAGTGGTAGTAGTAGTAGTAGTAGTAGTAGTAGTAGTAGTAGTAATGGTAGTAATAGTAGTAGTAATGGTAGTAATAGTAGTAGTAGTAGTAGTAATGGTAGTAATAGTAGTAGTAATGGTAGTAATAGTAGTAGTAGTAGTAGTAATGGTAGTAATAGTAGTAGTAATGGTAGTAATGGTAGTAATAGTAGTAGTAGTAGTAGTAATGGTAGTAATAGTAGTAGTAGTAGTAGTAATGGTAGTAGTAGTAGTGGTGGTAGTAGTAGTAGTAATGTAGTAGTAGTAGTAGTAATAGTAGTAATGGTAGTGGTAGTAGTAGTAATGGTAGTAGTAGTAGTAGTAGTAATGGTAGTAGTAGTAGTACTAGTAATGGTAGTAGTAGTAGTACTAGTAATGGTAGTAGTAGTAGTAGTAGTAGTAATGGTGGTAGTAGTAGGTACTGGTAGTAGCTGTAGTAGGTAGTCGTAAATAGTAGTAGTTTTTGTAATACTTAGTAATAACCTCAACAGTAGTTGTCGCAGTATTTGTTGTAGTAGTAGTAGTAGTAGTAGTTATATTGCTTTTAGTAGTAACAGAGCAGTTAGTAGCAGTTTGGAATGCTACTAATATGACCAAAATTATATCATCATAGTAGCCAACAAAAAAGTACTTCGTATCACATTCCTAATCCAAAACGCCCAAAGCTCAGTGGTGTGTAAACTCCATGGGATCACATCTCTCTTCCATCTGCTCTGCCTCCTGTCTCTTACCTGGAGCCGTCCCTTTCACATGTTTTCAGCCTAATGTACCATTTAATGCAATGAGAGATACAGAGAGTGCAGTGTCATCATGTCCTTGGTCATAGAAGCCTCGCAAGCCCTATCGCTTCATCTGCGTTAAGGACATTGGAGTAAAAAGGATGAAAACAGTACAGCAGTGAGCATTACCAGGGAAATACATAGAATAAATGACTGAGGGTAT
The DNA here is from genome assembly GCA_019594935.1 of Periophthalmus modestus. Taxonomy (NCBI): domain Eukaryota; kingdom Metazoa; phylum Chordata; class Actinopteri; order Gobiiformes; family Gobiidae; genus Periophthalmus; species Periophthalmus modestus. The sequence goes on from JAIEZT010000054.1 coordinate 10,901,192, forward strand.
GATATTAGTTTGTTTGTTAATGTTCTGACTGTTTTATTCTTTCAACAAATAAAAATGGTGTATTTGTTGTCAGTTGTTGTAAATAATAAGTATTGTCAGTGTGTCTCCCATCTAAATGCTCCAAACACAAATTTATACATGGATTATTTATTTATTCTATTTTATTGTGGATCTTTTACATTACAGGTTACAGCTTGTAGCAGTTTTCCCCCACAAATTATACATTGCATTGTTATGAATTATTTATATTTCCATTCCATTAACAATATCTGGCCCTGAATCTGGATATTCGCATTGGTTATAATAATTAATGGCTAGTACCCCATTAAACGTAATACATACAATAACTTCATAAATTGTGGTCAGGTCAGGTTAGGTCTGTTAGTGCTTTGATATTAATGCTCAATACCACAATGATAATAAATGTATTTTTAACAATAGAAAGTAATTCTCAATTTAAAATTACAGGTGTTTTTTTTTTTTTTAGGTTTTTTTTTAAGATGACATATTATGTAACATCAATTTTTTAGAGCTTTTAATCATGTTATAGTTGTTTCACCTCACATTTACCCTCTCAAAATTACATTTGGAGTGATTCGTGCCTATTTGAGCAATCTTTAATCGCTTATTTGCAAGACGCCACGTTCTCCAGTTTTATTTTTCGCCGATACATGTAGGATTCGGTAGCGTCACATAGTCATTTTGGTACAAATGAAAAAATTTGCCACTTGCTAGAGCGATGTGCCACTATCCATAGAAAGGGACAACAGCTACATGGCTCTTTGTCGTGATGATGTTTGCGCCGACGTCATCTCCCATTGGGCACTGCAGTTTTCTAACGCGCAAGTCAGTGGACTTGTTTATTTTATTAAGTTGTTTTAGATGAATATTACAATTTAAAATGTCCAAATTATGACATAACGATACATGAGTGTCATAGATGATAATTATATCGCAGTCCCAAGAACAACAAGTCTGCTTTAATATTGATTTATAATAATAATTATTGTTATCATTAGTTAATACATTTATTATTATTATATTTTCATGAAACATTTTAGCACTGAATAATATTTGGGTACTGACACTGACTCAACCCTACTACCCTATAGGCTATTTTACCAACAATTCTTCAATTCAAGATTATTTTTTATTTTCAGTTTTTTGTTTTCATCATTTTATAATCTTTGCTTTTCCACTCCTCAAACACTTCTTCCTCTTAATGAAATCTCTTCGCACCACCCAACAACCACTGATGTTAAACTTTAATTACAATTGAGACTAATTCCGTGATAGCGCATACCTCTTGATTATACAGCCATATCTCTAAATTACCCATAGACACACATTAAGCTAAGGTACTACTTTAGCATATAGGCTAAATGAAGTGATTGCTCTGTTGCTATGCGTAAATGCCTCCCTTGTGTATTGGTGTGGCTGGTGTCAAACCAAACATGCTTTCTCACTTAGAGACATTAAAGCTGGATTTATGTGGTCCATTACTCAAGTAGCTTTAGCGTATAGCCTGTTGTCAATGGAATAGCCAACACCTACTAGGTCCTATATCCACGCGAGCATCTTCTCTTATGGGCCCCATGCATTATTCATTGCGCACTGACGGCCATTGTCAAAGCAGCGACCTTGGGATTCTCCATAATGACTTTTGGGTGATATTTAACCGTGGTTGGAATTCAGGGTCAGTGGGTGTTTTACTTGAGATTGTGAACATATTTTTTTTGCAAGTGCATTTGAGCGATTGGCTAGCTGGACCAGCGTTATTGAAAGTGTTTAAGATGAAAAAAAAAATCTAAGTCTATTCCAGTAGAGCTATGTCCTTCAAACTGGTAAAGCTACAGGACTAGCAGAAACTACATATGAATTGAGTTTCCCTGGCAAATCCAGAATGACTGATAGCCCTCTGTATTATTGATACAGAGGGATGTCAGTCTGGTTTCGACAGCCTCTGTCATGTCCCAAACCAGAACCAAACTTGATCGCCCAATCAGATTTGTTTATTTCAGTGTCGCATTTGAAACTAAGGAGGTCATTTGTCAACCATCATTTTGAATAAAATTACATTTCCCTCACCTCAGATTAACAGATTTTTTTTTCCCTCCTAATCAGCCATATTTTCTTGATAAGGACAGACAATGCATGTCCCTGATTGGTTAATCCACCTGTCAATCATGCCCATTTGAAAATGGGGAGATTTACCAGTGACCAGACTCGTATCTTATACACTATTAAAGGAGTGTGTATTCTGTATTCCAGGCAAGAATTGGATCTATTTGGACTACAGTCACAACTGTTTTCGCGCATGATTTTGAAACATTTGGAAATGTCTAGAAATCAGTTCTCTTTTTCTTTATCTTTATTTATATAGGGGACAGCAATGAGAGCACTTGGGCTCTCCATATATGTGTATAAAAATGTGTTACCAGATTATTAAATTGCGATTGTGTCTCCAAAGTATCCAATTTTGCATTTCCTTGAAGTGTATTCAATTTTTATGAAACAAAACTGCTAAAAGCCCTCATTCCCGGCTAGTCCTTAGCCTTATATGGGCATGTGATCCGGTATTAAATGTTCCGGTATCAATGATTAACAAGCAGGTGAGGTGTTCTGGCAGTTTTTGAATGAGTCCCTTATAGATAAATTTCATACAGTGCTGTTCTCTTCTAACAGACAGTGATGGCCTGCTCACTTTTTCATAGAGAATGCAGTGACGGGTTTTACATCCATCACCTATAATGAAACAAAGGACCGAGTGAAAGAGCAATCTAACAATTTCAAAGCAGAGGCTAAAGTCTGCATGTACACCACATCCCCATAATCCAGTACAGTTGCAAGGTTATCCACCAAAGGTATAGTTTTATGTTTGTTGACCATGGAAAGTAATAGTTGTACATATACATAAAATAAAACAAAATTACCAAAGTAAAATTATTGTTGTTTCAATAAATAAGAGGCTCCAAAAGCTAACTGGTTGCTATTCATTACTGCTAATTTTCCTCTGCCAAAATGGCATCCTTAGCAAATTTTGTCATATATAGGGCCGGAATACTTTTGAATGAACCCTAATTTTCGTATTTAGCATCTTAATTCTCATTAGTTTAACATTAGGGAAAACTAATAAAAAACTAAACAAAAAACCCCAAAAAACTAACGCATAAGTCACATGCATTTCCAATGTACTCAGCACATTTTAGGGTCATCAAACAGTCATGTTTTTACTCTAGTAACAGTGATGTAATCTGCTGACTGAAGACGCCATTATGAGACATATGTACTACCGCCAAATGTCCAAACCGCAATGTTGTGAACGGAGCAGAGCAGAGCTAGCATGCTATACAAAACCACTGCTAAAACAATGCCATTCAAAACCACAGCTAAAACAAGATAGGAAACCACAACACCCATAGAGGGGTCACCCTGGCCGGATAAGTACTTCTCAAAGGAGACAGTCGTATAGTGAATATGTCTGGAGTCTTTACAAACCCAAAGCATTCCAAAAGAAAGGTCTGCTAATAACATTATGTACATCGGTAGAGGGAATAATATTAGACTAAGCAAGAGTAAAATAATGTTACTTCAGTATAAGTAAAAAAGTGGTTCTAAAATAAAGTAAACATCCAATTTATGACTGAGAAGTACTGTAATCCCCTGCTGCTACCGCTGCTTGTATCAACAGACTGCTATGCTACTATGACTACTACTGCTGCCTCTACTCTTTCTACTACCACTGTTACAACTGCTACTACTAACACTACTACTGCTACTACAACTCCTGCTACCGCTACTACTGCTGCCACCACTACTGCTACTACTACTACGGCTACAGGTACCACTACTGCATCAATTATTGCTACTAGAAAATCACTAATACAGCTTCCTATACTACTATACTGTAGTATTCAATAAGTCATGAAAGTCATGAAATAAGTATTTATGCATCTCTGGGTAGTTGAAAAATTGAGGGCAGCACTTGGGATGGACCTTTTGTCTCTTGGATGTTAAAAGATAGGTCACATTCTGGTATTTTGGTAGTAAATACTTTAAATATATTACCACTTTTTCACAAATCTGAAAGTAAAGTGAGAAAAATACTCACTTAAATTAGTATTGTCAACATAAAGCTTTTGAAAGAGTGCTGTTAACTATTTTTCATAAGTTGTATGGTCTGATAAAACTACCGTAAAAAGTACAATTGAGTGAATGTAACAGATTACTACTATGCACCTCTGGTTACAATAATACAAAATACTGTTTTGTCAAGTTTACATGTTTAAGAATATGAAGTGCCGTGGGAAGGTTTGAGGAATTGTACCATGAGCCACTGGAAAAGTGCCAGTGTCAGTTTTCAGCGTTCAGTATGTATATTTTTACAAGACCGCTAATGTGGATTTTAGCAAGTCTGGCTAGTTCAACATATGTATTTAAAATTTTATAGGATCCAAAACATTTCTGCTTTTAGATTATGGCTTAAATATGTGGTTTAGTGGTCAAAAATACTGTTGTGTACCTACACAGACATAGGTAGAAGATGCAAACTTGCACACAAAATCAAACCCTTTCCTGTGAAGCAGGACTGCAAACCACTATGCCACTGTCCCAGACCAAATAAATACTTTATATGTAAATATATGTACAAATAAATATAGATTTCCTGCTGTAACTGATTTTTACTGTCCTAAAAATGTAAACTAGTTCATTTTAAACTTACCTCATGCATTCCAAGCATCCCAATTATTTAGCGCTCTTATCAACTTTCAGAGTCGAGCTTTGCCTGGACAGTAAAGCTAATTTGTCTTGTCCCTGTATAGATATATTGTATAAGAAGCTATTTAGGTCAAAATAAGTCGATGCACTGTATGCTATCTGAAGCTAATTAGAAAGCATTTTATGGTACGATAATGAGGAAGTATATGTTGCTAGTTGTAACTTTAGTGTCATGGCAAAACTCTATTCTGGTCTCTGAAAGTAAAAAGCGGCCCACTGCAAACTGTTTAAAATTAACTAGTTATTTTTTTCACCTTGTTTGTACCTGATTTTTACGGCTTAAAAATCAATAAATACACCTACAACATACTGGGAACTGTACAAATCCCTTTAACCTAGTGGTTATTGTACATATGTGTCACTGAGGCACATCTCTACACATAAACCTCTACTTGTTGACGCTTTTCCTCTGAGATTAAATGAAGTATCCAATAACTGCTGTGCATTAAGAGAAGCCCTATATGGGTGTAGATGACAACTCCCCACTCAGATAATAAATAAATAAATCTAGGGGTTATCCAAAGTGCCACTGCCTCTTCCATTCCTGTCTAGGCGATGGATGCGAGGTTCTGTCCATGCGTTGTTCATGACCATTTTTGGGGCTGTCGGCGTATTTGTAGCTGTCCACTGCAATCTCCATAGCTGTGACATGGCTCTAAATGACAGGTCAACACTGTCCTCCAGAGGGATGACTGTTCACATCAATAATAAAAACCAAGCCGTCATACTCAACTCATCACACAATGGGAGCGGTCTAGACAGGAGGCTTAAACTGACACACTGGCAAAGTTGAAGTGCAGGATATTGCCTGGATATCACTGTACATCAGGTTTAATATTTGAGATTTTGGAGATGAAATTTGAGGGAGATAGTCTGATATTGGTTAGTGTGCAGGTGGGTCTAATAAAATAGAAAGTAGACATTTTGAATGATGATGTCCCCGGGTTGCAATATGTATGTAAAAGAGCTGTTTTCGGTGAATACTCAATACAAATTTAATATGTGAATGAAATATCTGATAAGAAACAGTTTATTTTCAAATAGAGTTTCAATATGTTTTCCTCTCTAGCTTATCTAGAGATTCAGGTTTGTTCTGAACTGATTTGATATGGAATAAAGCTATGTTGCTCATCCACCCAGCTGAATGAATTTATCTTTTTATTTTATTTTATTTTATTTTATTTTAAATACTGTATCATCAGATATTACTTAAGGTTAATAAGAGAAACCTGGACAGAAAGTTCTTGTCCAGTTGATTGAAGTTAGTTTTTCTTTTACTATGGATCATACCTGGACACTGACATTACTTAAGGATGCAATTTCATCTGTTGGGTTAACAAGATAAAGGGTTGGTTAATCATTTGTATTAATATTTCTAATTAGGTATGTCCATTGGTCCTAACATTGACCCTTGTGGTACCCCTGCCAATTTTTTTATTTTATTTTTTTTTTTTAGGTAGCTGTTTTTTTCATAATATTTTCAATCAAATCTACTCAAAATGGGGAAACTAGAACGTTGTGATGCCACATGACCAAAACCTATCCCCTCGCAGACATCTTTTTGGTATGCCTTGACAAAAATGCAAGCAGAGATGCGGGTTCACAGCCCAGTTAACCCATATCTTCAAATGCTAAGATGACTTCACACAAAGCTTTCAAAACCAGAGAAATCCATTATGTTGTCATGAAGCATAGCCAAAGTGCAGCTAGCATAGCACCGTCTTTTTCTATTGCTAAGCCACTTCATGTTCCATAGAAGTGACACTTAAGGCCAAAGGAAAGGCTAGAAGCGCCACGTGACCTCTCTATGTGAAGTGTTGGGCCATTTATAAAGACTACACACAATGTGAATAATGTAACACATGCAATCTCAGGTTTTATATGTTTTCATCGATATTTTCCCTCCTCTGCACCTCTTGTTTAAAGTACTATGACTTTATTCTCGCAAAATTACGTATTTAATGTCGAAATGCTACGACTTTATTCTCGTGTGTCTGTAGAATTTATTTTTTTTAAACTGACCCTTATGTACCGTCGTAGATTAACAAGATATAATACTGTAATTTGATTAATAATTTGTATTAATAATTCAAATTAGCAAAGTTTATTGGTCGTAATATTGACCCCTGTGGCAAAGTAGGGAAACTGTCTTGTACAATGACACAACAACATCAACTGTTTGGAACTAGGATCAAACAACTTTTTTTTTTTTTTCTCATTTTTTTCTTTCTTTCACATACAAGTGAGAAATCATCAAATCCTGCTTAGTTGATGCATGGTATAGTAATGTTTGAGTGTCTTGTGTGAAAATGATTGTATAAATAATCTATGGGTCTTGGGGCAGCTGGCCTAACCACTTCTGGGTCGTTTTCATGTCTGGTTGTGGGCTTTGGTGGGCTTTTATGGGCAATAGAATTTAGTTGTCAATTGCACTGCTGAACTGGAAGAGATGTTATTTTCATAGAATGCCTTCCAGGGGAATTTGTAATATCAAGTGTTTTAAGCAGTAAAAATTTAATAGCAGTTTCAAAATAGCTTCCAAGGTCCATAACCATGTTTGATCTGCATCTAGTGGATTGTAAAAGTTGTAAATATATAGTTCAAATCATAATAACTTTTTTGTTTTACTTTTCTCGGGCGACGGTTGCAAATTTATCTGGATTGTGGTGCTCAATGTTTATTTTTTATATATCTGTTAAAAGCACAGTATGTAATTTTTGGAAACAAAACGTTAAAAACA
>JAIEZT010000054.1:10913710-10968710 GCA_019594935.1 Periophthalmus modestus
ATGGCCCAGCGGAATGTAGGGATTACCGAGATATACAGGAATACCGTAATCTAATGTAATCTCTGGTGGTAGCACTATTCCTGCAAAGCGCTAGAATTTCAAAACTAAAGAGAAAGATGAGGTTTTTTAATTAGTCAAATAAACTAGTAGATCATCTTGTGCTTCTGTGTGTCTTCAGGCTCATTCTAGCATGTTGTTAACCTTGTAACATTTTGTAAGGTCTTTGGGAAAATACTATCCATTAAATGACCAGAGCTGTTTTTGTAATTTGGCTGTAAAACTCTTTCTGATTTGCCAAGAACAGAGCTAATGACACCTACAGATGTAACAGGGTCTCGAGAGTAGAATGGGTGAAAGGAACGAGAAAATGATAAAAAAAAAAAAAAAGATACATATCTGGCCAAAAACGGAAAAAAAAAAAAAACATAGTTAGTTATGCTATGCTATTTTCCATGCATATATGTTTTAGGAAAAGAAATTTGGAATAGTAATATTTTCTAAACAAATGGCGTTCTTATGGCGTTCAGTTGCTTTACAGTTCTGTGCATTGTACTCAGTGGTGGTAAGTGACTGTTGTAGCCACAGCTGCCCTGGGTGATGGAAGAGAAGTTGCGTCATCGACCCCTCCGACCACCACTAACACTAACACACCACTTATTTTAGTAGATTCTTTTTCCAGACCAAGGTTTAGTATATTTCATATTTGACAGTTTCGACTGCTCACTAGCGCTCTTCCTCAGAGTGGTCATGTGATGTTGCTGTGACGTGTCCGGTCAGCTGATTTACATTTGTTTTGGTGCTGTTTTCCTACCGGTGGAGGCAGGACGACAGCAGCCATCTGCAGGCTGACTTCTTCAGGACAATATCCCAGGTGTGTGAGAGTGAAAAGCCCCCCTCGTCCCGGTTCAAAGTCCTGTGGGCACATTTCTGTGTTTCGATTGCCTCCTTAATCCAGCGACAATGTTTGTCTTCTGTCCCTATGATGTTTAATCCATTCCAGTCCACAATGTGGTTCTCTCTTTTACATTGATCAATAATGGAAAGAGAGGGAAGGAAGGCGAAAAGGGAGTATCTTTTAAAAAAAGTAAAATAAATTGGAACCTCACAAAAAAAAAAAAAAAGTTCTGTTCTCTAAATTTTCTGCACTTTTCGTCTTTTTCCATTAGTTTTTTTTTTTTTATTACTTTTTACCCACACACCACACACACACACACACACACACACACACACACACACACACACACACACACACTTACACTCCCACATAAAAATAACAGATGCCATTCTTATTGTCTGGCACCCCCCCCACCTTCAAACCTTGATATATGCACTCCCTATTCCCTCAAGTCAAGTTGTCTAATGTCTTTTATTGTTTTTTATTGTCTCTAGTATAAAAAAAAAAAAATAAATGGCTGATTTTGAGTTGCTCCTGATCTGCTTTGTGTTTTGCTGCTCGTGTGCTCGCTTTCCCTATTTCCTTCTCACGTTCTGTAGAATCGTTAAACATTAATTAAAAACGAAGACCTGATGAACCTCATTGGACTGCTGACACCCCACATTCGAGTGAAATGTTTTGCCCATGGACACAACAACGTTATGCGCAAGAGCCAGAGCTGCACTATTGCACTGGTATTCCCAGTGGTCTCCCATTGGAGTACTAACCAGGCCCAACCTATATTCATAATGTATTGTATGTAGTAATGAAAATAGTTTGACTTTTTTTTTTTTTAACTCCCAAAGCATCCACACATCCACACATCATCAAAAAAAGATAATAGAACATCTCAAGCATGTATTCCCTTTCTAAAGTCTAGTTATTTTTTTATGCAAGGCCTAACTGAATAAACAGCACTTATCCCGCCTTACATTACAAAGAGCTTTAAACAAACCTAAATGGGTTTGGTTGCCATGAATGTAGCTAATATCCCTCTGAAGAGCACTCAAATTCACAAGCTATTACTCCTCCTGTCTCGTTCTGAACAAGACTTATTACATGCAACAAAAGCAATACATGCAAAACAGAGAAATATGAATTATGCAATAAAAGCTTTAGATATCTGTTAATCTTTCCATAAACCACATTGTTGAATTATACATGAGATGGGAGGGAGCACCAAATGCAGAATAAATGGCATTAGAAGATATGTCTCATGATTTCACTGTAAAATGTAATGCGCTAATATTCACCAAAGACACACATGTACAATTCCTGTTTTAAAGGCACTATACCCGATTTTGACTGGCTTTAAACACAAAAAACTAGTTAATTTTAAACAGTTTGCAGTGCTCCAAAGTTATTCCTCACTAACCTCATGCATTCTAAATATCCTAATTATTCACCGTGATGAGTTTACAAGTGCTTTTCACAACTGTCGGAGACCAGGGCAGAGTTTTGCCATGACGGTAAAGCCAACACCAACTAGCATGCTAAGGTGCACTTTCTTATTATCGGACAGTAAAGAGTTTTGTTGTTAGATGAAGACAGCACGCAGTGGATTTAGTTTGATAGCTGCCTGCATAATATATCCGGACTGGGACAAGATGCATTTTTGCTGTACGTGCCTCTGCTCCAATGGTATCAACAGAGGCACCTCTCTGTGCACAGAAACACTTTTAAGTCCAAAGTGTTTCTGAAATTTGTCAGTGCAGAACGTTTCATCCACATTGTGGGTTTTGTCTGGGAGAAAACTTGCACACATACAGCACTTCAGCGTCACACTGCGATCAAACATTTATGTAAATTTGTCTGAACACATTCTGTACTGTACTGGAGACGTGGCATAGGGGGAGACAATGGTCTACAGTCCACTCAGCCAATCAGGACGCAGAACATAATGCACGTTCATACACTGTAAAAAAAAAACAAAAAAAAAAAAAAACAAAAAAACATGCAAAATTGCACAAAAAAAGCATATGCGTGAAGGACACTGTATAGCTCTTGGTTGCAAAATTTCAGGTGTGTTACTGACATTAACATGCATGCATTTATAGAAAGAAATAGAAGGGGATCCAAGGTGGTCTGTTATTTAGGCAAACCGGACATGCCGACCTGTTTTCGGGGCAAACATAAAGATATATCCATATATGTATGATCTCTGTGCAACTTTTGCCTGGGATCCTGAATGCGCACTTCTCCAGTATTTAACAAAAATGTGAGTCTGGTCACCGATAATCTCCCCAAGGTCAGATGGGCGTGATTGACAGGTGGATTGGACAATCAGGAATATGCATGGTACATCTGTATCAAAACAAATACGGCTGCTTATGAGGAACAAAAAAACAACAAAAATATTACAGGGGGCTGAAAAACATTGCGGATTTCTACAACATCATTTTGCACAATTTTTAAATAAACATATTTTTCCTGAGACAGCATACATTTATGTCGCAGGAAGAAACAAAACTGAATTTCAACTTCACAATGTGTCTTAGTGATAAACAGTAACTGCTGTAGCTTGTAGATCACTCTGACACGCCTCACTTTTCTAGCAGGCCTTGTAATACAAAAGACTCATATCAGGCATACCCATATCATCTGTCTGTGACTATAATCCACCTGTCAATCAAAGCCAGTGCCATTAATGCACTGTGCAGTCTGCTCCTCAGGCTGTAGAAGAGCACAGAGACAGAGGAGTCACCAGTCTGTGTGCGTGGACCCCTAAGCACTGAGATGCGTGTGGACTACACTGCAAGTGAGAAACATGTCAAAACAAGACCTTAGTCACTTGTGCAAATAAGGTTTTAATATTTGGATTACTGCAATGATTAAAATAAAGGTTCAAAGTGACCTAGGTCCTATATTACACAAAACTGAGCTTTAAACCGTGTTATTATGCTGTTACCTGCTCAAAAACACACCTGGAGTTGTGTTTTGTTTCATTCACATGTTTGAGTAACTCTTTATTATTAGTCTGTCTACATGTCCAAAGCTCAAAATGCTCCATTCCACCTTGTGATGTCATCAAGCTGTAGTTTTCAAGTTAACAGCTACCTTTTAACTTAAGTTCAGCAGACACTGGCAATTCTAGGGCTGAAATCATCCAAATGATTCCAGTGAAGGTGTATGGAGTTTAAAAACACAGTGGAGCACTTGGACACCACATGACAAGTGTTTGAGAGAAAAACTCAGCTTAAATGTGCAGAGTTTTTGTGTTAAATGTGTGAATGAAACAAAACACCACCAACTCCAGATACATTTTTTTATGCAGAAACAGTATAACATAGATCAGAAAACAGCCTAATATGGGTCTTTTATCGTTATCCTTCTGTATTCAAAGAGGTGATTGCTCTGAAATACTCCCCCCTACCCACATTCACACCGATATTTAATTTTATCGGCCACAAACCAGGAAGTGCACTGTTAGCATGCTACTTCTTCACATCCCTGTTAATAATCAGGATGTCCAGAATGTGTCGGGAAAGTGAGGAATAACTTTGGGCCATTTGTTTTTCATGTTTCTTAGATCAGGCACATCAGCCCTTAGTAAAATTAGAATATTTCAACATATTATTTGTATAGCGTGGTAGTCTTTGGTAGTATCCCTATCTCTCTAAACAATATCTTGCTTCCATCTGCGCTTGCAAACTTTCTACATGTATTACAATACCAGTGGTGTGATCTGCCTTTGCATTCACACCTCCTTTAATAAGAACACAGCGCCTGTGCAGAGACATCCTGACATGTCCGGGGATACTTGGAGATTTGTGCCTTATATTTGTGGTCTGTAAGGCTGTGGGCAGGGCTAGACTCCTTTCCTGTTTTTTTACCCTTGTGCAGTGGAGAGGGGAGGAAGAGGAGGGAGAAGAAGGGAGGACAAGGGGGGAGTGTGAAACAAACGGGACTAGATTCTGAAGCGGAGTGACAGCTCAAACTGCACAGATCAGAGACTGTGGTGTGACGGAGCGTGGACACTGTGTATACATGTGTTATTGTGTTGCATATCTTGTGTTTGTGCTTTGAAGAACATTGGGTGTTGAAATGCAAGTCAAAAGGGTGCAAAACTGCCTATACGACTTTAAAGATACTCTACTGTTTGTGTACGAGTCTCTCTATGGCCTCGCTCCAAAGTACATCTCCAACATGCTAGTGGCATATGAACAATCTCGCACGCTGAGGACTTCAGGGACCGGCCTCCTGCTGGTGCCCAGAGTCAGGACTAAACATGGGGAATCAGTGTTTCGGTTTTATGCAGCTAAAACCTGGAACAGTCTTCCTGAAGATGAGACAGGCCTCGACTTTGACAATGTTTAAATCCAGGCTCAGAACAGTTCTGTTTAGCTGTGCATATGACTGAAAGGTTTTTATTCTGCACTCTTTTAACCCTTTAACGCAGGGGTGTCAAACTCCTTTTCACAGAGGGCCACATCAACAAAATGGTTGCTCTCAAAGGGCTAGATTTAACTAAGATAAATGTCACTAAATGTAACCAAATGTAATGTTAAATAAATGCAACTACTTTTTACTCTTGTTAATTAACCGTTTCTATATTTATTACTTATTCAAGTTACAAACATTGCATATGAATTTGCATAGTCATACCTTTTAATTTACCATGTCGCGGGCCACATGAAATGATGTCGCGGGCCACATGAAATGATGTGGCGGGCCACATTTAGCCCACGGGCCTCGGGTTTGACACATGTGCTTTAACCACTTACCGTTCCGACGGCCCGCCCGCGGGCCGTCGCCTTTTCTTTACAACTTTACAGCAATGTACATTCACTTCTGCGTCACCCACACAAACAATATACACATCAAATGAAAGCTACAGATCTCATCTTTCCGAATATGTAAACTATTTTCACCTAAAGTCACCACAGTGCTGTCAGGAAAGCCGTTTTTACAGAAAAGCCAAAAATGCCTATTTGGACTTCACTCACCTTTGAGGGCTCTGGTTCTGTCAAACATCAACATATTTCCACAATATCGGTCTCATTCTTTCCGTAGAGGTCCAGAGAATATAATCCAGTTAAGAAATTATGTCCACAAAATAAGTTAGATCCTCCATGTCCAATCTGCTGCAGGAAAGTGAAATCTGCTCCGTGATTTTTTTGCATTTCTTTTGTCAATTTCAGGCATAACAAACTTCAGACAGCGCCAACTTTGTTTCTCAGTGATAGACAAACATGCTAGCTTCTGATTGACACCAAGTTTGGCCAATAAGGTGGGGGTTGTGGGTCACTGGAGCCCCAGACAGCGAATCAGTGCTACAGGTGACTGAAAGTGTACGCCCCACTCTCCCCCGTGTAGAATCAACCAGTCACATCTCACACATTCAGTGACGTTTTCTCCTTACAGCCAATGAGCAGCTGAACACGAGGATGTATGACATGCCATGGTTTTCTGTAAACACACGGAGCAGGCCCAGTGCGTAACGAAAGTAAATGAATCACGGCTTTTCGTGCGTAAAGTGTGCGTAAAATGACGCACTGTGATTTTGCCACAGTTTTGCGTTCTAAACACGACGAAACGGATAAAACAAAGGCAGTACGCGACCGAGGACACTGTGGATGTTTGTACAAGTTATACCAGAGGCATCTCGGACCCGGAGCGGTGCGTGGCAGATTCCACGGTGGACTCAGAAGTGGAGGAGCATATTCTTTGATGGACTGGGTGCTGTTCTGGGTCGGTAAGCCTGGTTTATTCTGCTATTTACATAATTGTAGATAAAATATATCGTGTGTAATCATTAGCATCACTTCTGTGCATAGTGCACATTGGAACCATGGGCTCAGGCACATTTGTTTTTATCTGTATGAATTAGACTTCATTTGTTTATTGATTGAAAGGTGTTTTATTCTGCAGTTTACAGTATTGTAAGTAAAATTATAATATGTATATGATATAATATTACTTCACCCTCTCTCAATTTTGTACTTTCTTGTCACTAATGTGTTTGTGTTTTTCTTTAGGCACGTGGGTGACGTTATCAGATTCACTCATCGGCTGTTACCAGGTTTTGCACAAAACAAAGAAATGGCATTTTGGCAAAGACATTTTTTCACCATTTTGTGGACGAGCCATAATCATGTACAGTGAGCTTTTCACTGCTGTTTGCAGTGTGTGTTTGTTCATTGTTTGCAGTGTGTGGAGTTTGTAAATATATATTTATTTTGACCCCTACCACTTGTTTTGACTATATTTCATAAACAAATATGTATTTTATATTATGTTTTGATATGCTATATAAATTTGCATAAGTAATAGAGCAGCTCAGTGTGCAGATACAGATTCCTCTAAGTGTGAGCTTTCAGTAGAGCCCTCATTGATGTCTGTGGGTTGAAGCATTCAAAAGTTATTGCAGTTTTTCCAAACGTTCTCCAAATGTCTCCATTTGGAGAGGTTTGGATAAACTTGGATACATCAAAAGTCCCTCCATAAAGCGCCTGGATTTAGTCATAATAAAATAAGTGTAAAAATCTCATTTTTTTATAGATTGACCTCAAATCTGAAATGTGAGAGGTCAACAACATTTTCAATTGAAATATGGTGTATTTTTGTCCCCAGCTACCTACTGCAGCTTTCTTCCCCTTAATTTTTACAAAAAAATTTAGGCGAGGATGAGAAAAATCATTTTTTATGTGTGTTCCAAAGTGTATAAATACTTACCAGACAAACTTACAGTGATTCTGACACCTGAGGGTAAAACTAGAGGATGTTACCTTTACAAAGACCCCAAACTTGTGTAAATACTACATATGGTTCAATAACAGTAATCATTTTAATTTGGAGAGGTCAGAACGTAGGCAATTTCACCAAAAATACCCGGAATGGTAAGGGGTTAAGGACTGAGCACATTATAGACCATTATAGCTCGTCTAGACTTTTTTATTTTTTTTTCCAGAAAAATCATGTTAAAGGAAGTATCAGCATGTACTTTTGCCTTTTTTCACACAACTTCCTCTATTTTACATATCCATCCTTATTTTTCCTTTGATGCTTCAAATAACTGACTGGGAGAATCGTGGCGGCACCTGCGCTCTGATTGGTCATCTTTGAGGGACAACGTAAGCACATTATCGTAATGACAGTAAAATATTTAAAGAGCCCCATGCCTCCGAGTTGAGATGCTGTTCGAATTTACTTAATAGCACAATCGGATGCGGAGTTACGGTAATTGACAGTCCGCAACCACAAGTCTATTAGCAGCGATAGCATCCGACGCTTTAGGGTTAATGTCTTTCTCATTCCATAAAGTACTTTGAATTACTTGCCTTAAAACATAAATAAGCCTTACACTAACACTTGTTGACGCCTCTTAAAGTGCCACGCTGCAGTCATTATTCATTCTCTCCACATTCATTCATGTGGCGGTGAGACGCCATTTTAGCCACAGCTGCCCTGGGGTAGACCGACAATTACTCACACATCACACTCATACTGTGTGGGTAAAGTGTCTTGCCTAAGGATACAATGATAAAACTTGGTCTGAGCCTGATGCTTTGCAGCTGATGTCATCAACCTCACCTTGGGGGGTGATGCTAACTGTAGGGACTCCTGTCTAAAGCTCTTACTCAAGTTAGACTTTAATCTGAGCTTTCTGACTAAATTATTTTCATGTTGAATTGCAACAGGTCAGGTGATTTGTGCTTTTAAACAAGTCCCTCACAAGTAATATTACAGTCACAAGCTAGCATTAGCCAACAGTTTATCAGTTAATCTCACCTTTTTGTTGAAAACCACATATAAATGAGACCATGGAGCTCATTTTGATCACAGGCTCTTGAACATGTGTTGTTTAAATCCATTTTGTTAGTTTTCAGGCTATCTTAAAACATTTTGGCTGTGTTTGCTAATGTGTGCGTTGTGTCACCATGGTAACTGCTGAACATTCCGCCATGGAAATACATGCAAAACACCCTCAGTGTGATGTGAGTGCAAAGTACTAATGCTCTAACAAAGAAGAGCTAATAAATATATGTGTAAATTATTCAAATGTTAAAAAGTAGGACCAAAGTGGAGATTTATGGATTTAAAGATGCACTATGTAACTTTTCCGGTTGGGATCCACCACCTACTTGTCTCTAAAGATGTTAATGCTTTACCTGGAATGTTCCACAGTATTATGATATTATACTTTTTCAATGTTTTTGAAAACCATTATTCTTATTATTGAGCAAACTGGCCTCTCCGCAGACCTGACCTGTAACTTGTAGGCTTCTTGTCTTCATGGAAATAGACAAGTTAACAGCTAATAACATCTCGAAGGAGAAGATCAGATGGTATCCCAAGTTGCATTGTAGTGTATTGGATGCATTTAAGTGACCCTGGCAACTGCAGCTCTACTGAAGTTATTTTTGACACCATAACCCATAAACCCACATTAAATCCTATTGCATCATTCTGCGGAGGTTGCGAACCATCACTATGGTAACGCAGCCATAGTATAAAAGCGGGGGGGGAGTGCTGGAGTGTGTGAGGGCTGCTCATCGCTGCTCAAATGACTTGACTTCTGTGCTGTTGATCAAATAGAATGGAACATGAATAAATGAACAAACGTGTTATGGAAAACAACTGATCTTGAATTCTATGTTAACAAACCTCATCGGGGTCAAATGGAGTTCATACCCCACCCAAACAATTCAGTAGTAGTAGAAGTAGTAGTAGTAGTAGAAGTTGTAGTAGTAGTAGTAGTTGCAGTAATAGTAATAGTAGTTGTAATTGTAGTAGTTGTAATTATAGTAGTAGTTGTAGTTGTAGTAGTCATAGTAGTAGTTGTTGTAGTTGTAGTAGTAGATGCAGTTGTAGTATTAGTAGTCGATGTAGTTGTAGTATTAGTAGTCGTTGTAGTTGTAGTATTACTAGTCGTAGCAGTTGTAGTCGTAGTAGTAGATGTAGTTGTAGTAGTTGTATAGTAGTAGCAGTAGTTATAATCATAGTAGTTGTAGTAGTAGTAGTAGTAGCAGTAGCAGTAGTAGTAGTTAGTAGTTGTAGCAGCAGCAGTGGTCAGTAGTAGTAGTAGTAGTAGTAGTAGTAGGTGTTGGTAGTTGTTGGTTAGGTGTCTGGTTAAGGTCAAATGGAGATGCCCCACCGTCCAAAAATACTATAGTAACAGTAGTTAGTAGTATTTAGTAATAGGAAAAGTATTTACTAGTAGTTGTAGCAGCTGTGGTAATAGTAGTAGTTAGCAGAAGTAGTTAGTTAGTTAGTTAGTTAGTTAGTTAGTTAGTTAACAGTTGCAGTAGTACATTTATTACGCATTTTTCATTATATTTCATCAGCTACTACTACTACTACAATTGTCTTATGGAAAAAAACAAAAAAAAACCTTGAGTTGTATTTTAACAAGTGTGGTCAGGGTCAAACAGAGTTCACAACCCATCCAAAAAACTCCAACTGCGCAAAGTCAAAAAAGATAAAAAAAAAAGAAAGAAAAAAAAATGTAAGGGATGGTAGCTAGCGACTGATGTCTCCCTGCAGGGGTCTCCTTCACAGCATGCAATAGTAGAGTACGACTGGATACGGATAGTGCAGTCATCCAGTTCACACGGGGGTCATACGGGGGTCGTAAAGGGGTCGCGGGATACGGAGGGGGGATTGCGACACCAAAAGAAGTGACGATAGGAAGTTCACACGTGTCGAAGTGGGTATGAAGAAATCGCCTGGATCGAATCTCCTTTAAAGACTTCGAAACAAGCAGACGTAACAGTGCCGAGGGGTTAGAAAGACAGCAGAGATCACAGAGACGTCAGTGCTCTGAGTAAGATATTGACTGGACTGAGAGGAGACGGGATTAATGGGTGAAAATGTATTTGAAGTGATGGGCACATTCACAGGTCAAATCATAGCTGTTAAGTTTGTTATTTCTTCATCAACAATATAGTATGGAGTTGTGTTTTCTAGATTTGTTTAGCAGTTTTTTGTTTGAGTATTTGCCCACAAACTGATTGGATTGCTGTCTCAAGTTGTGTCCAAGGGCAAGAAAGATAGTAGCAGTAGTAATAATAGTAGTAGTTGCAATAGTAGTTGTTGTTTTTGTAGTAGTAGTTGTAGTAAAAGTTTGTATAGCCTCAAGTTGTGTCCAAGGGCAAGAAAGTAGTAATAGCAGTAGTAGGCCTAGTTCTAGTTGTAGTAGTAGTAGTTGTTGTTTTTTGTAGTAGTTTGGATAGCCTCAAGTTGTGTCCAAGGGCAAGAAAGTAGCAGTACTTGTTATAGTAGTAGTTGTTGTGTTGTAGTAGTAGTTTGCGTAGCTTCAAGCTGTGTGCAAAGGTAAGAAAGTTAGTAGCAGTAGTAATAGCAATAGTAGCTGCAATAATAGTAGTTGTTTTGTAGTAGTAGTAGTCCTTTGTGTAGCCTCCAGTTGTGCCCAAGGGCAGGAAAGGTAGTAGCAGTAACAGTAGTAGTTGTAGTATCAGTAGTTGTTGTTGCTGTTTTTGTAGTTGTGGTAGTAGTTTGTGTAGCTTCAAGCTGTGTCCAAGAGCTAGAAAGGTAGTAGAAGTAGTAATGGCAGTAGTAGTTGTAGTAGTAGTAGTAGTAGTAGTAGTAGTAGTAGTAGTAGTAGTAGTAGTAGTAGTAGTAGTAGTAGTAGTAGTAGTAGTAGTAGTAGTAGTAGTAGTAGTAGTAGTAGTAGTTGTTGTTGTTGTTTTGTAGTTTTAGTTGCAGTAATAGTTTGTGTAGCCTCCAGTTGTGCACGAGAGCAGGAAAAAGTAGTAGCAGCAGTAATAGCAGTAGTGGTTGATGGTAGTAGTAGTAGTTGTTGTTGTAGTTGTTGTAGTAGTAGATTGTGTAGCCTGAAGTTGTATCCAAGGGCAAGAAAGATAGTAGTAGTAGTAGTAGTAGTAGTAGTGGTTAGTAGTTGCTGCTGCTGCTGTTATTGCTACTGTTGTAGTTGTAGTAGTTATTTGTGATTAGTTTAAGTAATCCAGAGATATAGTAGCCAAAATTGTACTCAAAGACCACATATTATTTCAGTGATTTAGTACTGAACTACAACACATACTTGGATCACTTAAATCAGAATTTAGTTCATTGCATGGCCATACTACCTTGAGAATTCCCGATCTCATCTGGTCTTGCTGGGAATACCAGTGGGTGTCAGTGGCAAAACTATTGTCGTATCCTTAGGCAAGACACTTTGAATGTGTGTGTGTGTGTGTGAGTGTTGGTGGTGGTTATAGGGGCCAAGCTCACCGTCACCATGTGGAGTGAATGAATAATGCACAAAATTGTAAAGCACCTTTTAGCCTCTGGAAAAGCTTATATAAGACTAATGTATTGTTATTATTTTTTCATTAAACCCCTATATAGATTTAAAAGGTTGTAGTACCGGAAACACATGACTTTCTGTTCAAAACTTCCTAGAGATATTTCACTGTAACAAGCAGCAGATTCAATTAAATTTTATTTATATAGCAAATTTAAAACCAACTTCAGCTGCTCAAAGTGTTTCACATAAAAGTCAACAAAAACAAATATACAGATCACTGGATAAACAGGAAAAAAACAATAAAACACAAAGATATCCTGTCTAGCTAGTATTAAATACCAGGGAGAAGAGGTAGATTTCAACTGTAGTTTAACTGTGATAAGATTTTTCAGTTATGTGTTATGTGAGACAAATTCATGGGCCAAACTCAACATTTATTGAAAAATTGACTGTACCTGATATGTAACATTTAACCTTTTGATATGAACTTAAGTTTTGCATAAAACACAAAATCTGGAACAACTCAAGCGTATCACAAACATATAAGAAATTCAATTTGAAATAAAAGACCCATCAGAAGTATTATTTTTTTTTTTTAAATACATAAAATGAATTATGTCTCTCTCTAGCCTTTCAAGTTCCTTTTAAAGTAAATCTTTTTGCACATTTGATATGATCTCACGGGCCAAATGGGCCCCGAGTTTGACATATGTGCTCTTATGCATGACAATAAAAGATTATCCAAACTTCAATCAATAGAAATCCAAATCTGAGTAAACTAATAATAAGGGAACACCATTATCGCATGATAAAAAGTGACTGAAGTAAATTTTACCTGATATGCCCCCTGTAAGTAAGAGTACCATTATTTTAACTTGTATTCTGTGTCTCCATTCAAAACCTCTATAGATAAAAAATAGACGTTATGAAGTGTACTAGTCCTCTGTAGTAACATCATCTTTATCTCCCCCACCTTTTAACTCCCTCCCCCTCCCTCCCACACATATACACATACCCTTACTCCCTCAGCGACTTCTCCATGCAAGGTATTCTTTTCATTTAAATGGCTTTTATCCAATTCATCAGAGCGTTCTCCAACCCCCCATGTTTTGTTGGGCTTTGTAGTTTTCGCCTCCGCAGGCACTTTTTGTTTTGCTACATTCACAACCTAGTTTTTCTACCATCTATGCCTATATGTCAGGTCAGCATATCTCTGACCCTATGTCTCAGTTATTGGCTTTGGTTGTAAATGTATTTTTATCGATTTCATTCCATTTGTAGCTTTTAGCAAATTAATGGGATTGTATTTGGCAGGGCATCCTCGGTCATGTAAACAACATAGGAATAATGGATATGATTTTTTTTGTAATAGAGCACAGATTGTGAATTGATACTTTGCAGCTAATGTTGGTGAAGCTAACTGGATGCACTGTTCTGTCTGAAGCTGTGTTGCACAAGTTAGACTTCTGAGCTTTGTTTTAACACAATCTAACCCTAAATAATGGGCTTAGCCGGAACTATAACAGGAGAGCTGTGAAAGCAAGTGCCTCTCAAATAACATTACAGTCACAAGCTAGCTAGCATTAGCCAAACTTTCATGTGTAGTCACTGGTGGGCAGGGGTGTAGCACCAAATTCTGGGCCCTGGACACAAATGATCAGGGGGCCCACACTACATGTTATGCCCATAGAGACTTTGTGAGGGGCCCCCTCCTGCACTGGGCCCTGGGTAAGCAATACCATTTACCCCCCCAGTCCGACACCCCTGCTAGTGCATATGTCCTGCAAATGGGGAAATATTGGTATGGTTCTTTGAGTTTGAAAAACAAAATGGTGTCAAAAAGGTTTGCTAAAATCATGTTGACTGATGCAATGTTTGTGCAACCAAAAAATATATTATTCTGCACAAAATTCTCAATATTTTTTACCCTATTAATTAAACTCAGCAACTCAACATATTTTATATAATACATTTTATTTATACCTTTCCTTGAGTACCTCGCAAAAAATGTCTTCCTTCATAAAAAAATAAAAAATAAAAAAAAATTTTTGAAGGAAGACGATGACTTCCCACTCCCCAGACATCCATCTCTATTGGTTATAATTCTTTACTCTTTAGTCATGCATAATTCTACATAGTAATGCAATAGAACCCAAAACCTTTTTGATGTGGGGCAGGAATTCCAACCACTTTTGTCTGGCATACTCTTCCACAAAAAACAAAAAAATCTGGGTTGTCAACTTCTTTTTGAACCCTTTTGTTGACACGTGGGATAGTTATGTATGTATGCATCCTTTTTATTTATTTATTTACTTACTCTACTTTATTTCCTTAAATTCTTTATTTCTGTTTCAAAAAAGATATACGCATTGTACACCACTCCCTCCACATATTCTTGCATACACAACACTTCACAGAGAATCCCTAAAAACTGCACTTAAAATGGGGTATAGTGTTAGAACTGCCACTCCCGATGATGTCCTCCCCCTCTTCGGAAAGTGAAATATTCCTCACAAGGCCTCAAGGTCTCGGAAAGCGGAACGGGCGACATAACACACAGATCTGGGTGTCATGTCGCATCAGAGCTGGATATTTGGGTGCAGGGGTACGATGGTGAGCGCGTGGGGGGTGGGTGGGTCAGAGTGTCTGCTAACCTTTATGTAAGGCCCTGGCCTATCAGAAGCCTCCATGTCAGACTTGTCACTGAATATTTGGACAACTGCAGACCTCCAAAGCAATGTCTTGTGTTTGTTCAATTACAGGTATTTTCATTGCTTAGTAATACATGGAAAAATATTCATTCTGCTCTCCTTGCATAGATCTGAACTGTAACTTTCCCTGGTAGTGTCATCTCTCCGTCAATATAGATCTGTTTAATGTTATACTGTGGAACATTCTAAGCAAAGCAATAACATCTCCATGGAGTTAAGCAGGTGGCGAGAAACTTTGAGAAACTTAAGTTTTTTTTTTATACTGACAGAGAAAACACTGAAGTTTCTGCCAGTTTTTGTTCAATAGATTCAGGAATTAGAGAGATATCAACCACAGTGATGGAAGCTAACAAAGTGAAAGTAGTACTGTACTTAAATAGACATTTAAGGTATCTGTACTTTACTTAAGCAAATTTTAAAGTGGATACTTTTTACTACACTATATTTGAGAACGGGTATCTGTACGTTCTACTCCAGTACAATTTTGACCAGAACTGAAAAGTTAAAGTATTTTTTATTAATGTTTGGGACCAGCTGAGAGGTTTATTTTTAACACAGTTGTAGTTTCAGAAAACAAAAATATACACATAAAAAATGGTAGGAAAAAACTATCAATTCAGTTCAAACTTTAATTAAAATCACTACATATGAACCCTTATAAGACCTCAAAATCTGCATGAAATACTTTGAGTCTTTACTCTTTAAGTACATTTCCACATGGGTACTTTAATACCTTTTTTGCTCCAGTATCTGTACTTTTACTCAAGTAACAAAACTGAGTACTTTTTTCCACCACTGACCATAAACTAGGTCAACACATCCGCAGTCTGACCAAGCAAATTCTGACGTGCCCTCCAGCTCCGTATAAACTACAGGAATTCTCGAATGTTCTGACATCACGTAAACGCAACCTTTCGTGCATGTTTTAGCTTAGATTCAAAGTAGCGCTGCCAAGCCAGACTAATACATCATATCGAATCTTTAACCTTTAAGTAAGACCAGGGTCTACTCTCTACCACGCTCACAGAATATTCTCTCTTCTGCTGATTTCCAAAGCGCTGTTCTATGTCTGGAAGAGTGGCGCAGAGACTTGTGATGTTAGAGCCCCGAGCGACTGAAACCAAGCCTGAACTGGTGATACCGTGAGAGCAGACGCATCAGGAGGGGGCTGGGTTATGGTTAGTTAGGGAGCCCCTGATCTCTGCTACTGACTGGTGAATTATTCTTTTTCATATAAAGGAGAGCGGTGGCGTTTGGTGTTTTGTTCCAGTGCGATAATCAAAGCGCGGGTCAATGGGTGGAGCAAAAGTGTACCATGACGACACAGTGGTGAGGCGGTTGTGGTTAGATTATGTTTAAATATATTGATTATGTTTAGAGTGCACATTTTAAAGGTACTATATTACACAAAATTTACTCTTTTGAGCTTTAAACCGTGTTAGAATGTTGTTACCTCATCAAAAAACATACCTGGAGTTGTGTTTTGTTTCATTCACACATGTTTGAGTAATCCTTTATTAATAATCTGTCTACATGTCCAAAGCTCAAAATGCTCTGTTCCACCTCGTGATGTCACATAGTGGTAGTTCTCCAAGCTCCATTTGACCTTTTATTCAGTAGAGATCATCAATTTCAGAACTGAAATGATCTGAATGATTCTAGTGAAGGTGTATGGAGTTTAAAAACATAGCGGAGCACTTCCTGTATTACCACATGACATCACAAGGTGGAACAGCGTGTTTGAGAGCGTTTTCTGTTCACGAAAACAGTCTACATTTGCAGGGTTTGTGTGTTAAACATGTGTGACTGAAACAAAACACTCTCCAGGTGTGTTTGTGATGAGGAAACAACATTATAACATAGATCAGAAGATAGCATAATATGTGCACTTGAGAGAAGACTCCAGAACATTAATTGATTTTTACTTGTTCAGCTACGACGCCTTTTACCCTAAAACTCCCCGATCTAAACTTGACCTTTACAGTTCTAAACACTCTTATATTCTATCTCTCTCTGCTGGCTTGTTTGCATCCATGTGGAGGTGCTGCAGGGATGGTGTTGATGTTGTTTTAGAGGAATGCTCTCAGACAGAAGCTGTCTATCTACAGCATGTGGTCACATAAACACTGCAATCTGCTTCCACTAAGTGCAGCTGCGTCGGTCAGGAAGTGCCTCCAGTCTCCAGGCTTGGAAGTTTGTAGACTCAGATCTATAGTTGAAAAAAATTGACAATTGTGTAAAAAATCCTTCTCATTATTCTAACATATACCAAATAGAAATAATTTTGGTAATTCTAATTGACCTAAAACAGGAAAAGTCTGATTTCATGTCAGACAGTGAGGGTAAAAAAAGTGTATGTGTCTTTTTATATGGTGTATGTAAACTTCTGGTTTATACATGTGTGTGGAATAGGAATTGTGAATTGGAATTATCAATAGATTTAATATGTTGAAAATGTTTTTCTGTGAAAGTGTTTTTTGAATTGCCACATAAGGTGAAATGTTTTCATGCTTTAAGATATGAGATATATTTTTGTAATTTTGCATGTTAAAAAATTTTTTGTTTGTTTGTTTGTGTGTTTTTGTTTTGGGGTTGTTTTTGCAACATTTGTTTTTTTTTTTGTTTTTTTACAGATTTTAAAACACAATTATACCAGTTTTTATACAATATTATACCATTTCTTAACCTTTTTTTTCTCTCTCTCTCTCTCTCTCTGGCTAGTTCTGCTATAGATCCAGAGTTTATATTTTTTTTTTTTTTAAATCTATTTGGAAAACCCTACTTTGTCCGTATTTATCTGTGTTTGTTATCATGTCATTACTAATTGATAATATTTATTTATTTATTCATGTATTTATTTATTATGATTAAAAAAAACAGAAAAACCAAAACATATAATTTTTTTTTATTTTGATTTCTATTTTATTTTTTCTGTATTGCAGTGCACATAAGAAAGCAGTGCTATTTTGAATATTACCAGTATATCCCTTTACCCATTGTACTACTAGCTTGTATTAAACTGATATAGTGGTATATAGCGCCCCCTGTGGTCGCCTCTCAGCCGTGGTCCCTGTCAGCAGCTGGCTCCTGCACACAGCTCTTAATAGCCACAGAATGAAGAGGAAGGGGCCCCTAATGGGAAGCCTTTGTTTGGCTGTCACTGTGGCCGCTCCCATGGAAACGCCCTGTCAGCCAATCACACGGGCCCTCTGGTGTGGCGGCCCCCGTGTCACTGCTGGCTCTATAGTCCTGGCTTATGGTCCAAATGGCTACAGGGCTGGTTACGGTGCATATTAAGCAGTCACAAGTCACACTTATGTCAGTGCTTTCAATGTTACATTATGGTGGTTCTTTGAAATACTGGATTCTGGTATCAAGTATATATAGGAAAAACAATATATAATGCATACAAAATGACTCCACGTGTCTTATTGTGATTAAGGATAACAGTGATTTAATATGCCCAGGAGTGAGCCATATCATTTTTGTATTAAAATGCATTGAAACATGGCATTATTTTTTAATCTGATTTTGCATATAAACTAAAATATGAACATAAAAAGCTATTTTAAGAAGTATCAAAATTTTAAAGGTCCTATATTACTCAAAATTGACTCTTGTGAGCATTAAGACATATTATAATGTTGTTACCTCATCGTAAACATACCTGTAGTTGTGTTTTGTTTCATTCACACATATTTAACAGTCTGTCTCAGCCCAATTGAACATAAGCAGTACTTTTAGCAGAAAATTAAACTATTTCTACCAGTATATCCGCAAACATCACATTGCAGTGTGATACAGACCTAAAATGAATGTATTTCAAGTCTTATTAATACACAGCGGTTCTGTCAAAGCTGTGTATAAAGCATCGCACTGTATTGATCACCGGTCTGTGGCCCTCTGCTTCGAATATTTTTTGAGATGTTGCCCTCGATAAAAAAAAAAGTTTGGGCACCTCTGATCTACATCTCCAAAGCTCAAAATGCTCTGTTTCACCTTGTGATGTTATATAGTGGCAGTTTTCAAGTTAACGGCTAACTTTTACCTTTTGTTCAGTAGAGATCGGCAGTTTCAGGGCTAAAATGATCCAAAAGATTCTAGTGAAAGTGTATGGAGTTTAAAAACACAGTGAAGCACTTCCTGTATGATGTTTTTTTCTGTTTGAGAGAGGGTTTGTGAGTTAAACAACACAACTTCAGGCATGTTTTTTGGGGAGGAAAAACATTATAACATAGATCAGAAAATAGCATGATATGAATTTGTTCAACACTGAATTCTTTTTGATACTGAGGTATCAGTATTGGCAAATCAGTATTTTGTTATCAGTCTGTACTATTCATTTTTATTCAGGATCTAGTTTTATTTTTATTTATTCTAGTCACAAGTCACGTAGAAATAGAAGGAAGTTATATACATCTATTAATGATTTCCTTATGTGCTATTTGTTATGTTAGAGAAATATACCGTATTACAATACTAGAATTATGTCAACTCAAAATATAAACAATGGTACAAATTCACAATGCTCCCAGTACTTCATCCTTTGATACCAACCGGGATATTCTATTGTACTGCGCCCAACAAAGCCGCTTACCTCTTTATTCCCTGCACAGTCCTCCATGTTTCCTCTAGCAGAGTCGTCAGCCCTTCCCTCAAGTGTCAGCGCTACCTCTATCTTGACTTTCTATCTCTGAGCGTGAATATTAAGGTACTTTTAGCTACACACGTCTCTCCCAATGGTCGACACTGGACTGCACGATAACTCTAAGCTTTTCAGGCAACAACAAAAATAACCACTGCCAATGTTTGGACCAATGGGAAAAGAGATCATGGATTTGTTTGGGTCTTTGCTGTAACCAAGCGGAATATGAATTATGCAACAGGGAGGTTTTTAAGCTTTATGGGGGCTTGTGCAAGGAGCTGGTTTGGGGACCTCTGGTTTGACATACTACACAAAACAGAAGTAGTTTAAAGGTCCCCCTTGTGATGTCATGAAGTTGATGTAGTTTTCAAGTTAACAGCTATGTTTAGTTGAGCAGAGATTGGACATTCCAGGGCTGAAATCATCCAAGTGATTCCAGTGAAGGTGGATGGAGTTTAAAAACACAGTGGAGAACTTCCTATATTACCACATGGCATCACAAGGTGGAACAGAGTGTTTTCAGTTTGAGAGAAGAACTCAGCCTAAATATGCAGGGTTTGTGTGTTAAACATGTGTGATTGAAGCAAAACTCAACTCCAGATATGTTTGTGACTAGGAAACGACATTATAACAAAGAAAAAAGGGTAAAATGGGCCTTTTAATTTATGTTCAAATTATACCGCATTGCTAGCATGCTAATTATTCACTGTGATGTTAATAAGTTCTCTCAACTCAGAAACAATTCAGCATTCCAGCTGAATTAACTTGTATGTAAACAGTATGGATAACCCTAATCCGAAGGCTGAAAAAAGATAAACGTTAAACTTTCAGCTCTTTGGTCGCTGGGATAGTCACGGTCGGAAATTCAAATATGGAACTTGGCTCCAAATTCGCCCCTGTAACTGCTAGCCTCGATGAGCTTCATTTGACTGGAGCTGAATGCTATGGGTGACGTTGCACTCCCTTAGTCTACTTCTTTATACAGTCTATGAATATGTCACAGTTTAGCTCATATGTAAAGTTCGTTTGGCGTTCCAGTGCATTTTTTCAAGTCGGAGGTGGGAAGTTACGAGTTGACTGGAGCATACCTTTAAATGCAGAGAGCACACAGCAGTCTCATTTTGACCCTAAGAGCTACTTTTTTTTTTTTTACAATATATCTGTACTGATTCAAAACAAATGTCAGATACAGGCCCCTTTAGCCAACACAAATACTACTGTGATCTATTCCTCTCATTGTGAACCCGACATCATCCAGGCACAAAGCTGAAGAGGGTGTGAGCCTACACCCAGCTTACGCCTCTCCGAGCGGGTCACGATGATAACCACGTACTGGGAAGCAGGATTTCCCATCACGCACTGGCACGACTAATGCTTCCTTATCAAATACGGCACCTGCCCGGGACTTCTGTGATGGACCTGGTTGTCTGGGGGTAGTTCTTCCGCAGAGCACCCAGGAGAGAAAGGGGGATTAGCGGACCAAAGGGTAATCCAGGCTGGGTGAGATCTCTGTGGGTGGAGATAAGGTGGAGGAGGGGGTAGATAGATCGTTTTAATGGAAGTCATTTTAGGCACAATGTATTACTGATAACATAGACCAATGTTGGCTTTGAAATTATTTCATCAGAATACATGTGTAACAAGATTATTGCTTGGAAATATACATTCATATTTGTGATTTTCGAGGTTGACATTTGTCCAGACATTTTTGTTTATTTATTTATTTATTTTTTTTCCATGTAATTTGGTACACAATTATATTAGAATGAGAAATGATAAGACAATATTTTAACTTTTATTTTTTTTTATTATATCATATTTGAAATTATTAGTTATGATTATTATGATTATTAAATTCATAAGAATACAGATTAAAATATACATAGATTATTTATTTGATTTGTTTGTATAATTAAATAAATAAATAACAAAGTAAATAAATAAATAAAGTTAACCTACCAGATGAAACTTTTTTTTTTTTTTTCAAAATTTTTTTTTTATTTGTTTTTTTTAATGCATTTTTTCCTTATACAAGTGAGCCTTCATCTGACTTATTTTAAATGGGGGAAACGTCAGATTTAAATGGGATGTCAACCCATTTTTCTACAATGGCAGCATGCTGATAATGCAGGCTTTAGTGCATGGGTTCCTCTAAAACGTGACAACTCCTATGTTACGCTTTATGGGGTTACAACCAATATAATGGGGGGCCAGGATACCCTCAGGCTCCTAAGCGTGTGCATACAAATGACTCGTTATCTAATTCAGAAACATGGTAAGAAGCAATGTGGCTGCTTTATGGAAGTGGTGTAAATAGATAAATGTGCTTGTTTTGTAGATAGTCCCGGCCTATGAAGAAATTATGCATAATGATTTTATTAGGTTGCAATGAATTATTAATGATGAGGTGATTAATTGTAGGATTTGCGTAATGGAGAAGAAAATATATCAAGAAATATCAAGACAAAACGTACAAATTTCTAATCTGATCGCTGTTTGTCATTTAAAGGGTTTTAAAAAGAACGAAAAAAAAATCTAATTGCTGAGACAGTTTTAAAAAGTATGTGAACATAGTTAGATTGTACCTTATTTACAGTTATTTGAAAGGATTTACAAAGGCAAGTTTTTTATGCCAGTCAGGCGCAGTGAAGATGAAGTTCAACATTTTTGGATTTTTGTTATTTCCTTTGAAAATACTTATTAGTTTTTTCCTGGGATCCAGAATACACACTTACTTACCTATTCTAATTCTTTACGAAGATGTGAATTTGGTCACCGGTGAATCTCCCCGTTTTCAAATAGGTGTGATTGGCAGGTGGATTAGCCAGTCAGGGACATGCATGGTCCGTTTATATCGGAAATGATAAATGGCACGTTTGGCCGGGCTTGGGTCAAACGTGATCATGCAAGGACGTGGGGACCAGACTGATATGAATCTGTATAAAAAAAATACAGCGAGACATCATTCTGGATGATATAAGCCTTTGCCGTCCATTAGATATTACGTGAATGCAGTGTAAATTTTGCCTCTTCAAATGTTACAATATCACTTGAATGAATGACAATCAGAGACACCCCTTTTAGGTTTAAACCAGGGGTCCCCAAACTTTTTCCTGCGAGGGCCACATAACTTTTCGCTTCTTTGATGGGGGGTCGGGGTCAGTTTGTAACAGAAAAAGACGATTGCAGGAGTGCCTAAACATAACAATTTATTGTTTTCCCAAAAGCCACACATAATTAAATAACCCTTTCTGGATTCTTCACAGAACAAAAGTCCGGAAATCAATAATAACACTATTGATGAAATAAATAATAACCAAATTACCCTCCCTGGGTTCTAATCATCAATCAATAATTGTTTGTCCACTTCAGGGTAAATGCCCTGCATTCTGAATCAATTCAGAATGCGGGCATTTACCAGCGGGTTTAGGATTTTTTTTTTCCTGGGGGTTACCAGATACACCGACCGCAGAAGGGTGGAACAGAACATGAAACTGGCAACTTAAACGAATGTGAGGCTCTTAAATGTACCTTCTAGCTTCTGCTGCATTTGGTCACTTCACCTGATACAATTACTACCATTAAGTGCACATTTAGTCTTGAGTTAACGCATGTTAATGTCTGAAATGTCAAGAAGCCTTCTGTATATCGAGGGCTGAGTAGTTTCACAAAGAAGCGATGATAGGCTTTAAAACAAGATGTGAGACAGGGAGAATTTTCCTCTCAGTGGGACGTACGGCCACTCTAGCATGCAAATGTCATCAGCATGGATATGAGCAGGCTAAAAAGTGAGTCCAAGCTGACGAGAGCAGACAGTACACAGACATGCTAGTTAATGACAACAGGAGTGGACACAGGCAACATAAAGAGAAATTTTCCTTTTTGATATGAAATAATAGTCATAATTTTATAATTGGACACACAGCTTGATGGCTTTGCGTTACCTGCTGGGTTGCAAGGTTTCGGATATTCAGGCTTTCAAATGTGTTTTAAACTAGTACAGCTGGTAATTGATTTGACTCCACACTACTAGTGCTTTGAGTCAAAGGTGCAGTTTTAAGCTGGCCTCACTAGAGTGTATTTAGCTATCTGTGTATGTATCTATCTGCCTACTTACTTACTACTACCGACCTACCTATTTACCTTCCTGCCCATCTATCTACCCATTCACCCATCTCTCCACCTACCCATCTATCTGTCTATCTACCTACCTACCTGTCTATCTACCTATCTACTTACCTACCTACCTACCTACCTAACTAACTATCTATCTACATATTCACCCATCTATCTACCTGCCGTCTATCTACCTACCTACCCGTCTAGCTACCTACCTACCTAGATTATCTGTCCACCCATTCACCCATCTATCTACCTTCCTACCTGTTTATCTATCTACCTACCTACTTAGCTACCTACCTAACTAACTACCTATCTACCCATTTACCCATCTATCCACCTACCCGTCTATCTACCTACCTGTCTATCTACCTACCTACCTACCTACCTCACTATCTATCTACCCATTCATCCATCTATCTACCTATCTACTCATTTATCTGTCTATCTACCTACTGCCCTACTTACCTACCTAGTCATCTCTCCATCTCCTACCGACCTACCTACCCCTCTATCTGTCTACCTACCTATCGATCTACCCATTCACCATTCTATCTATCTATCTACCTACCTACCTACCTACCTACCTACCTACCTACCTACTATCTATTTGTCTATCTATCTATGCAAGACTGTTCCATTATTAATATGGCTTTTGCAGTCATCACAATCTCTTTTTGTTATTCTTCCACTCACGCAAAAACCCTGACGATAAAACATGTTTTTGTTCTGCAGGCAGGGTATATAAAAGTAGCAGATTTCTGTGTAGCCTTTGGTGTTTGGACACTTTTCGAGAGGTGCTGTGTTTTCACTCAGCTTGTATTGAAATGGTACTTCCAGTGAATGGCCTGCTGTTTTTTGGGAAGCACACTCAGTGACAGATTGCGCGTTTAATCGCAGTTTACTCCACACCAGCGGGACACGTTAACTGAAAACCGCACCTCGCTGTGTCAAACGCCATCGTAATGAACTTAATTACTCTGACGCACTATTTGAGTCATTGTTCAGTATTTGCTCCCCTCTGCTTACCAATCACAGTGTGGAGTTCAGCGCTATGTGGGATCATGCATATTCCATCATCTTTATGGAGAGCGAGCTAGCAACAATCAGATGCCATGTCACACAAAATTACAAGACTTTAATTGATAGGTTGCCATTGGAAACCAACAAGCTGGATGCCCTGTCTGTTGCAATTGGTCACATATACGCAACATGAATTAGAGTGCCTGAAGATTTGATGCTCAGCTCCTCTTTGTTTTTAAAGTCGGTTCGCCTGGGACCGTCATTTCATCGTTCAGATTGTTTCCATGAGTCATCTTTACGTTTTAGTGCTTAGAAAAGCGCACCGTTGGATTCCTCTCCTGGCTTTTGGTGTTTATTTATCCATCCATCTCTCCATCAATCCATCCCAGAGGTAGGTTAATAGAATACTTAAAGATATTTGGGAGAGATGTGGTGAAATTGGGGGGAAAAAAGAAGTCTGTGTGTAACTTTTAGCCAAAAAATAGACTAAAATACTAAAATAAAAGTGTTTTTGTTTTTGCGTCCTTGCTTTAAGCAGGATTGCATCTCTACAAACCGTACATGAATATGGCATAAAACATATCTACCTTCATGGAGAATGTTCCAAAGTAAACAAAACCAACTCCTTATGGTTAGCTGTAAGATTCTGTCCAATGCTCAGCCCACAAGCCTGCGTAATCCATTCTCTCACACGACAATTCTACATCAATATACAAAAGCATGATACGAAACTGCACACAACTTCACAAACCTGGTGCGATGTGCGGTATAGTTTCATTAGCGGCATGGACGCTGACTGTTTTGTGATATCGCTTTGAAGAAAGGAGAGACTCAGAGCATCAAAAACCAAAGTGAAACTTATAAAACATGTTTATATGTTTTCAGTGAATATGTAATATGGTGATCTAAATATCTTAGCAGTTAATACCTCATAGAAGTAAAATACCCCCCTCTTTACATCTTTCAGCACAAGTTAACAAAAACTTCTGAGATAAACGCAGGGAAAGTTTCAGCGTGAAACTAGTTCCTCAGTTTGAAAATGGCTTCCAAATCGAAACCAAAACCATCCGAATTACTTCCTTTGCAAACTTTTTCTCCATGGTTGAAACCTATTGAACATATTTCCTCACTTTCCTGTCATATCTGAGAACAAAACCACATATACTTTTGGCACTTTTCTTTGCTGTAATAAAAAACACTCACACCTGCAGTTCAACTTTTGTCTTCGACCCTGACAGTTCTATAGGCACACTCTTTTGTCTTAAACTTTTGCTGAGTCACTGAATACATCTTTGTCAAAATTACCGCTCCTCCAACTTCCTCCTACCACAATGGCCTCTCCTTCATTATAAACTGCATATTGTATTCTATAAGTACTTTGCCGGTACAAGAGTCACGACTGATCTGTTCTGAATACACCGGGGCGCTTTCAGAGAGCGCTTTTGTCAAGGTTTATTGGCTTTCGGCTTAGAAGCTGTTAATGTGGACTACTACTGGCAAACTCTTAACTAAACTAGCTCGCTAACAGCAAACATAGCTAATCCTTGGATCCTTCCACTCTAGATTCCAAAGCTTGCAGACAAAAGAGGTTTGGTTTAGCCTTAACAGTTATGGTTGATTGGTAAATGTCTTCAGTTTGTTTACCTGCTTTACGTGTTTTCGCTACTTCCTGTTGCATTCCTCAGAGTTGTAGATGGTGTAGTGATGTGTCTTGTGGGCTGTTTACATGGTTTTGTCAGACAATAGGGGAAGCTAATGCTAGCAGGAGTGACCTCGGGGGTAAGGGGTCAATCTAAAACAGACCAAAATAAAACAACTGACGTAGAGCGGGTTAATACTATCATTTTAAGACCAAAATGACGAGGCTCTCTGCAGCAGTTACAGAGAGAGGGGCGACAATTTTCAAAACTGAATTGGAGCCGAGTCGATGAAGCCAGAAGCGTGCCCTTGAGCACTTCCTATTTAACCCTGGAGAACCCACTGGGTCAGATTTAGCTGCAGTTAATTGCTGCTACCCAAAATGAAAAAAAAAAAAAAAAAAAGTCAAATTACAATTTTAAAAAAAATTCAAAAAGCCCAGAGTGCCACTTCTGGCCCCTGCATAGAGACTCTAGTGGATGAATATTGAACTAAAATGAGCCAGAATAGCAGTGACAAGATGGCTGACCACATGCTGTTTTGTTGAGCTGGAAAACTACCCAAACAAAATCGTCTTCTCAGCAAACCAGCGGTTGGTAAGATTGTGGGGTTTTTTGTTAATCTTTTTAGTCATAGCTTGCAGAATGTCTAGAAGTGCATTTTGTATTCTTTTTTGAATACATTAGCAAGCCCAAGGGGTCAAATTTGGCCCCAATCCTAAATTAGGGAGTAAAGGGTTAAAATTGAAAAAGTGGATATTTCAGTGTTCAGTGAATTTATAGCAATAATTTAATGCAATGTTCATAATTTTCCAAAGAAGAAAAGGGTTCTGTGTTATCTATGTCCATTTATATATACAATCCATGGCTAGATTGGAAAGGCCATCAAGATCTGCAAAACAGTGTCCAAGGAGCATAACCACGACTTGTGGATTTAATTTCCACCTAACTGATGTGTCTATAAAGCACATTTAAAATATCCTCAGGTGAGCAAACTTCTGTACAAGTGTATACATAAGACAAAATTAATTCAAACTGATTTCCCCTTTAACTCATTACAACAAAGATTTAGTCTACCTTTGCTTCTTCCTGTGATACCCGCTCATACCATCAGCCTGCACCAGTTGCACGAGTGGCTAGTGTCCATCATTGATCTGTGTGCACAGCTCCTGCCGATATGTTCCGGCTCATCCGCGTCCTGCTACATGCATGTTCAGTCACACATGAGCGCGTCGGCCATGTTGGATCCTGTATGTGTGAAATGGGGACAGGTCAGGGACACGCTCCACATCGGCAGGTGCTGACCGGAGATCCATGCGGGACAATTTACACATATTAGCTAATGTCGCCCTCTGTCTGTCAGGCAGTTCAAATCAATGAGCAAGGTCCTAAAGCTAAATAAGCTCCCGAAGTGACTCGCAGGCACATTTTCAGCTCAATAATGTCTATTGATAATGTAGGGAATGGATTGAAAGGGGTCATAAGGTATAGGTTTATTCAGGTAAATCTTGATCTTTTACAAGCATTCTGCATTCTGCTAAACTGAAGAATAACTTTTAACAATGTATTATGTTAAGTATATTTGAATTGAGCTTAAAACACTGTCTTAAATCAGCACATTGTAATTCACCCAGCTCCTCCATGTTTTCTAAAAACCCATCTATCTTCAACGAACTTGTTCTGTTGGCTCAAAGTTCCATTGCTCCCACTCCCACTGTTGCACTGTTGCGGCTTGGGCAGATACCAAAGGCAAAGTGCCCAATAGTATTTAGCTTTACACAAACTACTATTACTACTACCTACTACTACCTGATTTTTTTATTTGCTCTACTTGGTTAGTAGACATAGGCTTGCTCAAATACAAAATGTTAGATCAGCGACTCAAACCTGTGATACTGCTAACCACATTGCCATCGTACTACCACTTTCTCCCTCTTTATTGAAACCTTTTTTGTTAAAACTTAGTGACATACAGTAAGTATTCATATTATGGTATTACACAATTGAAAACTTAACCGCAGACGGAGGCTAAAGCTGGTGTTAAACGGGGTCTTTAGGTCAGTCGCCACAGCAGTGGTGGTACTTTTTCCTACCATTACAACTACAACTGCTACTACTAATACAGCTTTAACTACTACTACTCTGACTATGACCACATTTGAAAGCTTAATCCGCAGATAGAGGCTGAAGCTGGTGTTAAACAGGGTCTTTAGGTCAGCCCCCCTTAGCACTGGTGGTACTATTCTTGGTTCAGTCTGGATCTCTGGACGCCTGGGTGGGCTCACGGGTCAAATCCTTGTCCACAGCAGCTGGAGTGGGCAGGATCAGGGGATTTGGTGTAACACTGCACGAGAGCCAACAGGATTCACAAGCAGTATCTCAGAGTAGCGGCATGAGAAATGTACAAATGTGGCGTCAGTGGATATTGTCAGGTTCAGTGTAAAACCTAACCTGTTGTTCTATTAAATAATACATGCAGGATCTAGAGAATATGTTTCAGTATGTGGCCCTTGGTGGAAAAAAGTTTGGACACCTCTGTTTTAGAGAGTACAAGAGAAAGATGTCGGCATATAGCAGCTGTTTTTATATCATTTTTTTTTTTTTGCGCTGAAGTTGAACCCAGGAGCTTCATTGGCTCGCCTCTCCACAGACCTGACCTTTAACTGGGCCTGTTGGTGTCTGCTGTTTATGTCCTTGGAAACTGATATGTTCAATCCCATACCGTGGATTATTCTAGGAAAAATCATTCTCAAATCAAAGCAATTCTCAAATCTTTATAGTGACAAGTATGTGACAGATGCTCCTCCAAAAAAGTTCCTTAGTACACCTTTAAATTTAAACAATATTAAACCAGTATTTTTCCTCTCATCAAACTAAGTGAAACTAGTAACCCTAATAAAATATATTGTCGGGGAAGCATTTAAATATCCGCCTCAGTGACAGAATATTTTAAAAATCCAGTTTCACTTTGTTCTTTTGAAAACTGGAATACAAAATAGGACAGAACAAATTGAAAGGGTGATGATTTCAAGTGAGAGCAGCCCCAGAGGCAGTGGGGCATTGGAGCACACTCTCTCTCTCTCTCTCTCTCTCTCTCTCTCCCTGTCTGTGTTTATCACTCCATCTCTCTCACTCTCTTCCCTCTCTCCCTGTGTCTCGCTCGCTTTCTCTCTGCCCCCTCTCTCTCAATCTCTGTTTCTGCACTCTCTCCCCGTTTATCCCCCTCTATCTATCTCTTTCTCTTCTCCCTCTCTCTCTTCTTGCTCTCTTTCTCTCTCTCTCTGTTGCCTCTTCCCCCTTCTATTCCCCCTGTCTCTCTATTTTCTCTCTCACTCACTTTCTCTCTCTCCCACTCTCTCCTCTGTTATTATTGCTGTGGACAACTCTCTCTCTTTCTCTCTCTCCCCTCTGTCTATCTCCCTCTCTTTCTTTCTCTCGCTCTCTGTGTCCCACTCTTCCTATTTCTCTTTTTCGCTCCCTCCCCCACTGTCTCTCTGGACCACCTTCTTTTTCTCTTTCCCCTCTCGCTCATTCTCTGTCCCTTCTTTCTCTTGCTCTGTGCCCCCCTCTACCTACTTCTATCTTTCTTCTTCTCCCCCTCCCTCTTTCTCTCTCTCCCTCTCTCTCTCTCTTTCTTTATCTCTCTCTGCGTCTGCCTTTTCCCATCAATCTTTCTCTCCCTCCCTCTTTGCCTCTCCCATTCTCTCTTCTCTCTCTCCTCTGTTGTTATTGATGTGGACCACTCACCTTCTTTTTTCTCTGTCCCCTCGCGGTCACACTCTGTCACTTCTCTCTCTCTCTCTTCCTGTGCCCCCCTCTCCCTCACTCTGTGTCCCCTTCTCCATATCTCGCTCTTCTCTCTCTCTCCTCTGTTATTATTGCTGGTGACCACTCTCCCTCTTTCTCTCTGCCCTCCGTCTTCTCTCTCCCTGTGCCCTCTCGGCCTATCTCTTTCTTTTTCTTCCTCTCCCCCATCCTTCTCTCTGTTTCTCCTCAGCTCTCTCTTCTCTCTGTCTCGTCTCTGTTATTATCGATGTGGGCCTCGGCACATACCCATCAGCCATCTGTCTGTGGATGCCCCGCGCCCCTGTGTCTTGGCGGGCCATTTGGGCACGAGCAGAGCCAAGTCCTGCCAAAGAATCCTGGAAGTGTACAATAATGTGATGTGTCTGCCAATCATCCGTCCTGACAGTGCTGAACGACCTCCAAAAAGAGCATTGATCTCTGTGGGTGTGATCACAATAAGATGCAACAGGCCCAAAGTGACGTTATTCTTCATAGTCATCATTTAAAGGGGGTTATTTTACTTAATGGGGTTTTAATTGCTAACACATAACATATAGAGGCCATGTTACCTTTTATAGTTTTGTATATTCATGGACAACAACTGAGCTACTGCAACACAATCAGGGTGCATCCTGCTAATGAAACTACTGGACATTGTGTCCTTGTCCTCTCTCTCTTTCTCTCTCTCTCTCTCTCTCTCTCTCTCTCTCTCTCTCTCTCTCTCTCTCTCTCTCTCTCTCTCTCTCTCTCTCTCTCTCTCTCTCTCTCTCTCTCTTCTCTCCCTCTCTCTCTCTTTCTCTCACTGTGTCCCCCTCTTCCTATGTCTCTCTCCTCCCTCCTCTCTCTCTCTCTCTCTCCCTCTCTCTCTCTCTTTCTCTCTCTCTCTGTCTCTCTCTCTCTCCTCTTTATCTCTCTTCCTATCTCTCTCTCCCTCCCTCTCTTTCTCTCTACCTCTCTCTCTCTTTCTTTCTCTCTCTCTCTGTGTGTCTCTTCCTATCTCTCTTTTTCTCTCTGCCCCCTCTCTCTCATTCTCTGTCCCTTCTCTCTCTTGCTCTGTGCTCCTCTCTACCTATTCTCTCTCTTTACCCCCCCCCCCCTCCCTCTTTCCTTCTCTCTCTCTGTGTCCCCATCTCCCCATCTAGGTCTTTGTCTCTCCTGCTCTCTCTCTCTCTCTCTCTCTCTCTCTCTCTCTCTCTCTGTCTTTCTCTCCCCCTTTCTCTTGTCTTTCTCCACTGTTATTATTGATGTGGATCACTCTCTCTGTGATCACAATAATGCAACAGACGCAAAGTGAAAGTTATTGCTCATAGTCATCATTTAAAAAAGGAGGTATTTCACTTTTATGGGGTTTTAATTGCTAACACATAACATATAGACGCCATGTTACTTTTTATTGTTTTGTATATTCATGGACAACAACTGCGCTACCACAACACAATCAGCGTGCATCCTGCTAATGAAACTACTGCAATAATGTCTATTGATAATCTAGGGAATGGACTGAAAGTAGTTGTAGGTTATTCTGGTAAATATTGATATAACTTGAATAACTTTTAGCCATGTATTATATTAAATATAATTTTAACTGAGCTCAAAACACTGTCTTAAAACAGCTCCTCCATGTTTTCTAAAACCCCATGCAACTTCAATAAATTGTTTGGATGGCTCAATTACTTTGTACAGCAAGATGAAGTTCCATTGGTCCCGCTGTGGTGTTTTGGCCTGACCTACTAGTGGTTCAGAGATTGGACCAATCACGAAGCAGCATTGTGGTTTGCACAGAAAACAAAAGTACCCTATCGTACTATGTTATTTACCTGCATCCCACTAATGAAACTACTGCACATCGCATCAGGTTTGTGAAGTTCTAGTGTATCGTTTTGTATCTTGCTTTTGCACAGAATTTATGGAAAAATTCTGTGCGAGAGCATGGTAGGCTTGTGGCCTGAGCTTTGGACAGGATCTTACTGCTGACTGTGAGGAGTGTTCGAATAGGGCCCGGAGAGATCTCAAACATGCATGACTGACATATAAAACCTCTTCAGGCATGTTTTCGATGAGTGGACAACTTTATAACATAAAGTTGCAGAAAGCTCCAAAAAGTCAATTTAGCATAATACCCTTTCTTAATATTGGAACTAAAAATATATAATACCCTTTCTTTTATTAACTACGTTTAATATTTAATTTCAATTGTACTATTAAAAGTGTACACCCTACCAACATTTACTGCTTCAGTTATGGCAATTGATGAGAAAGGCATTAAGGGCAAATAACATTTCGCTAAGGTTAACATTTTTTTTAATGTATTGACCCAGATCAAATAATAAAATGTAAAAATTCAAATTGCTGACTATTTAGATTATATTTTAACTGAAAATTTTGGCATGTACTATATATAGATTTTATGACATTCAGAGTATCCAAATTTTTTTTCTAAAATTTGTCTTGTCCCATTTTTTTTTGACAGTTTAAACTAATTCCATCACACTGTATGACTTTTGACAATACTGCTTTAGGGTGGGTAGCCAGCTCGAGACACATTTGTCATTAATTGCTTGTGTTAGCCGGACGACATCCACTAAACATTGATCTAGCCTGAAATATAATCACAAATGAAGCATCAGACACAAATTAGTATCGAACTTACCGTCAATACCCTTCACTTCACATTATACTAGATTACTTCCATCATAATGAGTTTAACCACATATAAATGCAGTTTTGATTCAATTTGACATCTCCAGACATGACTCCCCCCAGACGGGCCCGGTGGCTTCTGCGATTGGCCGGTTGGCGGTCACATGCCCCTCCCCCTCTTTTGGTCTAGTCCCAGCTGGGATCCTGGCCACATATATGTGCTGCCTGGAAAGGAGAAGTAGTGTGTGTTTGCTAACATTTGGCACCGTGTTCCTTGGTTGTGCCAGGGAGGCTAGCTTAAAGGGCCCATATTATGCAATTTTCTGATCTATGTTGTAATGTTGTTTCCTCATCTCAAATATACTTGGAGTTTTGTTTCATTCACACATTTAACACACAAATCCTGCATATTTACACTGTATTCGTCTCTCAAACTGAAAACATTCTTCCACCTTGTGATGTTACATGGTAGTACTTTGTGATTCACTGTGTTTTTAAGCCCCTTCACTAGAATAATTTGAATAATTTCAGCCCTGGAATTGCCTATCTCTACTGAACTAACGGTAAAAGGTGGCTGTTAACTTGAAAACTATCTCTTCATGACATCACAAGGTGGAACAGAGCATTTTGAGCTTTGGAGATGTAGACAGACTAATAATGAGTAATTAAACATGTGTGAATGAAATAAAACACAACTTCAGGTATTTTTTTTTGATGAAGAAATAATATTCTAACATGGCTTAAAACTCACAAGAGTCAATTTTGCATGCCAAGTGTCCCATACGTTTCTAAGGGGGCCTCAAAGCTGAATGTGCAGCTAATAGGGTCATCCTCACAATTGGTGGCACTCCATCTACTGGCAGCAGAGGAAATTGCCATGCGGAGAAAAGCAAAAGCTAGCTTGCCCTGACATTCTACTACAATCATGCAGTTGTAATGAACACAATTTGATGGCAGAAATGCTTAGAACGAGTCTGGCAGTGTTTTATAGACTTAAAAATTGTACAGGAAGCCTAGATTTCTACCTATGACGTAACAACCTTAGGAAATTTTAGGCTGAGTGCTAAGAGGGTGAGGATCTCATAAAAAAGATTGATGAAAGGGTGAGAGAGGAGCTAAGTACAACTCCAGGTATGGTTTTGATGATGCAACAATATTGTAACATGGTTAAAAGCTCAAAAAGTCAAAGTTATATTTTGACTGAAGCACATTTCAGTAATCCTGTATTGTCCTGCATCTGAGACTTAAGTGCTCTCCGCCCACTGCTATGTATTTCATTCCTTGATTATAATAAAATAAATAAAAACACAAATTAAAAACTTGTTACAATAAAATGAAATGCCCATCCAACATGAACAACAAATTAAAACAATCATTGAGGAAGGGTAGATACAATGTACGGTATAATATAAGCTTTGAACTTTGAGGGTGTTTAAACAAGAGAGAAACGTGAAAAAAAGAAAATGTCAGGGAAAAGTGTATAAAGTGTGTGGTGAGGGGTTTTACACCCTTAAAACATATAGAATAATAGTAAAAAAAAAAAATAAAGGTGACTACTTCGCAGATTTCGCCTATTGCGGGTTATTTTTAGAACAGAACTTCCCGCGATAAACAAGGGACCACTGTATTGCGATTTTACATTGAGCCAAATGTAATATAATGATCTAGATTTGTTACGTCACATTCATATTAAATACTCAGAAACAAAACAAAATACAGGCTGTCTCTACTCTAGTAACAGCCCTGGTTGGCAACTGGCTCTCTGTACTCCTGTTTAAGCCTTGTGACACCTGCCTTATCCAAAAAGAACCTCCTCCTGCCCTTTCCACTGCCTCATAGATGCACACCAGACCCAGCTTTGGAGACCTGCTCTTTAGTGCTCCATAGCAGGTGTTGTGAATTACTGCTGGTACTTGAGCCCACAGAAGGGGTCAAATGTGGGTAATGGGCTGCCAAGTCTATAAACTGGGAGATTATTGAGATTAAGATATTAGTCCATGCTTTTGCCATATTGCTATGTTCCTTGCTTGGATGGAAAACAGTTTATTTTGTGGTGAGGAGGAGGAGAGGAGAAGGGGATGAAGAATGGGTAGAAAGATGGAGGTTTTGACAGAAGAGAGGAAGAGTTAGGGGTGGTATTAAAAGGGGTCAGTTTTTAAAGTTGTGTGTTCTAAGAATAGTTTTGTGGTGACAATTTGAGATGTTGTTATAAAAAATAAAAATGTAAATTAAAAATATGAAGTCTTTTGAATGGGCAATGTCCTCAAAAGTCTTTATAAGCAAGAAAAAGCCACGTGGTTGAAGGTTAAAAAAAAAGCTCCCCTATGTTTTTAAAGTCAGCATCCCTCATCATTTCAGTGTCAGTATCACTTTGAAATTTAACCAAATTTTTATATAAAATTCCTTCTCAGTTTGCCCTCATTGGATCCAGAATATACACCAGAATCTCCCCATTTTCAGATTGGTGTTATTCACAGGTGGATTAGCAAATAAGGGACAGGCATGGAGAGATATGACTGATATGAATTTGTATAAAAAATACACAGAAATATAATTTTGGATTTGACCGGAAACTCATTGACATGAAGTTAAGCCAAAAATCATGCATACAAATATTTTTACATTTCACTATTTTTCTCCTCACATTATTTTAGTCCAACCTGTTTTCATTTTATTGAACCACTTTCCCGGTAGACGCCTCTTACTTAGGAAAACCAATTACATACCGCAGTGAGTTTATAAACACGTTTGATAAATGGTCAAATTTATATATAGCGCTTTACCACCTTCAAGGCACTCAAAGCGCTTTACATCAAGGAACCACTCAGCCATTCACGCCACATTCCTACACCAGTGTACGCAGACACTGGGGGTGAGGTGGGTTAAGTGTCTTGCCCAACGACACAACAGCAGCCTGTGGGTCAGTGGATTTTGCGCCTCTACCAACAATGTTTATGTCGAGAGCAGGATTCGAACCTTCAACCTTCGGATTAGTGGACCAACTGAGAGGTTTAGAGGCCAGAACAGTTACAGTTGCATGTGCATTAGGGGAAAACTAAATTTGCACAATTGTGTCAAAGATAATCTGGTACAGCCTCTTAAAAATTGCAAAGATTGTTATTTTTTTTTTGTTTTTTTATGTTACAACTCACTATCACAGGAAAGAAAGGAAGAATGGAAGAACGAATTGCAGCCAGTGCCTGAACCCCTGCGGCACAAATCCATGCTAATGAGTAACCTGTTTGCCTGTCCACACTTAGGCTATAAACGCCAGCCAACGTGTAGATTTATATTTCGCTTTACCATAACAGCGACTGCATAAGGATTTCAAAGATGTTCCCTGCTCAGCCATGGGGCCCTTTTATAATTGTATTTCATCCTGTTCTATTTCCTGGGGCTTGTTAGATCTGATTCATTTGTTTAGCATTTTAATGGAGGCTATTATTTTTAAGGCAACATTATCAGACTTTATTGCATTGTGTTATTTTTACGGCTGTTTTTATTGCTTGCGTTACTCAGATGTATTACAAATGGCGGCCTCACCTCTCTGTGGATTTTACCAGTTTGAGTTAACAGGTTGCGAGTTTGTTAGTATCTGGTGCAGTTGTATGGGCCAATTTGAAGTTGTACAATGTGGGTATATACATCACAAAACTGAAAAAAAAAAAATAAACAAAAAATTAATTAATAAATAAAAAATCCAATGAAGATGAATTATTTAATATTTTACTTATTTTTTATTTTTATTTATTCATTATTATTAATATTTTTATTTTTTTTATTTTTTCATTTTGGTTGTGTTTATTGCACTAAAAAAACAGAACCATGCTTCCTTGTGAGCAGGCTTGCATCTCCACAAACATGACTCTTATTTAACCTTGAGGAGGGCTTGCGTGGTTCCATGGAAATATTGTTCCTTTGGCTATAATCCTCCACACTACGCTATAAAACATATTTGTTTCCATGGAGAACTTTCCAAAGTATGTTTTTAAATTTTCTATTTCTATGGAATCATGCAGGTGATGTGCCACCTCCAGAAAGTTGCATACTGTACCTCTAATTTATTACATTACTGCACCTTTAATTTATTTTATTTAAGGAAAAAAAAAAAAAAAGAAATGCAGAATTTTTATACTATTCTTTTATTACATAAGTCACCAGCAGCGTAAGTGTGAACATGACAATATTTGCCTTAATCAGCATATATGATTTGTGAGCTTTAGTGAACCTATTATTTTAACAATAGCAAATGATCCTCACCTGTGTTTACACTTTAAAATGCATGAAAATATTAGAATTTGTAAGTGCCTGATTCAATTTGGCGATAGTCCCGCTAAGTGTTCAGATCCTGTTGAACTGTCTGCATATGCTGTGTAAAAGCTCTTTACATAATACCACTCAGTCTGAGTTCTCATGGTGAACAAGGCACCTGCTCCGAGTGGATAAGAGTGTTTTGGGTCAATGACACTTCTAGGTATAAAAATCTACTTATCCCAACAACCGTGATACAAAGATAAATGAATGAGATGCATGGTGGTTACTGAATGGGTTAATTGGAGATGATGAAGAGG
Source organism: Periophthalmus modestus (assembly GCA_019594935.1). Classification (NCBI taxonomy): domain Eukaryota; kingdom Metazoa; phylum Chordata; class Actinopteri; order Gobiiformes; family Gobiidae; genus Periophthalmus; species Periophthalmus modestus. The sequence continues at coordinate 10,950,989 of JAIEZT010000054.1, forward strand.
AGATGGGGATTTAGATGGTCCTGCTGATGCGGTAGAAGTAGTGTAAAGAGGCATTGTTGATTTGGTTTTAGATGATTCTACCTATTTCAACTATCTTCCCAGAAAAAAGTTTTTTTGTCTTTTTTATCAATAGAATTATGAGGGTCGAACCTAAAACCTTTTTGTGAGGCATTCAACAACCATGCTGTGTTCCTTATGAATTAAGACTTTGTTCATGCATTTTTAGGGATATTAAAAGTGCAGTTATTATGAAATCAACTATTATAGTATGTGCACCAAGTATGAGTTAGAAAAGCCATTTGTAAACTATGATTTTTAAAGTCTTGACTAATCTAGAGCCAAGATCCATATTTGGAAATTAATCTATCATAGCAATCAAAGAGCCAATCAGAAGAGAGAATGCTGAAAGTAACATCCCTTCTTGTCCTTCCCGCTGGTTTGGCAATGGGTGGGCGCTTAGCAACACTGTCAATCAAACCTCTTGGTAATTGGTTCATTGGTGTGTTATTGATCTTCATATTCGAGTGAAAGGGATGAAACTGCCAAATAAAAACATCAGGATCATGTAGAGCAGGTTAATACGAACATTTTAAAACCAAAATTACAAGACTCACACCAGCAGAGAGGGGCAACATCTTTTCAATAGAAAGCTGCAGCTAGCGGCTTAGCTATGTCCATTTATATATAGAGTCAATGGTATAAGTTTAGGATTCAAAAAGCGAATTTATCCCTTATTTCGAACTTAACACTGACTAAAAATGCAGAACCCCTGATTTATAAGCACAATAAAATACAATTCAATATAAAATCCATTGAAAATCCTGCATTGCCTCTCCCTCTATGCTAAATGGTACTTGACGACATCATTGCCAGGAGACACATTGACATAACCATTTTGCAGGGACATCTGGCTGTGTCATGGTGCGCACATCCAGATCCATCTTTGAGAGGTTAATGAACTGTGCAATGCTGGTTTAGGGGCACGCTGAGCTGGGCGGGTGCTCCAAGCCGACCGGGTGCATCGGGCTGACGGGGGCGCCCTCGTTGCCCTGTGTGAGTGGGACAAGTGCGCCATCTGTACAGCTTCTAGGGCAGGGCTGTGTGCCGTGACAAATGGGAGCTGGTAAATCTGAATAGAAGTAAATGTGTAGAATGAGACAGATATTGGGATGATGATTACGCCGGGTGGGAGGAAGAATGGTAATTTATGCTACTATACTACGAAGCTGTCGTTGACATTGGCTTAATAATGAGATTATACTGTATATTGCAACTGTCTATGTCTGTTGGAAATTCAAATCAAGACTGCAATCTATGGTATTTTATAACCAAAATGCTGTGTAACATTAGGCCTGTCACAATTACACATTTTATGCCACTGACACAAAAAACCTAGAGCAGATTTAAAAAAACAAAATCAGGAGATACACACAGCCATTTTTCATATCTATGCAAATACATATGCAATATTTGTAACTTGAATAGGTAATAAATATTGAAACAGTTAATTAACAAGATTAAAAATGTGTTGCATTTATTTTACATTACATTTGGTTACATTTAGTTACATTTATCTTATAGTTACATCTGGCCCTTTGAGAGCAACCATTTTGTTAATGTGGCCCTCTGTGAAAATAAGTTTGAAAACCCCTGTTTTACAGCTTAAATCTCATCATACAGAGAGAATAATAAAAATATAAAAATAACCAAAAGTTTCTCAGTAGTGCAAAGAAATGTAAATGTACACACAATAAATATTGACCCCAAAAATAATTGTTCCAGCTTTCATATACTGAACGTTAAGTCGATGTTGTAATTATTGTGACAGGTCTATATAACATTTAGCCAAGAATTTGTCTTGTTTTAGCCAATTCAATATACGGAACATGTATTAGCCTAGATGTTCAGACATAATGCAGATGTATGCATTTATACCAGTGCAAGGAGACTCTGAAAGCAAGGTGGGTGAAGTGTCTTGCCCACGGACTCAATGGCAGTTTGCATTGGCTGTAGGATTTGCCGTGTCTAATAACCTCTTGTTTTCCAAACTGCATTTCGCTAACCTATTTAAGAGCTGAAAAGACAGATTTAGGCAAACCACTAAAATGAACCACCACATTAAAGATGACTGGCATTATCTGATAGAAAATAAGCAGTTTGAACTATGGAAAGAAATGGAGAAATTATATGGAGTTAATACGATTAGTTGAAATTCAGGAGCAGGACCATGTCTCAGCCTTCAGATCCATTCATATCATCAGCAAATATCTTTATCATTTACCATTGTTGTGAAAATTTGCAAAACTTTTGTTATTTCTTTTGGCTTGCATATGATTTCTATAATGGTTTCGCAACTTCTTAGGTATTGTTTTTTCCAATTCCAACTTCAGGTTTGCATTGCATATTTATCTAACGGTTAATATCTTGTCTTGCAGGTCATCTCTGCTCTCTCGCGGATCTCCCACCACAGCATTGCACAAATCAAAGGAATCAGGTATTTATTTACTTATTTTTCATGTTTTTTTGTTGTCCACTTTTACACTACTGTCATCCCATAAACAGTTTAGGCACCACTTCTACTGGCTTATCAAAACCGAGGTGGCAATTAACATCTAAATCTCTAAATCTCATTAAAAAAACAACATTTTGTCCATTTAGCTTTCTAGGGGCGCCAAGTATGCTCCAGTATTTGGCAACCTGTCCCTCCAATAGCCTTACCCTAACCCTGAGCAGTCATAAAAACAGACCATATTTTCACAGAACGTTTCAGGAGAATCCTCTTTTCAGGTTGAGAGGGGACGTTTGATTTGTCTATTCTCGTGGTGCGGAGCTTGTTGGCACCACATAAAAGGCCTGGTTTATGCGGCAGGGTAACGAGCCGGGGGAGCGTGCCCATTAGGAACGATGCCAGGAGCAGACAGGAGCAGACTCAGGGGAGAGAGGCCCCGGAAGCTTTATTAGACAAGAGGGAAAGAAAAATGATGGTTTGCACTAGTTAAAAACGACAAAATCATTTCAAGGACTTTGGTTCAAATGATGCGTGAATGAAAACATATTTTGGCATGTAGCAAAAACCATAAATATACCATGTACAATGATTTAGGTCCGGTGTTACATAACATCTGTTCAGTATTGTTTAGGTTTAAAGAGTCACTCCCCCCTCACAGCGCTATGACACAGAACACAGTCAGCATGTGTCCCGCTAATGAAAGTACTGCTCGTTGCATCAGGTTTGTGTAGTTGTAGTGTATTATTTTGTATCATGCTTTTGTATATTTATGGGAAAATTACCACGCAGGATCATGGGCGATGTAGGCTTGGGTGAGATTTGGATAGGACGGTACTAGTAAGCGTAAGGAGGGTTTGAATAGGGCCTGAGAGAGATTGATAATAATAATAACACCACCAATAATAATAATAATAATAATAATAATAATAATAATAATAATAATAATTGGGACTAAACCTGTATTTTATCCTGGACTGTACAATTACTAAGAAATATGATTCAGTTTTTGTCCCATCCTTCAATGCTGCTTCCCAAATGTGAAGCTAGGTTTATGGTCTGAACTTAGCTGGAAATTTTGTCATGTGTGCTAACATTCAAAAATTGTCCAAAATCAAAAACAGAACCTTTGGTCAGTGAGCCAAAAATACTGACCTCTCTGCTACTGATGTCGTTCCACCATAAAAAATGTGATTTTCAAAAAAATACCTATGGAATACCACAGGGATCAATATTGGGACCAGCATTATTTTATTATAAATGAACACTTATTCATATATTTATTGAAGAATGTCTGTTCGTACTTTATTTTATGGTATGTTTTAGTATTTAACATGTAATAACATAATAGTAAAGGTTAGAGTTAGAGAGTTGTTTAAGGTTGTATTTAGTGTTGTTACCGCCAAAGTTATTCCTCACTTACGCATTCCAAGCATCCTAATTATTTACAAGTTCATGAGTTTATTAGCATTTTTCACAACTCCCAGAGACCAGACAAGAGTTTTGCCATTACAGTATAGCTAACAACAACTGGCATGCTAACGGTACACTTCCTGATTATTGGATGATAAAAAGCTTTATAATTAGATGCAGACAGTACACAGCAGACATATTTTGACCTTGACCACCATACAATATATCTGTACTGGGCCAAAACATATTTTGCATAAATCCATCAGGCCTTTAACAAAAAAGTACAAAAAAACATTTTGTAAAAGACAGTGTTACTGAATGTCACCTAATTAGAATTTGGACTGATACATTTCTGTACAGTCAGGAAAAAAAAAAAAAAAAAAACATGGATTATTATTAATATCTACTAAATATACCTAACTAATATACCTAAAAATACCTACTCTTACAAAGATAATAATCATCCACTTATCTCTTTATTATCTAGTAAAGGAAATAAGGTTGGGTTTATCATGTTTCTGTTTCACAAATGTAGATGTTCCCTATTGTAAAAAAAAAAAAAAAACTTGTACAATAGGGTCCCCTCTGGGCTCCCATGAAAAACAAATTCTTATTTTCAGTGGGACTATACTGGTTAAATAAAGGTCAATTAATAAAATGTTCTTCTGAGTTTGCTGTTGAATTGGAGTGGTCCACGTAGAGCCATGACCTTCACCCTTTTTCTGCACTTTGGGAAAACGTATTTAACCTGTGCCAAGTTCCTCTGCAGCTGACCTCAAAACTCTACAGCCGAGAATTTAGTGATCATATTCCAGAGAAATGTCCTAGATCGTTTATGAGTTCCAGTTGGCCCTGTGTTATCTTACTAAGTACTTTTGTAATATTGTGGTCACATAGATTGCTGATGCTCAACAGATTTGGGAAATATTTCTTGACAGTATTATTATTATGTTTAAAATCAACATTGGTTTCACAGTGCACATTTTAAGCACATCGATGATCATTAACACATGAGACTATGACTGAAATCTGAACTACTAAATGAATACAAGTTTATTTGTATAGCAAATCAAAACATAAAAATCAGAAATAATTATCATAGGCAAGGGAAGTTTATTTGTATAGCACAGTTCGTACAAAAAGTAATTCAAAGTAAGTGCTTTGCAGAATAAGAAAGACATTAAAACCAAACAAATCAAAACATAAATAATCATAAATGATCATCATAAATTACCATTAAAACAGAAGGGTGCAGAATAAAAACCTTTCAGTCATATGTACAGCTAAACAGAACTGTTTTGAGCCTGGAATTAAACATTGTCAAAGTAGAGGCCTGTCTCACATCTTCAGGAAGATTGTTCCAGGTTTTAGTTACATAACACTGAAATGCTGATTTTCCATGTTAAGTCCTGACTCTGGCACCAGCAGGAGGCTGGTCCCTAAAGTCCTCAGAGTGTGAGATGGCTCATATGGCACTAAAATGTTGGAGATGTACGTTGGTGCTAGGCCATGGAGAGACTTGTTCACAAGCAGAGCTGCTTTAAAGTCTATTCTCTGAGCCACAGGAGCCAGTGCAGAGACCTGAGCACAGGACGCATGTGTGAAGTACTTCCTGGTTCTAGTCAGGACCCGAGCAGCAGTGTTCTGGATGTACTGCAGCTGTCTTAATGCTCATTTGGAGAGGTCAGTGAGCAGGCTGTTACAGTAGTCTAACCTACTGGAGACAAATGCATGGATAAGTCTCTCTAAGTCTGGCTTTGACAGTATACCTTTGATTTTTGCAAAGTTTTTTTAGATGGTCAAAAGCTGCAGTTATTGATTCGATGTGGCTGTTAAAGTTCAAGTCTGAGTCCATTATTACCCCTAAATTTCTAGCCTGATTTGAAGGTTTGAGAGAGAGACTGGAGGTGACTGCTGACACCTTCTCTTTTTCTTGTTTCTGTGGGCCAAAGACTATGACTTCGGTCGTATCTGAGTTTAGCTGAAGAAAGTTGTTTTGCATCCACAGACTGATCTGTTGGATGCAGTGGCAGAGTGAATCATAAATTAAACATTAAAGGAGAAGAGTGCAGAATAAAAACGCCATATGCCCAGCTAAACAGAACTGTTTTGAGCCAGGATTTAAACATTGTCAAAGTAGAGGCCTGCCTCTCATCTTCAGGAAGATTGTTCCTGGTGGTAGCTGCATAAAACTGAAACGCTGACTCCCCATGTTTAGTCCAGACTTTGGGCACCAGCAGCCTCTGAGTGCGAGATGGTTTATATGGGACCAAAAAACTTGTAGAGGTCTAAACTACAGGGTTAGCAGTGTTTGTAGATCATATGGCAACTGGATATTAATTCTCAGCACAGGACATTACATGACCTATATATTTGCACCCATTTGCCAATACGTTGTGTTTGTGTCACAGCATAATATTCTAGGATTCCCATAATTTAAAACTGAGCTGTGGTCAGATGATAAATCTAAAATGGAATGTGCTGTTGAACTGTCAGATTGTAGATTTATTGACCTTGTATATGGTTAATTACTGGGCCTATCCACATGAAACAAAAACAAAAAAAAATCCAAAGTCTTATGTGTCAACACAAATTGACTAATTAGTGAAAAATAAATTTTCACAATAGCTTCACAAAGTGGTGCCATTATTCAACCCAAAGATGTGGTTGTTGCCAGTTGAAAGCACTTAAAGCCATTAGATTAATCTGGCCAATTGAATCCCCAATAAATAATAATGAGATGGTGATTCAACATTTGTGGATAATAAGTTTGGATGTTTCATTCAACAGTGAGTATCGAGTAGGCCCCCTGTCCTTCATCTGAAATTATGAAATTAAATTCTTAAATGTGAATACAAAAAATCCATTAAAATGGTTATTTTCCATTTGATTTTTGATAAATTTTGCACAATTTTATTAGATTTAAAGCTATCAAGGTGTGTTTGTATTTTTATTCCATGATTCAAATGACTTGGATATTTATTTTATTATAACAAGCTCCAGAAATTTTCCAGAATCTTTGCCTTGAGGACCACAAGTGCCTTTACATAATTACGTAATCAATATAGTGTCTCATATGTGAGGTGTTTTGACCTCAGGCACTTACAGGATACATAAATGAAGTGTAATACAGGGTCAATGGCTACATATAAAGGGCCAGATTTTTTTTTCCATGTATTTGAGCAAAATTTATCTTGCCCCAGTACAGATATATTTTATAAGCAGTTCATGAGGTCAAAATGAGTGTGCTGTGTCCTGTCTGCATCTAATTATAAGGCAAGACAAGTTTATTTGTATAGCAAAATTTGTACGCAAAGTAATTCAAAGTGCTTTACAGAATAAGAAAGACATTAAATCAGAATACAAGCAAATCAAAACATAAATAATATCACAAAGCAATTCAATAATGGCATGCTAGCTTTCTTTACCGTGATGGCAAAACTCCGCTCTGGCCTTTGAAAGTTGTGAAAAGTGCTCATAAATTCATCACAGTGACAAATTATGATGCTCTTAATGCATAAGGCAAGTGACGAATACCTTTGGAGCACTGCAAACCATTTAAAATGAACTAATCATGTACAGCATCTTTAAGAACAACTTTGGTAGATGTACTTATACTTGTCATTGAGTATAATTATATCCATAGAAGTAAGTTGGGTATAAATATTACTAACATATAAGAATCCATTAACCCCTGACTTAGGCTACATGCAGAAAGTAAATGTCATAGCCTACACAACATGTAACATCAGCACATGCTAGCGTTCCGTGACACGTGTGGTTTAACCCTATGCGCCCTTTATAATGTTTGTCACCCACGCACCGCCGGATCAGCTCCTCAGGCTGTGTTTTTCCTGGTCCCGAAGGTGAAAGGTCATGTCACTCATGGTATGGTTCACCGGGCTGTCCTTGAGAACCCAAAGCTCGTACACAAGAGTAATGGACCTGCAATTCACAATGTGTACCCAAGCAGAGGGCAGCAAAGCAGATGACATTTTAGAGGCATGGATATCTGCTGCCCATGTCAAACCAGGAAGTAAAGTTATAAAGAAAAAAGACACAAAGGCAATATTTTTAATGAAATCTTAAATATAATTATGTTAACTGTGTTTTAATGAGATGCGTGAAGGTAAAATTGACTGCTGTGAGCTTTAAACCATGTTATAATGATGTTACGTCCTCCAAAAGCATACCTAGAGTTTTGTTTTGTTTCTCACACACATGTTTGAGTAACGCTTTATTATTAGTCTACATCTCCAAAGCTCAAAATGCTCTGTTCCACCTTGTGATGTCATGAAGTGGTAGTTTTCAACTTCACGTCTACCTTTTACGTTTAGAGATTGGCAATTCTGGGCCTGAAATTATCCAAATGATTCTACTGAAGGTGTATGGAGTTTAAAAACATAGTGGAGCACTTCCTGTATTACCACATGACATCACAAGGTGGAACAGAGTGTTTTCTATTTGAGAGATAAACCCAGCCTAAATATGCAGGATTTTTGTATTAAAGGTGCAAATGAAACAAAACACAACTCCAGGTGTGTTTTTGATGAGGAAACATTTTAACATCACTTTAATTCCTTTAGTATAGTACAGTTAAAAGTCTGCAGCCAAACTAAACCTCGTACATTATTAAACCCCCACCTCCCCTGTCAGTCCATAGTCCCCACACATCCATAGTGTTATCGTGGTGGTCCTGAGCTTGTGGTCCGGTGCCTATGGGCCTGTCCATTGATGTCCCAGTGCAGTGCATTGATCCTGTCTTTAAAGTGTGCTGCTCTAATGGCCCCCGATAGTTCATGTCACTGTCACTGTGTCAGCAAGAGGCCACTCCGCTCAGAACCGCTGAGCTCAACACAATTCAAAGGGCCTGGATAAACTTTGCAACATTGGCTTATTTTGGCTTTTAAAACATGTTATATGTTGTTCACTCTCATATATATATCTAGAGTTTTGTTAGTGAACTTGTTAGTCATCCAGGTAGGTTCCATGGTTGTTAACAATCAAACACTAATCGAATAAAAGTAGTATCAGAACTAGATTAATTTGAGCATTTAAATATTCTGGTACTGGAATCAATATTGAATATTAAGTCTATTCCTTAGTATCAAAATTGAGTTCCTGACAACAAAGTGGTTTACTACTCTTGTTCAATATCCACTGCTAGTATTGTGTATTTCTGTTGTGTCATTGGGCAAGACACTTCACCCATATTTGCTATAGTGTCACAGTGGTTTACACCTATGGTACTATATGAATGAGTGAAAGAAGGCCCCGGTAAAGACCCAGGACACGCTGGAGGGACTATGTCTGTCAGCTGGCCTGGGAACGCCTTGGGGTCCCACCAGAGGAGCTGGAGGATGTGTCTGGGGGTGGGGGAAATCTGGGAGTCCCTGCTTAGACTGCTGCTTCCACGACATGGCCTCGGAAGAAAATGGATGGATGAATAGGTGGATGAATGATTGAATGGTTTCTCCATCACTGTTTACTGTATGTTACTACTATATTTTCTCACCACTGAGAGGGGAGAGTGGATAAATATTTACTTTTTTTATACACTGCCTGGCCAAAAAAAGTCGCCACCAAAATAAAAAAGGTCACACTCTCTAATATTTCGTTGGACCACCTTTAGCTTTTATTACGGCACACATTCGCTGTGACATTGTTTCGATAAGCTTCTGCAATGTCACAAGATTTATTTCTATCCAGTGTTGCATTAATTTTTCAGTAAAATCTCGCTGCTGCACAAAGCCTTCTCCAGCCCATCTCAAAGATTCTCAATGGGGTTAAGGTCTGGACTCTGTGGTGGCCAATCCATGTGTGAAAATGATGTCTCATGCTCCTGAACCACTCTTTCACAATTTGAGCCCGATGAATCCTGGCATTGTCATCTTGGAATATGAACATGCCATCAGGGAAGAAAAATCCATTGACGGAATAACCTGGTCATTCAGTATATTCAGGTAGTGAGCTGACCTCATTCTTTGAGCTCAGACTGTTGCTGAACCTAGACCTGACCAACTGCAGCAACCCCATCCTATTTGCTTAGTTAAATGCTTTTTTTTTGGCCAGGCAGTGTATTTTAGGGTAGAAAATAACTGTAGTCTTTTGACTATTTTACAGCTGGTGCTAAGGTTCACCTCCCTTACAGCTAAATTGCTGTTTAGTAGTTAATACTCATTTTTCAGACATCATTCCAGGCAAAGCAATATCATCTCCATAGAGACCAGCAGATGTCACTCCCTCCAGCAGAAAAGTTACATCGTGTACCTGTAATCCACAGAAAACCAGTCAATTAAAATTAACCATACCATCTTCTCTAAACTAAACAACTCAAATTGTTCTATTTTTAATTTCAGTTTTTGTTCATTACATGCACAAAAAATTCTCAGTTTGAATTATGTTTCAATAAAAGGCTTAATTTCACTTGTGAATGAGGAGCCAGTGCATATCGTGACTTTCCGTGTTAGTCTTTTTCCCTTGAATCCTCTGAAATCCTCTTTGGTTTGGTCTCTGTCCCGGGACATGACCTTGGGCTTTCTCAGCTTTAATCCGGACTCATCCGCATGCTGTTTCTGGCACAGCCCGGTGTTTTCTGCACATGTCACTACACTGTCCTGAGACCACCCCATGTGTAACCTTCACCTCATGGGACCCCGGGATCTGCTGGTGCTAAGGTTCACCTCCCTCCAGCTGTGCGTGGGAGTTTTGCTGGAGTAATGGCGGAAAAAGACGCGAGCGAGAGGGGAGATGAGGTTGAAGGTATTGAGATGCAGAACAGAATGTTAATCCTGTGTGGTATAGAAAATAGAAGATATGTTAATGTATTTGTCAAAAAAGTCAGTTGAGTGCTAACTTAAGCTGTGCCAATATTTATTTATGTTAATTAAGTGCAAAAAGTACTTGCTGTAAGTTAGGTTTACAGCAGTAGCAGTACAATTCAAATCTTTACTTTTAATTACCTTTCAGAGGATGACGAATTCCCATATTTGTTGAGGTCTGCTTTTGGGCTCAAGCCATTGCTGACCAGTCCAATCTCAGAGCAGCATTGTGGTTTGGGCAGAAGCCAAAGGTGAAGTGCCCAAACTAATCAAAACAAACATTGCGATGCTGACAGCCTATTTAAGCAGCAATGCTCACTACTGTGAGGGAAAAAAACAAAAAAGTGCTTTCTCTGAATCGGATGAGGCAAAAGTTGGATTTCTCTACATCATCCTAATCAGCGTGGGAATTTTCATCTTAATGTTTTTTTGTTTTGTTTTTTTCCTTTTTCAGTTTAGTGATAAGGCTCCTTTTGCTAGGTTACAGATTTATACAACTGCAGAAAAAAGGCAAGTTTTTCTTTGGATTGATACAAAGAATTGATGGTACCAGAATCACGATATGAATTCATTTTGATGGGAGCAGATCAGTTGGCGTATTATGGTCTTTTAATATGTGTTTATAATTATGTATAAGAAGCTTGTCTGACAACTCATTTTGTGGGAGGCTGATGATGCTAACAATAAACAATTATTGCTTTTTTGTTAATTAAAACTGTTCACACATTTTCCCTTTGTAATCTAAATAACACTTTAGAGCAGAGGTCCCCAAACTTTTTCCTGCCACATAACTTTTTGCTTCTCTGATGAGGGGCCGGGGGTCAGTTTGTAACAGAAAAAGTGTGACGACTGCAGGAGTGCCTAAGCGTAAAATGTATTGTTTTCCAGAAAGCCACACATAATTAAATAACCTTTCTGGATTCTTCACAGAACAAAAGTCAGGAAATAAATAATAACACTATTAATGAAATAAATAATAACCAAATTACCCTCCCTGGGTTCTAATCATCAATCAATAATTGTTTGTCCACTTCAGTTTAAATGCCCTGCATTCTGAATAAATTTTTCTCTTACCTAACCTTTTCACCATGATTCTGTTCTCTTTGAGAGGGGGCGGGTTTAGGATTTTTTTTTCTGGGGGTTGCCAGATAGGGGCACAGACCGCAGAGGGTGGAACAGACGTCACGTTATATGTGTTTATGAAATAGTTACTAACTAATAGATAATAATGAAAATAGTTCATAACTAAGGAACATTTTATTGCAAAAGTCCAACTTTATTATCAAATACAAATACACATATGATGAAAAAAAAAAAATCAAAATGCTCTCTGTATTGTTCAGGGGGCCAGACCAACTGTGGAGGCGGGCCGTAGTTGGGGACCACTGCTTTAGAGTTTAAGTTAAAAAAACACACTACTTCTATATTCAAAATAATTGTATGTGCAAAAAGTCAGCTCGGCTTAATTGCTCCCAGTACATTTGCAGCATTTGCAGTATCTTTAACGCATGACCCTGAAAAACACAATGTACTAAAGTTAGCCTGCACATTAGGCACACATATGACATGCTAATGCGTTACTCATAGTGTGAGCATATTCCATGTATGTGACGGAGGAGCCTTTGGCAGTGAGGTTGTGTGGACACGTGCAGCTGATGTTAAGGACAGTACATTAACTCACTCATGAGCTCTAGGTCCAACCTGCTCCATCAGAGAGTACAAAAAAGACTGTTCAGTTGTGACAAATCCTGGAGAGATGAGACGCGAAGAGGAGTCAGAATGTGTGTATATGGAAACTGTAGCAACTCAGGTTACACTAGTTTGTCCATATGATGAACAACTCCCGTGAATGAGGCCCTCGCACAGACAGAAGAGGACCAGAAACAGAACCAGAGGCCATTCAGCCAGGCTCCTCCAAGCTAATTTTTTTTCGAGAACTGGAGGCTAGTGCTGAGATCCCCAGTACTGTGTTGTCTGAGACTCAAATCAATGACTGTTCCTCAGGCCCTCACAACAGCCAGAATAGCAAAAGAAGAAGTTTAAATCTGTCAACTGGACAAATCGCTGGACTCATCTAAGCCGCTTCTTCAGTTCAGAACAGAAGAAGCGGCTTGGATGAGCTACGAAACCGCTTCACTCTTACAACAATTTGTCCAGTTGACAGATTTAAACTTCTTCTTTTGCTATGGATCGGAGATGCCGAGGAAGTAGTGATAGATGTCAGAAAGATTCAAAGTGAAGATTGCCCATGTGAGTTTTCAGACCTCAAAGGCAGCAAAGTCCAAACACACATGGAACCTGTGGCCACTGAGGAGACACTAGCTTATGTTGAACTAGCAATCCTCCAGAACAATCAGAACCATAGCCCCATCAACCAATCACTACAGAGCCCCCAACCAGAACATTCCTGCCCACGCTGAGAACCCCAATATCGAGTTGTCTGAGCCTAAACTCAACAACGGTGTATCTGAGAGTCTTATAGTGTACAGAAAGCAGAGGAGGAAGGTAACAGAAATGGTTGAAACAAAAAAGAAGTCAGCTATTTCCTCCTCTAAGCCCCATTCTAGTGCACTGGAGGCTCGCGCTGAGATCCCCAATACTGTGTTGTCTCAGGCTCAACTCAACAACTGTTCCTCAGGCCCTCACAGCAGTAATGTCCGAGGTAGTGGTGACAGACGTCGGAAAGATTGCTCATGTGAGTTTTCAGACCTCAAAGACGGCAAAGTTTAACCACACATGGAACCTGTGGCCACTAAGGAGACACTAGTTTATGGTGAACTAGTTAATCCTCCAGGCCAACCTGAATCATAGCCCATCAACCAATCGCTTCAGAGGCCATACCCAGAACATTGCTGGTCAACGCATATAAAGGAGAGGAGGAAGAATTGAAATGGTTGAAAAAAAAAAAGAAGTCAAAGCTATGGATGTTGTATTGACTAGAATATGGACTCTCTCACAACTTAGAAGTTATACCTCCAGAAAGACATTGAGGTTCAAAAAGATGTTGACTCCATATTGCCGATCAATCCCCGTTTTCGCCACCACCGCCATACACCCACTACTCTCTGCTCTCCAATTTTATTTTCTTACTCGGTGAGATGTGCAGGATTCAGCAGCACTGCATAGTCATTTTGGCATTTTTACCTTGCTTGCTGGCATGATCTGCAACTATCCATCGGAGTTGCTGACTGCTGTGATAACATTGCGCACCTCAGTTTTCTAGCATAGGAGTGGGCTTGTTTTTTTATTTCTTTTATTTGGTCATTTTAGATTAATATTGTGATTAAAATGTGCAAATTATAACATAATCATCCCCCGGTGTCTTAGATTATAGTTAAATAGCAGGCACAAATACAATAGGTCTTTATGTTTAATCTACATGATGATTGATGCATTTCAACAAGAGTTCATCTTGATTTTTTACACTATATCCACAGAACTGCTTCATTAGGGCCCAAAGAGGTCTTTTAAATTGCCTTGTATTTTTACAGCTCTATACTGTTCCAAACCAATATTGTTGCTAAGTGCTCTGAAGTTACTTTTTAATGCGCCTTTATTGTTGTCCATTTGTCAGGGCAGCTCTCTGTGAGATTATAAAGCTTTTGTTCATTAGTGCACACACGTTGATTTATTTTTACTCGGGTGGAGCCTTAAAACGCCAGTCTCTCCGGCCCCTCTAAACCCACTGACAGGAAACACAGGACACTTCATCACAACAGTATAAAGTTCACATGGAGGCTCTGTGTCAGGTATATGAACTCACTATGGGCCTCTAAAACTGTGGTGGTAGGACAAATAGAAGTTATCATTTAATCCCCAAGTCACGTTTAAAGGTGTGGAACGTTTGTGACACAGAGAATATGTGTATTGCTTTGTCTACAATGTTCTATATGGTATTAAATATGTATAAAGCATTTGTTTAATTTCAGGTGTTTTGAGTATTAAAAAATGCATGCTTCTTGTGAGCGGGGTTGCCTCTTCTCTGATGTGACGTGTGTGAAGTTGACATGCTTCATTATATTACAAATGTTTAATGACGTACTGTGGCAGAGTGGCTCCCACCTCATAGTAAGAAGCTTCTGGGTTTTACACCCAGGCCGTTCTGGGCAGAGTATGTTTGTTTCTCATTGTGCACAATAGGTGAATCTTCTAAGGTAGTCACGACCAAATCGACCTCAAGATCTGAAGATCGCAAGCGCTGCACTGTGGCACCCACTGTCACTGACTGGTTGCCCCAGCAGCATTGATGGATGAGTCAAATACAAAAGGACAAAATTTCCCTATGTGGACAATAAAGGTTCACATTAACTTTATCAATACTGGCATAGCAATAACAAAACATAAGATAAATAAAGTGTTGGATCCTCCACCAACTTTGCGTAGTGCACTTTAAAGTCCATACACATTCAAATTTCAAACTAGTGACTTATTTCTACCGCCTCAGCTCACAGGCTACAGTTGCAAAGTGCTGTTGTTGGACATGTTTAACTGATTCAGTTGGATACAGCTTTCTGTAACTATGTTTCATGTCAGTTAAACATTGTGTTTTTCAAAGCCAGTTTACTGGAAAGCTATGTCTTTATATTTGCTATAGTAAGGGCTTTACCCATGTGCTTTTGTGGTTGAGCATCAGGCTTAAAGCAGGACAGAGGCACTCGTGGGGATTACCCTCAATGAAAGCCCAGTAAGGTCGAAATGCATTGCTGTTTTTCTTAAGTAATGATTAGCCATGATTCAAAGGCTTTTTAATATTTTCTAAATCCCACAAGTGCCTCTGTCCTGCTTAAACATTGTGTTTGTTTGTCTGGTACCAACTAGCATTCATTGTTTACTTGCCCTTTCAAACTAGCCCTTATTAACTACAACATAACCTTTTCAAGTTGGACAACCGCACTCCACTTTTGTCTGTTGTCCTGAAACTTTCTCTGCACTGTGTTTGAGAATATCCAGGAGACCTCATCAGCTGCGCCCTGATGAAATTATAAGCGCGCTCGGATTGCACCTGAATGTACCATTTAGAAGAAATGAAAACGGCTGGGATGGGACCACCACCCCTCTCCAGCCAATGCAAACCTGCGCTGTTCTCCACAAACTAATGCGTAATTAAATTTGGCCCACCGGGACATTAATAACTTCTAATATAATGCACATTTCATTGGAGGGGGTCGTGGATGTGAGGGTGTTATGGTTCTCCTGAGCAGGTCTCGTTCTGTGCAAAGGCTCATAAAGGGGAATGTGATGGTGCCATAAATCACAACAGGCTATTGTGTTTGTATGTTGTAGAAGAAAGTAGATAATTAGCTTTACAAAATGCACTTTCTAATAGAGTTACAGCGTTGACAGGGGTTTTCAGTGTGCTGGTGATGATGGAGCCTTGTTCAGTACTATCCCCTCAATACAAGATGGTCACAAGTTTGATTCCTGGTCATGTGGAGTTAACATTCAGTAGATTTGGTTCGATGCATGATGCAGGACCTACGATTAGATGCATTTTTTTGTGCAAAATTAGTCTTGTGCTAGTATTGTAATTCTGGAGATAGACCTAGCTTGCGCTCACTAGCTTGCGCTCACTAGCTTGCGCTCACTAGATTCCCCATAGCTTAAAGGTCCCATAGTACGCTATTTTCTGACCTATATTATTATGTTTCCTCAAAAACAGACCTGAAGTTGTGTTTTGTTTCATTCACACATATTTAAAACACAAACCATGCATATTTAGGAGTTCTTCTATCAATGAGAAAACACTGTTCCACGTTGTGATGATTTCAGCCCTGGAACTGCCAATCTGTTAACAGGAAAACTACCACTGCATGACATCACAAGGTGGAACAGAGCATTTTGAGCTTTGGAGATGGAGACAGACTAATAAACCAGGGTTACTCAAATATTTGTGAATGAAAACAAAACACAACTCCAGGTATGTTTTTGAGGAGGTAACAACATTATAATATGGCTAAAAGATCACAGGAGTCAATTTTGCGTAATAACATTAACATGGAGCTGGAGGACAGATCAGATGCCATGGTGGAATTTACTGTTTGAACTGTCAGATTGCACATGTATTTACCTAGTTTATGATATATTTTCTCTGTAATTACTTTTATTACCCACATGACACAAACACTTATATAAAGCTTAATGTCTTCCTTGTAGCACAAATGAACAAAAGTTAAAAAAAATTCATGATAACCATGAAGAAGCTTTGCTATTATTCAACCCGAAAGATGCGATTGTTTAAATTGAATGAACTTTAAGCCATGAGTTTGTGCAGGAAATCTCAAACAAATAATGATCAGATTCAAGGTTAATTTGTGGATTGCAAGTTTGGATATTTTTTTCAAACACAGTGAATCTCTTATAGATTCATATAACCCCCTGCTCTACATCTGAAATTATGGCATCAACAAATTCTCTACACAAATGCAACCTATTGGGTCCGACCCGCCGGTGGGACTGAGTTTGAACCAGTCACAGGGAAACAGATTTTGAGCAGAAGCCAAAAGGTGAAGTAGAATGTTCTTCTGTATGACATATAGACTGTATAAAAAAGTTGATGAAGGGAGAGTGACGTCACCCATTGTGTTCAGCTTTAGTTAAATGAAGCTTATCGAGGCTAGCAGTTATATCGGCGAACTTGGAGCCGAGTTCCATATTAGGAATTTTGACCCGCGAGTATCATAGCAACCAAAGAGCCAATCTGGAGCAAGGCTGTTGAGGTAATGACCCTTTCCACCCCCAACGCTGGTTTTAGCAGGGAGCAGGCGCTTAGCAACGCTGTCAATCAAACCTGTTGCTAACGCTAGCGGGGGCAAGGAAAGAAAGCGCCTGATTTGCCTCTTATTAATGTTCATATCTTGAGTCCACGGACACAATAGCAAAATAAAAATACATACAAAAATTGAAGCCAGTCGATGGAGCCCATAATCCCTTTCTATTTGGAACGCGGTGGCTAGCAGGTTAGCTACGTATGTTCAATTTATAT
>JAIEZT010000054.1:10973710-11021210 GCA_019594935.1 Periophthalmus modestus
TATGGATTTTAAAAACACAGTGGAGCACGTCCTGTATTACCACATGACATCACAAGGTGGAACAGATTGTTTTCTGTTTGAGAGAAGAACTCACTCTAAACATGCAGGATTTGTGTGTTAAACGTGTGAATGAAACAAAGCACCACTCCGGGTTAGTTTATGATGAGGGAACGACATTATAACATAGATCAGAAAACAGCGTGGTATGGGCCCTTTAAACATGTCCAAAGTCTGGATTAACACTATATCACTTGGTAGTTGATTCCATTCTGGGATATGCATGGAAATTGAGTTTTTATATTGGATCGTGTTGGGTTTTAATCCCTACATCCCGACATTGTATTGTGTTGATCCCAGCTTTGTCCATGACACTTATTACCCCCCTCCCTTACACATATCATTCCTCTGTGTACACGAACGTATCTTTAATCCTGTTGTCAACACCTCCTTTGTTTATGATCTTTTCTGACACCACTCTCTCTCCCCTCTGAGAACGTACAAGGCCACGCTTCATAATCCCTTGTTTTATTCATGTCGGCTCTCTCTGCGCTGAACCGAAATGACACCCTACTTTTTGACGGGTGCTTTGGAGGAAGTGCGGAGGTGCCTGAAGTGATGGAGCGGGAGTGACAGGAGGTGACACCCAGGGTAGAGTGCTCGTTCCTAGGTGCACTCGCTGAGGCTTCTGGGTGCTGGTTCTATTTCTAACTTGTTTTGTGTGTTTTTTTCTGTTTACATAGACCTTTCCCGTCAGAAGACACAGCAGTGAATGAAGATGATGTGTATCGCAGTCTGGAGGAGCTGGCAGAGTAAGTGTACAAGAGTTGTTTCTTAGAAATTATGGCTGCAACTAATGATTTCTGGTAGTCCACTAGTCACGTGATTATTTCTACTACATTCAGATTTTATAAATATATTTTTATCATAATTTTAATATTTAGCAACCTTAACAGTCCAATATTACACAACATAGATTCCTTATTACTATTTGTTTGTGTACAAGCTAATGCTCTGTTCCACCTTGTGATGTCATAAAGTGGTAGTTTAACAGCTACCTTTTACCTTTAGTTTAGTAGAGACTAGTATTTCCGGGGCTGACATCACCCAATCCAAATTATTCTCGTGAAGGTGTATGTAGTTTAAAAACACAGTGGAGCAGTTCCTGAGTGTTTTCTCTGTCTGTAACCACTGCTCTGAGCCTCGTCATTTTGGTCTTAAAATGGTTGTATTAACCCGCTTTACAAGATTTTTCGATTTTGTCTGTGAATTAAGATATGGACATTAATAACAGACACCTTCTTTCCCCAAGGTCAAGCCCATTAGCAACAGGTGTGATTGACAGCGTTGCTAAGCACCCGCTCCCTGCCAAACCAGCAGTGGGGGCGGGAAGGGGCGTTACCTTCAACACCCTCGCTTCTGATTGCTATGATACTCACAGTTGGATTTCCAAATACAGTGGTCCCTCATTTATCGTGGGGATTACGTTCTAAAAAATAACCCCCAATAGGCGAAATCCGCAAAGTAGTCAGCTTTATTTTTTGCAATTATTATATATGTTTTAAGACTGTAAAAATTTCACCACACACTTTATACATTTTTTCCCAGACAGACATTAACATTTTCTCACATTTCTCTCTTGTTTAAACTCTCTCAAAGTTCAAACCTTCATAGGCGCCTTTGTCAGTGCAGAATGTTTCATCAACATTGTGGGTTTTGTCGGGGAGAAAACTTGCAAACATACAGCACTTCAGAGTCACACTGTGATTGAACGTTTTTGTAAATTTGGCTGAACACATTCTGTACTGCTCAGGAGACACAGCATGAAGGAGACCAATGGACAATGCTCTACAGTCCCTTAGAAAATCAGGACGCAGAACACAATGCACATTCATAAGCTGTAAAAAAAAAAAAAAAAAAAAAAAAAAAAGCATGCAAAATTGCACAAAAAAAAATCAGCAAAACAGCAAGACCGCAAAAGATGAACCACATTATAGAGAGGGACAACTGTACCAAACTTAGCTCTAGCTTAGCCACTATAACAGCTAGCCTCGACTGGCTTTATTTGGCTGGACGCGAACGCTATTGGTGAAGTCACACTCCCTTAGTCCACTTCCTTATACAGTCTATATATAAAACAGACAAAAGCAGAAAGTAGCATATAGACTCGATAGGGTTTCATAATGCAAAGAATAAGAAGGAGAAGAAGAAAAAAAATCTGGCTCTGGCACTTCACCATACACCTGTTGATATCACTTCTTATGCTCTTTCTATTTACATTGCACATATAAAGTCATGTACTCTTTGGTCTAGCCTTCACAGTGTCTTGTCTATATTTACATGTCTGCTAATGACTGTATATGAGCCCACAAAAGGACAAAGAAACTGCACTACCCACTCACAACCTCCAAACATGAACCATGATCTGCCTTTTCCTCTTTCTCTAATTACACATGCACGTCGCCCGCTGTCACTCTGCCCGTCGCCATGGTGACAGCAGCAGCAGCGAGGTGGCATACGGACTTATTATGGGCTGTCTGCATGCGTGGGTGGGGGATTGAAAAAATACAATGCGGGGTTATGAATCGGCATGGATAGAATGTATAATGGGAAATAATTAACAGAAATTAGTTTGTCGCTGGTTTCAGATTTCTGTTGTCTATGACGTTTTGAGGAGTTTTTCGCTTTTAAATTGTTAATCGCTATGGCAACAGTCCTACTAATAGCTGAGTAGAATTTTTTTATTTGTTTGTTGTTGTTTTTTTTGCTTTTGTAACATGCATTGTAGAAGGGCAAGGCTGACAATAAATCTAGGCTTTTGAGTGAAGTATCCAAAAGAGATAATTAAAAATGCTAAGGCTGAATAGTTATTATGTTTCAGATTGTGAGCACAAAGGCAAGGCAAGACAAGTTTCTTTGTATAGCACAATTCGAACACAAGGTAATTCAAAGTGCTTTACAGAATAAGAAAGACATTAAAATCACACAAATCTAAATCGTTTAATCAACAACTGCTATGTGTTTGTGTTTGGATAAAGCCATAAACTTTAGGGCACACTTTGGGCGACAGTAGCTCAGTAGGTAGAGTGTTTATCCACTGATCCGAAGGTTGATGGTTTGAATCCCGCTGTTAACATAAACATCATTAGTAGAGTGATCAGCTTCCACTGACTCACAGGTTGGCGATACGATTCCAGCTCCCACAGATGAATGCTGTCGTTGTGTCCGAGTTCAAGATGTGTAACCCACCTTGCCCCCCCATACACACTGCTCTATGAATGTGTGTGTGAATGGGCGAATGGTTCCTTGATGTTAAGTCCTTTGATTGCCTTGAAGGTGGAAAAGCACTAGATAAAAATGTGACTACAACTATTTACTATGTCACTTTTATGTTCTATAATGTGCCACCTACTTGTCTTCATGGAGATGTTATTGTTTTTCTTGAGATGTTCTAGGGTATGTCATTAAACTTATCAATTTCCATGGAGACAAGCAGGTGACGCATTATAGAACAAGCTACTGGTCAGATCTTTGGAGAGACCAGACTGCTCAAAGTAAGAATGCAAGGTATTTTAGCAATAATTGTGCAATTGTTAGATTTATATTTTAAAGTCATAATGTGGAAAATTCCTCAGAATCAGAAACAGGAAAGGTTCAGCTCATGAAGTAGAATGGTAAATGGTCACATTTTTATATAGCGCTTTCCCACCTTCAAGACACTCAAAGCACTTTACATCAAGGTGTGTTTTGCCAAAGGACACAACGACAGGATTCATCTGTGGGAGCTGGAATTGCACCACCAACCTGTGGGTCTGTGGACTTGACCGCTCCACCAATAATAGTTTATGTCGAGAGCGGGATTTGAACCGCCAACCTTCGAATCAATGGACAAACAGTCTACCAGCATGTTTTAGCATGTCAAGATGTACGCTAAAATGCCACTCTGACAGCTAAAACAGTAAATTCCACCACAGAAATCTGACCGGTCCTCCACCTCAGTTAATACTGAATGATACAACTTCACTTGAACTTTCTCCCTCTGACTTTCTGAAACCTAGCAACGCATTAGAAGGCATGTACATGGTATGAGAGAGCAAAACAGAAAACCATGCCAACCAGGCTAATACGGGATTAAACCCAATGCACCGAACTGCACGGCTCCCTGGAAAAGACATCGACCAAATACTCAAATACATTTTCAAATGACAAAATTCCGAAATATGGAATTGTTTCTTTAAAATAAAAAAAGTGCAACCGAGTGAGACATTGCGAGAATATGCCCCCTCAGAGCCGTGATTACTTCTGCACGGCAATTACTGTAAAATATCAGGAAGGCAGCAAATGCACGGTATCCATAGCAACGCGGTTTGAGAATTGTTGGGAAAGTGCTGCGAACTTGAATGTACGCTGTGGGGTATTTGATGAATGAATTTGTTTTTTTGCTTGTAGACGTGGGCAGTTTTAAAGGTATTATGTAACTTTTCTGGCGGAGGTTAGGCCACCTGTTTGTTTCATGGACATGGTATTGCCTATGTTCGTCTCCAGATACGGGCTAAACATGTTGAAATCCATTATAGCTTCCACTGATGATTGTAATGCTGATGGGGGAAAAATGTTAAATGGTCACGTTTTTATACAGTGCTTTTCCACATTCAAGGCACTCAAAGCGCTCTATATCAAGAAACCCATTCACACACACGATCATACAATTCGTTCATTCAAGTGTCTTGCCCAAGTACCAATGATGTTTTGTGTCGAGAGTGAGATTTGAACCACGAACGTTCAGATCAGTGGACAAACATCCTACCAAATAAGCTACCTGATTTATTCTTAATTACAGATACATAGTACACACCATTTATACACATCAAGGTGCTTATCCAATCAGAAAGCAGAATCAGTCTCACATAAGTCTCTCATCTGGGTTTCCAGTTTCAGCTACATGCAGTTCCTTTAAATGTTCTACAGCACAGCATTAAAACAAATCTATTTTGCATTTATTCAATAATAGGTGTTTTTATTGCTTTAAAGTGGCCTATTTGGTCACCTGCTTGTCTCCATAGAGATACATAGGTTTATGCACTTTAAAGCAGAAATGCAGTTGGATCAGGAGACATAATGTTGTTTCCTTACCAAAAACATACCAAGAGTTGTGTTTTGTTTCATTTTCACAGCTACAAATTTGACCTTTATAGTTTTCTAGATGATTTTGCACAGTATATACCCTTTCGCCAACCAATTTCCCTTTTAAAGTTAACCCCATTGGTAGAGCGGGCCTTGTGAATCTAATTTTCTGTCATTAGTATAAACTTAAAAATCCGCAGTACCATGTCTGACCTGTAGGAGCAGAAGTCTGGGTCATGTTGAATAAATCATGTAGCGCCTCTCGACCTTTAGCTCTCGACATAGCTCCGTCAGTGAGCGGACACATAATAGATCCGTCAGCGCAGCTAGTGCTAATTCGCGTGGACACACTTAGCACATGGGCTACGCTAGCAATAACCCCACTCATAGACTTATTAATTAGTCTGAAATATTGATGTACGCATGATTTAACCCGCATGCATGACTGAACTGCACAAGTTAGCATGCGGCTAATGGTAATTGAGCTTATAGATGGAGGAAATGAGGAAAGAAAAAGTAGAGTTTATTAAGTGGGGTAATTTGTGGATTGCGAGACACTGTAAATATAGAAATGTCTGTGTTTGTTTGAACAATTAGATTGGTTTGTGGGTCATATTACACAACATTATGTATTGATGCGACACCCAGTACTTGGCCAAATTGGCTCTGTGTACAACAGCGCCCGGCAACATCACTGTTAGCATCATTACTTCCTGTCCAATTTTATCCCTATGAATAAATATTTAAAGATCAGACAGAGGACAGGGAGCTGCGGGTGGATATCACTGACAACATGTTAAAAAGTACACAAATAAAATGAATACTTCACTACAGGACATTTCTGCGTTTAGAAAGAGACATGTTTGTGTCTCAATGCTAATGCTAATTTTGAGGCATAATAAACATAAAAACAATGCCACATACTGATACTGATTTAAATATAACTGGGTAATCTTTATTTTAATTCATTTGAATTTTAATAATTTGCTTATTTTCTGTTTTACAAGTGTAATGAAAGTGACTGTTAGCTTTGAGACGCAGTGAGCTAGCTAGCATGTTGTGTGCACAAGCCTATATTGTGATATCGATATATGTATAACGAATTTGCTAATTTGACCTTATAGTCAGTGGATTTGATTTGATCCTTATTTGATCTTCTGTTTAAAGCTGCACTGTGTAACTTCACCTGTCGAGGATTTACCATTGGTTTGTCTCCGTGGAAATGCTTGGAATATTCCACTATATGGTATTAAACATAATATTGCATTTGTTTGGTTCTTGTTTATTGAAAAATATGCAGTTTACTTTCCATAGATTTGTTTTATAACTTGGCAGGGTGTCACTCACTTACTCCATGGCGATATATAAGTTTAATCTTATATTGTGGAACTCTCAAAACAATAACATCTCCATGGAAACAGTCAGGTGGCAAACTCTACTCCAGAAAAGTTACAGGACCTTTAAACTGATCTAAATTGAATTAAGAAAACTGATTAGTGAAGAACCGATACTTTTTAATGCACCGTGAGTCTCAAAATGTTGATATTTTGATAATGATCCACCCATCACTACTTCACAGTTCAGCAATAATTGAAGAGATAACAAGCCAAAAATGTATTACTTATAAAATGTTTTAAAATATATCCCTTGTGTACTGGTAATATATAATACTCAACACATAATATTCAGTTATGTGTTCTAGTACTGGCTTCATTGTATACTGGTTAGAAGCTAAAACTGCATTTTGTTGCACTGTTTCTGCATGAGTTCATATGCTAGACTTGAAATATATCCCCTAAATTTGACACATTTATTTATTTTTTTTTAAAGGACCCGTATTACACTATTTTCTGATCTATTTTATAATGACGCTTCCTCATCACAAACATATTTGGAATTTTGTTTTATTTCATTCACGCATATTTAAAAACCTGCATATTTTGGCAAGTTAAGCTGAGTTCCTCTCTCAAACCGAAAACACTTTGTTCCACCTTATGATGCTCATGTGGTAAGACAGGAAGTGCTCCATGATGTTTTAAACCTCCAAACACCTTTACTACATTTATTTTATAATTTCAGCCCAGAAATTGCCAGTTTCTACTGAACCAAAGCTAAACTGTAGCTGTTAACTTGAAACCTCCTACTTCATGACATCACAAGGTGGAACAGAGCATTTTAAGCTTTGGACATGTCGACAGACTAATAATAAAGGGTTACTTAAACATGTGTTAATGAAATAAAACACAACTCTGGGTATGTTTTTTTGAGGAGGAAGCAACATTCTAACACGGCTTAAAGCTCAAAGAGTCAATTGTGTATAATATAGGACCTTTAAATCCCACCCGTCTGCACTTTTCAAAGTATTCTGAAGACCAACCATGTTAAATTCAAATACTGTGGAAAAATATAGTCTATGAAAAATGATGTGGCCCCAGTGCTGTCGACAGAAATCTATAAAAATGGATTTGGGGCTGAGGTGTTCAGAGAGCGAGGAGGTGGGCAAAAGAAAAGACCATTCCAATTAGACTTGATCTATCTTAATGTCACACAGTTTAAACAGATTAACCAGGTCACAGTGTGAAATTGTATTAACCTTAAAGTGGAATGCCTACACCAAAATCAGCTGCTGTAGACTACAAATGTCAGTTGAAATACTTGGTTAAATCCTACCATCTTGTCCACCTTTCTTACTGGTCAAATTGCTCTCAAAATATATACCACTTCAGGAGTTTATTTGTAATATCAGTATCATTTATAGAAACTGTTAGATTTTGATTTAAATTTAATCCGCATCCCCAGATACAAAATTAACATGTTCAAATCTTTTATAATGCGGATTTATTCATAATTACAAAAACACTGGACACGATCTCCCATTTATTCCTGTTACAATTTGATGTTTTGGTTGTCAAGATGATTATCTAATCAGAAAAAGCAGAATGAGAGTCACATGAGTCTCCCCTTGGGTCTTCTTGGGTTGCCAGTTTCAATACTAAAATCCAATTGTTTTAAACCTGAAAGGACTTGCTTTGATCTGATCCATCACTAGCTAAACTCCAGCCCCTGCAACCAATCATGAATCAGTGCTAGCGCAGCCTCTGCAGCTCAGTGAGTGAATTCTGGAGGTTCTGAGCTTTCACATGACACATGGTCTGTCTATATTGCTGGGTTTCAGATGCCATCACAACATTGTAAAGGGCAATATTTTGTACAGATAAAATAAAAATGGTTAATATGCAGATTTTTGTTATAATATAGCAGGATTTAAGAACCAGTCACAATAAAAATGATCAGGTTCAGCATTTGTGGATTTACATTTTAGATATTTCAACAAAAAGTACAATGTAATCAATAGGGAAAACTGGCTCTTGCCTCCCATCTGGGAGTTTGACATCATCACAGTCTAGAAGCTAAAAAAAACAGCAATACTGAGAATAAGAAAAACTTGTATGTGTCCTCTATCTGCAGGTTAAGGATCTGGCAACCCAGGTTCAGTTGTGATTTAACTACCTTAAAAAAAAAAAAAAACAACTTTAAGAGCACAGGCCGTATATAGTTGCTTTAAAAATCCTTCTTTGTGACACAATATTCTCAGAAGTTATTTTGGTTACATTTTTAATACAGTAGTTCCTCATTTATTGCGGGGGTTATGTTCTAGTCAGCTTCATTATTTACAATTATTGTATATGTTTTAAGGGTGTAAAACCCCTCACCACACACTTTATACATTTTTCTCAGACAAGCATTAACTTTTTCTCTTGTTTAAACACTCTCAAAGTCCAAACCTTTGTAGGCGCCTTTGTCGGTGCAGAACGTTTCATCAACATCGTGGGTTTTGTCGTGGGGAGAAAACTTGCAAACATACAGCACTTCAGAGTCACACTGCGATCAAACATTTATGTAAATTTGTCTGAACACATTCTGTACTGTACAGGAGACACAGCACAGAGGAGACTGATGGACAATGGTCTACAGTCCCTTAGCCAATCAGGACACAGAACACAATGTGCGTTCATGTGCTGTAAAAAAACATGCAAAATTGCACTAAAAAATCAGTGAAATCCACGAAAGGTGAACCGCGTTATAGTGAGGGACAACTGTTGTCAAATATTCAAGATTTTTGATACAGAAAATAGGACAATTTTGTCAACAACATGACTTATTTTTATTATTTTTTCATTGTAAGATTTTGTATTTGCAGGTTTAACTACTAGACTGTTAAAAATGCACATAATTAAAGTGCATTAATTACTCTGCACAATGTACAATTTAAATTAGGTTGAGTGTACTTACATGTTACTCTCTACTAATGCTACTGCCAATTTGTAACTCAAATGCCACCTTCCTAATACGATCCTTCATTCTTTAGTCTCCGTATTCCCCTTGCACCCTGCAGACCTTATCTATATTTCAACAGTACAGAGGCAGTATGCTAACCTCAGCCCGCTGCTAATTGAGCTGCTCTGGTTTAGCGCTCTAGAGTATGGTCCTTCTCCTTCCTGGGCTAAAAGAAAATCAAATCTCTGAGTTAGCTTAGCCTCCGGCACTGCTAACCGCTAAAGCCTCTCCATCCAGGAAGTGACAAAGCATGAAATGGAGCCATGTTGCCAGTGGGAGCCAGGAGACTGTATCCAAGTGTGAAAGAGACATAAGCCAGAGAGACCAAAGGGGAAATGACATTACGCTGACTTTATAGAGAGGTAGAATAAATATATGATACCAATTGGGTTTTTCTTTGGTCCCTTGGTTTTAAAATGTAATCATTTATTTTATTTAGTTGTGGTGAAGAAGGAGCTGAGCCGAAAGGTAAAGCTCTCGATTTACCGATCAATCTACGTTCTATCCTCACCTATGGTCATGAGCTCTTTTTTTAATGCATTTCTATCCTGATTAATGCTGAAGCAACACAAGAATCAGCACAGAAGCAGAGCAGGCGACACGAATGAGAGCTTTGGGCACAAAAAACATATTTGGTATATTTGGTATTAATAACAGACAAGATCCAAAAGATTCGGATCCTACAAAGGAGCCAAAAGTCCCATCACTAATTAATAGCAGAATGAACCAACAATTAGCCAGAGAAGCGATCTGTTCTACTCTCTACAGCTCAAATCTTACTTAAAAATTGCAAAAATCTCAGTTGATATAGAAATTATCATTAATAGGATTTACATTTAGCTGAGTTTTTTTTTAGATTGAAAACAACTTATGTGCTATGGTCATTAGTTACCAAAGAGCTGATTATTCTTCTTTGTGCCTTTATTTTGAAAAGGCTATGGCATTTGCTTGAAGAAGACACACGGCTGAAATATTGCACTGAATAAATAAACGTTTGTAAGGATTTACGATGTGGGATTCCTTTGCTCTTTTGGAAAGTCTATGGAAAAAATCAATGGGAAATTTCCGCAACAACAGCGGGCTTCAGAGTGGGCGTGACTGCTGACCTATTCCCTCTTCAAAAACAAAATAGGCAATTGTGACAAAAATGAATAAAATATTTTGGGGACTTTTTTTTTTTTTTTTTTCCAGTTCAGATATTGGGGCAGTCCATCTGGAAAGTGTGAAAATGTGCCTGTAAATGTCTGGGTTGAGGTAAAACAAAAAAATAAAAAATAAATAAAAAAATAAATACATATTAATGATGATGATGATGATGATAAAATGAACCTTTAAGTTAATATTCACCATGAAATGCTGGCAAAAAGTAAGTCACAAATGATCTTGTAGAACTGGAAATGTACTATCCATTTTTAGCATCAACTACTCAACAATATTGTGATTTTTTTTTATAATTTTTTTTAAATAATATTTTGTCAGTAGAACTCGCAGTTTTCCATTTATTTTAAAACTCAATCATGGTAACCAATGTCACTTATACCCTTAAAGATTCCCAACCCTTTTATAGGTTTTTATTCCAATTCCTGCCCTGTCACCAGTGCCCGTGTCACTCTGTCACGGTTTACTTTGCTCCAGTAGTCCCTCGGGAGCCGGGACGAGGAAAGTCAATATGTGGAAAATGGAGTGGCACATTATTTACTTGTAAGGTGCTATGGAGCTGATTGTTAAACTGCAAAGAACCTGGACGTAGCACTTTGGGTAAGATGTTAAAGGCAAGATGTCAATACATAAAGGTGCCATATTATGAAACAGGATAGCTTCAATATTAGGTTAATATTTTTCCCCACTGAAATCATGTCAAACTTAATAGTTAATTTAAAGATGCACTATAGAACTTTTCTAGTGAGGGGATCCGCCACCTGCTAGTCTCCATAAATATATGACAATGGCGGCACGCATGGCAACTTCTTCAATAAGGTGAATATGGACAGGCCATGTCTCATGTGAAAGCTCAGAACCTCCAGAATTCACCTACTGAGCTGCAGAGGCTGGACTAGCACTGATTCATGATTGGCTGGAGGTGCTGGGGTTTAAGTAATGACCATTTAGATCAGAGAGAGAGTCCTTGTTATTAGTAGAACATATATTTACTTTACACGTTTACTTCATATCTCGCAACACAGGTCAGAAAAATGGAAATTCTGCATACCTTACTTTTATTTATTTATTCACACACAAGGATCTTTTTTTGTTGAGACTACTTCCCATTATGAGTTCCACCTTTAATCAGTGTTTTTCCTCTGAAAACCACTCCACCCTGAAGCCTATGGATCCGGTATTGTCCCTCCTCCTATAGCTTTAACCTGCTCCTAATTGTTTTCCTATACTCAGGTCAAGTGTGGAGGCCATCGACGCAAAGTATTCCCTTGACTTTGACCGTACAATCGTTGTGTATTGACGGTGAAACTGCAGAGAAGAACTTAATTAAAGACAGTAGCAATTAGGAAAGAGAGAGCGGAGGAGTGGAGAATGTAACGATTTAAAGCTGGAGGAGGGGAGCAGTTGGAACAATACTTCCTGGAGATAATGAAGGACAGGTATCAATACAACTTCTGATGCAAAGGGGGCCTGAACCTATGAGATCATTATATGGAGCACTTACACAGCTATGATCCTTTGTCTGATCCCCTGTACAATGCTCATTAAAGCTCATTAAAGGATTTAACTTGTCAGCCCAAAAAATAGACTCGTTTGGTTTTTCATCTTGGTTGTTTTTATTGCACTGAAAAATGTGTGTCCTTACTACGAGCGGGCTTGCATCTTCACAAACCTGACTCTTATTTGGTCTGGAGGAGGGTCTCTGCTGTAATCTTTCACAGTATTTCATAAAATTTGCCTGTTCCCATGAAACCATACTTTGGAACACCTGAATGTTCCAAAGTATGGTTTTAACTTAGTTTTTCCATGGAATCATGCAGGTGATGTGCCACCTCCAGAAGGTTACATACGGTTCCTTTAGGGTGCACTGTATAATTGTTGTTACAGCTTTGCTTGGAA
Source organism: Periophthalmus modestus (assembly GCA_019594935.1). Lineage (NCBI taxonomy): Eukaryota > Metazoa > Chordata > Actinopteri > Gobiiformes > Gobiidae > Periophthalmus > Periophthalmus modestus. The sequence goes on from JAIEZT010000054.1 coordinate 10,986,227, forward strand.
TGTTCTACAGTTCAGAATTAAACTTTTATATTTCAATGAGGACAAGCATTGGAAGCCACCAGAACGACTTACTGGTGAGATCTGTGTAGAGGTGAGCCTGCTTTTAATCATTGCAAGACAGATAAATATAATCCCGTACCGTAAAACATTTGAGGCAAAGGAATCATAAGTCCTTGGACACAAAGATGTGCCCAGTGCATTGTTGAGGCCCGTATTATTCATGGTTATCTCTTTTTTACCTTCTGAGCGTGTTGTAATGTTTTGTTTCATCCTTGCATGTATCAGTAGTCAGTAGTGTTTGTCTCGTTCAGCTAACTGATCAACTGATATGTTTTTTTTTTCTTGGCTAATGCTGATAACAATTGTTTAGAATCCAAAGAAACCAATGGCTGGTTAGCTGTGCCGATATTTTTGAGCCCATATGTAGAATTTGTTTCCCTCAAATTTTGTATATTAAATTCACTACAAGAGTTTTGTGCAATTGTCTCTTGGCACTGAAGTGTTCAAATAGACCTTAGGCATAGGCCAGGGGTGTCCAAACTTTTCTCATTAAGGGCCACATATAAAAACACAGACAAAGCTGAGGGCCAATTGAGGGCCACAATCTGGTCACCAATACAGTGAATACTTCAAATCTGCATTATTATAACAAGTTGGACTGAACAACTAGACCTTTGTTGATGCTTATATCCTCAATTGGACATATTAAATATTTGATATGGGCATGCCTGGCCTAGACAGTAGGTCAACCCAAACAAAAGATCGGCCTCTACTTGAGATTTTAGGCTGATAGCCAATATGCTAAATGTGCAGATATATAGGTCTATCTCTTTTTTTTTTTTTTTTTTTTACGTGTTGCAAACCTTCTCTTATTCCTCTTATTCATTGCACCTGAGATCTAAAGTATAGGCCCTAAACAATTACACACATTATATCACAGGAAATAACACAGCCTGAGTGCCTAAACTGTTTAAAAACCTGTTACAACAGTGTTTGGCCTTTTCATCTGGCAGATCATTTTTATTTCTAAATCTCATTTCTTAAGATAAAGTCCATTATAGTCTTAAGATAAAGTCCATTATAGTCCATTATTTTGAAAACTACCCAGACTATGTTCCTCCTCGCTCACTGTCTTACATTACACCCTCTGGAGTTGATTCTAAATTGCTCTAGTGAACATCTGCTGTCTCCGACTCCTCTCTACGTCTCAGAGGAGAGCTCATTCTGATCTGGGACGGTCCCCTCCGCCCACACGCGCCTCTGTAGTCCACCAGCTTTCTGCATAATCGACCCGCGAACGCAATTAAAACTCCAAACTGCTACCCACGCGAAGTCTGACACGGGATAGTGAGGGAAACGCTTGGCACAGAGGGAGGATATTTTAAGAATAATAATATCCACAAAAGAAAATTGTCTTAAAAACTTGGACAATAACTTTGAGTCCCCAACTGTAAGCTCCCTGCACCACCCAGATATTTTTGGAATATTTAGGTTGAAGGGAGTCCGTTAATGGTCTACCAAACTCAATTAAAGGTGCAGTATGGAAAAGCAATAACATCCCAGTGGTTGTTACATGATGCATCTATAGCTGTATCAATGTTTGTTTACTCCCTTTTAGTATTTGTTCATTATTATATTTTTTCTATTCTTTTTGTTTCCAGTGAACATGACCTGGGCGAGGATGATATCTACGACTGCGTGCCGTGTGAAGACGATGGGGATGACATCTATGAGGACATTATCAAGGTGGAAGTACGACAACCCATGGTGCGTGTTTTGGCCAAATTCATATACTGGCTTTTTAATGTTTTGCAAAGTGCTTTTATAGTGTCATTCTACTTTTCAATTCCTCATTTGCTTATATTTTGAGGTAGTCATAATTTTCCATTGCATTAAAACGGTTGTTGCGGTTAGTGATGGGCAGATGGATACCGAATATCTATAGTGATTAATACTAATGCTGACTGCAGTGTTGTAAATGATGATTCTCATGCAAATAAAATGAAATACTATAAATACTATAATAATAATATAAATAAAAATAGCTAAATGTTTTTAGTTTATCTGAACATATATTTAATTATTTAAAATTTGTTCAAGTCAAATATTAAGTAGTTTCTATGCATTTAATACAAAACAAAATGGCATATGGGATCACCAGTATATTACTTGGTGTTCATTTAGTCATTATAGTCATGGTTATTGAGTTTATTTTCTTCGGTCAGTTAGCGTAATCATTATTCATGTTATATGGTTCATGATTAGCACTCAAATAACACAAAAATAACACATAGCACTTCACAGCAGAAGAAGAATAAAATCTATAAACTGGACAAATCGTTGTAGGAGTGAAAGTTATGATTAGTCTTTCAAGCCCCTAATGAGTGATTTCACATCTATTATCATCATTAGGGGCTTGAATGACTATGCTAAATAGGACTTAGGCACAGTGCACACTTAGGGTAACACAATAGACCTAGCCCACAAACAGAAACTATAAACGATAATAGTTTTGAGTTTCAGTGTAGTTAGCTTCTCCCTTCATATAGATATAAGGCAGTGTCCACCAGTAATCTGACCAGAAGTGAAGAAGCGGCTTGGATGAGCAGCGAAACGTCTTGAGTCCTACAATGATTTGTCCAGTTGACAGATTTGATTTTTCTTTTGCTATGGATCAGACCAGGACGACTGAGGGATTACACAGAAACATAGCACTTCATTTATTCTACCGACCAAAATGGTTTTAGGCTGAAGTTTAACACTTATTTTGCCTAACCCTCTTAACATATAGAATACAAGATGACAGAAACTCTATTTGCAGACAAAAACAAAACGTATCTATCGTGAATGTAGGAAAGAAGACCTCTTTATACACACATACACACAATGCATACATATCTATATTAGGTATATATACACATACACAGACACAAAATTCATAATCATTATTAATTTGTATGGTGTGTAAGTAAGCTACATGATTTATTTTAATTCTCTATATTTTCCTATAATACTGCTGACATGCCATGGATGGTTGCTATTCCTTTTAACAATGAAAGTCGTATTTGTTTTACTTGAAGTACATTTAAGTGGTTTCCTAAATACTTCAATATCCTACAAATACTACATTTAAGTTTTCTGATAGTATTTACACATTGATAGTAGCTGCACAATACATGGCCATTATCTAAACTAAAATTATCCAGTCTTCTTGGAGAAAAATCTTGTTGTACATGTTTTGAAATGCATGTGAAAACACTCCTGGAGTGAGAAAACAGAATCCTATGGTTTAAACATATATTGCAAATCTAATCAAAATAAGAAAAATATTTGTGCACCCCTATTTAATTTTGTGAATTTTCTTTACCTGTACTTCTTCTTCCACCATTGTTTCTATACCTGCTGTATCACTATTCCTGTCTGCTTTCCCTCCTCACACGCTGCAGATCCGATACATGCAGGTAAGTCCTCCTGTCACTTCTAACCACTTCATCAACACCAAACCTCTGCCCCCCCTTGAGTACAGACAGCCAGCCAGATCCCAGCTGGTGATCGGGCTGACAGGGGCCCGCCGGAGAGCCAGGTAGTGACGTTGCCGAGCACAGATGGGCCCGGGCAGGCAGCGTGGCAGGGTGCACCAGTCCGGGTTTAGCTTCAGACATGTGTCGCCTCATTACGCCCACTTTTGGTTTATTGGCGATAATTGTCGGCAGCTAAATGCGCATGGTTTATGACACAATTATAAAACAGGCTGTGCTTCCTATTGTATAACTATATGATAGGTCAAAGCTGTGGTTTGTCAATAGTTGGATTTCAATTTGACCCCATAATTTATTATTAATAATAATAATAATAATAATAATAATAATAATAATAATAATAATAATATTGTTATTAATAAAAAATAAAATAAATATATATACACATAAATACATGTGCATTGTAATCAATTGACCATTAAAGAACAAACTGTTGCATAAATTGTATTTTTAGATATATTGATTGATATTAGTTACACAGCAAAATTGAAGGAAGATTATGATCATGTTTCTATATTCGATTTTAAACTATATTGAACTATATTTCCATTTTTAACCATTTGCTGGGAACCACTACTTTCTATGAGCCTTGACATCAATGAATCGCCTCATCTGTGATCCGTGTCAGTTGTCAGGACTAGAACAGTCTTGTCTTGATTTTTGCATCTAAGTAACTGTGTGTAAGACCTCTCCTTATATTCTCCATATCCCTTCTGCTCCGGTACCCCGACGAACCTTTCCACGACCTCTGTCACATGACATGACACATCACCCTGTCAACACCATTACCATCAATTCTATATATAGATATATAGTAATGTCAACCATTGCAACTCACTATATGTAAACATGGCACTTGTTTATATATATAATGGAAAAAAAAAATGACTTGATTTATTTATTTATTAATTTTTTTTAATCTTCATTTGTGAAGTTCTGATTTCAAATGTATTATTAGACATTTTAGATATTTATTTAGTTTTTAAATGTCTATAAAAAAATTTAAAAAAAATTGTGAAATATTTTCTTGTAATGTTGGTGCAAGATTATCAACCAAATATTGCGTATTTATGTTATTTTATATTATTTAATTTTTGTTTTTTTATGTAAGAAGTGAGAGCTGCACTTAAAATTTTAATTTTTAAATATTTGAAAATGATGAATAATTTTTAAAAATGTGATTTCAATTTTACGTTGGAAAAAAATACATATGTGTAGTAATCTTTATCTAAACTTTTCAGAACTGATCAAAACAAGATACAATTTTCAGTTTAATATTTCAAGTCATTTTAATGCATGTACTTTTTTTTGCAGTCAATTTTAAAGAATTAAAAACGTTCTATTTTGCTTTCAGAAAATGGGGATGACGGAGGAGGACAAGAGGAACTGCTGTTTGCTGGAGATCCAGGAAACAGAAGCCAAATACTACAAGACCCTAGAAGACATCGAGAAGGTGAGTTGCTTGTGGTGAGGTGGGGGGGTCGGTCGCAGCAGCAGCAGCATCGCTCATAGACTGAGGCACAAATGTCATCTGGACAATCAATACTTATTATGGGATGGCACCTTAGGGGGCTGGGAATCCCAGAGCTTAAAGACGAGAGTCTCTCACAAAGGCTAAAGAACATACTTACTCGGTGTCAGGTTTTTATTTTGCTAAAGCGTCAACTTCGAATTATGTTATTATGTTTACCAACAGATCACAAGATAACAATTCCCAGCTCCAATTACAATATAAACGCTGATATTTTTTTCCATGTACTCACAATTTTACTTGGACTTTAAAGGGCCTATATTACGATGTTCTTTGATCTACGTTACAATGTTGTTTCCTCATCAAAAACATACCTGCAGTTGTGTTTTGTTTCATTCACACGTTTAACACACAACCAAACCATGCATATTTAAGCTGAGTTGTTCTCTCAAAGAGAAAGCACTCTGTTCCACCTTGTGATGTCATGTGGTAATGCATGAAGCTCGCCACTGTGTATTTTATATTCCATACACCGTCACTGGAATCATTTAGATGATTTTAGCCCTGGAATTGTCAATCTCTATTGAAAAAATGGTAAAAGGTAGATGTAAACTTAAAAAAAAACGACCCACTGCATGACATCACAAGGTGCAACAGAGCATTTTGAGCTTTGGGGATGTAGACAGACTAATAATAATACTCAGACATGCGTGAATGAAACAAAACACAACTCCAGGTATGTTTTTGATGAGATAACCGCATTATAACATGGCTGAAAGCTCACAAGAATCAATTTTGTGTAATATAGGAGCTTTAAAGATGTAAAGATGCTGTACCTGGTTTTTAGCATCTTAAAAACATGAAAAACAGAACTAGCTCAATTTTAGCAGTTTGTAGTGGTCCACAGTTATTCTTCATTTACCTTATGCATTCTGAGCGTCCTAATTATTCACTATGATGAGTTTATGAGCACTTGACAACTCAGAGACCAGTGTAGAGTTCTGCTGTGATGGTAAAGCTAACGACAGCTAGCATGCTAATGCGCACACCCCGATTCTCAAACAAGAAAACGCAGATGCAGACAATAGGCAGACAGTTCACCTCAAGAGCTTCTCATACAATATATCTGCAAGACAAATTTTGCTTAAATACCTGGGAAAAATCAGGTGGAGGCTGAAAAGTAAGTATGCATCCTCCAAACCGCACCCGTCTTTCCAGTAGCGTTGTAATAGAATCCTGCTCTCTTTACTCTGCGGTAGGCCTCATAACTCTCCTCCTCCCCGCTGCTTGCACATCACCTCAGTTTGGACAGACTTCACTCTCCAGGCGCTACAAATCATGCGCTTGGCTAATTTCATTAAGCTAAATGTGCATCCTGTGTGCTGAGCTCTAGCCCAACAAGAGACTCACGCAGAATAATAACCTGCGTATGATCAGCGGACCCGTTAGGCTTAATTGAGTTGGGGTTAATAAAGCCGTCATGTATGCATCGCTTCGGAGTTGATCTATTTGTTATCATTGTGAAGATGGAACGTGACAGGCATGGAGCTAACACAACTAGCTTACAATGCAATGAGCTGCACTGCTAGATGTGTTTGCCATTTTGCTTTGGGGTTAATTAGAAGTACAAGTGAGCAATATATCATCTACAAGATAATGGGATCACTTTTTTGTTTATTAAGTCACTTTTCTGGTACATGGTATACCACTTGCTTGTTTCCATGGAATTGTTCTTGCTTTGTCAGGATTGTTCCACAGTATGGCATTAATATTATATCTCCATTGAAATAAGGTGCCTTCACTGTAAATGGTCATTTTCAAGGTGTTTTGTTTCAATTGGATGCATTTCTATATAGCACTTTTCCACCTTCAAGACACTGAAAGTGCTTTACATGCAGGAACCAGTCACACATTCATACACCAGTGTACGCAGACACTTGAGGCGAGGTGGGTTAAGTGTCTTGCCCAAGGAAATAACGACAGCATTAATCTGTGGGAGGTGGAATTGCACCGCCAACCTGTGGGTCAGTGGATCTGACCACTCAAAAACTAATGTTTACGTCGAGAGCAGGATTTGAACTTCCAACCTGCTCTACTGTCGTCCCAAATTCAAAATAGACCATGTCATACTGTGGGACATTCCAGGAAACTGCATCATCATGGACCTTTAAATGTTAAATTATTATTGTTATCAGATGTAAGAAAATGAGATTGAAGGATATTACCCGCATATTCTGGGATTTTGTGGAGGGGTAACTATGGAGACCAGGGGTGCCCAAACTGTTTTACTCAGTGGGCAAAAATGAGAACATAGCATTGAACAAAGATATTAATGATTAAATTGTCTTGAATTATTGTGCAGTTTAAAGAACACACATGCAAAAAATGACTTTTTTGAGCTTTTAACCATGTCATAACCAGTGGTGGATAAAGTACTCAGTGTTGCTAGTACTTCTAAGTAAAAGATTTTAAAAAGTACTCAATTATCACATGAAACAATCTACTTAAGTAATACTAAGTGTTTTAGTACCCATTTAAAATGTGTTTAAAAAGTAAATTTCACACAAGTGTCTTGTTTAAGTGTTAAATGTAGTGATCTTGATTTGAAAAATGTACATATTTTGATCAACAGTAGCAATAATTTTATGAATTTTGTGTATTTATACATCTGCCAAAGCTTGAACTCGAAAACTTTAGTCAGGATGTTATCGTGAACATCTGAAAATGTAGTGAAGTAAAAAGTATCACTGTAAAATGTACTTCAGCAAAGTCCAAATAGCTAAAAATTCTACAGTTCTTTAGTACATGTACTTTCCTTTACTCCCTTCCACCACTGGTCATAACATATTTCCCACCTCTAAAACACAACTGGATTTGCATTTTAACTTTATTCACGCTTGTTTGATGAATCCTTGTTTAGTAAATCTGCTCCTCCCAAGTCCCATAAAAACATGCAATTTTGAATTTCCCAGTTTTGTGACGTAATAGGTAAAACTCTGTCCTGCACTGTTTGTCCTCATTGCAACTGTGTGTTCCTTTTAGCATGTCAGAAAACGTGGCTAACCTAAGAGTTTATGTGATTTGTCAAATGAAATTCTCTGTAAGTGTCTAATTTAAGGTGTCTTTTGTCAGAAGATAGCCATTATTTTAAGTTCTAAAGCATAAAATGTCAAAGCAAAGGTACTCAAGAGCATGTTTAAAGGGTAATAACTATATCTGTGTAATCCCTCAATAATATTTTGTCCTTTATGGAGATCGACTGCTTTGAACTCCCTTTCATCTCCTGACAGTCTTTTTAGCACAAATGGAATCAAAAGAGACACTTCTTATCCCCATGGGCCAAATTAGACCCTTTGGAAGGCCAAATTTGATTCATGAAGAAACAACTATGACAGCTGTTCTTCTGCCATGGTGCAATATCAAAGTGAAAGAAGAAACCAAGCGGGTGGGGCTAACACTTCAAACTAAAACATGTTCTTCAGTCTATTTTGATAGATTCTGTTCTCAGACCAAGGTTTAGTTTGTTTTATACCCAACAGTTTCGACTGCTCACTAGCTGTATTCCTCAGAGTCCTCACGTTTAAACCGGGACGAGGGGGCCTTTTTACTCTCACATATCTGGTATACTGTCCTGAAGAAGTTGGACAGAAAATGGCGCTGTCATCCTGCCTCCACTGGTAGAAAGAGGGCGGCAAAACTTGTTTAAATCAGCTGACTGGACAAACCTTGGTCTGCAAAAAGAATCTATTAAAATGAATTGGTACGAAATGGTACAATGGTACAAAATTGGCTACAACATATAGACTGTATACAGTGGCCCCTCGTTTATCGTGGGGGTTACGCTCTAAAAATAACCCGCAATAGGCGAAATTCACAAAGAAGTCAGCTTTATTTTAGAGCACAATGCACGTTCATACAATGCACGTCCCCCCCCCCCTTTTCCCGAGGTTGCTCCCGTTAGTGTTAGCAACAGGTTTGATTGAGCATCAGCATTGCTAAGCACTCGATCCCTACTTGCTTTGATCGAAATTCTTATATATGCAACATGGCTTCAAATTCGCCCCATAACTGCTGGTCAGTCATTTGACTGGAGCCGAACGCTATCAGCGACGTCACACTCACTTAGTTCACTTCTTTATACAGTCAATGGTGCATTAGCCAATTGACCTAAAAGAAGCACGAACCACTGACTCTATCTTTAGTTGTGTTTATCGATTACCAGATGGCTGCACTTCTCATCAGACTTTTACACTGCTACTAAAAGCTTACACAGAAACATCCCCTCAGTGCCATGTGTGCAATGGAAGTGATAACTTATTGTTTTTCTTTTTGTTTCTTTCAGAACTACATGATCCCTCTGAAGCAGGTATTGACACCACAGGAAATGGACGCCATCTTTGTCAACCTAGAGGTGAGGAAGAGTTCATCCACGACAAACATTGTACATGTGTACATGTGTAGTATCTGACTGAGTGGAAAATGTAATGTGTGGAGGGAGAAATAAAGCAAAAACAACAGCGCATAAATAATGCAACAATATATGTGTAGATAACTTGGAGACTATCTACGTATATGCAAGTTAGATATATCAATACCTAAATCATTCCATAAGTCAGTGTTTATAATGATATTTGTTCTCAATGTAAATATATATGTGTATGTATGTATATATATATATGTGTGTGTGTGTGTGTGTGTGTGTGTGTGTGTGTGTGTGTGTGTGTGTGTGTGTGTGTGTGTGTGTGTGTGTGTGTGTGTGTGTGTGTGTGTGTGTGTGTGTGTGTGTGTGTGTGTGTGTGAATGCAGGTGACTATCTCCAAGTTTAACTGTTTTGTCAATGGTAATAGTGACTTGCACAGCAAGATGGATTCTCACAGTATTTATGAGTTCACAAACTCACAAGAGTCAATCTTGGCGCGCCCCCACTGGTGCGATAGCGCTCGACAGGTGGTTGGTGACCAGTCTCAACAGCATATGGTTTGGTTCGCTCAAGTGAATCAAAACAAACAGACAGATGTACTTCAGCCTATTTTAGCATCAATACGGACTATTTCATCTTGTTCTGTTGTTGTGAAGCTTCAACCAATCAGATGCAAATAATCGTCATGATGTTCTGCATTTTCCAACTGCTTTCATCAAGAGCCTTCTCAGATTGATAATGTGTAGAACTCACTTGAGAGTGACACATCTGGCGTGAACCAGGTTAGTCAAGTAGTGTAAAATAAATATTGAAATACAAAATAATATAAAATTATTTAAATCCTAAATAATTGAAATAATTATTAAAGTTTTATAGAATGAAAGTTATAACTGTGTTATACAAACTTAACAGCAACATTTACAGACCTGATTCAACATATATTTCCAATAAACTGCAAAAAATATGATCAAAGTTTATTCATCCTAGCGCTTCCCTGTCAGCTTCCTTTTGCACTGCCCTCTCCATTAGCTTGTCTTTTATCATATCAGCCCCCTGTATTTATCTCAAACATATTTTGTGTCCTGCTTTTGCTAAACTTTAGTTTGTTCATTGTTCCTCTGTATCCCTCAGGATGTGATCAAGGCACACTTCGCCTTGCTCAAAGCCATCGACCTCAACATGGTGAGCGGAGGCAGTGGACTGGGCAAGATCTTCTTGGACTTCAAGGAAAGGTCAGAAACAACTATTATTCTGCTTTTAATAAGTCCACTCCACTGTCCATATACATGTCCATTTACATGCTTTTACTGGGGTCAGTAAACAGAACATATCGATCTGTCTGTCCAGTATTGAGCACGGATTGATTGGTGTTTAGTGGAGCTCGGGATTGTGTCGTCATACCTCATAGAATTTTCCGTTGGCGTGATGTTAAAGCAGTGGAGATTTGAAGATGCCAACTACCAAAATTAGCATTCATTTAAAGTATTCTGACTCTTTATGATGTATTAACCAGTTGTGACCATAGACTGTTTAAAGAAGTAGACTAAGTGAGTATAACGTCACCCATAGCGTTCGGCTCCAACCCAATTAAGCTCGACAAGGCTAGCAGTTACAGGGATGTACAGTATTTGGAGCCAAGTTCCATATTTAGAATTCTGATAGCGAATATCATTTCAACCAAAGAGCCTATTCGGAGTGAGACTGTTCAATGCCACTTCCTGCCCTGGTTTAGCAACGCTGTGGGAGTGACCTCAAGGAAAGAAGGCGCCCCACTGGTGTTCATATCTTGATTTACAGACAAAATAGTCAGCTAAAAAGATCATGTAGCGCGAATTAATGTGAATATTTTAAGACCAAAATGACGAGCCTGACCGCAGCAGTTAGAGAGAGAGAGGGGGCAACACATTTTCAATAGTAAGTGAATTGGAGCCAGTTGATGCAGCCAAAAGCTCATGATCACTTCCTATGTGCTATGTCCATTTATATATACAGTCTATGGGACAGAGCAACTTATCGGGTTGTTCCATTGGTCTTTTGTTTGCTTTTTTACATTGTTTTTGCTAATTCGCTGGCAACCTCATATATAACGAATGTCAAATGTCACCTTGAATTTTGCAGCACACCTTACAAAGTCCTAATTACCAAACATGGCACACTGTGGGTGAAAACATAGAAAACAACCTTAACACCAATTATGACAAAAGCATGTGGTTTTTCCTCATTAACAGCTCAGTGTACTATCAACATACTCATGAGCTGTTTACTAACTACAAAGTTGTGAAATTTAATGACTTGGTGGATTACAACATTTCTGAGTTTAGTAAGAAATAATAAGTAAGTTTAAAAAAAACGTGGTGGTTCCTTGGTCCAAATAAAAGGCTCTATATTGGCTTAGAGGTTAAGTGTTGTTTACTAAACCTAAAACTCTATGTATCCAAAATAATGTTTTTAAAGCTAAAGTAAATGAACTTTTTATCTAGCAAAGAAAAGTTATAGTTATATAGTTATTAGTTATATAGTAATTGACAGATTTATTATATGTTAAGTTGCCCAGTGAGTGGACCTGTCACGATAAATACTATATAATTATACATTTTATATTATAAATTATGAAGTTCTACCTCTCATTGTAGACACAAACTAACTACTTAAGTGTTGCATTCTGTTATTTAGTGTTGCAGCTCTTTTATTTATTTTTTTTTAAACAATTTTATACATTTAGAATACTTTTTGGGGATGACTCTGCTTTATGTTTTGGTTTCAGTATTATCGTTTATGATTTATATTTTTACTTTGGCAATATATCGCACTTCAAAATGTGGTATCGTGTCAGGCCTAACAAAAGGATAGGCATAAAAAGCTTCAGCATGTTTTTGTTTGGGGTTTTTTGTTTGTTTTATTTTCTTCTTATTCTAATATGTACATTTTATAATCTACAGAAAAAAAACGAAAAAAAACAAAAAACTAGGCCTGTCACGGTAACACAATTTTGAAGTGTGATATATTGATTCTGATAAACAATAATATTGAAATGCGTTAATGTCACTTTCACTATAACCTTAAAACAAGGCAATCACAGTGAACACCTTTACTAAGTGAATCATAACAGTGGTGGGGGACTTTCAGTTATTTTACGGGATCCGAATCTTTTGGATCCATTCTTTTCAAAGAGCTTTTCAAAAGAGTGTTTCTTTTACTATTTATTTATATGACAGAAGCCAATGTGAGAACGTATTTTATCTACAAACTAAAATGGTTCAAACTGAGAGCGGGAGAGCGTTTATTCTTTGAAATTATGAATAATCCAAATTAAATGTTGCACTACAATAATAATATATGTATTTTGAAACGATTATTATGTTGTCAGATGTGTTTTCTGTGCACTAAGCTCTCAGTCATGCTTCTGTGTTGATTCATATGTTGATTCAGCATTAATCAGGATAGAAATGCATTAAAATTATAAAGAAAAAAGATTTGGCCCTTTTCAAAACTGGGGTCTGGTTCCAGCTGTTCACGTTAAAGAACCGTTCAAAAGAGCCACAACAAACGTCACATTACTAAATCATATGAAACATAATGTGGGCAGAAACACGAAAGTAGTTAGTTCTAGTATCTATAGTATATCTCTAGTGTCCTGTAAGTTAATTATTGGACCACTGACAACTCAGATGTCTTCATAAAGGCCTAATACTGCTTAAAATTTTGGAAAATTTCCCCACTAATGTGAACAAAAAGTACACACGATAATATTGATCTGCCATGTTTTTTTTTCCCCTTTCGTATTATTAGTGCAGTTGACATTATTAGAATTGTTAGGATTGCTAAAATCTACTTTGAAGCTGCAATTTTTGGTTGATTTTTTAAGTGTTTTTGAGCAAAATTGTGTTATTTACAAAATGTGTTCTTTGATTAATTGTAATCATTATTGTGATACTTGTAATACTTGAATTTGTTGAAAGGGAAGATTTTAGAGACATAAGAACATGTCACATTTGCAAAATATTGAAAAATGAAAATTAACTACTTCTACTATTTTCATACCAGTACTAATGATAAAGCGCGTTTTATTTGTCAATATTCAGGAAGAGCACATTAGCATGCTAGTTGTTGTTTGCTTTACCGTGTCTGAGAGGAGTCGTGAAAAGCTTCTACAAACTCAATAAATAGGATGCTTGGAATGCATAAGGCAAGTGAGGTATAACTCTGGATCTCTGAACATGAACCTAGTTCTGTTTTTCACATTTTTAATATGATAGTAGCTCAGGTTGGTGGCTCAGATCCCTCTCTCACAGATGAATGCTGTTGTTGTGTCCTTGGGCAAGACACTTAACCCATCTCACCTCCAGTGTCTGTGTGCACTGTTGTGTGAATGTGTGTGTAAATGGGTGAGAGGGTTCGTTGATGTAAAGCCTGGAGAGAGGAAAAGCGCTGTATAAAAATTGGACTATTTACCATTTACAGAGCCTTTACAGTCTTATATGGCCATACATACGTAGATTCTGCTCTTGTGTGTATACTTTTTGAATCCTGGGGGTGTCCTGATGATTAGACCCCCCCATGGAGTTTACAGCAGGCTGAGCGGGCTATGATGGAGGTAAGGGTAATGATGCTGAAGGTAGGTTAACGCTGTGTTTCCATAGAGGACATGAGTCACCGCACCCCAGCAGGACTCCGTGGGCATTAAAGAATAGAACATATCTGTGGACATTTAGTCCTTTAGTTTAAACTCGGAACGATGTATGAACGCATGCAATTCACTTGATGCAAAACAGGTTGTAAGAATAGAAGAAAATACAGATACAAGATGTGGCATATGATTAGCAAGTGAATGGGCCCCAGTGTAGGACCTCATCTATGCAGTATATTTTCAACTCAGAGATGTTCCACAGTATGGTATTAAACTAGGTATATATTGCATTTTTTTTTTTTTTGTGATAAAAAAAATACTTTGTAAAACAAGATTCCTACTCTGAGTGGGATCGGCTCTCAACATGGCCAAGGAGGTGACTTATCCTCCTCCAGAAAAGTTATCTAGTGCTCCATTAAAGCAGACCTATTATGCAAAATTGACTTTTCCGGAGATCCGATCATTGAGGCGGCCGAAATGGGTTTCCTCCGCCGGGTGGCTGAGCACTCCCTTATAGATAGGGTGAGGAGCTCAGTCACACGGGAGGAGCTCGGAGTAAAGTCGCTACTCCTCCACGTCGAGAGGAGTCAGCTGAGGTGGCTCGGGCATCTGTTCAGGATGCCTCCCTGGCATGTCCCACCGGGAGGAGGCCCTGCGAAAGACCCAGGACACGCTGGAGGGACTATGTCTCTCAGCTGGCCTGGTCACGCCTTGGGGTCCCACAGAAGAAGCTGGAGGACATGTCTGGGGCGAAGGAAGTCTGGGAGTCCCTGCTTAGACCGCTGCCCGCATTTATTTTAACAGGGACCATGTGCAAACACATTCATCTCATAAAAGAAGAGATGCTTTACACCAGATTTAGCTAAAGCTTATTTCCATCTGCAGTCACTGGACAGTTTACAAACTATTAAAACACATCCAAGTATCCATCCATTTACAATCAAACCATGCATTCTCCCATTCTTTCATTTAAAAACATCACGCTCCACATTTCCACATTTAATATCACTCCAATATTATGTCAAAAATTACCATATAAGTTGTGAATGACACAAAACACATAATGTTGAGGAAACAACATTATAACATAGATCAGAAAATAGCACAATATGGGCCCTTTAAACACAAATAGAAAACCAAAATTAGCTTTGTTACGCCTCATTTACACAAACCACATCACGTTTTTGATCCAACGTCTGCTGTAACAATTAGAATGTGATAAAAGTAAATGTGGCTTTTTACGAAAGCCACAGCGGTATTAATGATTTTGTACCACTGTTTATAGCCACACAGAAGATAAACACGGGAAAACAGCCCGTTGTCAATGGCATTTTATTGAATCAAGACGGAACCTTTTATTTCCTAAACTTTACTCAATAGCAGCACAGCTATTTCCAAACCACCCTCCCCATCTTAAATGTACTCTGTTTAACTTTTTGGTGGGTGGTCTGCCACCTGCTTGTATTCACCTTGTTTTGGATGTTGCGTGAGCGCCGCCATCGTCTTTGCGGTTGTATTATTTTGCATGAAGCCGCTGGTCTTGACAGATTACAGAGCCGTTTTAAAGCTTCCCAGAGAATCGATGCAGCGTTGACTTGCTGGTGCATGTGAGTTTGGTGGTTTTTGGGGGACGGTGCAGGGGAAGTTTTACCTATGATGCAACTAAACAGACAAAATGCAAACACAGCAGATTTTTTTTTTTTTTTTTTTTTTTTTTTTTAGAGCTCAGAGAAGACTACTTTGGATTAATAGATTTATGAAACAATAAATGACCGAAACATGAAACATTAAAATTATCTGCCACCAGGCCAAGTCAAAGGTCAGATCTATGAAATTCATGTATATTTTTTGCATATTTTTGAGGAATTAAAAAGTCAATTGCAAGATACATGTTTATACAATAGTGTGAAACATTTCAGGCAAAGCAATACCATACCTACAAAGACAAGCTAGTGATGGACACCCACCAGAAAAGTGACATAATCCACCTTTAATGAATGCTAATCTTTATCACCGATAGAAATCTCACATTCTCCCCCCACTGAGCCATCTCTGAAAGTACAATACACTGGTTTATTTACAGACACAAACACTCATTAGATTTGCAGATGCGGTGCGTCACTGACTCTTTGTGATTGACGCCCGGACCTGCCCGCTGTCGACGGTGTGTTCAAAGGACCAAACTGACCTGGGATTTTGCAGCACTCAGGCCTGCTCGCATTAGCCTCAGATGGGCATAATTAATTAGGTTATCGGTGCTTGTAAGCCGCCCTGACCTTTACGACAATGTGCTTGTAGTGTTTTTTTCGCTCATGGCTAAATGGGATGAAAGGGTCCACTTCTATTTGTTGCGGGACTGAATGTCAAAGTGAAAATGCCACTGCTTTATCTTGACCGCGTCTCAAATATTTCAGAAAGGGGACAGTCAATTAGCCGGTGTTCTGAGAGGGCACTTGTTGAAATGGTCAAATCGTTTCTGGAGTAAATGTGCTCGATTGATTACTGAACTGTGGCATCAAATAGCCCATATTACGCTGTTTTTTTAATTTATGTTATAATGTTGTTTCATCATCAAAAACATATCCAAAGTTGTGTTTTGTTTCATTCACACATGTTTAACACGCAAAGCCTGCATATTTAGTTCTCAAAGTTCTCAAACAGAAAACACTCTGTTCCACCTTGTGATGTCATTTGGTAATACAGGAAGTGCTAAACTACATACACTTTAACTTAATTTGGATAATTTCAGCTCTGCAATTACAATCTCTATTGAACAAAACATAAAAGGTCACTGTTGACTTTAAAACTACAGCTTCATGACATCACAAGGTGGAACAAAGCATTTTGATGTGTAGACAGGCTAATAATAAAGGGTAACTCAAATATGTGTGAATGAAACAAAACACAACTCCAGGTCTGTTTTTGAGGAGGACAACAGTATGACATGGCTCAAACCTGACAAGAATCCAATTTGCGTATTCTGTCTCCATTGTGTAATATTATTAGCTTTACTGTCATGGCAAAAATGGCCTCTGAAAGATGCGAAAAGGGCTTACAAACTCATTGTGGTGAATAGTCAGAATGCTCAGAATGCATAAGGTAAGTGAGAGACGCTGCAGAGCTATGCAGTGAAAAGCTTGTACTGGCCAATACAGCTGTGGACATGTTTTTTTTTTTGTTTTGTTTTTCCTGACCAGAGCCATGAAAGAGGTGTGAATAAAGCAACAACACAGCCTCTTGAGTGTTTGGCTTTGGGAAGTGAGAAAGTTGGCAACCCTATATACAAACCACAAAGCTACCAAAGTCCTCCAGCAAATGTGTTTCAAATGGACTCCTCTTTGCCACTTTGCTCCACTCCGAACGGCACAACTCAACTCGCCCACTCCAATTGCTCCAAGACTGCTCTACAAACCCAATCTAAGTGGTCTCTAGTTGATACCCTCCTTCTGGCGAGCCCCCAACTCATTCCCCCAGTAATCTACCCTCCTGATATCTCCATCACGAAGAATATTATGGGGTGTACATGCTCCATTTGCCCATCGCCACACGTGTTAAGTGGAGGTGAGGGGGTCTCCGTGCCATGTGTCAGCGGGCATTAGCTATAGCGGACGGGGCTGTCACTTCTGCTTTGCTCCGAGATTTCTTCCGGAGTTGACTTGCGGGAGTTGGGGGGCTCGGTGAGAGGTGTGGAGGGGGGTGTGCTAGCTCCAAGTTGTGTTGCGGTAAAATGGCTAGCGCGGTGGTGGGTTCATTATGGGAGCGTTTAGGGGGAAAAGAAGAGGAGGGGGTGAGAGTGGGGCTACACAGGAGGGGTTGTAAACAGCAAGGTGTAAAGCAATGACCCATGGTGTGGTACAGATAGGCGACCATATTGTTTCTCCCTGTGGATGTAATGAGGTTGCTACAAATGGTTGTCGTGGAGATCTTGGAACAGTTCAAATATTTAAATCCATGGTGTGTAACTTTTTAGCCAGAATCTTTTGTTCTCTTTATTGCAAAAGGCTGAAAAACATGCATCCTTACTGTGAGCAAAATTGCATTTCCACAAACCTGACTCGTATTTGGCCTGAAGGTTGACCTCCTCCGGCTTGTTTCCGTGGAAATGTTTGGATAAGGGCTTCAACAGTTTACTTTCTAAATGTTCATTCATGTTGCTGACAGCAGAGGGAGCTCTAGGGTCTAAATACCTCCTTGAAAACAGAGAACAAGATTATAGTTTAATTGTTCAAGTTTAATTTCCAAATGTAGACATTATTTTAAATTACAGAATGTGAAATACTTTTCTCAAGGTGACCAAAAGCATGTTAAAAGAGAGTTCAGTTCAGAAGAATGCATGTGTTCTTTAATTGATACTTTACAGATGATGTCCCCAAACTCGGAGGTGTGATGTTAACTGTAGGCACTGCACTGTCTGAGACTTTAATCTGAGCTTTATTTTAACACAATCTGACCAGAAAGAAGTGAATTAGCTGGAACTACAGCAGTTTTACGGTTAAACAAGTCCCCTCTCAAATAACTTTACTATCACAAGCTAGCTAGGTTTAGCCGACAGTTTTTTTTCAGTTAGTCACTCTCACCTTTTCTTGTTAAAAATCAAATACCTAAACAAGACTATGAACGCTCATGCACATATATGTAGAACACCCACAGCATAACTATAAAGTATCAATAGCTAATGAATAAAATTGAATGTATTCCATTAAAGTTGCTCGTAACAATAAAACACAACTGCTCATTGTCAGATTTTGTTCATTCACAATAATTTCTGTTTCCCAACACAAAGATACTGTAAGTGCTTCAAACATGCATAATCGTTGTGCTCCGAACCTGCATGTTGCCACCTCTTGACCCACCTTTCAATACTATCTAATTAGCCGTGCCCTGGATTCTTTGAGGAGGAGATGCGTTGCGCTAAGTGCATTGAAAGAGAGCTGATGGAGTTGGACCTCCTACAGCTGGGGGAGCCATGTGTCGGTCGTCATGGCGTCAGTGATTGCAGAGGCAGCTGTGAATATGGACACACGCTGGGAGCAGGTCAGCCCATCAGGCCTTTTGTTGGACATCAATGTCTGGATACTGACAGCAGGCTTTTGTTGAAGAAAAACGCCCTCATAAGAAATTAATTTCACATGTGGTGGCCTTAGTGCTTTTGTCTGTATCAAAGGATTGTCGGTTCGTATGTTTTACCGTTGTTGTGTATCAATTTCAATTGGAAGAGTATTTAGAATATAGTCTATTTCACGATTTCATGAGCTTTATGCCATGTTATAATGCTGTTACCTCCCCCAAAAACATGCCCGGAGATGTGTTTTGTTTCCTTCACACATGTTTGAGTAATCCTTTATTACAGACTTGTCAGACTCAGGCCTGCGGGCCAAATTTGGCCCTCGATATAATTATATTCGGCCCGCGAGATCATATCAAATATATATTAGAGCTGGCCCACCGGTCACGCCAGTATAGCGCATGCATCTCTAATACTACGAATCCCAGAATGCTTTGCAAATGTGTTGGTGCCGGCCCCCATCACTCATTAGCATCCGTTACCTGTCGCCTCACTCAAATTTAATCCACCCCTTCTGAAAAACATGCAGATGTTGTTGAAATTTTTCAATAAATATTTAGCTTGGCCCACAAATTAGTCACACAGTTTTTAATTTTGTCCCTCTGTGAATCTGAGTTTGACACCCCTGCTTTATTATTAGTCTGTCTACATATCCAAAGCGCAAATGCTCAGGTACCTTTACCCTTTGTTCAGTAGAGATTGGCATTTCCAGAGCTGAAATTATCCAAATGATTCTAGTGAAGATGTATGGAGTTTAAAAACACAGTGGAGCACTTCCTGTATTACCACATGACATCACAAGGTGGAATGCTGTTTTCGGATCTATGTTATGTTTCCTCATCACAAACATACCTGGAGTTGTGTTTTGTTTCATTCACACATATTTAACATACAAATCCTGCATATTTAAGTTCTTTCAAACTAAACGCACTCTGTTCCACCTTGTGATGTCATCATGTGGTAATACAGGAAGTGCTCCACTGTGTTTTTAAACTCCATACACCTTCGCTAGAATCATTTGGATAATTTCAGCTCTGGAATTCGAATGCCAATATCTACTGAATTAAAAGTAAAAAGTAGCTGTTGATTTGAAAACTACCACCTCATGACATCACAAGGTGGAACAGAGCATTTTGAGGTTTGGAGATGTAGACAGACTAATAATACAATTTTGCGTTATATATAGACCTTTGATTTTCAAACTATACAATCTTTTCCACTAAAACCAGATGCATAATAATTTGGATTTTATGAGCTGATATCTTGACTTTATAGTCCTCCAAATGAAGATTCACCTTCATGTGTCCGACCTTAAGCTTAACGCCCCATTTCAAACTAATCATTTATTCTAGCTCTCCTAATGAGCCCCATATTCACCAATGTTATGCCTGCTGCCTCCTATCCCCAGCCACCCCTGAAATAAGATATCACATTATAACCTGATCTCTCATTTTACGCTATATTCTCGCACATTGTAGCTGCTCCCATCTAATTAATCAAGGCCAAATTTGTCTGTGCAGTGGAACGTAGGGGGTGCCGGGCGAGGAGAGCTGTCTTCTCCAGTTTGGATCATGTCTTAATCAGGGTTTGTACGCCACGGGGCCAGTCATGTCAGGATATATAGGGGCCTCAGTGGGGGGCTCGGCGGGACTCCAGTGAAAAAGGAGCCATTTTGAGAGTAGTGATTCCTCAAAAGTATAAGAATCTAAAGTTGGTAAAGTTGAAACTCTGTGTGGTTAAAGGGAAAATCAGCAAATATCTCCAGAGATTTGAAATATCTTCAAAGGATAAACATGTGCTACACCTATAGGCACTTATAATAGAGCCACCCTATTGTGATATGGATCCAGAACTGCTCCTTACAGCTCATAAAAGATTTCTCAAGTGAACAAATTTTACTTTGCCAAAGCGACTCAAAGCGCTTTAAGGAACCACTGACCCATTCACACACTTATTCATACACCAGTGTATGCAGACACTGGGAGCAAGGTGGGTTACATTTTTTGCCCAAGGACACAACGACAGTATTCATCTGTGGGAGTTAGAATTGTGCCGCCAACTTGATCATGTTTAGTATTAATAATACTAATATGTAATGGATTTATAAAGCAGAATCCCACAGACAAAAAAAAAAAGCGAGGCTGCCAATTTGTACCATCATCCCTTCCAACCACCACCACCAACACACACACATCACATTTATACTAGGCAATTTTTTGAAGTGTCTTGCCTAAGGACACAGCAACACTTTCCTCTAGAGCCACTGCTGCTCCACTGTGGAAATACTGTGGGATTTCCAGCAGTCTCCCATCCAAGTACTAATCAGACCCAGCCTCGCTTAGCTTCACAGATCTGACGAGATCAGGAATTGACAAGTTGAACAGTATATTCAGAAGCTTCCCACTAAAGCTCGAGCTTTGGGCAGTGGTCGCCTTCTGCCCCCGACATGTTGTTCCCAGATGTCCAAGGATTGGTTTGTAGAGGACACATTTCATTGAAGTAGTTCTACCACAATGATTTTTTTCCTGTTAATGTTTTCTGCACAAACACATTTGGCTTATTCTATTTTTTTACAATACCATGTGGCATGTAGGCTCCCTGATTTTGGACTAAGACACATACATATTCTTGAAAACTGGCACTAAAATGTTCAGCTGCTAAGTTATGAGTCTTGGATCAGCATATCTGAGATTTAAAAAAAAAAAAAAACAGGAATTAGCCCGCTCCCGTTCCCTGTGAGTGATCCTGCTGCCTGTGGAATCGGATCACAATAGGGTGTTGATTAGCAGCTTGGTTCAGCATGAGACTCTGACACTTAGCTACAGTTAGAACATTTGAAAAAGATGGAGGCGAGATCGTTTTATACTGGTGAAAATGAAAATCTGAATTGGAAAGAATAAGGCGTCATTTGTTATACAAAATTAGAAATTAGATTTTTTAAAGAGGGGCTATTATGCAAAATTGACATTTCGGACCTTTCTGACATGTTATGACATTGTTGCTTCATCAAAAACATGCATGTCTGAATAATCTAGCAATCTCTCCTGGATTAGCAGATGACACTTCTCACCCTGGACATGGACTATTTCAGTCACTTCCCTCTGGCAGGAGGCTACGGTCCATCAGGACCAGAACCTCTCGTCACAAGAACAGCTTCTTCCCCTCTGCTGTTTGTCTCATAAACACTTTATAATATCTGCACTAAACTGGACACTTTATAACACTGGTCACTAAATAGCCCATGTTGTACTGTTGTTGATTTGATGCTGCTGTTGTATATATTTTCCACCTGCATGCCCTTATTTGTATTTGTATTTATTCAGTGTGTTTTTTTGTGTGTGTTCTATGTGCACTTTATCACTAGTCATTGTATGTGAGCAGAGCTCACAGACAATGGCAATAAAACTTCTTCTGATTCTGATTAGCAGTACGAGCCTGTCTAAGCCTATACAAAAGCATGATACAAAACAATAGAGTAGCTTAACAAACCTGATGCGATGTGCAGTAGTTTTATTAGCAGGATGTACGGCGATTGTGTTGCGATAATGCTCTGAACGGGGAGTGACATAGCATAGAGAGAAAACGGAGGGGGGACTCAGAGCGACAGAAATGAAATTGAAACTTATTAAACATGTGAACACGTTGTCTTCTACAAATACAGCATTTTCAAAACAATAAAAGGCAACATGGTGATGTAAATATGTTACGTGTTAGCAATTAATACCCCACAGAAGTGTAATACTCCCACTTTAAAGTGACTGTACTCAGTCAGTTTTATTTTTCTATGTAGATGAACAATAGATTTTTTTTGCCCTAGAGATATATTGTAAAAGCAACTCATAGGGTCAAAAAGTGACAGCAGAAAAGCGCTTATAAACTCATCATGGTGAATAATCAGGTCAGTTCAGAATACAGCCTAATTAACTTAACTTAAGTAACAGTAACTTAAGCAGATTAGCAGTTGAGGGCCCCCTAGTGGATGTGGGGGGCTGTGAATGTTTCTGCTCTCTCTTTATTTATTTATTTTTTTTCTCCTCGTCTCTCTCACATTGTCTCTCTTCTCTTTATCTCCCCCTCTCTTTTTTCCTTTATCTATATCACTATCTCATTCTCCCTCTCCCTGCTCTTTTTGCTTCACTTTCTTTCACTCTGTCTCTCTCTCCTCTACGCTCATCTCCCTCATTATATCTCTCTCCCCTCCATCTCTTTCTCCACTCTTTCTCTTTCTCCCTCTTTTATCTCATCCTCTCTCTCCCTATGTCTCTTTCATCCCCTTATCTTTTCATCTTCCTATCTATCTCTCCTCTGCTCTCTCTCTCTATCTATCTATCTATATATATATCTATATATATATATATATATATATATATATATATATATATATATATATATATATATATATATATATATATATATATATATATATACTTCTCTTCCCCTCCGTCATTCTCTCTCCTGTTATACCTTTATCCCTCTCACCATCTCAAGCAATCACTCACTTATCATCCCTCTCTTTTTCCCCCGTCACTCTCTCCTTTTCTGTTCCTTTCCCTATCTTCCTCCTCTTCTCTCAGCCTCAGATTAAGACGGTGTGGTGCCATGTCCTACTTTCAAAGAGAGGAGGAGAGCAAGGAAAAGAAGGAGGGAGATGCAGGAAATGATAGGGAAAAGGAGAAGAGGGGAGGAGAGGGGGGTGAGCGAAGAAGAAGAGGAGAGATAGAGGAAGAGGGAGATGGAGAGAGAGAAGAAGAAAGCGGGAGGAGGAGGTGAGGATGGAGCAGAACAATAAAAAGGAGAGGAAGAGAGAGTTAGATGGAGGGAGAGAAGGATAAGGGAAGAGGAGAAGAAGAAGAAAGGGGCAGAAGAGGAGGTGGAGAGGAAGAGAAAGGGAGTTGGAAGGAGAGAATGAGAGTAGAAGAGGAAAATTGGATAGAAAGGAAGATGAGGATAAGTGGAGGAGAGGAAGAGCTAATGGTTGGATGAGAGAGGGAAAAGAGAGAAGGATAGGGGAAGAAGAGAAAATAAAAGATGGGAGAGAGGCAGACAGGATGAGGAGGAGAGACAGAAAGAGGAGAGAAAGACAAAGAAGAGAAGAGGGATAGAGAGGGATGGTAGAGAAGAAGAGAGAAGAAGGAGGAGGAGAGATAGAGGAGGAGGGGGGAAAAGGGAGATGGAGGAGAAAGAGGAGAAGATGAAAAAGGGTAGAGAGAGGAGAGAGGAGGCGAGGGTGGAGTAGAAGAAGAGAGGGGAGGGAACAGGAGAGGAAGAGAGAGGGAGATGAAAAGGAAAAGGGGTGAGAGGAGAGGAGGAGGAGAGATAGAGGGGGAAAAAAGAGCGCGGAGAAGAGGAACAAGGGGTATAGAGGAAGAGGAGAGAAGGTGAGGGAAGCAGATGGGAGGAAGAGAGGGAGAGAAAAGGGAGGAGAGTAGGAGGAGTGGGGTCCACACTGCTGTCTTTTGAAGTTTCTCTCAGTCCAAATGTGTGTCATCCAGAGCTATTTATACAGCTCAGATCTACTGTTCACTCTGACCATTTATACTGGGGGGTAAACGGTTTCTTTTAAAGAGGGGGGTGTTTTACTTCTGTGGGGTATTAACTGCTAACACATACATATTCAGATCACCATGTTACCTTTTATTGTTTTAAAAATGGTATAAACAACTCATTAACATGAATTTCACTTTCATTTCATTTCACTTGTGGGTTGAGTATTGCACAGAATCTTACAGCTGAACTTAAGGAGGGTTTGAATAGGGTCTGGGAGAGATCACAAGATTACCGTAATTTCACAGCCATAGGGCACACCGAATGATAAGGTGCAGTTCAGTTACAGGTGCTTTTTCTGCATTTAACACATACAAAAGGCGCACCGGGCTTTAGTGCGCAGGCACGGTAAAACATGCATGTTAGTGTTTTGCTTCCTTTGCCTTTTTTAGAGCACATACTGTGTTCGGTTGTGCTTTATTCAAGTATTTAGCAAAGTGCTCACATAATTTTTTCAGTTAATTCACAAATCCATCAAAGTCTTCATCCTCTGTATCTGAAATGAACAGCTGCGCTAGATCTCTATGAAATTCACCAGGTTCCCTCTCGTCACTATCAGAGTCCGTTTTGTTGCCGTACCGCGGCGCGTGAACGATGCCGACTTTTGCGAAAGCCCAAAGAACAGTGCAAGCAGATACGTGAGTCCAAGCATCCACAATCCATTCACAAATCGTGGCGTAACTCGCCCGGCTCTGCCTCCTGGTCTTTGTAAAGCCGTGTTCGCCGTTTTACCCGCGCCTTATGGTCGTGAAATTACGGTACTCAAACATGCATGGATGACATCTAAAACCTCTCCTGGGATGTTTTTGATGAGGAATGGGAATACATGGAAGAAAAAAAAAAGCAAAAAAAAAAGCATAATACTCCCATTTAAGAATATTTAAATGTATCTGGTCAAATACAGTTGTTGTTGTTGTTGTTAGAAGTAAGAGTGGTAGTAGTGATATTTGTATATGAAGCATACCTGGTTGGGTTTTGTTTCATTCACACGTTTGAATAACCCTTTATTAATAGTCCGTCTTCATCTCCAAAGCTTAAAATGCTGTTACTTCAGTAGAGATTGGCAATTCCAGGGCTGAAATCATCCAAATGATTCTAGTGAAAACTGGAGTTTAAAAACGGTGTGTGACATCACAAAGTGGAACAGAGTGTTTTCAGTTTGAGAAAAGAACACATCCTAAATATGCAGGGTTTGTGTGTTAAACATGTGTGAATGAAACAAAACACAACTACAGGTATGTTGCTGATGAGGAAACAACATTGTAACGTAGATCACAAAATAGCGTAATATGGGCCCTTGGAAAGAAAAAAAAAAAGATAAATTACAATTTCGGATCAAACTCTATGAAATGATTTAGACAAAAGTACAAAAACTAATTCGTTCTTCTCCCAAACACAGGATTTTAGCGTTTTGCTTTGGGTAAAGACACATTTTGATTGAATTGTAATGGTTGCGCTGTTTTGTATCATGTGATTTCCACTCTCTCATATCCTGTGCTCCAAATGAAGAGATCTGTGTTGTACAAACTCAGATAAGACTATTCATTAAACTGACTGATTAAAAAGGACTCCGTACCACAGTCCTGGTTACAGCGTTACCACGGAGATGGAGCATGCTTATGGGTTATGCATGGTATTCGCTCATAATCATAAAACATGTATCACATATTCATTTGTATGCCCCCTGCTGGGTGGGCTGACCTCTCAAATGCTCTTATTAATAAACAGTATGAATGTGAGTGGATTGGCTGAGCGCACTGGGTAATGCCTTGGCTATGGAGATAATTGTGTACTGGGAATCACATCTTTGTATTATTCTAGGGCTAAGTATTTAATTAAAGTTGAAATTTAAATTTAAATTTAAATTGACATGAAACTGAAATCTTTGTATCTTTGCAAGTTTTCTCCCTGACAAAATCCACAATGTCGATGAAACATTCTGCGCTGACAAAGGCTCCTACGAAGGTTTGAACTTTGAGAGTGTTTGAACAAGAGACACATGTAAGAAAATGTTAATGCTTGTCTGAGAAAAGTGTATAAAGTGTGTGGTGAGGGGTTTTACAGCCTTAAAACATATATAATAATTGTAAAAAATAAAGCTGACTACTTAGCGGATTTTGCCTATTGTGGGTTATTTTTAGAACATAACCCCCACGATAACGAGAGGGACCACTGTACACAGTTTTTTAATGCTCCTGCTTTGTTTTGCAGGTTGTTGATCTACGGTCAGTACTGCAGCCACATGGAGAACGCTCAGAAAGACCCTGGACGAGCTCATCGCCACCAGAGAAGACGTCCGCATCAAAGTCGAGGTATACAGTTAGTTTTTCAAATTCACCATGTTTGGATTTATATTCTGAAATTTACTTTGTACAGTGTATGGGATTAGTATGGCCTAGATGACTTTTATGTACTCAATGTGTGTAGTGTGTATAGCAAGTCTAGTGTTTGTCCACTGATCTGAAGGTTGATGGTTTGAATCCTGCCCCCACAGATGAACTGTCATTGTGTCCTTGGGCAAGACACTTAACCATCCTCGCCCCCAGTGCCTGTGTACACTGGTGTATGAATGTGTGTGTGTGAATGGGTGAGTGGTTCCTTGATGTCTTGAAGGTGGAAAGACTAATAAGGACAAACTAAAAGCACTGCAATGTTTCCCAGTAGGGCATTAAACTCCTATATCTTTCATTTATTTGATTGTAGGTGTTATATTGGGGGGGGGTAAAAGTACCACATGAAAAAATCAACTTAAGTAAAAGTATTTAAGTACCGTTATACTTAAAGAGTAAAAAGTAAAAATATTTCACACAGGTCTTGTTCCTTTGTTAAAAGTGTTAAATGTAGTGATATTTATTTACAAAAAAAAAAAACAAAAACACAGAAACAATATGAATCTTTTTTCTCATGAATTTTGTGTATTTATTTGTTTGCTCAAAGCCGAAGCTTGAACTTAAAAACTTTAGACAGGATGTTACCACAAACATGTTAAAAATAACCCCTCAAATCATATGAAAAGTAATTTTTACTTTTCAGTCCAATTTAAAAATGTAGTAGAGTAGAAAGTACAGATACCTGCTGTCAAATGTAGTGAAGTAAAAGTACAGGACTTTACTACTTGTACTTCATTACCTTCCACTACTGAAATCTACCTTTAATTCATCCATATATATATATATATATATATATATATATATATATATATATATATATATATATATATATATATATATATATATATATATATATATATATATATATATATATATATATATATATATATATATATATATATATATTTTTTTTTTTTTTTTTTTTTTTTTTTTTTGGAGATACAAAATGGGCAAAATCAAAACATTCAGTCAGTGTAAAAAAATAAAAATAAATAAAATGATAACAACAATAATAATAATAATATCAATCAAATAATAATATATAATAAATCAGTGAGAAGCAGTGAAAAGTAATGTCTTTAATTTCAGAATGATGATTTATGACAGTACAAAATCTAATAAAGCAAAGTGCTAGCATAGCCTCTGAGATAAATGAGTCTGAATTAGCTGTTTAATTAGCTGTGCCAGACTAGAGTAAACAACATTTAGCTTTCCGTTTAGTGAAATGTCACCATATTTAAACATGTACTGTGCTCAAGATGGAGTGTTCTCAGATGTGTGAAAATATGTTGATTTTTCTTCTGTGGTTGTTTTCATGAGATTAAAATTGTTGTCTTGTGTAATATAGGGCAAAGAAAGTGAAAATAAGATGGTTTCTACATTCTGAATTTACAAGTAATATTGTTATGTGAGAAGACACATAAACATCTACATGGAGACAAGGTGACAGACCCTCCCGAAAAGTTACATCAAACACCTTTAATTTGTTTGCATGCAAAGGATTATTGTATTTAAAGCAGACCACACTGCTAAATCGACATTTCAGAGGTTTTAACCATATTAGAGTTGTTTCCCCTCACCTTTTCCCCTTTTGAAGCTGTTTTTGGAGTGATTTGTACATATTTGAACAATTTTTAATTGCTTATTTTCAAGACGCCATATTGCCAATCAACCCACGTTTTCACCACCGGCATAGGCCCACTGTTCTGTACCAGGGGTCTGCAACCACTCTCTAAAGAGCCACATTCTTTAAAGCCTCCAGTGTGGCTCTTTGTTATGTGATTGAGAAAAAAATCTAATCTAAAATATTTGGAATCATTTTTGGGATATACTTTATTATTAAGTTTGTATTTGACAGTGTTTGTAGTGTACCAAAGAGCATTCTATTGAAATTGTACTTGTTTATTTATATTTTTTGTACTGTTTATCTGAGCAAATCCCATGCATAAAATCGGAAAGAATAATGATAATTTTGTAGAGAAAATATTACACATAAACTGCACCAGAATGCAGGAGATTACATATAACTTGCTGAAAACCCTCAGACTCCCTAAAACACTTCAAATAAGTCCACAAAAAATAAATACAAAATGTTACATATTCTTAATAATGTATTGTACCTCAGTCAGAATCTAACATTCTGACTGAGGTACAATCTGGATTTCGTTCAGGTCATGGCTGTATCACAGCTGTTTTAAAAGTCCTCGATGACATAACCTCGGCTCTGGACGCCAAGCAATTTTGTGCGGCAGTTTTTATAGATTTGGCAAAAGCCTTTGATTCAGTTAATCATTCCATCTTACAAGAAAGACTTCGCAATATTGGGGTTTCCAATCAGGCTGTGGACTGGTTCTCAAATTTTCTGTTAGACCGAGTACAGCAGGTGAATATTGACTCTCAGCTTTCTCAACCCCTTCATGTTTCAAGAGGAGTCCCTCAGGGGTCCATCCTGGGTCCAACTCTCTTCTCCATTTATATAAATGATGTCCCACTGTCTGTCAGCAAAGGAACTGTTCATCTATATGCAGATGATACAATTTTATATTCTACTGGCTCAAATCCTGAAACAGTCATTCGTAATTTACAAGAAAGTTTCCTAAGTGTAGAGAAAGCATTTTCACAGCTGGATTTGATGCTAAATACAAAAAAAACAAAGACTATCTGGTTTAGCAAGAGAACTGCTAATTCTCCTAAGCTCTGTCTCAGCACAGCTGATGGAACCACTCTAGATCAAGTCACTCAATATAAATATCTGGGAATCTGGCTTGACACTTTGTTATCTTTTCATCATCATATCAATGTTTTACAGGCAAAGGTTAAGGCTAAATTGGGTTTTTTATACAGAAACCGCTCCTCTTTCACAATCTCAGCTAAACGGGCTATTGTCGAAATGTCCATCCTTCCATTGTTTGATTACGGTGACGTCATTTATCGGCATGCCTCTAAAAGTATCCTTGCAAAGCTGGATGTGATTTATCATTCTGCTATTCGTTTTGTCACAAATGCCTCCTACAGGACACACCACTGTCTACTGTATTCTCAAGTAAACTGGCCCTCACTGCAGTCCCGTCGTCAAATACACTGGCTCACGTTCATATATAAAACCATGTTAGGACTCACACCCACTTATCTTAGTCAGCTGTTGCGACAGGAGTCTTGCTCTAGATACAACACTCGCTCCTCACAGCTCATCAGACTGAAAACTCACAAATCCAGCTCTTCTTTTGGCCTCATGTCATTTCGATGTGCTGCTGCTAATGATTGGAATTTGGCTCAGAATTCTCTTAAACTGGACTCTAGAATTTCTCTTTCTGCTTTTAAATGTAAAGTGAAGGAAATTTTTAAACACTCATGTGAATGTTTTAGCAACTGAAGGTCATTTTATGTATTTATATTTCGGATTGTTTTACTATTAATTGTTTTTTGTGTGTGTGTGTTTTGTTTCACTCCCTCTCCCTTTCCCTTGGTGCTTTTGCACACCAGGCCAACATTGTAAATAAGAATTTGTTCTTAATGTTTTGCCTGGCAAAATAAAGGTTATAATAATAATAATAATTAGTAGCTGCAAATAGTTGACTTATTTATTTTAAATAAATTCTGGCAGAATTAATTTAAAAGAAGTAAGTCAGCTCGTTACTTCTACTACTTCTACTACTGACTTTCATTTGGTTTGAAATTGGCCAATGCAGCTCTTTTACTGTTAAAGGTTGCAGACCTCTGCTCTGCACTTGCTTCACTGTTGAATTGTATTTTCTCAATCGGTGATATGCATAGGGTTCGGCCACTTCGCCACTCGGCCACTCATTGTGGAACAAAAACAAAAAACAAAAACACACTACTTGCTGGTGTGATCTGCAGCTACACGGTTCTTTGTTGCGATGCCGTTTATGCCGATGTCAGCTCCCCTCAGGCACTGCAGTTTTCTAACACGCAAGTCAGTGAACTTGTTTCTTTTATTAAGTTGTTTTTGATGAATATTGCAATTTTAAATGTGCAAATGATCATATAATGATCCGCAGGTGTCAAGCACAGTACACTTTGTTGTATTGAAGTGGGGCAAATTGTCAGCATAAAGCTTTTGTCACTTAGTTTAGTTAACCAACATTTTTACTCCTGTATAAATACTGTTACTTCAAAAAAATATATGACTCAAGTAAAAGTATGATGTAGAAGTACATAAAAAAGAAAGGGATACTCAAGTTGGTGTCAGCCTCTGGGATTAACACTTTTGATATTATCTAGAGCATGGGATCCACCAGCAAAACCTCTACATTATTCATGAGATTTGTCAAACCTCCAGTGGTGGGAGAAAATACCCAGTTTTGTTACTTGAGTAAAAAGTACAGATAAAGTATAATTTCTATATTTTTGTTTGCTCAAACTATATGATAAAAATAAACCCTCCGGTCTCAAACATGTATTAGAGTAGAACGTACAGATACCTAAAATTTGCATTTAAGTACAGTAATTTACTACTTTTACTTTATGTTGCCCCACTGCACCATAGAGATGAATTAGCAAAAAACTTCAGACAGAGCAGTGCCCCTAGTTAGCTTCCAATGAATGTTGATGAACTCACTAGTAAGGTATCCTAGAAAGTCATTTGACTGCATTCAAACCACTTCATAATCCACAATGAGCGTTAGTCTTTCCTCTAACTACATCTGAAGCAATGCTAGCAGCAACTATAGCTAACACTACACTATCATTAACGTCTTTACACAAATTAGTCGTCATCTGAGCTAAAGAACAACTGATTGCACCATTGCAGGTTGTATAAGCCTATAATTAAATCTGAGCTCCCATTGGTTCATAGACAAGCTCTGTATCCCCCAACACGAAACCTCCATTTTGCAGAAGGGACATGCGCTCGACATGTAGCTAGCTAAATGAGCTATACGCCTACACATCCCTACAAAAGCAAAGTCACCCAGTGCAGTTAGCTACAGAAGCATGTTCATTAGTGCAAAAATGTCCCCATCGGCATGCTGGGTAATTGTGACACCACTGCAACGCAGATAAATAATACAGTGTGTGATTTCACTACTAGGACTTAGCGTAATGCTGGTCATGATGGTGTTCATTTGTGTATTTATTTTAAGATAATGAAAAAAAAATGATTGTGAATTTAACTTTTGGGTTTTTTGGGGTTTTTTTTCTTCAGTTTTATATCCAAGCAATACTATCTGATATCAATTACAATAAGTTTTATATTAAAATGCTCTGAAGCTGTCCACTATGACGAATTTAACCTTGCTATTTAAAGGCTATATGCTAATGTCCTTTTAATCTTTTTAAACATATGTACTTATGAATTCAATAGTAAACGATTTATTTCAAAAAATGTGATTAAAAACAGTTTCATTTCGAGAAATTGAGAAATCTATGTATATTTTAGCAGGATAAATCAACGCTACCTTCAAGAAAACCTATTACGCTCGTGTCTGCTCTATAATTATAATTTATGACACCTGTGGATCCTTATGTTATAATATGCACATTTCAAATTGCAATATTCATCTAAAATAACTTAATAAAAGAAATAAGTTCGCTGAGTTCCACATTACAAACCTGCAGTGCCCAACTGGAGCTGACGTCACCATGAACGTTATCACAACAAAGAGCCTTGGAGCTGCAAGCCCTTCCTATGGATAGCTGCAAATAACTAACTATGCCACGCTGCTGAATCCTGCACGTATCACCGATCGAGGAAATAAAATTGGAGAACGAAGTGAGTAGGGAGCAGTGGGCGTAAGCTGGTGGTAGTGAAAACGGGGACTGTTCAGTAATATGGTGTCTTGAAAATAAGTGATTAAAGATTGCTCAAACATGCACGAATCAGTCCAAATACAATTTCAAGAGGGGAAACGAGTATAACAGTGTGGAGGTTGCTTTTATTAATTAAAACAACGGTTTATGTAATAACAATAATAATACATAAATGAAAAAAAAAAAAAAAAATCAGGGAACCATTTGATCACAATGGAGTGAGAAGAAAAAATGTAAAAGATAAATGTAATTGTAATTTTAATGCAAACTAGATATAAAAATGATTGTGTCCTGGTTCCGGTGGAGACTGCCCTGATTACAGCCAGGTGTTTTTAGCATCACAAACACCTGGCTGCCCCTCCTCCTCCCTTACTCTCCCATTTAGTCCTCCAAGTACTGCCCAGTTTAGCAGCTCTATTTGAAATGTGTTTGGGGGCAGAGTTCATCTGTTTAGTCCCACTTTAACAACTGAACTGATTTTCACCGCACTTGCAATATTTTCTACAATACATTTAAACCAAGACCCCTTGTACAGCTCTGTCTTGTATGGTTTTTTTTTGTTTTGTTTTGTTGTTTTTTTTGCATTCTTTTGTTTCTTTCCCTTTTTTTTTATCTCCTGTCTTTTGTTCTCCTCAGGAATGTACTATGAAGGTCCAGGAGGGGAAGTTCAAGCTGCAGGACCTGCTGGTGGTGCCCATGCAGAGGGTGCTCAAGTACCACCTACTACTGAAGGTACCACACACCACAGCGGAGCTAATATACATAAACAGATAGGGAAGGTGTCTTGCTCAAGGGCACAGAAACATACAGTACTATTCATGGGGATCAAACCATCAAGGATGTAAGGATGTCTTATTTGAGCCACGGGTGCCCAAAATGGAATATTTTGGCCATTTGAAGAGTGAACTATGAGTGCCATGTATTCCTTTCATACATTCATTTAAATAGTACAAATCTACAAAGCTCAAAATACTCTTTTCCACCTTGTTATGTCATGAAACTGTAGTTTTCAAGTTTACAGCGGCTTTTTACCTTTATCTCAGTAGACATTGGCAATTCCAGGGCTGAAATCATCCAGATGATTCTAGTGAAAGTGTATGGAGTTTAAAAACACTTCCTGTATCGCCACATGACATCACAAGGCGGAAGAGGAAGTGTATGCAGGATTTGTGTGTTAAACGTGCCTGAATGAAACAAAAAACAATTTGCACAACAAGATATGTTTGTGATGACGAAACATTATAAAGTGGATCAGAAAACAGTGTAATATGGGCCCTTTAATGCTAGTAGTCTTAAAAAGTTGTGCTGAACTTTTTACCTTTACAATTCCATTTCAAACTCCCCATAGTCCTACTATCTCCAACATGCTGACCTCTTTCTCTTTAATGCAATACCAAAGCCCTATATTCAGTCATATATTAATAAAGTCCTAATGAACTACAGCGGTGCTTCCCGTGTATATGTAAATGTCCCAGCCCACTCTCTGCTCCCTCTGTTCACATATACAACAGTCTCTGGCCGTTATATTCTCATGATTAATTTAGCCTCCATTATGGTGGGTTTATGGTGTGGTTATAAAGGGAACACAGTGTCATGTGATGGCAACGTGTGGGTATTTGGTTCAGTAAGACATTTTAACACACTTTACACATGTTTAAAGCTACTGTTTGTAACTAGTTTGCCCGACCCACCCCTGTTGTATTCTCACATATCACCAGAAATCAGAATCAGAATCACTTTTATTGATCCCCGAGGGGAAATTCTCCTAGTTAACAGATGCCACGACCACAGAATAGAAATTTAAAAGAATAAAATGTCATTCACAGTGTAAAAACAGTAAAAATATAAGAATAAAATAGAGTCTATAAATAAATCTCACCACTAGACTAGAAGACAAGAGGCCAGGTGACAGAAGAGGGGAGGGGCAAGGGGAGGGGCCAGATGAGTGGCTCCTCCCTTCACCTGGTCCCTCCAGGTGAGTGGAGGGGCCAGACATCTACAGGTAGGAAAAAAACAAAACACAAAAGAACTTGCAAATTATAGCTTTAAAGGATATGCAAAATCTGTCTCCATGTGATGTATATAGCATTCAAAAATGTGGCAAAATCAACTTACAAAAATAAAGATTAATAAATAAACATAAATGAAAATGTGCTGCT